>OY754925.1:4995951-5620445 GCA_963576535.1 Plemyria rubiginata | reverse complement strand
CCAAAACAAATGTATTTTCTTTCTTTTTATTTTCTAAAATATAATAAGTTTACAAAAAATATTGTAAAAAATGTATTGTAGCGAAAATAAATTGTAACATCACCTTTTTTATTTATCGTACGCAATATAAAGAGTCGTGCCAATTTTTTTATTGGTTCCAAATGATGCACGTTTCCAAGCACGTACGGGCTTATAAAAACGAATGACTGAATCATAAAAAAGGGTTGAATTTATTGATTCCCATTGACAATGACGTTCAAAACATAGCGATGAAAGTTCTATTATACGTCGTTGCTTCCCTTCGCAAAGTATGAGAGTCAAAGAGGTCAAAGAGTACTCATTGTACAGAGACTGAGCTTCATGGAATCAGATAGCGCAGAGCTTAAGCAGAGTAGAAATGTGTGCACAAGATGTCACTCACACACCACTGTGAGATAAACCAGCTTGGTGGCGGCTCAGCTGTGTTGACAGACCTCTAACTGCTAAGAAGCCCGGATTCTGTACTTTATTTATGTCTTAGGTTCTAGACGTTTCATCCGTAGGTATGCGTCTAGAGTGGTTCAGATCAGATAAATTTACGCATATTGAAATACAAACTATGTGATAATTCATATTGGCGGCCAAACCAATAATAACAAAACAAAGCATGGATTTGTAAGTCACGCAAGATACTTCTAGGAACTACCCTAAGACGCACTGCCCTGCGTCCATCAACTTGAGATGTTAAGCCTGATTTGCATGTTATTTGAACGGCAACTACAACCTTCAAACCGAAACAACAACAACAAAACGGCAAGGTGTTAGTACTTCTCCGGACGAGCCCTTTCCAATGAGCTCTACTACTATGTTTGTGAACCTGACTGTACTGTCACGCCAGCGTAAACAATTTCCATAATACGGGATTATCACTTTGCAGTCATGATATTTCGTTCCCCACTCTTCCAGCAACTACACTATGCTTAGAAATTTATCGGCGCTAGGGGAGAGTGAACCAATTCGTTTTATGAATAGAGTTTTTCATGCTAACATTTTATTTATCCATATTATTTTTAACTATTTATGATATTCAATGTTGTGCTCATTTCATCCTAAAATAATGTTTATAACCATTGGACTATTGTATTCTATTTGGTGAGCTGTCGTTTATTCGATCATATCTAAAATCAGTTCAATAAACAAATCATAATTTATTCAAAACAATTCAATTGGCTCATGTTTACACAATTTTCCATTTGCAAAACATATAACTCGATCACAATTGAGTTAGAATTCGATTTCTGAAAAGGCATCAATGATTGAGCCTTTGTTGTCTGGTTTTGATCTATTTTTATCAGCACTTAGAGGCTTAAATGTGTTAAGTCTCATGTACGGGAATCTTTACGTAATGAATAGAATGTTGTCATTACATAAATTAACATAAAAATAAACGTTGGTTGAGATCCTACACTGTACTATCTGGCCCAAACCAAGCAAAGCTACAAGCTTACATGGTAACAGAACACATGGCTACACAAAGCTAACGAAACTTAAACAATTTATAGCTTGATGTGCGTATCCTGTGTAGATACTATGGGAACCTAATACCTGATATAATACAAATAAACTTTTTTTGTGAATATAAAATTTCTTTGATGTTAAAAAAAATATAAATGTAAGTGAAATATACTTTATTACGTCAAGGCAGAAAAGAAACATATATGTTTAATACGCAGACGTTTGATCTCGTTGAGAATCAAACCCACGGCCTACAGCGCAGAAGCTACTATACTAACTAAGTTAAGGACTATAAAATCGATCAACGATATTTTCGTCCCTGATTCGGCTCGGGTAAAACCCAGAAGTACAGTCAACATCACCAACGACCGGAGCATTGTGTGCCCCATGGGAGGGTAAATATTTTTTTAGGGAAGTGTATTTAACCACTGAAGGAAATAACGCGGCCGGAACATCGCCGATTATGTTCGCAGATAATGCGGACGTTCAGTTATTTACGGCCTGATAACAGGGGGCGATGATTTAAGTAACTGAGATAATACCAGATTTACTGTGAATAACACGTTTACTTTAAATTATTGTGCTATTGATTTTAGGTTTTCCTCGGTACCAATAGAATGTGTATCAGCAGCTTTTCAAATAATAGACATGTTATGTAGTAGACAGGCCTTAGCCCGTTTAACAGTTTGCTAGATATGATCGTTGAAGTGTGTCTTTTTATCAAAATCAAATCAAATAACGTTTATTTCAGCATTCATACGGAGGGTATTTCAGCCATAAATACTTAAAACTAGATGGGTTCATTTAATTATTTCAATTAGGCAGAAATTTAACACTAAGTACAAACAACAAATAAAATGAAGCACACAAATGCTCTGTTATGCTGATGGCACAAGTCTTCTAGATAGTATATTACATTTTTGCATAATACATTTGACGCATATCCACATTTTGACGTATGTCATTATCTTGTAGTGTAGAGATATTATTCTACGCGTGAGATTGAAAGTTTATCGTTGGTACTTGGTTGGTACTCAGTATATTATTAAATTCTAGTTTTATGTATATGTACTGGGCAATTGGGTATATATGCCTATTCCTAAATAATTTTCCAATATATATATATATATATATCTCTAAATAAAAAAATGCCCATGCTGCTTTAAAAAGCATAATGCATTCTAGTATATTATAATAATAATAAGTAAGTAATACTCATCGATGAGAAGAGAAAAAAACACTTAAGAATTAATTCCTGTGCGATTGATAGAATTTTGTTTTGCAATAATTTATCACTTCAGAAAAATATTTTCTGCTTAAATAAACATCACAGTCATGGACAGTGCAGTGATATCTCCTGGACAACTTATAAGGTTGGAGTGAAAAAATCAAGGATAAACCGTAAAGCAATGAGACCCTATGGGTCTGATAAACGAGCTAAGACCCGCCTACCTTTTGTTCGCGTCGTTCCTCGTGATGACTCCTACTGAGTGGGTGTTTTTTCTCTGCGACATTTACAGACATTCATAAAAATATTTAAGTTTGGCTTTATATTGTCTCATTTATGTCGTATTTATAGGACATGAACATTTTATCAGGAATCAATAAATACCAGTTTACTTTTTCATCTTACTGCGTACAATTCATTTCTATTCTTTTATTTATTTTTAGATGTCAGTGATCCATAACTTGCAAGTCGAACATAAACATTTTAAATATGCTAGTACACATTATTAAATTACAGATTCATATTTTATAGAAATTTAAAATTAATGATGACAATGATGAATAAAAAATAGTAAATTGCTCAATTTTTATTTGAAGCTGTTTTGGTTTTTAAATACGAGTAGTAAGACATTTTATCCTTTTATTAATAAGTTTAGTCAGTGTTGGGCATCGAAAAGTTTTTTATACATAAGCTCATACCAAGTGATGAGCAAGTTACGCATTATAGTAACGCCAATACGTTTTATTAATTTTATATCTATAATATTTTCTATCTATAACGATGTGCACGATAAATAAAGTACTCTTAATTTTCAATTCAAAGAAAAATCAAATAAAATTCGAAAAACCCGTAACCATATGAGAAGATATTTAACTAAGCACTCGGGCACATATTAGTTTCGCGGGGCAACGACTCGGGGATTGTATTTCTTTGTTTAGTCAGGGGTAATAAGAGCCAGTAGAATTTCTAGGGTATGCTTAAAACCGATTAGCAAGAACGCGGAAACTGCCTTACAAGTTACCCCACTTGTACCAACTTCCCCTAGTAGTCACGTAAAATGAGAGAAAACACTTCCAGCTAAGGTGTTCGCTTTCAGAAATTATGGTAATACAATTAGTTTTCAGTTCCCTTTGATGTGACCTTTTCACGAGCGAGTGAGCAAAGGAATTCACAGGATTTTCGTGTCATAAAAGTTGCAAATACCAGATCATTTGATCTGGTTGAGCATTTGCTCAAGTTTCATGAAGCCGTATGATAGACAGTATTGTAAGATTTATAAAATCAACTTTACAGTGCATCAAAATTTACATTATGATTATACAATAGATGTGCGTAGGTATTTTAACTTCTGAGGTTTTTGCCAAGTAGCATTGTACTGATTTAATACCATTATTTCTATTATTATTCTCTATTATGAAGGGCTCTATTAATGACTTCAGAAAAAATAATTCGGTATTTGAATATTATTAACTTTTACGAGTACCTATTTACTTATGCAGGTACTTGTTTATGAAATAGGTAGCTTTTTCTTTCTGTTTAAAACTTCGTTTGCACTACAAACATCTGTGTAGGTAGGTACCTAATGTCAAAATATTATGACTATGATTCGAATTATAGCAGAATTCTAAATTTCTAATACCATTTGGATTTAATTTTGAGTAGACTTCGATCTTCTTCTATGTATAATAAAAAATATCTATCTATGTAATTATATAATGTATTAAATATATCAGTTATCTAGTACCCATAACACAAGCTTTAGTAGCTTACTTTGGGGCTAGATAGTGCTGTGTGGATTGTCCAGCATAATTTATTTAATTTAATTTAATTTATCTGCTTGAGCGTTAACTGTGCGTTCAATGAAGTACGCATTTTAGTTTTTTTGACTGATCTATCCTTACAAACGCGAAAGTTTGTAAGTATGGATGGATGTTTGTTTTACTTTCACGCCGGAACGGCTGTACGGATCTGGATGAAACTTGGCAGAGAGGTAGATTATAGTCTGGAATAACACATAGGCTATTTTTTATCCCGTGGGAATACCGGGTTTTGGCAGATTTGCATTTTACCGTATTTAGCTATAATACATACTTTAGTTCCTAAATAGATGTCCTAGATGTCGCAACAGGAAAGATTGGCACGCGCTATCTTTGCGTTTTGAGCAATGAGTGACATCAGCAATCGTATTATAAATATTTTCCCATCACCGGGATTTAAATCTGCGCGGGCGATGTTTTTATTGATTTGTCTTCCATAAGGGTGTAAATCAGACTGACGGTTGTAACGTCAACGTCGTGACGCGCGTATAGACACACACAAGAAACACACACGCACACACGCAGAAGAATTAAACAGTTTGACAACGCGTTGGTGAAATACAGCCCTAGGCAAGGAATTTGAATTTATATATCTTCCTTGGCCCTAGGGTTACAAGTGCGAGATAGAGTTACGTGTTAGGAGGGGATGCGAATATTTAGGCAATTATCAAAGTAAGCTAGGCTAAAGTAGTGAGGCAGGTATGGCTGGGCAAGCTGTTTTGCGCTTTATTATGTAACGGCAAAGGTTGATTTTTATTTAAAAAAATCTGTGGAGTAAACTTTCTGTAGGTACTACTATTCATTTATTCTGTGGTATTACCTCACAATGCATTTAATAAAACCGTCCGTTAAAAAACTTGACAGCTGCATAATTCTTATTTCTTCTATAAATAAAAGAGCCATCTATAGTGGGGTGGCATGTTACTGTTTTGTCTCGCATACAGTTCACCAACTCAAAATACGAATAAAACTAAAAAACACAAAAACACTTTGTTGTGTGTTCTCACAAAAATTTTTTTTTTGGGAAAAACGAATTCTGAAATTTTTCTCGTCTCGTCCGAGGAAGTACTAACACCACGCCTTTTCCTACCACCAAGCAGCATTTAAAAAAAAAAAAAAAAGCATTGCTGTGTTTTGGTTTGCAGAGTGTGGTTGTCGGTGTGATTACCTACAGTCACATGAGACATAACATCTGCGGGCGTAGTCGCAGTTTTGGTTGACACATTACACGCGTGTATGGTGTACAGTTTTTGTATGAAAATAAGAAAAGTCCGTCGTGTCCGCTAGGGGCGCATTTCTTATTTTCATACAAAAATTGCGTGTATTGTACACCATACACGCGTGTAATGTGTCAACCAAAACTGCGACTACGCCCTCTGTATGCCTCATGTTCATGGACGCAGGACAATGCATCGTAGGGCACGATCCTACCATGCGTGACTTACGAGGCAATGCTTTGTAATCGATGATGGTGCCACTTTGACCACTTGACGACCTCAGTGGCGCAGCGGGTGAGAGTCCGCTTGCGACGCAAGAGGTTGCGGGTTCGATTCCCGCCTCGGAACAAATTGGTGTACGATCTGTAGAAATTTGTTTATGTCTGGGTGTTTATGTATAATAAAAAAAAATCTATCTATGTACGTATATAATGTATTAAATATTTCAGTCATCTAGTACCCACAACACAAGCTTTGAATAGCTTAACTTTGGGCTAGATGGTGCTGTGTGGATTGTTCAGCATTATTAATTTATTTAACTTGACTAGTAGTTAGCATGAAAAGAAGTAAAAAAGCGACTCAAATAAACAACAAAACCAATGGCTGACTGTAAAATAAACTGTAGTGAAATGAAAGGACCTATATCATCGCCCACAGTTCTGTCCACATGCACAGTGTGCTCTGTGCTGGCCATAAAACACGCCGCTCCGAGCCAGCTGGGGTAATATGCCTGCTGGATATATTAGCAGTGTGATTTGATCGTTTGTCACAGTTTTTGGCTGTCACTGATATTGGAGTGGTCTGGATTGCTGCCTGGTTGCACCGACCGGGATCACAGGGTAATAGCGTCCGGTATGCATAAAACAGAAATATTTGCAACTCAATAAAATAGTGATAATTTCACGTACGATCGATATCGCCTCAGATCTAGATCTATCTAGAATATTAGCGTGGCAACGCAGACACGCTAATATTTTTTGAATTTGGCGCGAATTTTCAGTGTCTACTTTCATTTGACAGACTCTATCAAGGAATTTGAATCTATATTCCTTGGACTCTATAACCAAATATTATTAAATTTGACACATACCGCAGAACACAAATTGATGCAGACTCCCGTTTTCTGAAAACTAAATCAACACTTATCGGCTGTCAAGTAACATGCTATTTCAGCTTTTACATAAAATTAGATAGAGATACCAAGTGACTTGACAGCCGATTAGTGTTGAACGCGCTTTCAGAAACCGAGGGTTACACTTACAAATGCATTAAATATGGATCCGATGTTGGGCTACGCATTTCTTTCCAAAAATATTATTCTGCTATCTTTCTAAAATAAGATTGAGATAGTATTAAAGCATTATAATCCTTTAATGCCAAAACTCATTAGATAAAAATTTCTTTATAGCTTCCTAAAGCAATATTTTCACCGAAGTAATTTCATCGCATGGGCTACGTTTACGTGGATTTCATTAAGATAATTTTCGCTATAACAGTAGCTAACTAAATAGCTTTGTATTAATTTAAATCTTTCTATTACTTGAGGAAATGGGTCACGACTCATGGCGTAAAATTACAGGCCTCAATTTCATAATAACTGTCATATACAAATTACTAGATGACTCTACCGGCTTTGCACGAGCGGGTAATCAAAATTAATACAATGAATTCGAAAAATGATTATATTTCTAAAAACAACATTCACACAAATAACTACAACAACATACAACTTCACGTGTCACAAACGCGTGGTTTTGAATTTTAAAAGTTGTACTATTTTTTAAAATAATTATTTACCCTACCATAATTAATTATTATAAGCCTGTCACTCAACAAAGTAGAAAAATCCTGAACCCTAAAACACTAAAACTTGAAGCGTAGCTTCATGTCATCAACAGGCACATAGGCTTATCTGTATGCCTCAAGTTGATGGACGTAGGGCAGTGCATCGTAGGGCACGTTTCTATCGAGCGTGTCTTAGGCAATGCATTGATAGGTGTTGGCTACCACTTAATATCAGATGAGCCAATATCATAAGGTAGTTGGTTCAAAACCGGTTGTGCACCATTGAGTTTTTATGTTCAAAAATGTATGTGCACAATGCCAGTACCCTCAAACGGCGAAAACATAGTGAGGCAACCGGCATGTTGTAGAACCTAACAAGTTCTGTCTAGTGCTCGAAATGAGTCCCTTGAGTTGCATTTAAAATCCTTTCACCACACTGTTTCAAAAGAATGTAGTGACTCAACACGGAAAAGATATTTTTATTATACAGCATATTGTTTCGAAAAGTAATATAAAAAGAAATTCGAAAGAGATGCACCACATACGTACGTAGTTTAATTTTCGCACACTCCTCCGTTTCAATCGTTCGTTCTTCGTTACAAAATTAAATATAATTATGTAATCCATACGGTATTGAAGCATTTATTATTGAAAAAATCCTACTACTTATAAACGCGAACGTTTGTAAGTATGGATGGATGGATGGATGGATGATTGTTACTCTTTCACATCGGCACGGCTGAACGGATTTGGATGAAACTTATGGCAGAGAGATATGTTATAGCCTGGAATAGCACATAGGCTATTTTTTATCCCGTGGGAATACCGAGATTTAAATATGCGCCGGTGAAACCACGGGCGCAACTAGTATATAATATGTTACAAAAGCACCTGTGAGCCGTTTTATATTTGGGTAAATACTACCCACGTGTACTTGGAACCCCTCGGCTCGCGGCGCAAAGGAAGAATGGCCTGGCGGGACACTCACAGCCTCTCACCTCCCCATTGAAACCCTTGTAAGGAACTCCAGACGAGTAATGAGCTCTCACTTTTATTTACTTGTAAGTATATTGCGTTGGCAATAGGAAAAACCAGTGAACGCATATAAAACATGAAAGCTTCCTTGTGAAAATAGGCGCGGATTGTGGTACAAAGACTTATAATTAATTGGAACTCAATTTTGCAACGGCTGGAAGCAGTTAAAAGTCCATCTAGGACAGCCTTCGCAGCTTAGTTAGTAGTAGAACTGCCTTCTACGCTGGAGGCCGTGGGTTCGATTTCCCCGAGAACAAACTTTTGTGTGAGGAATATAGATGTTTATTCTCTGTCTCGGTTTCCACATTACAAGTTTTGGCTTAGATTGGGGCTAGATAGTGCTGTGTGAAAAATCCACAGTTTTTTTTATTTTGTTTCTGATAAGATGCACATGGCCCACCTGATGTTAAGAGGTAGTCATCATCTTAAAACTGAATTAAAGCACTACCTCACAAATTACGGGCGATAGGCATGTGCTCTACAATGCACTGCCTTGCCCCCTACAGATATCAAGCCTCATGTGCCTCGAATTTTATATAAGTATTTTATATTTCTTTTATACTAGTTGCGCCCCGCGGTTTCACCCGTGCAGATATAAATCCAGGTACTCCCACGGGATAAAAATAGTCTATGTGCTATTCCAGACTATAATCTATCTCTCTGCCAAGATTCATTCAGATCTGTTCAGCCGTTCCGGCGTGAAAGAGAAACAAACATCCATCCATCCGTCCATCCATCCATACTAACAAACTTTCGCGTTTATAATAGTAGTAGGATATCATTTTACTGAGAATACAGAAATTCTCGGAATACAGAAATAAGACTGAGTTATCATTTAGACTGTCCTTCACTCTTCAATAATTGAAAAGTTACAGTTTGTAAAAATCTGAAGAGTTCAATAAAGTAAAAAATACTTCAAGAGTTATATTTTTATTCCATAAAATATATTTACAAATATGCTTACATCCTATAAAAACTGTCAGATTCAAATAGGGTTCAGTGATCGTAGGATTCAAACTACCAAACGACTTGACGACCTCCGTGGCGCAGCGGGCGAGAGTCCGCCTGCGACGCAAGATGTTGCGGGTTCGATTCCCGCCTCGGAGCAAATTTGTGTACGATCTGCAGAAATTTGTTCCGTTGGTCTGGGCGTTTATGTATAATAAAAAACATCTAACTATCTATGTAACTATATAATGTATTTAATATATCAGTCATGTAGCACCCATAACACACGCTTTGAGTAGCTTACTTTGGGGCTGTGTGGATCGACCAGCATTATTTATTTATTTATTATTGTATTAACTAGTGTAGAAAGTACAGACAAAAAGCAATAAAAAGAGAAATACACCAAAACAAAACCACATCAAGCAAAAGCTTAGTTGTAAAATACGAATTGTCTGACTTTTATCACAAAATAAAACCGTTTTCGAAGAAGCTCTTTCTTGTTACAAACACTGCCGGGTTATTGAACATTGTATCTAAAATGTTAAGTTTTAATGACTCAAAGTTGCAGTTACGTCGTTAGTTAAAGTTAGTAGTCTTCTAAAGGTTGAAGAGTTTCAACAATATCTTTGTATAAAATAAATTGTTGCAAGCGCCTTAACACGTTTGGCCTTATAAAACCTTTTCACAGCCCTCTTAACTAAGTTGGTAGTAGATCTGCCTTCAGTAGGCCGTGGGTTCGATCACCACACGGAGCAAATTTTAAAATATTTGTGTGATAAACATACGTGTTTTTTCTCTGTTTGCATGTTATATTTTATAACTAGCGACCCGCCCGCGCTTCGCACGGGTGCACATTGTTTTTCTACTATATCATGCATGTTTTATACATAAAAACCTTCCTCTTGAATCACTCTATCTATTAAAAAACCGCATCAAAATCCGTTGCGTAGTTCTAAAGATTTAAGCATACAAAGGGACATGGGGACATAGGGATAGAGAAAGCGTCTTTGTTTTATACTATGTAGTGATAGTGATATAAGTATTATACACAAAAGAGACAATATGCTTTAATCTAAACTAATATTATAAAGAGGAAAGGTTTGATTGTTTGTTTGTTTGTTTGTTTGTTTGCATTGAATAGGCTCCGAAACTACTTGACCGATTTGAAAAATTCTTTCACCATTGGGAAGCTACACTATCCCCGGTGAACATAGGCTATATTACATTTTCAAAAAAATTTGGGATCCGTACTAAAATTCAAATAATGTAACCCAAGGTGTAAAAAAATTCGTAAAATATTCTTTACATCGCGTGCACTGCGAAAACTATTGATGATAGAATAAAATAATGTTCTACAACTTTGCAGAACACATCATTATTTACAAAAAGTGTCGCGACAGTATATGTCTAACTCTTATAGTTATGCCACAATAAGTGTTTTTTTATTTTAAAATTTTAATTGAAATGCCGCCGCTATAAGAGGCTCTTTATTTGTATCTTGGTATTAATCCTTATCAAAATAAATTACTTCATATTCAAAACTGCTTTAATACCTTTATAAAACTTTTCAAATTATTCAATTCGGACATTTCATTCGAAAGATATCACAAGTTTAAAAATGTAAGTATTAGAAAAAGGTCGCGTGGTAGCCACTCAGCCTGCTTGGCGAGCTAGGCAGCACCTTAGGGTAGGGGCCGCACGGGTCGGGGGAGGAGCTTTAGTGAGGCAGCGAGCCTGGCCTCGGCTGGCGGATGCTTGGTCGTAGGAAGGATCCGCCGGCTTGGATTGGAGGTGGCGCTGCACAAGACCGAGGCCGTATTTTTCCACGGACCTTGGCAGCGCATCCCCAGTGACGCCCACATTATGGTGGAGGGCGTCAGGGTCGAGGTGAAGGCCCAGATGAAACATCTGGGCCTGGTGCTTGACAGCAGGTGGCGCTTCGGCCCGCATTTCAGCGGGCTGTCAAAGCGCCTTCTTAAGGTTGCGGGAGCGCTTTCCTGGCTCCTCCCAAATTTGGGCGGGCCAAAAGCGCGATGCCGGCAGCTATATGCCGGCATCTTGAAGAGCATGGCCCTTTACGGGGCCCCTATCTGGGCGGACTCCCTTCAACGAAGGGAGAACGCCGCCGCACTCCGGAGCCCCCAAAGGGCCATCGCGCAGCGGGTCGCAAGAGCCTACCGCTCGGTGGGCTTTGCAGCGGCCTGCGCTCTGGCGGGCACCCCTCCTTGGGAACTCGAGGCGTGGGTGCTCGCCAGAGTATACGAGTGGACGGCGAGGCGTAGGGCGCTCGGAGAGCGCCCCGCCTCGGAGGAGCGGGAAGCTGTCCAGCGGGAGGCGAAGGATGCCATCGTCCAGCACTGGAAGGTGGACCTCGCCTCCGCCGCTTTTGGCCACCGAACCTTGGAGGCACTCGGGCCAGTCCTGCAGGACTGGCTCGACCGGCCTCACGGCTTTTCATCATTCCGTCTGGTGCAGGTGCTATCCGGGCATGGATGCTTTGGGTCGTACCTGCACCGGATCGGAAAGGAGGGTGCCCCGTCCTGCCACCATTGTGGTGCGGTGGAAGACACGGCACAGCACACCCTCGAGGTGTGCCCGTCGTGGGCCGAACCGCGCCGCGACTTGGTGGCGGTAGTTGGGCCAGACCTGTCGCTCCCCAGCGTGGTGAACTCCACGCTGAGGGACGCGACAGGCTGGGCAGCGGTTGCCTCCTTCTGTGAGGACGTAATGTCCCAGAAGGAGGCAGCAGAGCGCGCGTGGGAGGCTGACCCTCAGGCGCCGCTCTGCAGGCGGAGGAGGGGTAGGAGAAGACGTCTTCCCTCCCCTCAAGGTGATGAATAGCGGAAGATAGGCGTGGAGGCGCCATCTCTCGCATTGCACTATTTGCCACCTCCGTCGAGCGGGAATGATCGAGCACTCGCGGTCGTTCCCGGGCCTCTCCCTCCAGGAGGGGCGTGTAGGCCCTGCTGTCAAGGCGGGCGGTCGTCGGCGGGGAACTGGACGAAAAGGCTCTGCCAGTTTCCCAGTTCCCCTCCATGGTGACGACGCGGGAGTGCCACTGGGTCGTTTAGTGGGTATACCGGCCCTCACAGGCCGGGGAGTCCCACATATCCCCCCCATCCTCCAATGGGGGGGAATGCGTAACGCATTTTTCCCAACGAAAAAAAAAAGGGGGCCGTACGGGTGGGGAGTCAATGTCAAGAAATGAAGTCGGCTCCCCTACTCAACGGTAAAAAGTTAAGTAATAAAAATAAAAGTTCATTAAAATAATAATGTTCAAATTTTCTTTATACTTTTCTTTTTTAGTAACCTAACGCAAATAGAAGGGTTTATGTGTGTGTATTATAATTTTGAAATTATTGTTAAATACCCGTGCGAAGCCGGGGCGGGCCGCTAGTTTACTATAAATGTAAATTAAATGGAATAAAACAAATAATTCAAATGAATTCAGAATACATAATTCAAATGTTCCAGGTTCTACACTATGTATATCTTAATCCGTGTTGCCGTGAGATGAGAGGTAGGAACTAGGTAGGAAACGTAAACACACCGCTTATAAGCTTTCGCATTTCAATTATATTTAATAGGATACTTATTTCCTACAAGACAGCAAAGACTTCCTTTTGATCCAGCCCTTCAGCGTGCTGCGATAGTGTGGTTACGCCCACTAATACGTTTTTACAATCGTCCGATGGTAATAAAACAAGGATGGGACTCGGATTAAGCTCGTTTATCATTCGTTTTGATGGCCCTTTTTGCTGTAATCATTCATTTTTCTTCCGTCGTTTTCTGCTTCCCTTGCGTTTAAATGTCCCTTTGTTGGTCGGCGAACTCTTTTATCAAATTAACTCACCTTAAGTTTTTTTCGGTCTTATTTATTGGAGTCGTAACCTTTGCATAAAAATCAAGTAAATTCTTCGTGGCTTAATGACGAGAGTGGCGTGCTGAAGGGACCTTAAATTCTTGGCGTGCTGTTAAATCAATTAGCGTAAGGCTCGGGGGCGTCTAAAAGCCTTAGGAACTAGTGTACAGGAAAGTTGACTTTGCTGACGAAAACGTGATGAAATATTCTCTTTAAAAGGTGGGTGTCTAATGACGGAAATAAAAGTGGCTAGTAAGAGGAAAATTTATAGTCGTGATATGTAGTTGCTCTGTTGGGGAATGTTTGTTTTAAAGATCTATCGATGAAATGGCAACTGGTCCAATAGTTTTAATCGTGATATTTCCTATAACTATCTCTCAAGTGAACTGTTTAACTAATCGATGGGTTGCTACATAAGAAATACGATATAAGAAGTAGTCTTTCATTATCGTTACTGAAAATGCTATCGCTATTGCTTTTTTTAAGGTAACTGGCTTATCGATTATTGAAATAACGGTCATACTCAAAAATACAACAATCTGTCAAACTCATGTTCTAGTCCTACTTAATATTCTATTCCATTTGAATAAGATAGTTTACAAGCATTTGTTTCTCATTTCACAACACTTACAGAAATATAAACTGTAGGTACATATTATTTTAATGAAATAATTATTAAGACCTTAAAACACAAGGATTTTTATATTATCCCAATCCCAAACGTTATTTGAACTAATATAAAATTGGAAAACACTTATGTATCTCCTTTTTTTCCCAAGTTTCTCTTGGTAGTTGCGTAAAAACCTCTCTGTAAATAAGAAAAGTCGATCCCACCAGTATACCTACATGTTTTCTCTCGTATATCATACGAGTAATATCTTGGGAGCTTGTAAAATAAATGGGTAAATATTTTCAATACGAAATTCGTTCGTATCGAGATGGGTTGAAAAATAGTTTTATCGATGTCTACGTAGTATGTATTTGGTAAGCTGTACCTTCTTGAATTACTGAGGAATTTACTTTTCACTACGACAGTACTGTATAGGTCAACATTTTGTTCACACTCGTTCGTGATCAAGTAGCTGGTTGTTTTAGTATTACTTACCGATGAAACAAGCAGAAAACCTGATGTGAAGTGGTAACCATCACGTATACCAAAACACTACTGCAGGTCACGGACGAGCCCTGCGCACAGCTATGTAAATAATAAATAAATAAATAATGCTGGACAATCCACACAGCATCATCTGGTATGGCTGATATATTACAAATTACATTTTTTTTTTTTAATACAACTAGCTGATGGATCAAGCAGATGGTCCACCTGATGTTAAGTGTTAACCATCACCTATAAACAAAACACTGCCCCGTAGGTCACGCACAATAGGAACGTGCCCTACGATGCACTGCCCTGCGTCCATCAACTTGAGGCATACAGATGTTAAGCCTCATGTGCCTGTAATTACACCGGCGACCACACTCTTCAAAGCGAAACACAGCGTTGCTGCTTGGCGGCAGATAAAGGCGTAAGGCATATATACTTTTATAGATGGATATTTTTCATTATACATAGAAAACACCCAGACCTACGGAACAAATTTCTGCAGATCGTACAAATATTTGTTTCGAGGCGGGAATCGAACATTCAACATGTTGCGTCGCAGGCGGACTCTCGTCCGCTGCGCCACAGAGGTCGTATGTGTCTATAAACCACCATGAAAACTGTTTGGTTCAATTAGTGGCTTTAGGTTTGAGCGAGCATTGAGTGAGTCTTTGGCATAGAGTATGTTGGATGTAAATCTACATTAATATTATAAACGAATTTTACGAATAGGCTCAAAAAACTACTGAACCTATTTCAAAAATTCTTTCTCCATTAGAATGTTACTGTATTACCTGAGTAACATATGTATTTATGTGCCGTAAAATATTGTACCAAACTGAAATAACACCATTACTACGCAAATTTGCGTCAAATAAAAAAAAATAAGCTAAAAATATCTTTATTTTCTGCTGGGCGTGATATACTGTGGCTATTAACCATTAGGTAATTTAACAGGGAAAATGTTTTGTATAGCAAGCCTATGGAGAAAATTGCAGTTTTGTCGGGTAGTGGACAAATTGTAGGCGTTGTATGAGAGCGCTTTAATTACGGCTATTTTTCTTTGAAATTAGTTCACTCACGCGGTCCATTTTATTATTGTGAGTTCTTTAAATGTTTCATGTAGAAGGAAATGTCATTTTATTTTTATTTTAAAAAACTTTGAAGTATGAACATGCGCCTCATTAGTATAAAGAAAATAATCGTGGAAACTACGCCATATTTTAAAATGATATTGTATGGGTTTTATATTAAACTGGCGACATTTCCCGGCTTTGCAACATTCAAAATTTAATTTTAACACATAAATTTTTCATCAATTTAGGATAAAAAAGCGTGGGCTATATATGGAATGACAGATTTATAAAATTCTAGAAGTAATCAGTCTTGAATACGAAATTATTTATTTGGACAAGAATTAGGTAATATTAAATGGTATAGATAACGCATGGTCTGATTTTAGTCCGCATTTCTTGCAATTTTTAAAATGTAAAAAAGAAGCTACTAGTAACATAACTACAATAGTTAGAGATGGTTTTATGGGCTTTTTTACATTATTGAAGTTTTAATAGAGAACTCTAATTTTTTCATTTAATAAACACAGCCTATAGAAAAATCCATTGGTGCACAACCGGATTCGAACCTGCGACCTTACGATCAGAAGGCGGAGTCACTCCCACTAGACCACCGATGCTCTAATAATATATCAACAATATCAACTAAAGCAGCCTTTAAATTACGTCCAAGCACAGTTTCTTACCATTTTCAATCGAAGCAAAGTCAACAAAATGTCATAGGTTGCAGCACGAAATATAAAAGTATCTCAAGGTTTTTATAGTGGTCTGTGCTATAGCACCCCCAAGAGTGAAGAAGTGACATTCATGGACATATTGATGAGAAGTCACAGCCTACTGGTGCTGGGAAAGACGCAAATAGTTTATTTATTACGGGGATTATGGGACGATAATCCAAAATTGAGGAATAATTTATTATATGGCGGGTTATTTATTATATACGTGTTTCTTAGGGTTTTTTTGGTAGGGCTTGTATACATTGTCAATTGACTTTTCTAGTGAACTTAGTACCTAATCAGTATAAAGTGTGATCTACGCTTAAGAACATGCAAATATGTGCCGAGCGCTCATATTCAGTAGTACACAAAAATGCTACTAAAACCCTAACTAATTCGCAAAACTTTATCGTTTTATTATTTAAACTAGTTCATAAAAACGGAATCTCTTTGAAAGCGAAAACCTCTTGCTTTACAAACGAACCCGCCTCATAAAGCGCATAAATCTGGAACACTAAAGCAAAATCACCACAAATTCTCGTCTCTAACTGGAGTGGACACACTGAGGTTATAATAAAAAAATCCCTTTAGACAATTTTCCATTATCTGGGCATTGTTGGGCTCTAGTGGTCAGCATTTTATGTCTCAAGTCGGGTGTCGTCGTAACTCCTTATTAAACCGGCGGGGACGCACCGTCTTGCCTCTAATTGATTTAGAGAGCCGGCTAACAACGACAGTCCGGTCTTTGTTTACTTTATAGTTCGAAATGGTTAGGTTAATATTTCACAGACTTATCGACTTATTTGATAGCGCTGAGTCTGAGAAATTGTTACTGTCTTGTTCGAACAGTCTAGTAAAATAACGAGCATTATAACCAGGTAAAATTGGTGCAAGGTGTAGATATCACATAGGTTAATTGGCTACACCTATTTATTCACAGAAAATAAGTTAAGACAAAGACATAGAGTTAATGTGACTCTCGCTCGCACGTTTTGACATGTTGAAAGATATAAAATTACTAAATCCATTTTCGAATAATCGTAAAGAACTATTTTGTGTGCAGTCACATTGCGCACAGTTTAGTACAAAAATCATTTTGATCGATACAAGTTTTCCTACTTAAAAGTTTGCTTTTCTAGTTTTCGTACTCAAGCAAACTTTTGAGCAGGAAAACTTGCATCAATTTAAATGAAATTTTTACCAAACTATGCGTAATGTGATTGCACACAAAATGGTTGTTTGCGATTTTTCAAAATTGGAATTTGTGATTTTATATCTTTCAAAATGTCGAATCGTGCGAGCGAGAGAAATTCTAGGTGTTGTCAACGCCTTAACAACAAGAGTTCGAATATTATAAAAATGTACTAATAGAGAAGATGTATCCGAGTAATCATAAAAAGTAGTGTTTTTTAAGCTTTCGCGATCATACACATACTTATTTTAAATACTTACTTACTTGCCTATTTACTTTTTTTTGAGTCTGCCCGCGACTACGGCTATTGCAACATAGCCGAAACGTCGGGAAAATAAAAAAAGGTAAATACGCGATAAATACCCGTGTAATGTTTTTAAAATAAATCATAAAAAGTGCTTTTATTGGTCAGGTCTTATAGGTACCTTCAATACCTATAAGGAAGTTGACATGCTTCTAGGAAGCCTAACAAGTACATTGCAGACATCACTGACACGCCATTGTCTTTAATAGACACTGACAAGCTGGAATACCTTTGAGGGCATTGAACTTATTATATTGTTAAATAAAAAGAGAACATTATTGGTAAGCAGTAGCTATCATCACCAGCGGAGGCGCGGCAAAGATACTGAGAATAAATCAGTTTAAATTAATCCTTAACTATGTACTGTGGACATTCGGCGCGGGTATCAGTGGCATGACATTTTCAACCGCATGTCACAGTAGTTAAGGTTTAATTTAAATTGATTTATTCTCAGTATCTTTGCCGCGCCTCCGCTAATCCTAATAGTGATATAATGCATTTTTTCTGATCTTATGAAACTCGGCTCGGGCTATAAGTTCAAAAATAATTTCTGGAGGAGTAAGGATCATCCGGGAAATTACTCCCATATTATCTCCTCACCAAATCTATTTCTCGCAGCGACAGCGTTGCTGTTTCGATTTGAAGGGTGATACATAAGGCCTAAGGCTGCCTGTCCACTGAAGCGGAGAGAGGCTGTGCAGCGGAGCGGAGAACCTGTTTGTTTGACTCAATTTGATAAACGCTAGGCCACTCGCTAGGCTGTACATTGTTGAGCACGTTTTTAATGTGCGCGTTATACTATCGTATAATGAGAAAGTCTTATAGCTTCTTGAGACACTCATAGGATCCTTTCATCACTGTTTTGAAAAAAACTAGTGATCGACAAGAAAAACTCTATGTCTAGAAAGATCGTAAGAACCTTTAAGAAGCTGACTATTGCTAAGATAAGTAGCTACCCTATATAGGGAACCGTCTTGTCAACGTGTCTCGCCCTTTATAAGGACTCTCAAGCCGCTTAAGCACTTTCCACCCGCTGACATTGTGTTTATAAAGTCAGTGTTTCATGTCGACAAATTGTAGGCAACTCAGCAATTTGCTCAAAGATGTAAACCTAACTATCATTAACCCGCCAGTACTCGCGCCTCAAGAAATTACATCAGCACTCGCGTGTAGAGCATTTTGCTCACGTTTATGAATGTCAATAAATGCAAGTTTTACCAAAAAATATGATTAAAAAAATATTTTATTGCATAAAATACACATTATTTATTCTACAAAATATATATTCAAAAAGTTAACGATATTAATCTTTTTTATTTTAATGAACAATCATAGGAACTAATTTGCCAGTCTTGTAAGGCAGTCTTAGGGAAAAAACGAAAAAAAAATAAACTTTTCAAGAAAACCTTTCAAACTAAGTATGAATAACTAATCTTCGTCATATACGCGAGCTTTACACATATCACATAGTGTACGACTATGCTCGGTACATAAAAAATTTTTGACAGTAAATGCAGCTCTTTTTGGTCTTGCGATTTTTGCGTCTTGGGCAAACCGCGCAGATACCACTTGGTTTTTCTTCTTCTGGTAACTCAGATTCTGGTACAAAACGTTTCATCACTTGCTGAAGAGGATATGAAATATTATGGAAGGTGCTTCTTCTTTGGATATGTGGCTGTGTTAGTTGAAGAGCTAGTTGTTTCAAGTAGTCTCTGCGCGTGATGATTATACCCGTATTTTCTTTGTAAATCGTTTGACTGTTGATTCCGGCTATGTTTTGACGTCCCTTCGATCACAATCCATCTATAATAGAAATACATAATAGATTACTATTTCAGTAATGTAAAATCATAATATTACATAAAAGTAGCAGTAAAACTGTCACTAACATGAGTAAAAAAAAGTACTTACGTCGATACCCGCGCGATGAGCAAAACGCCGCCTGATGGTACACGGCACAACAAACCACCTCGTCCAAGTGACTGGCGCACACTGGCGCGAAGTGAACTGCATACAGGGGTGGGGGACGGAACAAAACTCAGCTACCGAATGAACGATGTACGTACGAATAATTTTGACAAAATGGCGCGTGTTTTAAGTTTACTGTGAGCAAAATGCTCATAGCGCGAGTGCTCGCGGGTTAAAATAGTGTCGATGTTATAATTGTATTAATTAAACAACGCATAAGTTATATAGCCGTCCTCGTTGTTTCATAGAAAGAAACTGCAACATTTTTATTACTGTTAAAATAATTCGGCTTCGGAGAATGCAACATTTTACGATGATTGAGTCGGCAAGTAAATTAGTGTTGCCTAATTTGACGTGAACCTGCAACTGAATAGAAAAAAAAAAGTCTGAGTTATGCTAATTTGGATTTTAGCGTAACAGAATAAAGACTTTCATATTAACACAATTTTAATTGGTTCGCGTTCACAACAGAATTGCCAGCAAAAATCTGAATGAATGAATTATGAAGTCCTAGCACATTTAGGTACTAAAAAAGTTTTTTTCTGGCTTCATTTGTACTTGAAAACTAGTGTCAAGACTCTTATAACGTTTATGAAGTCATTTTAGAAGTAATCATATATATCTACTAGCTTTTGCCCGCGGCTTCGCTCGCGTTTAGAAGTATTATTATTAATTAGGCATAGTTTTTGCGGCTTTACTTTTGTTAAGCGTGTATAAAAAAATGGGGGGGGTTGAATTTATGAAAATCCTATTTAAGCGGACGTCTTCCTCATAGTGGCTCCAATCTTCAATTTCAGTTCAATCAGTCAAAAATCTAAGAAGATTTATACAAACTTTCATCCCTTATTTCATCCGCTTGGGGGTAGAATTGAAAAAAATGGTATGACGTAGGCATCCGCTAAGAAAGTTAGCGGATGCCTACGTCATATCATCTACCTGCATGCCAAATTTCAGCCCGATCCGTCCAGTGGTTTGGGCTGTGCGTTGATAGATCACTATGTCAGTCAGTCAGTCACCTTTGAGTTATATATATTTAGAAGATTAGAAGATAATTAAAGATTAACAAAATAAAAATAATTTCACATTGATATTAAGAAGGTATCTTCCAAAATAATACAAAACAACAGTCACGTTAAGGCGATTTTATCAATAATATTACAGTAATTAATATAAAACTATGTAATAAATACCAAATTGAACGTATCTACAATTATTCCGTGGCAAAATATCAATTTATACATAGTTTATGTATTAAAAATATATGTATACAAAATGACGCGAATAAAAACTGAAATCAAGGCGGGTACAGAATTCATATCGTGAAAAATTCAAAATTATGTGAAGGCGCGGAAATTCCACTATTATTTAGTAATAAATAAGGACCTTACAAATAAGTTTGTTCTTGCGCTTCTTAATTATTTCGACAATGTCCTCGGATGACGACCACTTAGTGGCTACACGACCTTTAGTACCTACCTACTATTATGTTAAACACAGTAATTACACACGTTTATAGAAAATTTAGAAGCAGGTACTTTAGTATAAAATAATTCATTTGAATCAACTAAACGGCTATAAGTGGTTAGTACTATATTGTATAAATCGTCAAAAACTTAGGAATTTTTAAGTCAAGAGTGAATAAGTGGATTATAGCTAAGCGTGCTCCACCTTAGACTGCATCTTCACTTTACATCAGGTGAGATGGCAGTCAAACGTCTAGCTATCAAACATAAAAAAAAAAAAAATCGGTCTACCCAGTAATACCCAGTAAAAAGTTAGGAATGAGGTACCAAAAAAATGCAGTTGAATTGAGAACCACCTCTATTGTTTGAAGTCGGTTAAAAATCAGCTTTAGCCCGCGACTTCACAATTCATCTTCATGTGATCTCAATTATTTGATTCCAAAATACAATACAATCACTACTACATGCCATGCATTATACTTAGTGTGATATAAGTTGTATGTCGCTCAAGACTAAACTATTACGAGTTACTATATTACTATATATTATATATATATATATATATATATATATATATATATATATATATATATATATATATATAATATATATATATAGTATACTATATTACTGAACTATACTACTAACATTAGACTTCATTGCATGAAATATTAGTAGGTACAAATTGTGACATACTTCAATTTGTTACCAATAGAAGCTCATGCTAAGGGCCCCAGCACGGAAGCGATTGTGAAAGCTTCGCATACAATGACCGGAAGTGTTGTATTTCTGTTGTGTATAAGGGGCTTTATCAGCGTCTGGATACACACACATCACAAGTAGACAGTGCTGTTATGAAGATAACATGTGATTGCTGGAGAGAAACTGCAAAATAATGTGGTGGGCTATATTAGTATGCTTTATTATTATATTATTATGCATTAGAAAGTAGTATAAAAGATGGCTGCTTCACAACTTACAAAATACAATCAGTAAGAGCCGTTACGCACTATCTACTTGTCGCCAGCGACTGCAGTTCCTCCAGCGACCAACATTCAACGTTGAGTCGCCCGGGCGACCGACGACCAATAGTAAGTCACAATTGCCAGCGACCAAGTCGTCGACGACCAGTCGGCAGTGCACAATGGCTCTAATAAGTAATTTTATTCCTAAAACTGAAAATACGTATTTCAGTAGCTAATATGCAAGAAATATATATAATACGTACGTGGTTCCTTACGATTGGCGTCATTCGAAACTATGGATAGAGGTTGCTTATATAGGGATACAATAAGAAATAAAGGAATCGGTTCAAGAACCTTGCCTACTTTACTGACTCTTTAATTTAGCAAGTTGGAGTACGTAGTAGGCGATCTGAAGAACTGACTACCTCTGAGTAATACGAGGCACAACACATCTTTGCGCCCGATGTTTGACTTTGTTAGGAACGCGGGAAGTCACCGTAAAGAAGAGGGCTTGTAATCGTTCTTCTTGAAAATGTATTAGAGAGGCTTATCAAATAAGAGAGAGAGAGGGAGAAAAGACTAAAGAAGTCTATTGCTAGACATAAACCTTATGTCTAGCAGTAGATTTCTTTAGTCTGAAGATAATTATGATGATGAGTGAATAGTCTTAATCACAAAACCGAAAGAGTATATAAAAGATAAAACAAAAGCAAGAAAATAGAAGTCAATAAGTTATCGACAAGTCCACAACAAGGTAATGTGTCACTTATAGTAAACAATGAACTCGGGGAAAGCTCTCCAGAAGGTACCGACAACAAACTTAATTTCCTCATTCGACGAGAAACAATCGGATCGAAAGCATTTAACTTGACGGAAGGACGGCGCGCGGCGGAATGATTTGATTTTACATCTTAAAAAGGTCACCCATTTATATATTTTTAAATTGATTCAGTCAAAGGCTGATAAATGCGCGTCTCGTCTGTCTACTTGTTATTGCAAGCTATTATTTAACTTGCAATATACGTATGTAAATAATATTTTTGTTCGGGTAGAATTTTGCAACTCAATTTGTAGCATTTGTAGCAGATATCTTCAACCAATTGTTCTGAAATTTTGTATAATTACACGTGTAGTTATTATGACAATGCTTGGTAAGTTGCCATGAACGAATAAACCGAATTAAAGTGAAAGCTGGTTTAAAAAAGTTTATTATACTATTTCCTTTTAAAATATTTTTAAGTACATTTTGGCATTCTTCGGATTATCACTACGGCATTGTTTAGGGTTTTATTATACAACTATCTGACGGATCAAGCAGATGGCACACCTGATAAAAATCATTGTCTCGTAAGTCACGCACGATAGGAACATACCCTACGTTGCACTGCCCTGCGTCTATCAACTTGAGGCATACAGATGTTAAGCCTCATGTGCCTGTAATTACACCGGCGACCACACTCTTCAAACTGAAACAGAGCAACGCTGCTTGGCGGCAGAAAAAGGCGTGGTGGTAGTAATTTCCGCGGACGAGCTCTTCACAGAGAGCTCTACTGCTCTTGATAATAATTACGTTAATATAATGGACAGACAGTTAGAACAAAAATACCTTTCTAAGATCTATTTTTTTCTATTTTTTTTTTCCGATGGTCTGGGTGTTTTCTATGTATAATAAACAAAAAATATCTATCTATGTAAGTATATAATGTATTAAATATATCAGTTATCTAGTACCCATAACACAAGCTTTAAATAGCTTACTTTGGGGCTAGATAGTGCTGTGTGGATTGTCCAGCATTATTTATTTATTTAATATTTATTTACACAGTTTTTACAATAAATATTTCTTATTCTTATTTAATCGAGTAGTACATCATCTCTCTCGTAATATTCATGTATTTTTTTGAAAACGATAAATTTCTGTATTGTGTTGTATAATAAAAACCACTTTTTTGTATACATTTAAGCAGCCAAAGTAAACGCGTAGGAAGTGGTAGGTATACATTATTACAGTCGTTTACAAATATAACATCACCGTGTTAATAAAGGTTGATAATTTCAACGGCTTTACCCATAAATGTCAGGAGTAGGTATTTATATTATTGGTAAAAATAACGTTTACTTTGTAGGTTATCAAACAGGGTTTCAACATAAAATAACCAGAACATATTATTATGTAATTCGGAAACATTGGTCATCAGTTGGAAACATTATTCATTGTAAGCATTGGTGGACTTTCCACACAGCACTATCTGACCCTAAACAAACCTAATATGGTTGATAATTTTAACACCTATAAACTTTTTATTTATTATTTTTAACTTTAATACACAACATGCTCATCACATAAAATGGTTTGTCCTCGGTGGAAATGGTACCCGCGGCCTTCATCGCTGAAGGCAAAACTACTACCAATTGTATCTATTGAATAGAAAATTCTGTTGACACACGACCCTAATACGCCCACTCAGTTTCCTGATATGGTTTCCGGTGAAATAATTAGTCATATTTAAGTATACACTGAATGGTTTAGCATCGAAAAGGGTGTTAGACAAGGATGTGTAGCGTCTCCATGGTTGTTTAATCTATTCATGGATAGTTGTTTGCAAGATTTGAAAGATAGTGAATGTGGGTTAGGAATGAATGATTTACTCGTCAAATGTCTTCTCTATGCTGATGACCAGGTTATACTTGCGTCATCGGCGGATGGGTTACAGGAGATGGTAACAATTATGCATGGAGCTTTTGAGAGAAAAGGAATGAAAGTAAATGTTAGTAAGATGAAAATTATGGTATTTGAAAGAGATGAATGTATGACAGAATGTAATATTTTGATTGGCGGAGAAAGAGTGGAACAAGTGAAAGAATTTGTATACTTGGGGACTTTGTTTACGAGAGATGGAAAGCATGATAATGATATTGAAAGGAGAGTGACTGCTGGAAATAGAGTGAATGGAGCGCTACACACGTTTATGAGCAGCCGGAAACTGTCCAAAAAGGCAAGACTGGCTGTACATAGGGGAGTGTTAGTGCCGACATTAATGTATGGTAGTGAAAGTTGGGTATGGCAGAAAAAACATCAGAGTGAATGCAGTAGAAATGAGATTGTTACGTAGTATGTGTGGTGTGAATTTGAGTGATAGAATGAGGAATAGTGTGATCAGAGAGAAATGTGGAGTGCAAGAAGACGTAGTGATGAGGGTAGAAAAAGGTATGCTAAGATGGTTTGGGCATGTAGAGAGGATGAATGAAAGAACATTGACGAAAAAAGTGCATCAGGCGAGTGTGAATGGGACGGTTGGGGGTTGTGTGTAGGGGAAGACCTCGGCGGACCTATCTAGATCAGATAGCAGATGTTCTAGAGAAAGGCCAGGTCAAGAGTACCCTTAACCGACGAGCATGTATGAAGAATGTTATGAGAGTGAATGAAGCGAAACAGGTATGTCAGGATCGTAGCAAGGGGAAATCCGTGGTCTCTGCCTACCCCTATGGGAAATAGGCGTGATTTTATGTATGTATGTATATTTAAGTAATGACACATTCTTTAGAATCATACTATCCTAATAGTTAATCTTAAAAATAATTAGCACAAAAACAAACCTAAAATAACATTTAGTAAAATCGAATCCTAGCTGGATCGATTTATCGTCCCTGAAACTCCCTGCATACTAAATTTCATGAAAATCTTTGAAGGCGTTTCAGAGATTCAGAATACTAATAAATATATATTATTATATAGGTATATTCAAAAATAGAATAAAGCATGAAAGTTAACAGTAGATTAAATAAAAGTTCAATACTCTTTAATCAAAATAAGAGCACACCTCCACAACAAAGTTGAAGATATTCCCTCACCGCAATAACGGCCTAAACTGACATAAGTGACCAAACTCGTACATGATAGAAAAGCCTAATCTTCGTCCCTATTCTGAACTGTCGTTAATAAAACTCCCCGCGAACTTATCTCTCCGGGGAGAGATAAAAATATTCTTCGAAAAAACAAACCTATGGGGTGAAATTTTCGCAGTATCACGCGCGCCATGATGTCAGTGTTGCCAACTTTATGCACGATAAATGATACGTTCCGTGGCACTTATCGCCCCCGTAATGCTGTAATGTTGAGATTTATCGCGCTAAAACTCAAAAACATGAACAGCAAATCATTATTATGTTGTCAGTTGGCAGACATGCTCGAGGTGGAATCTGCCATTTCATTTGTTTGTTTCGTTGTTTGCGCTATTTTTACGTTGTTTTTTTTTGGGAAAAAAATATCCTAACAAAAACGATGGAATAAAATCGATGTCTAGAGAAACAAAATCACAACTAGACACGCGAATACATTTTCACTATTATCAAGCGATTTATTTCTTAAAATTGAAATATGAAATCGTTTTTTGTGTTGAATAAAATTACTAAGGAAACTCATCCGATTTTATACGAGTGAAGCTCAATTAATTTAAAAGAGTTTGCCCTTTGTAAACAAACAGTAATGAACTTTATAATGAAAAATATACAAGTAGCCCTTCTCTCATTGTCTGGTTGATGAATTAGACCCGCTACAAAATTATCCCACACTCATCTCTTCTCATTCCCACATTTCCTACTTTATTATACCTAAACCTATTTAGGCCCAAGGGCCTTTATAAATAAGGCTGTAACCACATTAAGGTCACTTTTATTAAGCCGCATTCATGAGAGAAACAGATTGCTGAAGTGACTTTCATCTAATGAAAGTAATTTTTTTGGACTGACTCATTTGACGATCTCAGGAAGTCGGCTAATAATATTTCTTCATACGAAATGTTACACTGATAGTTATGACGATAGAAGCACTATGCATAAGTGCTGCTCATAAACTTCTCTCATGCTTTCCAGGAAGAACGATTTCGAGGCGTCTGTTCAATGACTACCCGTAATCTACATAGTGTCATTGATTCATCAACTTCCGAAAGATATAAGCAGGTAACCTGCATTCTACGTAAAATCAGCTTTACGGTAACTTTTATTAGAAGGACAAAAAGCTGAATAATATTCGTCTTATCACAAGCTACGTTTTGGCTGAAATCGTCACTAATTAAGTAGCGTGTCAGCCATTATTATGGCCTTATCTCTTGCTCATATGGCTCATGAATCAATTAGAAGTAAGGGTGCTGGGTACGGTTATAGCGTAGTTAAGACAGCGGGGTTACAGTCTCAACTGCATACTAGTGAAAGTATTCATTTAACGGTGATCATACAAAAGAACGGTAAATACAAAGCCGAGTTTGTTGCCTGTTCTTCTCGGCTATGGTCGCGTGGAACTGGCACCTAGAGTCACCTAGTTTAAAGACGATTCTAGGTGATCCTTGTGATTTTATTGAATAAACTTTACTAATTTTGACTTTGATTAATTCTCTCAGAGTTAGCAAGTTGATTTTGGAATGGGCAGGACAATAATTACGAGGAAATAAAGGTTCTCGAATGGCGCGAACCGGAAAACTTCCAGAAGTCGAAACATCCTGTATACTCAGATTAGCTTAAAAATACGCTATATGCTACTGTTTTCTAAGAAAAGAGAAAATAACAACTGAAATGTACAAAATGACATGATTACATCATAAAAAAAAATTGACGATCAATCGATTCACTAGACGAAATGGTGAGAGATCATCGGGTAAGATTGTAGCCAAAAGACAATTAATTATTTAAAAAAAATACTAACTGCGGGCAATATTTGCAGGTATTCAACGAATTTAGTAATTTCTTTTTTTAATTTCTGAAGCTATCACATAGTGAAATTCCCAGAATTGCCCTTTCTTTACATTGCAGTTTCATAAATCATCACTATATACTTACTGTTATCTAAATATATCGCATAGCTACACCCTATGTCCAACATGTATGCCACTATGCCACTTGGTGGCACTTAGTGGCGCGCCATGGGAGAGACCTATGTCCAGCAGTGGACTGCAATTGGTTGATGATGATGATGATGATGATGCCACTTGGAGGTTACCTTCATTCTGTGGTGTAGTAGCGTGCTAGGAAAAAGAAGAAGTTTTAGGAAATATATTCTAGAAACTGACCCCCGTGGAGCGACCTTTCCAGTTGTATGAAAAACGTCACGTCACGCGAGCAGACTCCACTTGTAACTTAAATGATCAGAAAGAGAACCAACTTGCTTCCATAAGCTGTGATTCTCACCCGGTCATTTGAACAAAGACGTGCAATATATTGTGGGCCCCGTGGCCGCAGATACGGACAAAGGCGTTCATCCGGAAAACCCATGTAAAGTGGGGCAAAGAAATGCTTAGGGATTCGAGCATAAAAGTTTGGTATTTTTATTATACTATCGTTTGACTCAAATCACTGTTTAGGTAGAGTTGTTGACATTATGTTTTTTATTATGTGTGCTATGGACTGTCAGTTTATCTTTTAAAATAGTTATTTGACTTTGTTGACCTTAAGTGTATAGTTGTATTGTGTAATCTAGTATATGTCTAATCTCAATTCTAGATGATTTACCTCCGGTTTCGAAAAGGCCGATCAATACTAATCGCCTGTCAAGTCACTTGCTATCTCTATCTAACTTGAAGTAAAAGCTGAAATAGCAAGTGACTTAACAGCCGATTAGCATTGGTCAGCCTTTCAGGAACCGGGTGATATTTTGTCTAATCTATTTACAGGAAGCTGTAGCTTGGGATGTTATTTATTTCCCAAGATGAACAGTTTGATAAATTCCAAACTGGTTTTCTAGTTGCACTGCCTACCTTAAACCGGCTACATGAAGACATACAAACCACATTTCTGTTCCGTCGCAGTTAACACGTAATGGCAGGACACCGCACGGAATCGACTCGGTCGGCCTTCATTGCATTACGCACCCCGACGTACCTAGCCACCGTCGCCCCGGGTAAAGTTTCAAATAGACTACCTACAGTGAAACTAAATACCACTAGGTATATAGAAATAAAATGAGCACACCAGATTACGTATCCTACTACTATTCATTACCTTACACTATGTCGCCCCAAACTAAGCCAAAGCTTGTGATATAGGATAACCAGATATCTGATTTACTACTTGTATACTTTTTTTTTGTAAATACATACTACACTTGTAATATTATATAACACCCAGACAGAGAACAAAATCTATAATATTCATCACACAAATGTTTGTTCTCGGTGGGGATTGAACCCACGGCCTACGGCACAGAAGGTAGAGCTACTACCAACTGAGCCGTGAAGGCTGTCAAAGGGTATCAATGGATCGAATGGAGCCTCTTTGAGGCGAACTTTTAATCCTCTTACTATATACACTGTTTTGAAAGAGATATTGAACCCACTAGAAGATTATCGACAGGTACATAATATAGTTATTCTAAAAATAAGACAAAAATGTATTTGTTTTGTATTCTCTTGAAAGTTAGTAACTTGTTACTTCTGTGTACATGTCTTTTCTACAGGAAAAGTGAAACAAATAATTTTGACCTAAAATAAAATCCTAAGCATAAAAATTTGTTGTGTAGCTGGCAGGAGGCGGACTTTGTTTTACTGTATCGACGTGTATGTGTGAAGGAAAATAGTTACGTACTCAGTAGGTACGTGTTTTATTTTAGTTTACGTGTTGTAACGAAGTGTTTACATGTTTAAACTAAGTTGTAGCCCTTTCTGAGTGTACATCGCAAAACCTTTTTTACACTCAACTGTAAATGTTGCTTTGCATATTCTAGATAACATTTTGGTAAAAGTTTGTAATCTCTCTATTATTCAATAAAAAGCAAACCGAAACTCGTACTTATAAAGAAACTGAAAGTAATACCACTACAAAAGGTTCTTTTATCGCAAATTGCATGAGGTGTTTGTTAGAAGTGCATGAGTAAGCACATTACGGAACTCTATCGAAGACACGGTGATTCCAGTCCATACAAAATGTACGGCGCTCAAGCCTGAAATATTCATAGTAAGTGCGCTGTTTTACGGTAAAACTAGGCTTTATTGCCGCAACATGGTAAGCTTTCGGGAAGGGAAATCGTTTAAGCCTCCATTCCTGTGTTAGGCCACCTGGTCCTTTGGAGTAGGTACTAAGCGGTAGTAATTTTCGGTGTTTGTGGCCTAGCCTGGTTTGTTGGTCGGTGATTTTGTAGTTACTTATCTTTGTAGCTCTTTACAATAACTGAAAAACAATAATAATATCAGTCTGCTGCTTCTTATGTTCTTATAATTTATACATAGTAAACGTGACATTGGAGGAGGCCTTTACCCAAAAAGGGGTTCACATCTCATAGACAATAAGAAAACTAACACTATCACTAACAACTAGGATATAAAACTAACACTAACACTTAACTAACATTTTTTAAATTTGTGATACCTATTTTTTAAGAGATGGAAATATAAAGGCTTTATTATTATTATTATTAAACGTGACATTTGAAATTTGGAAAATATAATTATTTGTATTTATTTCTAACGTTACATATATCATCACAGGTAAGACCGAATACAATAGAATAGAGTTTCCTCAACAATAATTATTTAAATCAAACAGTACAATTACACCAATATTAAAAAAAAACTTTTTTAATCTTGTGATTTCTATTATTCCATCTGTCGTATTGCAATCACTCCGTTGAATATAGGTCAGGAGATAGTTACGATTCCAAATTATTTTTTCGTGTGAATGATGGTTATTCATTTATTGATACCGTTTTTTTTAATCTTGCTGAGGGCGTAGTCGCAGTGTTGGTTGACACATGACACGCGTGTATGGTGTACACTATACGCAGTTTTTGTATAAAATAAGAAAAGTCGGTCGTGTCCGCTAGGGGCGTTTTTCTTATTTTCATACAAAAACTGCGTGTAGTATGTACACCATACCCGCGTGTCAAACAAAACTGCGACTACACCATCTGATGGAAAAATTATGGCTCAGTTTTTTTTATGCCAAAGCTGGCAGTTGAAGAAAAGTCGGTCGTGTCCGCTAGGGGCGTTTTTCTTATTTTCATACAAAAACTGCGTGTAGTGTACACCATACCCGAGTGTCAAACAAAACTGCGACTACACCTTCTGATGGAAAAATTATGGCTCAGTTTTTTTATGCCAAAGCTGGCAGTTGATGTTGTGTTAAGTTAGCCTAACGAACCTGAGCCATTTTAACAACAAGTAGCAATTTCACAAACTCAAGTAGCACAACACAAAGGCAAAAAATTTTTTTTTTATATTTTATAAAAGTAGTGGAATTTGTATCTTACTTCGGAAACCTCTTTGCTGTTTCTTACCTCTTTGGTTTATATTATTATGTCAGCAATTATTTGGTTCATTCATGACTATGTTAGGTATAATTAGAGTGTGCTGCTTCGATAGCGTGAATTGGCAGGAGTCGACGCAGTGCGAACCCATGTACCGTATCGACGTACCAAGGCTTTGTTAGTAATATTGGCCAAGTCACGGGAGCGCTTGCAGAAGGAAATGTTTTGTTTGTTCGAGCCTTTTGGACTCATTATGAATTTCACACAAGCCGAGGATGGCGGTTTTGTTCGCGTATTGGTTACTAATACGCGAACTAGTAGTAGCGAAAATAGTAATTGCTAATATTAATATTTAAGGAATTTTCCTTTTATTTGGTCATAAACATTCAAACACCATAGTATGTTCGCACTTATATTAATGAGATTGGAAGTGAAAGTGGAATTAGACAGTTAAATTATATACTACTTAAACAGAAGTATCAGCCATAACTTTTAATGACTCATTGTTTAGCAAAGTCAATAGCTTAGTAACTTGATCTACCGTAACGTGTATACTGTGACATTACACCCGGGAAATATAGGAGGAATGTTCTGAAGATCGTAGCGCATTCTCCAAGACGAGAACCCGTCATGAGTAACTGTGCATAGTGCCACACTTTGATGAAACATTTAACACTGTACAAGCATAGATTACATTAACTATAAAACTACTTGAAAACATGAAATGAGGAAATCCGTAGCAGAACCAAGTATCCGACATGAGCTGACAAGTTGAAGTGGCAATGGGCAGGTCATATAGCTCGAAGAACTGACAACCGCTGGGGAATAAAGGTTCTCGAATGGCGACCTCGAACAGGAAAATGAAGGGTGGGACGCTCTCCTACCCGATGGACCGACGACATTGGACCGCGGGAAGTCAGGGGATGGAAAGGCCTCAGAATCTTACCCTGGAAACGACGCCAACGAGGCTAATGTCTTATAGTGGATTTCTTCGGACTGATGAAAATGATGATGATAGTAATAATAGATAAGACATAGACCATAATTTATTGAGGTTTAATAAAGTATTTTATGAACCGTACTATAAATAATTGGTGCTAAAAGCTCGAGTGGAAGTTAGAGTAAGTTATCGATACGGGCTATATGTGCACTATAAGTACTAGGTTTTCTAAAAGTTCTTAGCGTTTCGAAAGGTTGGCAAGTTGAAGGTACTAACTTTGTAAGAGTGTAGTTGTGTATGTGGAAGTAATAAGTTAGTTTTTTAGAGAGCCATACGAGAAGTGCTGGAATTTGCATCGTCATCATCATCCGAAACTCAAATTATCTCACTATTGGATATAGTAGGCCTTTCTTTGCTCTTGACATCCCATACGATCTTAGGGTACTTATCGAGTGGGTAAATATACCTGTTTAGCACATACTCACTTTTGACAGTACTTGGTATACCATTAAAATACCTAATGCTTTGTAACCTTGTTTTAAACTCCTTCTGGATAACTGCCACATTATCTGTTAAGGTTGGTAGAAAATGTAGCATTAAGCTCTCCTTTGGTACAAACTCTTCTTTGGTGCAATAAAGCATTAAATAATAAATACATTGTATTATTTAATTTTGTAGGAGTAGTAGAATATTTGTGAAGAACTCGTCCGGGGAAGTATACTTCCACCACGCCTTTTTCTGCCGCCAAGCAGTGTTGTGCTGTGTTTAACTTAGCTATGTTCCCTTTGAATTTTATTTTTATTTGGTCCAGTCTTGTGTTAAAGAACTCCGCACCTAACTCACTGTGTCCACACTAACGTTAAGTCCTCTTAACGGACCTGGGAAAACTTCAGCATGAAGCGTAAATATCTTCCATTCCACAACCTTAGCGTTCGCGCAAGTTATAGTCTCTAAAAACGACATAGCCTACCTAATCCTATAAAAAAGTAAGATTGCCTACCGTATTCATTATTATGAAAACTGAAATTCGCATCTGATGACGCTAACTTGTCGAGCGACATAACGTAACTTCATTCGCGAGAACGGCAACTTGTGAAATTTATATTTAAGGCGTTACTAAGTTAAACCCGCCTTGCAAAGTTCTCAGTTTAGAGACAACGGGGGATTTTTAGGCCTCGCAAAGCCATGGCCCGAGCGACGAGCGTATCCATCATAAAACAGCGTAACCGTCCGTTTACTTGAAAGCGATTAATCCAGGTGACCAACACAGACATTTACCTAGTTGCTAAAAAAAACAGTCCGTATATACTTGATAGTAATAGATGCAGGTCACCAGCACAGACATATACAGACATTTATTTGCTAAAAAAGCACACATACACAAAACAGTAAAAGAAATAAAATGGATAACAGGTATTGTTTAATTATCTACATTAATCAGGTGTTTGTGTGCTGAAGCAGCCAAATGAGTCTCGACTCGGTGTATGCACCCCAACAATCTAAAAACTTAAAAAAATGTAATATAAAACATATAATACACGTATCTTTTCTTTATCGTTCTTTATCGTTCCTCCGTAAATATTAATGTGAATGTTACGATGTTCGGATATTTGTGGCTAAATTATGCGCTAGCCATGGGACATCAGAATCAGTATTTTACAGTCCACTCGCGTTTCATCATACAATCCAGCTGAGCTAGATACCCAACAAGAGAAAATCCATCGTTCGGAATAAAACTCAAGAGACCTTACGATTAGAAAGCAGAGTCACTCCCTCTAGACCACCGGTTTTATTAGAAAGCAAGTTATTTAATGCTGCGTTTACACTCAGCTCATGTCCGTGCACGCGAACGTCAACGCTCTCTCTCTCTCTCTCTCGGTCTCTCTCACGTTACCGCACACGTTGCCATTCGCGCATTTCCCATGTCGCTGCCCATGTCCCTGCGCATTTGAGCTAAGTGTTACCGTGGACTCATCATACCCGCCTCTTTACACGCTCTGCTTACAGCAAGAAGGCGCCGAAAAGGAAAGGATATTTCAGAATTTTAGAATTTTGTTTCGCAAAACTTGGTAATTTCTCAACGCGCTTCGGACGTAAGGCAACATAAATCATTGCGGTACCTTCTTTATGTCACACAAACTTTATCAGCGGCCAGAGTAGGTGGGTAATTGTGTTTTTGTAACGGGGCGGGCTCTTGTAAGATGTAATTCTTAGAGTTGGGGTAGCAGATTTATGTTGTATCACTGTTTTTTGTTGCGTGCAAACAAATATATTGAAAGAAACTTTAGAGTTGAGGGAAAATGAATAAAAAATCTGCTACTTAAACTGTATAAAATCGTTTAGATTCGATAAAAATGTCAGTTCATTTGTAACACATAATATTATGGACAATTAGGAAATAACTAAGTACATATTTTTTTATATTACTGGATAATAGAACAAGCAAATGGCCCGCCTGATTTAATGTGGTAACCATCACTTATGACAAATCATTGCATCTCAAGTCACGCACTATTGAAACGTGCCCTACACTACATTGCCCTGCGATAATCAACTTGAGGTATACGGATGCTAAGCCTTATGTGCCTGTAATTTCACAGGCTTCTACAGCATATTCAATCCGAGACACAGCAACGCTGACGACAGAAAATGGCATGGTGATAGTAGGTACTACCCCGAACGAACCCTTCACAAAGAGATATTATAATACTCTTAAATATTGTGCAAACGCATTGGTTCTAACCTTAACAAGCTAGTGAAGTCACGTGCAATATTTAGTATGCCAGACAAATGAAAATCTGCTGTGAAAATGTTCTACTTATTTCACCTTTACAGATTAAAAAGGTTTTTCTAATGAAAATTTAAAAATAATCTGGCAAATGTAATACATAGCGTTAAACAGTAGCTATGTTGTGTTTTGTTGTTTACGACATACTGTCACATATTTTAATACCATTAAAAACGTTCCAAGCTTTTAGCACTAGTTTCAATAATTGTATTGCTAGTGTGTGATACCATCCATTTAATTTAAATAAATGCGAAACTGTGAGCCAGTTATATTTTCCCGGCTAAACCGTAAAGCCGATAGAAATGAAATTTAGCACGGAGATAGCTTCCATCCTAAAAGAAGAAGAAAAATAAGCTACTTTTGTGTATCTTGGAATTATATAAAGTTAAAATTAATTAAAGAAAACGCCCTTGTAATCACAGTTTGCCAAAACATAGATGATTTCAAGCCTCCCTTATTGATATAGACAGTAAATTATTCAATTTATCGAAATGTCAAAAAATAAAGTTTTTAAACAATGCTACAGTTAAGGTTAGTAAGGTTACACTAGTTGTATTACTCCGGCTATGTATGCACGAGCTATGGATCCGTAAATATTGCATTGAAAAACATCATCAAAGGCAATCAAAAAAATAACGAAATGAATGACTTTGCAACACAATACAAAACTGGTGCTGGGGGTATGTCTGATTTTTTAAAACATTGTGGAAAATGCGTACGTTGATATTTCCCTGTGTAGGAAGGGGATGGGCTGTGCCTATCCTTCTTGCTCTGACATCAATCCACGTCGCGTGCAATGTGAGATTGTATAACTTTTTTGTTGGCCGACTTTATTATACGCAATGGAATTGGTTTACACTTTGAATGCTTTCCACGACACGTTGACTTTTATGCTTCAATTACAATATGTAAGTACGTTTACATTGTTCAACATTTTGTATTTATAATTTTTGCTGTGTTCCGATTTGAAGGGTGTGGCTGCCGTTTTATTAAATAAGTATATAATTTAATCATATTCTTGAATCGGTAAAGTAATAATCATAGATGTCAGTATGGTAAATAATTAAATCAAAATACAATTAAAATTTATATAAAACAAATGTCAGAAGTGTAAATTGTCATATTCCATGGTCTTCCTGCACACACAAGCCACTTTTTAAATGGGTTTTTATGGTTTTTTACCTACTGCAAAAATTATTGCAGCTAGTACCTACTTTCTCTTTGTATCAATTCTACCCCAAAAGTTTTCGAAAGAAATACATTATATCAATAAAGTCATCTAAAAGTTGAGTAAAGTAGGTAGATACACGCAGTAGGTCAAGGCACTCTGATGTTCAAGAGATCGAATAAATGTAGGAAATATCGAGAGAAAGTAGGTACTTTAACATACTCACATGAAACGAATTCTTGAACTTCTTATTGCAGACTTATCGAATTTGTTACATAATTACGCAATTGAGAACATGTATACAGCTGAAGTTTTTTTATTCAAAGGCATATATAAGTCTGTTGTAATCTTCATCCTTATTTTGTTTTGCCTGAAATATTAAAACAATTTCTGCACAAAGCCACTACCAAAAGATAATCAAATATCTTGATGTACCAAAATATACCAAAAATGTGAGCTTTGATGAGCTTTGTGAGCTCAAGCAGTTTGCTTATATATTTTGGAACAAAAGTTGGAAAACTTTCATACATTACGTAGTACTATTATATAAACTATCTAAAACATTATTTACAACTTCTTGTCGTTTCACTCATCTCTTTCGAAACAGTGTGGGGAAAGGATTTTAAGAGCACCTTAATGACGATATTTTTAAGCAGTTAAACTTAAAGCTATCCATTACAGTCTTTTAGTCATAACCATTAAGTGCTAGTAGGTATAATTTAATATCCAGAACAATGGTCCCTATTATACTAATTGAAGTGAAAAGAGACCTTTGCTTGAATTACTCTGGGTCTACATGATCTATGTAAATTAATACCTACGCTTATTTTAGCTTCTGACATCGTGTAAGGGATGAAGCTTTTGAGGACTTTCAACTGATTTACATATATTCCAGTTTTAAGTGGGCGTTATACGAACTTTATATAGATAAGCTTGGGTGAAAAATATTCATTAAAATATATATCAACAGTTTTTTTTTGTAACACTATCATTTTATTATATTTACCGCCGGTTTCTGTAACCTTGATCAAAGTTAATCGGCTGTCAGGTTACTCGCTATTTCAGCTTTTACTTAAAATTAGAGATAACAAGTGACTTATCAGCTAATTAGCTTTGATCGAGCTTTTAGAAACCGGGAGTTAGACTTTTTTTGGGGTAATCTTTACTTTTTCTTGGTAAAAAAACTTGTTTGCATTAAAAAGATACTTTGGTTGAATCTTAGTAATGCAATTTTTGAAACTTGGTTAAGGCAATTTATCATAATAACTTTAGATTGTATATTTTTAAAAATATTGCAATATGTGTGATTGAGAAGTTATTCGAGGGCTATGTGCATTTTAAATATCATTTTAGTGATTTGTGTCTTTCTTCACTGAAGTGGCAAGTGGCAACGCGCAAGCCACAAACTCTTAACATCTAATCCACTTTAACATGACTGTCACTAACAGTATCTAAAATAATATGGGGCTCAATTTTGTTCCATGCTAGAGAGGATATCTTGCAGGGGTTAATTGGCTCGGCCGAGGAACTTCACAAGCCATATGCGGTTTTCTGTATTTGCCTAGTCTACCCCAACGAATTTGGTAAGCAGGTGGGTACGTGGCCCAATTACTGTAGCTCGGCGCAGCAATATGATATTATGTACTCAACTACCGCTAACTCGTATCGATTCTGTATGAATTAGTTACGGGGCGGATCAGTAATTGGATGTTAAGGGAATTTGCTGGAATATGGCTTGCGTATTGTTCAATCATTCTGGTGCAATCATTTTGTACATGATAGATATATCATGTTCAAATGTTCAAAGATATACAAAAAAACAAAGCTATTACAAAATTTGACTTTTATATCCGGTGTTAAGAAAAACAACCTTATTTATTATTTCTTTTCATTTCATGGAATATTTTAAAATAAATTTATACCCACGAAAAAATTGAAACAGAAGGGGGAAATTAGAGGAACGTCCATACTTTACATTTTTCAATAATTGGTATTCCATACGTGACAGGTTGCTAGCCCATCACCACTGTTAGAATACTAACTAGTTTTCTCATGATGTAGCTTTATTTATGGAAAACATAGTGAGAGATCTTGATTACAACATATCTAATATTATATTTTAAACTACTTATAACAACTGACTGTAAATAGTCAGGTCAGTTGAGACCATTTTAGGTTTTGAGTTACTACTAACATGAAACTATGTATAACTCTGTGTCTATCTGAATAAAACATCGTGAGGAAACCAGTTAGTATTCTAACAGCGGCGATGGGCTTGCAAACTGTCACGTATGGAATACTAACTACTGCAAAATGTGGGTATGTGCCAAATGTAATGTTTGGACGTACCTCTGACTACCCCCCTTAGATCCCTTAGATCCTCAATGAATCTTGAATTAGTACCTACTTGGTACTGGGAGATCTGAAGGGATATCTACCGTGCCTGGGGATCAAAGTCGTGAAGCTGTTTCAGTTTTTTTTCTATCTGAATTATTGAAATATAAATAGAATTTGCTACTTCCATTTCTATTTCGGGTTCGTAATTAAATTACCTAGCTATTTAAAAATAATATGTCGTATGTAAATGATGCCCGTTTTTTCTTTCTAAAGTGAGCCGCATATGTTTGTGTAACATGGCGGTTCAAGGACCAATTAGTCCTTCCACCGCAGCCGCTGCGTAGCTCAAAGTGTTAATAAATCAGTGACTCAATAATTAATTTTACGAGCGCGCTTTGAGTCCAGTTGCAGCCATTTTGTTTATGGTTCGGAAGGTTGAATTATTTTGTTGAAATAATTATTGTAAAAGTTGATACTCGTACTACATACATCGCGAAATACTTTTTATAGCTGAATGCAATTAACCTTTGAACCGGCGAATTCCGTAAATATTCAAGCAAATAATAAATAAATAAATAATAAATAAATAATGCTAGACAATCCACACAGCGCCATCTAGCCCCAAAGTAAGCTACTCAAAGCTTGTGTTATGGGTACTAGATGACTGATATATTTAATACATTATATATTTACATAGATAGATATTTTTTATTATACATAAACACCCTGACCAACGGAACAAATTTCTGCAGATACACAAATTTGTTCCGAGGCGGGAATCGAACCCGCAACCTCTTGCGTCGCAGGCGGACTCTCGCCCGCTGCGCCACTGAGGTCGTGAATAATATTTTACCTGTTTAACTTTATAATGTGTTAACTTTATATCCATTAATTTTGAGTATAAAAATAAATTAGTGAACGTATCACACAATAATATCATACGCTTAAATAAGTGAAACTTGAACCATTGGAACCAAATATTCGCTAGTGTATTTTTCTGATAAGTTTTTATCCTTCCACGGTTGCCTAGAAGAGATCGCTCTCAGCGATAAGGTTTCCCATTGTTTTACCTAATTGTATGCTTTTACCCTGTACTATGTTTCTGTGTGGTGAACAATAAAGAGTTATCTATCTATTTTAAATACATATTATTTCTCAATACATTTTCTAAATACAATTTAAAACAACTAATATTGTATGTTCGTCACAAATGCTTGTGTGCAGAAGACTGAGTCACGAGTACAGACTTGTGAGGTCTGATAGAAATAAATAGGTTAGAAGCTTACTTAATTAGACAGGCTTGAAATAACAATATTAGAAGCCAACATGCTAAAAGCAGAGTCATTGCGAAAACTTTCAACGACGCCTTCCTTTGAAAACCTCGTCCAAATCAGAACTTCATCAGCAATAGCAGTTTCCGAGTTGGCATTAAAGCCTATACAAGTACTCTTTTCGTTTTCACACTCGGCCCGAGCGTTCCCACTTTTGCCATCACAGAATAGTGTAAAAACAGAGTCTACATTCTTCAAACGAATTTTATTTGATTCTTTTTTATCTGTATAAATATGAAATAATTCTTATTTAAAAAAACGTTATGAACTCCATATTTTATTTTAATTCGTGATTTGTTAAATCATTTTTATAGGTACCTACTACATAGCGCATTGGCTTTTTACTATAATGTTAAGTATTTGTTGATGTTACATAAATAAATCATGCTGCTCATAAAATACGGCTTCTACAACAGATGACTCTGTTCAATACCTACTCTATGACCTGCGTCAACTTCCACAAAGCTTCTGAATAAAGACTAGAGCGCTTGTGCTCTTTTAGGTGAAACTTTTTAACGCCCTTTTTAGGACACCTCCTTTGTTATAAATTATCTGGAAACGTTCAGTAGCCGCTAATTCTTTCGATTGTCTGGCTTGTCTGCTTATTGTTCGGTAAGCTGAAGTTTTTTTTAAAAGGTCCGAAGATGAAATGTATTTATTGAAAGCTTCAAAAAAAGGGTCTTGATTCTGTTTCTCGATTTGAAGGGTGTCTATACGCCTCTATTGATAATGCAACACTGTACAATTTTTGAAGTTATGAAGATTTTTGTAAGTAAAAAGTCAATGCGTTGACGTTTGTGATAAAGCGCGGTGGTTTTGTACGTAAAAATTAACGCACTTTACTTTTTGAATTTTAAGGGCTGTTTTTTGGCTACAATATTACTTGATAGAACGACTGATTGATTAGAGCGGCCTAGAAGAAACTCAACCTTGTCCAGAGGAGACCCATGTATCCATGGACCTGAAACAGACTCAAAACATGTTTCACGCGTATGAAAACCACGGCAACTTAATTGAAACTTCAATCATCGAAAGAAACGAAAAACAACGGGCCGCACACTTTACTCAACTGGCTGTGTATGGATCATAAAAACAGTCCGTAGACTGTCATAGATAAGTTAAGGAGTAAGTACATTCGATTATAACCTTACCTACATGAAAACGTTAGTCTTCAAAGACAGATTCCAGCTCTAAAAGCCAACCTCAGCGATTCGTTAGCAATAGACAGTTACTGAGCACCATCGGTAGTATCGGGCTCGTTAGAGCTGACACGCGCAGGTGATGGCTATGGTTCGTTAGTGATGCGACCCGCTAGACTCATGCCATCGATCTTAGGAACTTGATTAAACTTTCGTTCGCTTTTCACGTCATCAGGTTCTTGTTGCCTACACTAAGCTAAGAAGCTAAATTTATGATCTCGGCAGTGCAAGTACCGTTCTTATCGATCGCTTAATTTGATATTTAAAATCGTCAAAATTCGTTAGAAATGGTTTTATCCACTGTGGAAACCCTTTTTTACCGAATTTTTGACGATTCTAAATGTCAATTAATTAGGCGATCGATAAGAACGGTACTTGCACTGCTGGTCTTCATCGACGTGTTCGGTTTTTATTTATTTATTTATTGAAAAACCAACAGCTTATTATGACTTAAATAACGTTTTTAAAGTAAATAATCCTTTGAACAGAGCATGTATGCAAACTATTTATCAGAACATACATATACATACACAACAATCTTATCTTTTTATTTATTTTGTCAAGGTTTATATCATAATAGTAGAATTTAATTAAAATCATGCAAATGTTCACTTCCACAGCAAGAGAACGCTGCGCAAGTTTCTTTTGAGGCACTTTTATTAGAATACTTGACTTTTGTGAGTGCCTAACTTTGAATGTGACAAACATTGCACGAAATAAACTTCCTACAAGATTTTAAGTAAAATAACCTTTATAATAAAATTGCTTTGTAGTATTTTTTTAAATTTATTTCAATAGTACATAGGAAGTACCATAAAGTACCATAATATACAGTTTTTTTCATTTCCCATAAATGTAACTTCATTTCTCAGATATCAGAACTGTCAACCCCAGACTCATAGAAATATGTCTAATAGGAGTAGTAGAGGTACGCCCAAAGACACCTAACATAGCCACATATTGCTGTTATCGGTATTTGATACGTGACAGGTTGCAAACCTATTGCTGCTGTTAGAATACTTACTGGTTTCCTCACTATGTTTTCCTTCACCGTTTGAGAGTACTGGGTTTTCATATCCAATATAAATCCATTGATGCACTAGTGGATTCAAACTAGATTGGAACCTTTCATCTTTACGATCGGAAGGCGAGGTCACTACCACCAAGTCAGCGGCGATAATTATGTTATGCTGTGGTGTGTTCGACCCAAAACTGCAACAGTTTCGAATGCCTGAAAGTGCCTGACGCGGATTTTACATTATCAAGTTAATTAAAAAGCGCGTGTGACATACGTCATTAAATTTTCGGTTCATTAATTTGTATAGGTTCTGCTATAATAAAAGCTATTTTTGTTTTGTACCATAAACTACAGTCACGCGAAAAATTTTGTAGGATTGGCTTTTAATTCCTAATGAGCTATTGAATGAATGAATCATGTGACTTATTTTGTTTTCATTTCGGACTAACCTCAGCTGGTAGTTTTTTAAACGGCATACTGACAGAACAAGCAGATGGCTCACCTGATCCATCACCTATAACAATGGATTGCCATGCCAGGCAATTCAGGCACTATATGCACAAATGACATATATAAAAACAAATCTTTAGAATCACCATAGGAGGCATTCTGTCGTAAAAGGATAATGCATCCAAGAGAAGGGCATAGGTTGGGGTCGATCATTATCTGAAAATCGTTAGATTCAATAATGGCAACACTGAAAAATGGTTCTTATCAAATAAATCAACTTGTGCACTGACAATTTATGTAAAAAAGAAAAAATTCAAAAAAAGAATGAAGAATAGATTCAACTGACAGAAAAAAGAATTGCTAAACTAGCTAAATGTTGAACTCACGTTAAGCGTGCCCGCAGAGCCCCGGCATATGGTGTGGCAGGACCCCGTCAGGTTTTGGTCGGTAAGTATCCGACATACCTCTTTTGTTGTCACCAAAACAGAAGAGTATCTATAGGATTTCTCAACGTTAAAAAAACAAAAAAGGGAGCCAAGAACAATCACATCTAAAAGCTGATGCTTGTAAATATAAACTCGAACGTAAACGTGTGGTAGGACGTTCAAACAAGTAAAATCAAATATTTTACAAAACGTTTATTTACTAGCATTGAAAATTGTTTATCGACGACACGTATTTTTCAAGCAATAAAGACTATTGTGCTGTAAGCCAATGTCATATTATAACTGAAATTCAGCAGTGCAACGTTTCGCTTTTCGTGAAATTGGTTTTATCATGACATCGTAAAGTGTTCATATAATCATACTGCATGCTATCTCTGTGTTTTAATGTTCAGTTTAATTTTAAGAATCGACATCTAAAGACACCTTGCTTGCGGAACGTTTTCCTCTCGTAAAAAATCTAATTGTTTTCTTTTTATATTGACGTTAATGTTGAAAATTTCATAAAGTTTCATGCTGTTATAAGCTTTCGTCTTTATGATTTTAATCAAACATAATAAATTTATTATATTCAATATTAAATGCTTCTTTTATTTTATTTGGATGTTGTGTTGAAAAATATCAGGAAAAAGAAAAAAACATTATTTTTAATGAAAATAAGAGACGTATGTCTGCCATCTCACCCGATGAAAATTAAAGACGGCATCGTGAAGTCGATGGAGAAGGCTTTCTTCCTGGAAATATTAAGGGAAGCTTGCCGATATAGTCTTCAAGCTGATGATGTATCGAATTAACTAATTATAGTAACTCTAGGTTCGAAAAGATTTATTAAGGAACGAATCTAAAATGGCGCTGCAGCGCTTTTAAACGACTTCAAAAAATGTAAGAGAGTTCTCAATTAGATAGTATTTTTAATCGACTTCAAAAAAGGAAGAGGTTCTCAATACGACTGTTTTTCTATGTTTGTTACTTCATAACTTTTTACGAGTGTACCTACTGATTATCCGGGTTACCTAAAAACCCTTAGATTGATGATACTTTTTTTAGTCGAATGCTAATGCTTGTCATGTAGTTTCATTAAAATTTTAGTCAGATTTGACTAAAAGTTTATTGTAGTAGTATATGAGAGTAATTTTTTTTGGTAAAAGTTATTTATTAATACTTTCGGAAGCGACTTTATAATCTAGTAATCCGTACCTATCGTAGATGTATCACTAGGTTATTTATGGCGATTCACTGTGACAAAGGTGTATAGTCGAAACGAAGTCATGTCACGTGTCATACTGGGAGAATTGCTGGGAGTCAGCGCGGCCTGCTGACCGATTTCGAATGTAGGTACACGTGAGAAGGATTCAAATTGTATAATCGATTCAAGATGGCGCTCCAGACTATTCGAGTTCAAACCAAGTCTAGTTTTTCAAACCAATTAAGTAATAAGAAGACTCGTCCCGTTGGCTTTTGCGATTGTCGGAATTCACAGCGATGAATGGAGTGCATTATAAGCAGAATAACTGTGTAAAATAGCTGTTACATTTTCTGGTGGTCATTTAAAATAAAGCTTTATTTAACATGGACTATATACCTAAGTGATGGTGCTTCCATTGCCCATTTAATAAATATTGGTAGACTTTCCACACAGCAATATGTAGCCCTAAACTAAGCCAAAGCTTGACATATGGAAGCCAGATAGCTCATTAATTATAATTTAAAAAAATTATAATATGTAATAACGCATATAACAACAACAAAAAACCTAGAATATATAGCACTCAGATAGAAAACAAACACACGTTTACACACTAATTATGTTCTTTGTGGGCATCAAACCGACTAACGGCGCAGAAGACAGGAATAAAGCATGGCGACATTACAATAAATAACTTCAATAGGTTTTTCGATACAAGTATATAGTTTTTTACAGTTACCAGCGTTATACGTATAGAATTACTTATTGAATGTATTAAAACTGTCGATTTTACTAAGCCTTGACAGTCAAAGCAAAGTAGCTCTATGGAAAATTGCTCAACCCATTAGCGTCGACATTCCCGTCATTGTCTTGCCCTTAATGCGCGTGTTATCGATTAAAGATGATATCGATCTCGTGTAACACAATGTGGTATTCGACAGCTGCAAGGTAGGTACAGTAAGAATTTGGACTTGAAGGATCGCGTGATACAAGTCGTTCTAGAGCGGCCCATTCGACGCGGCAGGTTAACAGTGCCAACTCACCTATTACCTATACGTATGTAAATATGTCGGTGGCTGGTAATAAGCACTCTTGTTTTGTTTTAGGTAGGTCAATAGTTCAAAGTTCTGAAACTCTAACTGCTAGTATTGTAGTGGGGTCTTCTATTCACTGCAATTTGTATTACTTGGTTGTTTGTACAATTTGGTATAGTTTGGTCGATTCAATGTGTAATTATGAAGATACTGTACCGATATTTCCGGTGTGGTGATACATTCTTCTTATCCATGTACCATTATGTTGAAAATGTATGCAATTACATGTATACAAGTCAGTTTAGTGGGTAGGATATCAACAATAATTATTAAGTTATCTATAACACAATATAATGTTCATCTTTATTTATGCCACAACAAAATAATAAAGAAACAAAATACATCTGCAAGAAAATAAGTAACTCAAAATTGCCTTTGTTGAGAAAATCACAAGGATTACGATAGTACAAAATAATGTAACAGCATTGATAACAATAAAATAAATAAATAATTTACATCCCAGTGTTAAATAAGCAATTATTGTAATGCAAATGAAACTGCTATAACGAGCAACCAGATTACCACAGATTGAAGTTCATAGCTACCGATATATTAATTATCTTTAAAAAAATATCATACAAAAATAGCAGGTCGGAAATGGGTTAGACTGGCACAGGATCTTTGTAGATGGCATAAACTAAGGGAGGCCTATACCCAGCAGTGGGTGAAGTCGGGCTGTGGGTGATGATGTTGATGAAATAAATGTGTGTGACTAAAAAGTATGTCATTTTCTTCTATTCTTTCCTGACCCCCCCCCCCACGCTTCATCAGTGAAATCACACAGTACCGGCACAGTTTCATACTTGTACTCATATGACATGTGTGAATCGACCTTCTACATATCAGTGTAGATTTCAATTCGTTTTTCGGCTGCAAGCAGTGCTTCCAGTAATATTCGATTGTAATTTTCATTTGTTTAGCAAGTTCGTAGAAATCTGAAAATTGAAATAGTCTGAATAAATAGAATGAAATGTTCATAAAATTGAATGGTTGTGGTTTGCGCACTGTTTGTTCAGGATCCTCCTATTATTTGCGTGTGCCAGCGACCATCAATATTTACTATCAATCCTCTCCATCCAAGGTTGCTGGATGATAGTGATACTAAATGATAAGGTTACTCAATCTTCTTTTCATGCTTAAATTGATTCACTATACTCATTACCTCTTTTACTTTGACTATTTAAGTCACACACTGAAAGAAAGAAGGAAAAAGTTTTATTTATGAAGACACGACACTGACAACAAGAGTGACACAGTAACTAATAAACAAGAGATTTTATACATACATACAGATGAATCACTTTAGGGGGAACTGTGTCTCGCAGTACCAAGGAATTTGAATACTATCTATATTCCTTGCGCAGTACATACGTCTCCACGTCACAAAATGGTGTTCTGCTTATAGTGTCATGCCATTGTTTTGAAAAATAGGATAATATAACTTATTTATTTCTCTGTGCAAAAAAAGTCTACCTAAATTACGATCACGACTACGTTGGAGTGGTGAAAATGATTTATTCTCGCCACTCCGTATTTCGGAGTTATTAAATATTATTTAGAAATATAAATACACCCCGAGTCACGGTAGATACTCACTCTGATGATAAGAGGATGACCAGCAAATAATCTGTGGAATATAATTGCCATTAATGTTAAGATTCTCAAAAGAGCAATAAAAATCAATTCCTCTATAATTAGTACAAAAATATCTTACAAAATAAAAAAAATTGCCAAAATGACTTTAGTTAAGAAAAAATATCGCAAGAATATTTTCTTCGCTTTATGTAATGGCCCTTTATTTTATTATTACCCGTGGAAAGTGTCTAATGTTGCGAGTATTTTTTTTGTCTAGGGGGTAGTAAAATTGTTTTTATGTCCTTTTAAATTAGGTTGGTACTTCAACAAGTAAATTGGGTCCTTTCGTCACAATAAACATGATTATTCGTAATTCGACGAACACATTCGCAACCGCTACGAAGTCTCGTAGCGTTTGCTACGAGGCGCCTACGATCCTACATCCTACGAATTATTTCTGTCACTGTTCCTTGCTTTCTTTTTTTTTCACATTCCTTTTTTTTGGATGGAATTAGTGATGTTGAAGATCAAAGAATAAATGATCGCTGGAGATGCAAAAGGCCGCGCACAATTTCAAAGCAACGAAATTTTTTTCACACCAAATGTAATCAAGTTGGTTACTACCAACTTGATTACATTTGGTATAAAAAACTACTAAAACTATAAAAAACTTTTCTTGCAACTAAAAAACGATCGTACAACTTTTATACTTGGTACCCATTTTATCTAAAAAAAGGTTGTAAAGTGTTTGTAAGTAGTTTCCTTGTTACCTTGTTACAGTATCTACCGTGGATGTCGACGCAGTGCTCGGTCGGAAGGCATCGCTGCCTTGTGACGTCACACCCGACGTCACTGAGGATCGTGTCTACATGGTGTTGTGGTTCAGGAAAAGTGGCGGAAAACCTATTTATAGGTAAGAGCTAGTTTACATGCAACTGTTCAGAGAGTACTATCGAAAGAAAGAGTTTTGAATTTTTGTTTAAAGTTGTGAATTGTGGCCTCAAAAAATTACTTAACAATATTTAATCATGACAACATTAGTTCACACATCCTACGCTGAATAAAAATAAATCTTCATACATAGCTTATTTAGAAAGTATTTGGTGTCATTTCATAATTTCAACCCACTTTTTGCCAAATTCAACTTGCCATCGCACGTTTTACGCCTTAAAAACTCTGAATACGTATTTAATTAACAAAGTAAAGTGGAGACTAATGAACCGTCCCTCGCTACCTTAAACGGATGAACGAACCCGATCCAATTAGCTTTAGAAACACACCTACATACAGCGAAACACACTTAAGACGTCGCTAGCTCGTTAGTAATTACACTTGGAGATTTGTGGCTGTCCATTGGTCCAATGCAGGCCAATAATGGGAGAAATATTGAGGCAAGATTTTGAGGTGATTTGAATGGGGTGAAACAACTAGCCTTAGTGATTTCAATACAGAGTTATAAAGGGGCTAGTGTTGCCGCTAGTTTCTTGCTGTGTCCTCCGTATGGACACGTTTTAGGTGACCCGGATGATGAGATCGCCACCTCTAACGCAGTGGTGATCGACTCACCAAACATGTTACAAGTAATACACCGACCCCTCCGGAGGTGTCAAAGACGCATCCCCCGTTAACGTCCCTTCTGGGCAAAGAATCTCTCCGTTATTAATCTCTTCCCCGGCAACAGCCCAAGCCGAGGTCCGTACCTAAGTAGTGCCCTTGCGTTTGTTGTGATTGTTCGTTTGTTACCTTTTTTGTAGGGCAGAGCTCCTTCTGCGCTCGCCAGCTAGCCCGGTAACGCTGTCGGCAATCGTCATACGATCACACTATCATGTTAGTCCTTTCGAAAAAAATATAGTTTCATGTTATACATATTTGAAATCTTTAAATATATATAACTCAAAGGTGACTGACTGACATAGTGATCTATCAACGCACAGCCCAAACCACTGGACGGATCGAGCTGAAATTTGGCATGCAGGTAGATGTTATGACGTAGGCATCCGCTAAGAAAGGATTTTGATCAATTCTACCCTCAAAGGGATAAAATAGGGGATGAAAGTTTGTATGAGATTTTCAAAGTAAACGAGCGCGAGCAAAGCCGTGGGATCAGCTAGTATACGTATAAGCAAAAACTAAGCTACCTAACTTAGTTTGTAACGGGTAGCTGCTAGTAACTTAGTTTTTAACTTACTAGCAGCTGCCCGTGACTTCGCTTGACACAACTATATTTAAGGCGATAAATAATATTTATAGTCGCAGTATAGTACCCCAGCAATATGTAATTATAAAAACTTATTAAACCTAAGCTTTTGAACACCTACTCTGCAATGTATCCAAAGTTATCAAGATATCGAATACTACACAGAACTCAAGTCTAAAATTTATTGCTGAGCTCATTTCAAAAACGAATGAATATGCATTCAAAGAAAATGTAACATCGGAATTTAATATCGTGCTTTATTATTGTCATCTCAAATTGAGAGTGGAAATAACAAAGAATTTCTTCGCGCAGTTGGTATTTATTTTCAACTGGCGTTTGCCTGAGACTTTTGTACGCGTCAATTTAATGGGAAAAAGGACGAATGCAACAAAAAGTACCCTATTTTCGTCTCCACTACATCGGCTACGCAGTTTAGTGGTGAAAATGTAAAAAACAGTATATAGTCTTGTTAAAAAATAGTCATACCCGTTCCTAGATGTTTTATGTGTTGCCATTGTATTAAATTTATATGGTACTAGTTGCGCCCCGCGGTTTCACCCGCGCAGATTAAAATCCCGGTATTCCCACGGGATAAAAAGTAACCTATGTGCTATTCCAGACTATAATCTACCTTTTTGCCAAATTTCATCCAGATCCGTTCAGCCGTTCCGGCGTGAAAGAGTAACAAACATCCATCCATCCATCTATCCATCCATCCATCCATACTTACAAACTTTCGCGTTTATAATATTAGTAGGATTTAACGAATGATTTGACGTAAACGTTATATGGTGCAACTTACTCTTAGTCTGAAAGCTCGATCAACGCTAATCAGCTGCCAACTTGCTATCTTTATCTCATTTGAAGTAAAAGCTGAAATAGCAAGTGAATTGACAGCCAATTAGTGTTGATCGAGCCTTCAGAATTCGGGGGTTAGCATACCATAGATAGGTAGTGTGAATGTTTCTTTTTTTATATTAAAGACTAGTTCTTTGTTGTAATAGTAGAAAAGCACTGTCACGGTCTACATTCTACAAGAGACCCAAACTGTAGTGATCAGGTTTACATCTTGGTTATAATATAATCTAAGAGACACAATTTCATTTTTTAGCGTACCAGTGGGTATCATAAAACATTACCATACCATATTGTCTGCCTCTGCAGACACAAAGGATGCGGGAAGCATACCTTATCTGGACTTATCAACTTATTTTCGGGTGCAAATTGTTATAGTTTCAAATATATTATTATATTATACATGAAGTATTTTTCATATATTTTTACTATCTTTATCACTGTTGCTTTTGTGCTTTAAATCAACGATTTTTACTGAAATCTGTCGCAAAATAGTTACTTTTTTCTTAAAACAACTGCAACGCATCTATTAAGTAAAGTATAGAGAGCACTGGTGGTCTAGTGGTAGCAGCCCCGCCTTCCAATCCTAAGGTCGTGGGCTCAAAACCGGTCATGCACCAATGAGTTTTTTTTGTCAAAAATTTATGTGCGCAATGCCAGTACTCTCAAACGGTGAAGGAAAACATCGTGAGGAAACCGGCATGTTGTAAAACCTAACAAGTTCTATAACATGTGACAAGTGCTCGAAAGGAGCCTCTTGAGGCGCACTTAAATTCCTTTCACCACACTGTTTCGAAAGAAATTAGTGACACGATAAGAAGAAGAAGAAGTAAAGTATAAGATTCATATCCAACCTTGTATTTTTTGAGACAGGATTTGGTTATTTGTTGGTATCGAGATTTATCGTCCCTATTGCCAGCATGTTTCGATTTCTTTGTAAAGATCTGAAGTTGATCCTGTATCCAATTCAGACCTCTCACAAAGGTCAAGAGATGTCAATAGAACATAAGATCAACTTCAGTTTGCCTTTGAATGTGCTCAACTTATTCTCAAATAAAATCCTAATAATAATAATAGGTAATAAGAATTTTTTTATTGAGTACTAAAACATCTTAAAAATATGCTTATGACTTAATCATATAATCGGTGGTCTTAGCATGCACAGCGAGTTCTTCCAGTTATCCTTTTATTTAACTTATGGCCTAAAATTAAATTATACTAAGGATTATGCGATAATATAGGCCTCCAAACAAAGCACCACCATATAGACAGCGGGTGATGAGTGATCTTTGACCGCAATCTCATGCGATCTACAGTGGCGTGGCATGTTTATCTAGAATATTCCTATCTAATATAGAATATATATATATATTCCTCTCTTGCAAACATTAAAATTATAGAATTTTAGAAAATCACACGCCGGTGAGGAGTTGCACTTTTTCATTGTTTCATTAAAGACGTTGAAGCAAAGCGCTCGGTACGGGCATAAGTCTGACTGAGAGCTTGTTGAAGATGTACCTACAAAATATAATAAACAAGTTACATAGCAACGGTAGATTAACGCTTCCTCACAAAAGCAAGCAAATTAAAACAATAAGCTAAGTGAAGTTACGTAGGCAGGTGTATCTCCATTGCGCACTTTGAACCCTTCACTCGTAGACACTGGCTGTTTACCAAGGCAAGCGATTACGCGAAATAGCAATTATAACATCTAGAAGGCAGTAAAGGGGTAAAACAAAAGCTTTGTGAAGATAATACCATCATAAAAAGCGTGCTTAAATTGTTAAATTTACCTGCGAACAGCAGGGTGTACAATCAAATCATCTTTTTCAAAGCTTCTTGCTGTATAAATTAGGATGGAGGTCGGTAGATTGAGAAAATGTAGCTAGGCCGGAAATTGAAAAAGTTCACCCAGTTGGGTCGTCTTTTTTCTAGAATTTGACAGTTTTCGGAGGATAAATTCTCAATGTAGGGACGAGGTACTCGAGGGCTATTTATGCAGTTATTGTATAATTTAGATTCAGTTGGTAGGTACAATATTTTTTATGATAATGAATGTCAAAAACGTTTGTGTATCACAATACAATTTGGTGGGATAATTTTCCAAAAGTTCCACCAGTTTGATTTTTTTTATTCATATATAATATAAATCTTGCCTCACAGTTATGTTGATAGTCACACAGGGTTTGATCCCCACCGAGGTATTATTCCTTTTATATAGACAGCCTTGACAGCTCAGTTGGGCTCTCTGGGAGCCTTCAACCGTGGGTTCAATCTTCACCGAGAACAAACATTTGAGTGATGCACAAAGGTGTTAGTTCTGTCTGGTTTTTTTAAATAATTGTATTTCTACAAAATAACATACGAAATTTAATGTTTTTTTTATTTATTGGCCAAAAAAATAACATCAATAACTAGGAAAACTGGTAAGAACTTAAGGTAACTATATCAACTATCTGGTTTTCATATTACAAGCTTTGCTTACTTTGGGCTCCGGATAGTGTGTCCATCAACATTAATTTTTAAATACCGTCTTTTTTTAGTTTCGACGTTCGCGGTCGGTCGTTCAACAGTGCGCTCCAATGGTCCGATCCTGGTGCATTCGGCCCTCGCGCGTACTTCGCCACGGTGGCCCGACCAGCTGCCCTGACGCTCAGCTCTGTGCAACTCGACGATGAGGGCGTTTACAGGTGTAGAGTCGATTTCAAGAACTCTCCTACGAGGAACTTTCAAATCCGACTCACTGTTATAGGTAAGTTTACCTCTTCACTATCACTATCACTACATGTATAAAACAAAGTCGCTTTCTCTGTCCCTATGTCCCTATGTATGCTTAAATCTTTAAAACTACGCAAAGGATTTTGATGCGGTTTCTTTTAATAGATAAAATGATTTAAGAAGAAGTTTTATATGTTTAATACATGCATGATATGTGTACCCATGCGAAGCAGGGGCGCGCGGGCGGGTCGCTAGTTTACAATATTTTAATAAAACATTTATGACGGCCTGGCTACCAAAAAAAACGTTTCGAGTAGTTTTTTTGTGATAAAAAAATTGAATGGGAACAACTGACAATGGCCCACCCGAGAAGCTAGTAGTTGTTATAGCATTAAAATCTAATTGCCAGACATAAATCTAATTTCCCAATACTTTTTGGCTGAATGGTTTTGAGTGAACTTTAAAATCATGTCGGTATACATCCGATCAATTCACGCTTCATTTTACTATTCATATTGTTTTAGTATTGCAAAGTTTGCTGCCATGATTAGTATATATTTATTCTACGACTACGACCGTGTAAGAACAGTTTATACAAAATGTCTATAAGTAAACGCTGTTATTATAACATTAAGCCGCTATGGTATTACTATGGCTGTTACACATCAGCATTGCCAATCAGCGCAGCAATACAACCAATAGCTCTTTGCACTGATTTGGATCAGTGAAGTAATCTGTAGATAGCTCGTTACGGTCTGCAGATAGATCTTTCCAAATGTAATGTACTTACACAGCCCACATAGCTCAGTTAGTAGTAGCTCTGCCTTCTGCGCCGTAGGTCGTGGGTTCGATTTCCACCGTGAACAAACATTTAATTTTGTGTGAGAAACATAGATGTTTGTTCTCTGTCTGGGTGTTATATGATATATAATAAGTACGTATTTACAAAAAAGTACATAAGTAGTATATCAGCTATCTGATTCCCATAACACAAGCTTATGCTTAGTTTGGGCTAGATAGTGCTGTGTGGAAAGTCCACCTATATTTAATTATTTATTTATTTACGAGTATTTCCTCTAAGCTAGGCCTACAATTCCATAATAAAACAAAAGAAGCGTGATATAATGGAAATTTTATGAGGTGCCGACAGGGAATCAATTTAGTCATTATGGAGGAATCGCAGCCTCGTGGCCACGATGACATCGCGCAGACATTTTAATTATGAACTGTCGCCGGGATCGCCGAGTTGCTCAGCTGCCTCGCTGATAAAAACGCCGCTTGCCGACGATGACACAGATAAAATCTGCACGAGACAGGTTAAATCTAAAAGGAAATTAGATTTGAATATATCAAATTGTCTGAGAGTATCAGACAAGTTTTATGGTCAAATAAGCCTTCTTTTATTATTAAGAGTACATAGTAATATGTGGTATAGCGGGAGTGACCTCGCCTTCTAATTGTAAGGTCATACGTTCAAATCCGGTGCTGTCCCAATCGATTTTTCTCTACGAAATCACCAATGCCAGTGCCCTCAATCGGTAAAGGAAAACATCGTAAAAAAACCAGGAGTTAGTATTCTGAAAGTAGTCATGTGCTCAACTTATCAGCTATGGAATACCAACCACCGCAAAATGTAGGTATGCGCAAAATGCAAATATTTGAACGTACCTCTGACTGCTCTTAGACATCAACGGGTCTTAAGTTGATACTTGATACGAGATCTGAGAGGATATCTACCATGCCTGACAAAGTCATGAGATTGTTTTTGTTTCAACCAAATTCCCATGTTCCATTCCGTGGATGACGTAATTATTTAGATTGGCAGCAGTCACATTTATTTTAATTCCTGAAGCTCCACAAAATACGACGACAAATTGTTTTTTTATGATTGTTCCTCATCGAGCTTGTGTAATTGGTTCAACAGCATTGTTTTATAGCCCTAGAAAGAATTTACAGCATGAAAATGCGCACATTTATGAAAAATTCAGTTAACAAGCATAGGGCTTTCAAAGCAATTACATTGTAGAAGGGAAAAGCGCTAGCAAAAAAAGATGCAGTAAATTTTCTTTAACGCAGAACAAAGCATTTTAAAGTATGCCTCCATACGTTTCTCCATTGAGATCCATTAGTATTTTCGCCGAGAGGTAATTTACAAGAATCTTTTGTCAGAAAGGATTCGCACAACCCACTCGCACGTAATCAGCCATATTCATAACACCATAAAATATCCAATTACCAACGCGAATAGGGAGGGCGTATTAATGGCGTGAAATCATAATCAAACGGTATTTCGCTAATGTTATATCTCACTGTAGGAAAGTGGATCTCACGGGAGGGGAAGGGGATATCGTAAAATCTTTGCCAAATTCTGAGTTTGTTGGTGGTTTCATTTTCAAAACTTCAAGGTTATTTTTATTGTAATTTTTTTAATTATACTACTAAATCAAAAACATATGAAAAATGGCTAGTGTATAGGTATGTTTATGCGCTATTTAACAACATGCCTTACCGCTTTTATGTCTCAAGTTGATGGACGCTGGACAGTGCATCGTAGGGTACGTTGCAACGGGTGACACGCGAGGCAATGCTGTTATAGGGGATGGTTTCCACTCAACATCAAGTGGTTCTTACTTGTTCCATCACCAAGATTATATAAAATCTACATTCATTTATAACTAGTGACCAGCCCTGGCTTAGCGCGGGTACAATGCTTAATTATACATGTAAACCTTCCTTTTGAATCACTCTATCTATTAAAAAAACCGCATTATAACCCGTTGCGTAGTTTTAAAGATCTAAGCATACACGAACGAGCAGACAGCGGAAAGTGACTTTTTTATACTATGTAGTGATTTCAGCAATAATAAACATAAGTTTTTTTCAGTGCCTCCTCATCAGATGTTGTTGTACGATAAGTCTGGAGCTGATGTGTCTGGCGTAGTGGGGCCTTTGATGGAAGGATCCGCTTTGGTGCTCGTGTGCGAAGTACGTGGTGGTAAGTAAAGCTTACTTATAAACGTTACTGGTTGAAACATTGCTCAAAGTTAATCCTGTCACTGTTTGTCAATACTCATTCGTAAGAGACGGCAATAGTAGCACTAGTTTTCTTTCGCCAGAACTGGCAATACTTTGCTAGCCCATTCTCGTTAGTCTCATGGTCATTCTTAAAGCATTGAGTACTCGTAAATTAGCGTGTTCAATATACAGATTCTGTTCTGGTACACTGGTCTCCTCGATACAGGCTCTGCCTAGTGAGGGGACTAACAATCCTACTTTTGTATATTGGCTCTCTGCAAAACACAATAAGTTTCCAATGTTTAATTTTAAGTATATTTTACTGTTTTGCTGCAATAAATATTTTTTACTTTTTTTTTACATTTTTACAAAAAAGAGGTAGAAACCAAGTCTAGTTTGTTGCCTTTTCTTCGAGGCTTTGCTCTCGTGGAACTGGCACCTAGAGTCACCTTGTTTTATGAAGTTTCAAAGTAATCATTGTGATTTTTTTGAATAAATATATTTTGACTTTGACTTTGACGAGTGTTGGAGGCTTACTGTCACTTTGAGGGCTGACTTCCATCAAAAAATTTCTCACTACGCTTGGGTTACGCTTCGTCGCTCTGGGCTCCAGCAGCTGCTAAGCCATTACGGAAAAATGGCTTAAAAGCTCCATTATATTGCTTTGCCAACCTACAGATTCAAAAAGCTCTTTATACTATAGATCTATATAATTTTAAAAACGTATACGTCAACCAATATAAACTAAATAGTTAAGCTGGTGGTAACCCCAAACTTAAGGCTTTAATTTCTTTTCATCTTACAAGTAATATACTTTTGAAATAGATACCTCTGAGCTGCTTATTTCAAATGCATGAAAAAGAACTTTAAGATACTAGAGTAGGTAGCTATTTAACCTTGAGGTCGTCATATGAAATTTAATACAAGAGTACGACTCGATTGCAATTCATATGAAGCACCTGCAATATTTTTTTATGGCCTTTGCATACTTATATAGAAATGCCAAATAAAAATGTATTATGAAGCATCCATAAAAAGATGTTATTTCTTTTAAACAGGTACAATTTATAATAGAAGCATCTATAAAAGGTTTAGCTGAAATTTCTTTTGGTGAAATTTACAATAAATTCTTCAAGGATTCAAGGTCCCTTGAATTCATTCATATCAGTCTTTACTTAGAGGTGTATATTTAATTGATTTATAAAGGTCACTTTAAAAAGGCTTTGGGACCTAGAGGCCAAGCCTATAAGAACTTGAAGCCTAGGCCACGATTTGTGTATAGCTGTCAGTGAAAAACCTTATAGGCGTCGGATTCAAAAACTCAGCGGTTGCTGATGCTTTTTTTTATACAATTAGCTGATGGAACAAGCAGACGGCCCACCTGATGTTAAGTGGTGACCATCACCTATAAACAAAACACTACCCCGTAGGTCACGCATAATAGAAACATGCCCTACGATGCACTGCCCTGCGTCCATCAACTTGAGGCATACAGATGTTAAGCCTCATGTGACTAATTACACCGGCGACCACACTCTTCAAACCGAAACACAGCGTTGCTGCTTGGCGGTAGAAAAAGGCGTGGTGGTAGTACTTCCCCGGACGAGCCCTTCACAAAGAGCTCTACTACTCTTAAATTCTTCTTATGGTAAATGCTTCTTATGGTTACATATGTAATGACGTTTAACCCCCGTGACATGATTGCTTCGCTCAACTAGTAGTTTTTGACTTATCAGCGCAGATGATGCGTGTTATGAAAACCAACCTAACTGGATAAACAGATTTGAGTTCTTAATTCAAAACCAGACTCTATATAAATCTTAGATAACAAAAGACGCGAGTGCGCCTGCCATCAAAGACGTTAATCTACAGCTATCTCGTTCAGACACAGTAAAAACTGAAACGTCGAACAGTCGAGTAAAATTTTTCTATTGCTTGATTTCTTTTATGGAAACATTGGAAGAGATATTCCATCTGAATGGGTTCATTGAAAAGTCCGCAGTATGGCCGGCTGGCGTAGAGCCAGTGCGGATTATCTCCGCCTGTGTGCTCACCAATTGTGATGACGCAGCGGGGCGGACAGCGAGAATTTAGGCTTTGACCCTGTTATCAGGCATATTTAATTATGTGCGGCCATATAAATTGCGCGAAACAAATTCGATTTGCTTTGGCAACCCTAAATCCTAAGCTTGCTCGTTCTCGTGTCACTTTTCAAACATTATATACACAGCGCAAGTCTTGTATTATTGTCCCATATTTTCTTTGTTTACTCTTTTTTTATAAACTATGAACGCATTTTGATATATCAAATACTTCCTTTTTTTCTGCGTGTTTTTTTATTTGATCTATTTACTGACTATCCCTGACCCTCTATTCCATCCGAAATTAATACAAACGAACCACAGAATATATGGATAAGCCCAATACAATTGCAATACCACAAAATACGTGACCCTTTCAGCGTCCGACAACACGTCCGCCCTGAGGATGCTATTGTGGAGTCGGAACAGCTGTCGAAGATTTTTGTTCGTCGTATTTCGGCTTACTCTCGTTTTCTTGTACCCTTTACATTCTCCATGAATTGACAGGCACGCTGCTTGTACCTTCATAAAGAGAAGGCCTTTGAAAACGCACCTTTGTTAACTAACCCAGAAAAAGAAAAATTGTTAAAAATAAAGAAACAGAAACAGTCGATTTTGATCCTCAACACTAGATAAATCCTCAGATCTCTTAGAACCACTTCTCTTCCTCTAGTTTTTCACTGGTTTCCACACGCTGTTTTCCTTCAAAGCACTGGCATTCCGCACACATTCTTTGCAATGACAAAATACACTGGTGCACGACAAGATTCAACCCACAAACTTGCGATATCAGATGATTGGTTCACTCCCGCTAGATCTTTGGCCCTCTTGAAGAACAATGTTAAACTAACTATAATTGCTTTTATTTTTATGATATCTACTAGTTGCGCCCCGCGGTTTCACCCGCGCAGATTTAAATCCTGGTATTCCCAAGAGATAAAAAGTCTATGTGCTAGCCTATGTGCTATTCCAGACTATAATATATCTTTCTGCCAAGTTTCATGCAGATCCGTTCAGCCGTTCTGGCGTGAAAGAGTAACAAATATCCATCCATCCATCCATACTTACAAACTTATATAATATTATATTAGTAGGATATATTACTACTTGTACATAACGAAGAAATATACTTTATTTTATTTTATTTATTTATTCATTCTTAGATTCACAGTTTTCTTATTGTCTTATATAAACTATATAATATACATTGTTCATAAACCAAAACGAATCTACATTTTATAAGCAAATTATGTAGGTAGGCAGATGATACTGAAAAGACAAACCAAAATAATAAGGTAAAAGTTAACGAATAAAACAGACATAAAATATAAAGTTGATCACAAAAAAAAAAGAGAACAATGTGTAAAACAAAACGTGGTAATGAAATGTGTAGTGTAGGTAGTGTGTCATGGTGTAGGTATGTGTAGGTAGCTATTTAGATAGGTTGTTAATTATAAATCGGGTAGGTGTGAATGTGATGACAAAACGCCAAGATAAAACTCTGCAACATTCGCTTGTAGGTGAAGTGCAGCTAGTGTGAACAATAAAGATAATAAACTGGTTTCTATGCATAGTTCTATAGGGATGGCTTACATGGTGGCAGTCGTATGGTTTAATTCTCATGTATCTTTGTACCTATATATTTAAATACAATTTTATACTTAGGTACATTTGGTTATAGTCTGCTTTTTTATAATAATTTATGTGCGCAATGCCAGTGCTCTTAAACGGTGAAGGAAAACATCGTGAGGAAACCAGTTAGTATTCTAACAGCGGCGATGGGCTTGCAACCTGTCACGTATGGAATACTAACTACTGCAAAATGTGGGTATGTGTCAAATGTAATGTTTGGACGTACCTCTGACTACCCCCCTTAGACATCCTCAAAGAATCTTGAACTAGTACCTAGTTGGTACTAAGAGATCTGAAGGGATATCTATACCGTACCTGGGGATCAAAGTCGTGAAGCTGTGTTTTTATTCTCTATCACATTATTTTAAGATGCTCGTTGGTTCAGGTCGACCAGAGCCTGAAGTTTCGTGGTGGATCAACGGCACCCCGGCGTCTCAGTACATTGGAATGAAGACTGACACACATGTCGTCGTGAACAGACTTGAGTTGCCGCATCTGAAGCGGGAGGACTTGAACACCACGTTCAAATGCCGAGCAGCGAACACGAATTTAGTACCGCCACAGGAGAAGAGCGTTAGACTTGAAATGAACTGTAAGTTTTGTGCTATATTTATTTATTTATTCATCACTTATATAGAGCCGAAGCAGATACCCTTGCGTCTAAACACAAGTTTGTAACTTAGTTAGAGCAAGGTTCAATGTTTTTCACTGAAAAGTACCTACTTGAGACCAAATTTTAAATTGTACAAAAATATATCAAAATTGTACTCGTCCTACACACCACAGTTGTATCTACATGTAAAACATTTTGTACTATTTTTCTGGAAATAAATACCTATTATTATTATTACTGGGGTATAAGTATACGGTTTCTGAAAGTACGATCAACACTAATCAGTTGTCAAGTCACTTGCTATTTCAGATTTTACTTCAAATTAGATAGAGATAGCAAGTGACTTGACAGCCGATTAGTGTTTATCGCGCTTTCAGAGACCGGGGGATAATTTATCTTTACAGATTTAAAGACGAAACGATAACAATAATTCACATTATTTACAATACATAATAAACGATTGGCCATCTCTAGGAATCATGGCCAATGCTAACTGCTCTAGGGATTTTTCTCCTTTGTATAAAAAAACTAAATGGATTTTATTGACATAAAAAAACTTAACTAATTAAGTGTGCTCTTGTTGCTAGCCCCGAGGCGAAGCGATCTACATTGTAATTACGCTAAAATTCGTAGCTATCAACTATTAGTTTACACTTTTCCATCGTCTCCCCTGAACTTACCTAAGTACCTATACTTTAAAAATCATATTAAATCATTATCCAATCTATCTCAGTAATAAATCTTATTAAATTTGAACTAGACGCAATTTATTTTATATTACCAAAATTCATGGAAATTGGCAAATGAAATAAAATTAAAATTAGGTATCAAAGGAAATTGGGGTCGTTGCCTCAAAAATATTGTATTAATATTTTCTACGGCTGTAATTTGAAGTTAACGACTGCAAACTAGTGTGCCTATAAAGTGGAACGTGAAAGTTGCAGGCTAAACCTTTTTAACACAAGTCTCAATTTTAAAACAATAACCTTTTACAGCTGACAATAACTTATAAAAAATTAATTAACGTGATATTTTAGTAGTAGGTACGTACTCGTACATCATATTTTTTTAGTTTTTTGACTTTAATCGCTGTTAATCATTTAATAATGGACTGATAAAGTTATTCTTCAAGTTTTTGTTCGCTTTGGTTATACTTTTGCCTTTGTTGAGGATGTGGTTTAAAAAGTTTCGCTAACGATCTCGCAATCACGTGTTTTCTTGCCCCATTTTCTGTTTATAAAACCATGTTGCTTGGCGAAACCATGAATGGAAATTAAAATTGATGATCTTTTTGCAACAATTAGTTTCAAAATCCATGCGTTATTTGAAGTTGTGTATGGCGTTATGGTTTTTTAAATGTTCTAACAGTGTTTTATCTACTCTCATGTCATAAAATTCGAATTATAAACGTTAAAACGAATTCATATTGATATACTTTATAAACGCAATACCGTAACCAAATTAAAAAATTTAATTATGATACAGCTCCTCATACAAAGATAGTTGTATAAAATAACTTTTTTACCATAACGATACAGTTCTTTTTCTTTTTGGAAAAGGCAAGGGTCTTGAAACCGTACAGCCAAAGAGTTTGATAGTCTGGGGCGACGGCGCGGCGCGGCGGCGGCGGCGCAGCGCGCGCATGCGCTGTTATACGGTTGGTTTGGCGCCAATTGATACGTTTTGTTTCAGCCAACTGGATTTCTTACTAACTTTGATATTTTATTTATTAGGTTCAACACTAATGTATGAGAGTAGATAAAGTAGTGTATGAAACTGCACATAACTAGGTATTAAAACTCTCGTGGGATTATTAAAACTCTCGAGTTTTAATACCCCTCATTATGCAACAGTTTCATAAACTACTATTATTGAATTCTTTCATGTTTTCTACTTTACTCCCGGTAGTATTTCGGGATATAAAGTACTATAACAGGCACATGAGGCTTAACATCTGTATGCCTCAAGTGGATGGACGCAGGGCAGTGCATCGTAAGGCACGTTCCTATCGTACGTGACTTGCGAGGCAATTCTTTGTTATAGGTGACGGTCACCACATTAGGTGAGCATTCTGCTTATTCCAAAGGCTGTTGTACAAATAAAAACTATAGAATGGAGGTTAATTATAACGTTATTTCAACAGTGCCACCTCTGTCGGTGTCTCTGGTAAATAGACCTCAGAAACTGTTGGCCGGTTCTACATCTACGTTAAGATGCATGGCAGAAGGCAGCAGACCAGCGGCACTCATCACTTGGTACAAAGAAAATAGGAGCTTCGATAGAAAGATGGTAAGAGGCACTAAATAAAAAAAAACTTTCCTGTAAGCTACAGAAAAAAAATACACTAACAAAGAACACAACATTTGTATGCCTCAAGTTAGTGGAGGCAGGGCAGTGCATCGTGGGGTAGATTTCAGTCGTGCGTGTCTTACGAGGAAATGCTTGGCTAAAGGTGTTTACCACTTAACATCAGGTGGGCCATCTGCTTGTTGCATCAGCAAAAAAGTAAAGTAGCTAGTTAAAAAAGGAAATCAAAGAATTCCTAGAATTGTTTAATTTCCTTTTTTTTTTTACTTTTTTTTAACTTATTTCAACTACAGACGATTGCAGTTAATAAAAGGTTTACTTGATAAAGTACTTGAATATCACTATTTTGTGGAAAAGTTGTTTGACAATTGTAAGTTTCGTAAGAGACGCTCTTTTACTCAGATCTCACTTAATGTACACAGTAGTAATGTACAAGGTGTGCATAAAATATTTCTCTCGTTCGACTTCATGTTGGGTCGGGTCAACAAATTTCCTCCACACCCACTCCATCAGCCGTTATTTCAGTAGACACTCTTTTCTTACCCATCTCAGATTCCACACAATGTGCATATTAAAACATCGACACAAAGCTTACTAAGTTTCACGATGATGTGTAAATGAAAATTGTATGTACTTAATCTATTTGCCTAAAAAGCCGGCTTTTGACTATGGGATGTAAATAAATGTATATTACATCCCGAGATGTAATAATTTATCGTTAGTCATACATTTTGTACCGGACCGTTAACACTGTATTCTAATATATTACATCCCAAACTATAAATATATTATAGTACAGTGTGAACGGTCTCGCACAAAATGTATGACGAACGATAAATTATTGGTGGTGGACTGGTGGACTTTCCACACTGCACTATCTAGCCCCAAACTAAGCTTATGCTTGTAATATGGGACAAATAGCTGATATACTACTTATAACACCCAGGCAGAGAACAAACATTTATATTCACCACACAAATGTTTGTTCATTATTACATCTCGGGATGTAATATTTAAGTATTTATATCCCATAGTCAAAAGCCGGCTTAAGTTTCCACTAGCACCCGCCCGTGGTTAGGCTAGCGTGGTGCCTACCCGGATAAAAGGCAGCTGTTATACAGTTAACAAAAGTTTATTCCTAGTTTAATTCGTGCAGCCTTATGGGAATGTGTGGGAACAAACATAAATACTCACAAAATCATACTCTCGCACGCTCACAAATCTCCAGAGATCCCCAGGCACGGTAGATACCCTCAGATCGTTTGGCAAATAACCACATTTTGCAGTAGTTGGTATTTCATTCATTGAATACCTCTAAATAATAATTATAATATTGGCTGAAAGATATTCTGCCGATAAAGCCATTATTTGCCTAATCTCTAAATATATACAGGGTTACAGGAAAAATCGTGCTAGATCCGTTAAGGACGTGGAGTACCCATCATTTCTGACTTATTTCACAAACAATTGCCATGATATTTTTTTTAGATATCCCTTAGAGAAAAATAAACTTTCTAGTATTTTTTCTTATTTCTTAACTTTCACTTGTCTACTACGGTCTATTCAATTAACTTATGCACTATTTTAATGATTGACATCCTAAAGCATCTTATTACACATGTAAAAATGCAATAATAATAATAATTAAGGTGCACAAAATTTTCAATAAAAAAATTAAAAGTCGAATTGCTTGAAAAGGGTTATGTTTAGGGTAGGGTGTTTCATAGTGAAATAAGTCAGAAATGATGGGTACTCCACGCCCTTAACGGATCTAGCACGATTTTTCCTGTAACCCTGTATAACTCAAAGGTGACTGACTGACTGACATAGTGATCTATCAACGCACAGCCCAAACCACTGGACGGATCGGGCTGAAATTTGGCATGCAGGTAGATGTTATGACGTAGGCATCCGCTAAGAAAGGATTTTGATCAATTCTACCCCCAAGGGGATAAAATAGGGGATGAAAGTTTGTATGAAACTTTGAATTCCTTGGCGCGAGCAAAGCCGCGGGTTCAGCTAGTTACGTATAAACCTCTCCTTTGTGTGGTGAGCAATAGATCTATCTAAGCTAAGCTATATTTTATCGTATCAATACAGGCAATTACTCGCTTGCTAAATCATAGTCCATCAGCGGACGAACGCCCAGCGACCGGCGAGCAACCGTCGAACGGCCGTCGAACGACCGTCGATTGAAGTGCGTGTTTGGATTTACAATGAAAGTTAATTGAGGGATTACCTGCGGCGTTCGGCTATTGAAATTAGAGCAACGGTAGTTTAATTACTACAGTTTACGTTGAACGGGCTATTGAAAAAGTTCGTGACAGGAACGTTCGTGGGGAGTGAATAGTTTTTACGGTCTTGGGTTTTTAATGGGACAGATAATATTTTTGTTAACAAATATGGGGTTTCCTTGTTATATTTTCGCAACGGTATAAATAATACAAAGCATATTACTTCTTTCATTAGAAAAAATATTTAGATTTAGAATTTTAAAATGCTTAGTAGTTAATTAAGGTAACGAAAATAAACACCTTTTAAATAAATATAGGTTGAACTTGAACATGCGAAGTTTTGTTTTTCAAAGAGTTATTTTTAGTTAAATAACTCGTCTATTTTCTTTTTAGTCTTTACCAGTTAGATTAAAGAGAAAAAAGGCGAGTTGTAGGTATGTATAGTTACTATACCTATATCTTAGAATTTATTCGTAATTAGGGGTACTTAAAAAAATTTAAGTAGCCATTTTAAAAAGAAAGAAAGAAAATACAGTTATTTGACATACACAACAAGAAAAGAAATACATAGGTACATACAAAATTACAGCTATAAACAGAGACAAAACGAAAGAAGAAACAGTACCAAAAACAAAAGAAAACATAACTGTACGCCAAAAAGGCCCTGACTCAGCAATTGCTGCTTAACAAAGTAGGTAGCCTACCTTGCCAAGCAGCGCTGGTTTTCAGTCAGAGCCTTGAGTAGGATGACGTCACTACAGAAGACTACAGAACAATTTAAATACATACATAGAAAAGACATACATAGGTGAAAAATAATTATTTATACTACATACATAAATAGTGTATTAATAATAATAGTATAATAGCTGATTAATGTTTAAACAAGCGGTGCGGTATTTTGTTCTTAGGTGACCGATCATTCCAACGAAACATGGTCAGTCAGCACTCTGGTGTTCACCCCTTTGCCAGCCGATCATGGAGCCACTGTGAAATGCGTGGCAGCCAACCCTAGTCTTCCAATGGCATCAATAGATGATCAGCTACTGCTCAACGTTGTATGTATGTATTAAAAAAAAACACTAAAACAGCTTCCTTTCTTCCCCAGGCACGGTAGATATCTCCTCGAATGTTTGCATCTTGCGTGTCAGACCAACACAGACTTGGCACCTTCATCTGCAATAAACAGTGCCGTCGTCATATAAATGATGGTATACATTTGGTTCAAATTACTAAAACCAAAGGTTTTAAAAATAAAATAAAAGTTCAATTCATAATAACAAGATTAAATGTCAAGCTAATAAAAATGTCTACTTTATAAGTTAGAATTTTAATGTGCCAAATCTAATCCACTTCTGTAACAAGATTTTTAATAACGCTTATATCTCGGAGCATAAGTCCTGGTTTCTCAGACACTACACTTATTAAACTCGTGAAAATATGGAGCATATTTTTCAACCGTCTTGTATTTTTAATAAGATAATATTTTCATTCAGACAGTCCTCTAGTGTCGCTGACACTCGGCAGCACTCTCAACCCTCACGACATCAAAGAAGGTGACGATGTATACTTCGAATGCAATATACGCGCAAACCCGAGGGAACATCGGATATCTTGGTTCCATAACGTAAGTTTCAAATAACCAAAGTTTATATTGTAATTTAGCCCTTCGGGGAATCGCGTTGTAAAATTTATAGTGCGCTCTTCGCCTAAAATATTACTTTAGCTATAAATTTGGACTGGATTTTGATTTCTATTTTTTATGCTCTAGATTACTTTTGGAATTGTCCCTTACAAAATAAGTTGCATGAAATATTATTAAAAACTAACATAACAAGTTACATAGATAAATAACCATAAAAATAACTAATGTAAAATCTTTGCAAAGCTGTATCTCTTACACTTTCTGTACCTCAAATAATTTATACATCTATCTATCCAATTTAGGCACATATAGTACAATCAATGAATAAAATAAAGCTATCTTTCTTCTTATCGTGTCACTAGTTGCTTTCGTAAGTAATACATTTACTAAATGAAACCTTACTTTAGGATAGGCCAGTAACACAGAACATGTCTTCTGGAATCATCGTCAGCACACGATCTCTGGTCCTCCAGAAGGTAACAAGAAGGGAAGCTGGGGCATTCTATTGCAAAGCAGCCAACACAAGGGGAGAAACCTCCAGTGAAGTTGTCACCCTACGGGTTCAATGTAAGATATCTTCAACAATCGATTTATTTACAGAATATGTTTTTGTGTTTCAAAACCATCTACGCTCTACCTTTGAGCTTAACTTTCTGTGAGAGGCCAGGTTGAATAGTTCTGAGAAATAATCCCAGTACCACGAAAGGTAGGTCAACTCTCAGGATCAAAGGTTTGTTATTAAGAAAAGTATTTGCTTATTGATATATGCTTTGAAATTATAATTTGTTTAGTCAAACAAACCTTTTTTGTTGAAAAAATTCATACCAAAAAGAAACAGATATTAATATTTAAGATAGAACCTACTACGTAAATTAACAAAGAATAGAGCTTTGCTCATAATACAGATTTTAATATTACTTTGAAGAAACATTCTATGAACTTAAATTTCGCAACACACTCGACAGTCGATTTACATAACCCTACACCCCATAATAAACACAGGACACACGGGTATAGGGTAACCCATAAAATGCCACCGGGGAGCACAGTTTGAGTTACTGACCTATAAATACCGATGTGTCTACGAATAGTATTCAAATGATTGCGGTTGGGATCGACGTACCGACTTCCTTCCGCGGCCGACCGCCCGCATAGTAATTGGCACAGAGGCACCACTGCCTGGCTCTAAATCATCAAAATTATTGCCTAATAATACTGCCGTTCTCCCATGCCGATCTGTTTTAATGTTCACTATTTAGACATAGAGCTTTATTTAAGTTCGCCACACGGCATAAATTTTCTAAGAACCTGAAGATACATTTGCTCGCTGTAATAAGCGGTTGCTACTGTTGCTTGTGTGCCCATATTATTTATTACCTCCAACAAAAATAGTAGCCAGCTAAATAATATAATTAAATGGGGAGAAATGAGCCACTTTGCAGACTGTCATTATTTCACAAAAACTTATTGGAGTGAAGGCTAAAATTGTTTCTCGTTATTATTTGAGACTATTTTATTATTTCAACTTGAATTTAGTAGGTACCTATTTAGAATTTGAAGAGGTACGCTCCTTTCATTTTTGAGCTATCTTACCTTACAATTTAACTTATTTGAATCACATAATGATTAATGGACATTTTCATTTAGTTCTAGAAATATTGAAAACGATTAACAAAATTCCATTTGGAAAGATTCAAACCAATTTCACTAATTGCTAAAGTTAAATATCCAAAATATTTGGAAGCTGTGGAGAGTTATTGCGAAATATTTCCTCAATTTGTGTTGGATTAATTCCTATCGAGTCTAATTTGAGACAAAATATGCGAGGTTATGCTGACCGTGAGCAATGTTTCGGAACTTACACGCTTTGAAACTGGATCGATTCTGTGGAATTCATAAATCCACGCGATGGGATTAGGTTTCCTATTATTTTTAGGTCCAGCGGTATCCAGGATTACACCTTGATTATACAGCTATCCGTAAATCAACAACTGTGTCCGTTGGTTGATTTATAACAGCCGTGTATATTGGCGCATCGTGAGCTTCCTTCCGTCGACGGTTACCGGCTACCTACACTTAATTGCCGTGAGAGGGAAAGACGAAATAATTTGGGCACTGCCAAAATAATTGTTCGTATGATTTATGTTTATCGTTTTACGACATGAAAACTCGCTGTTCGGAGTTTTTAAATTTATCGTTATTTTATGCCTGTAATTTAGAAGGCCGAGCGAATGTTAACATGAACAGTAAATGATAGGCTCTGAAAATACTAAGCGTGCTATCTATTTTGATTGCTCCAACTTTGCTGCCTTATTATTCGCATATTTATGACCTGCGAGCTACGAGTACATGTTCGTTCGTACGGTAATGTATTCTGATGTGAAAAAGTAGAGCATTTGCCATGTTTCTTTGTTTCACAGTTGCACCAGTATGCGCCGAAGCGACTCCTCAAGTGGTTGGCGCAGCTATAGATGAGGCACTACGTGTGTGGTGTTCCATACACGCCGACCCAGCTGACGTCACTTTCTTCTGGCAGTTCAATAATAGTGGAGAGAGCTTCAATGTATCACCTGCCAGATATGGTGAGTCTTTTAAAGCATCAGAGACTGCGTCAGAGATCCGCAAACAGAGGTTATTTCTTTTGTCTCCGAATCCCGGTACGCTGAAATAAGATTTTAGATGAAATAGGCTTATCCCAGCTATGCCATCCAACAGCCAAGTTTGATAAAGGCACTTAATACAAATATGACACCAAGATCTTAATTAGTACTTTGAAGTCTAGCAGTCACTCATTCAGTTTCATAGCTAACTATAAAAGTCTGAATTACTCTTTTATCTTACCTACAGCTGTAAAAAGTATGTAAAAATAAGATTGAAGTGCCTGCCTGCAGACGTTTAATTCTAAACACATTCTTGGTGGTATGCTTACAAAGCGCCCTCGTTTAACACTCGGTCGCATAAAGACAGTTCAATCAGCACCTCATGTCTGACGCTCGAATGTGTAACAAAGCGGGTTGTTTACTTAAATGAAATCTTTTGCTTTAAAATACATTTTATGTGTAGTTTTATTTAGAGTATTTGCTACCGTTTTATTATCGAGGAAGCTTGATCACCAAATACATTTTATAAGTTTTGGCGTTAACGTATAAAAACGATATTCAACCTTATTCTGTGGCGTCGCGTACGATATGATACGCAACTAGCTTCATATTAGTTCGTGATAACGTGCTTGTTATACTAAGGGATACTAATGTTCACACGAATAAAGTCAAATTTGTTCTTGATTAGGCCAAGGTATAGGCGCCACCGACTTATCTGAACCGGTCTGAGGTTAGCCGTTTGAGCATAATGGAAGATGCCCCAAACGCCTAACTTCACACTGGTTCAGATAAGCTGGTGGCACTCTAGATACCAAAACTATGCCCATTCTCTAGGGACAGTGAACGGAAGTGTGAGCGAACTCCGATACACGCCAGCCAGCGAGCGCGATTACGGGGCGCTCACGTGTCGGGGTGCCAACTCGGTGGGCAGCCAGGCGCAGCCATGCGTGTTCCAGATTGTACCCGCTGGTAGGTATTCCTTCTTTTGATAGCTTTCATAGCTCAGTTGCTGTAGCCCTGCCTTCTGCGCCGTAGGCTTCAATTTCCACCAATAACAAGCATTTGTGTGATGCACAGATGTTTGTTCTTTGTCTGGGTGTTATTAATATTATTTATAAGCATGTAATGACATTAAAAAAGCATGCAATAAATATATTTTATCAGCTATCTGATTTCCATATTAGCTTTATTAGCTTAGTTTGGGGCTAGATGGTCCAGTGTGAAGGTCCACCAATATTTATTTACAAAGCTAAACAAATTAAGTTTAATCTGTTTCACTATCGTAAAAAAAAAACAAGAAAAGTGGAAACGTACACAATGAAAGCTTTTATTTTTTTGCTGCAGATTTTATTTTGTTTTTATGCTTTTTACTTAGTCATGCCATCTCGGTATTTAACACTGACTATCCTTATTAATCATCAATAAGGATTTTAAGAGAAAAAGTGTCAACCGTACATATAAACGTTAGCATTCATGAGTATTGAAATGATATCAACACAAACACCACACACACAGATTCTTACATAAATATAAAATAAGCAAACACAATAGGTATACCAAAAATAATAGTCTGAATAGAAGACACCACATCATCTGAACAAAAAATAATTTTACATTCTAAAAGTAATTCCAGACAAAAGAAACCTCAATGATACAATAAGATCTTTTTCATTCCCAGTTAATAAAAATCTTGCTACAGATAACAAAACTATTCCTAAAATTCCGTCGTCATTTTCAGGCAAAAAAAAAGCAATATTGAACCGAAGTGTACATACTCGAGCTTCACTTTACAAAGAAAAAATATAACGTCTCACTGACTTGCCAAGGTGTCCTACTAGCTCGAAAAAGCAACAGATTTAGATTACAAAGTACACTTTTATAATAGAAATAGATACAAAAACAGCATTTCAGGACATACGGTTTTTGTTTCTTTTCGTCTCTTATTTATTTGACTTTGATTTCCAGACACGGTATAGATATATTTTCTCAAATCGAATGGAAATGATATAACTCAAGATATTTTGAAGATGTTCATAGGTCACAAAGATTTTATAATGTCCCAAAAGTTATTCTCCGAGCGGGATATAACACTAAGCGGGAGTACGCACTATAATTCTAATAAAAAAATGGTATAAAGGTCGTCTAAGGTACGTCCTATAGTATAACATTTGGCACATACTCAAATTCTACAGTAGTGGATTTTCCCTTCGTGACAGGTTGCAAGCCCGTCGCCGCTGTTAGAATACTAACTGGTTCCTTCAGTGTTTTCCTTCACCGTCTGAGAGCACTGGCACATAAGCTTTTCAAGGGTATATGCCTTGGTTCACGACTGAATTCGAATCCACGACCTTTTGATCAGAAGGTGGAGTCGCTTCTACTAGACCACCATTACATTATATCACCACAGTTGATATTATGCTAAGAAAATAGGCTTATGTCAACTGAAACATAATTTCCCCAAAAATTTTCTTAATCCTCAAAACCAGTTTATATAATTGATAAACTTAATACTCCTTCAACTTTCTCAGTTTCCATTGACGAAGCCAATTGATTCAAAGTTTACATTGCAAATATTTGTAAAGCTTGTTGAACCATCTTTATAGGGGTAAGAAATCAATTTGAAGGCTCGATTTTATTTACCAATGAATTTAAAGAGTTTTAACTTAATGTAAGACCCTCTAAGAATTTAAGCGAATTTCAATCTTGGAAAAGTTGTTTAGAACTCTTTAACAATTCAAGAACGCTATTTGATCAAGTTTAAGCCGATAATAAAATGAGATGTATTATTTGAATGACAAATCACAGCATGGCTTAAAATAACCTGTTGGGATAGATAACAGGTTTTTAAGAGTAATAACCCAAGGGTACCTGGAAACGTAAAACGATTTTGAAAACAATTTAAAAACAACTGAATAATAATCATTTAATTTATTTCAGGGTACACAGCACATAATTAAAATCCAAATTCAGTCTTCAGGTGGCCTAAAAACTTAAATACATGTACATACTAATATAATAAATTACTTATTTGACTAGCATCTGATCACCCAATGCCCACCAAATATCATTTACTTATTTCTAGAGCCTTTTAATCGTTTGACGACAATATTTCAACGGCAATAATAACCATTTATTTCATCCAAATTCATAGAACTTGTTTTTGCCATTTCTTTCATTCAAAGCTTATCACTACATAGTATACTCGTAAAACAAAGTCCTTAAAACTACCGCCGTTATTTTCAATAGATAGAGTGATTCAAGAGGAAGGTTTATATAATAACTAGTTGCGCCCTGCGGTTTCACCCGCGCAGATTTAAATCCCAGTATTCCCACGGGATAAAAAATTGCCTATCTATGTGTTATTTCAGACTATAATGTATCTCTCTGCCAAGTTTCATCCAGATCCGTTCAGCCGTTCCGGCGTGAAAAAGTAACAAACATCCATCCATCCATCCATACTTACAAACTTTCACGTTTATAATATTAGTAGGATACATAGGCACTGAACCCGTGCGAAGCCGGGGCCGATCGCTATTATCTAATAAAGCTCTATTTTACCAGCTCGACCATCCCCACCACGGAACTGCACGATAGCCTCCGGAAACGGATCTAACTGGATTGAAGACTCGGGTAGGGACGACTTGGGGGACGCCCTGGTCGTCCGCTGTGTGACTGGATACGACGGCGGACTGCCGCAGTTGGTTGTGCTCGAAGCTTTGGATTCAGCGGCTGGAACTGTTCGATTCAACGTCACGGCTAACGAAACTGGTAAGTAAAGCTGAGTCAAAATGAGAGGCATTGTATGAGAGCAGAGGTGTGTGTGAAAGAGGGTGTGTGTGTGTGAGAGAGGGTGTATGAAGGTGTAACAAATAAAAAGAACAATCAACCAAGTTGTGGACATTAACAATTCCTACCAAAAAGTATCCTTTACTAGTTCGTAGTTCGTACTATGCAAACCTTTCGAATTGTACATTTTTGCAATGATCATCGCCGTGGCATGCCATAATGCTTTGTGATAGTGATAGTGCTAGGTAATAGTTACCACTTAACATACGGTTCGTCACTTTATTTTTTTATCAATATGTTAGCTGAGCCAAGCTATCACAAGATAACAGGTGCTTCCGACCTACTTCACAGTATAAAAACTTAAAAATATGGAAAAGTAAATGACCAATTTTGATTGGAAAGGGGAAAGAGAAGAGGTACATCAGGTAGTATTATTTTGTCAATAAAATTGTTTTTCAAACTTCAACCAATCAAAAACAAAGTAGCTGAAAACATACAGGGTAACATAAACATTAAATTATAATAGGGTCCAAACTGGCGCTTATCCCCTGATCGCAAACTTGTGAACAATGCTTTGTATAATTCCTGGAAATACATATTCTGTTAATTTTGAAGGTCGCCCGCAAAGTTCCCTTTAAGCTATACGTATAATACATAGGATTGAGCAGCCTTACTCGTATGCGGACTAAAGAAAAATAATATATTGTTTATAAATGTTTTCGTTTTTTATATAACTTGCTGATAAAACAAGATGATACCACTTTTAACATCTTCCTGACCTATAAAAAGCCTCGTCTCCGAGTTACAAACAATATGAACGTGTCCTGCCGTACACTGTCCTGCTTTTTCAAAGTCAAAGTCAAAAAATATTTATTCAATATTAATCACAAGAATCACTATGAAAATTCTTAAAACTCGGTGACTCTGGGTGACAGTTCCACGCGACCAAAACCTGGAAGAACAGACAACAAACTCGGCAGTCGCCTTGAGGCATTCAGATGTGTAATTTCAATGGTTTATTTGGTAGATAGAATATATAAATGCTTATATTTTACCCCCTGTATAGAAGTTTTACCAAGCAAATAGTAACTAGCATTTTTGCTACAAATTGGAAAAATATGTTATGTATTTTGTTGTTTCTACCAGATGGCGTAGCGCTGTTCCTAGTGCCGGCCGCAGTGCTTTGGTCCAGCGGTAACGCCCTCCGATTGACAGTGCATTCGAGGAACGACAAGGGAGTCTCTGAAAGGATCATGCTACAAGCCCTCACATACCAAGATCCAGAAAGAAGAACAGGTATGTAGGTTAAGACTAGCATGACCTCTTTTTATCATTTTGATGGGTAGAACGGACAGAAATTTGTTTAAATTGCATGTAGTTTGGAAACTAAAGCGTTAAAAAAATGCCACAATTAATTTGATTGAATCAATTACTCGATAGCTAGATAGATATTTTAGCAGTTATTAAAATATTGTTGATAAAACTGTAACTTACGCATTCTCTAACAAAACAACAAGGGTAGAAACTTACCTTTCCGATCAGAAGCGATTGTCCTTAAACATTCCTGCAGAAATTCACTGCAAGATAAACAGCTAACAATCGCAACATGAATCTTCAAAGTAAATGTTACATTCATTACATTAATGTAACATTAACTTTGAAGATTCATTGCCAACTTTGAAGAACCATTCGGCTGAAGCACGTCGTACGTCTAACTAGATCCAATTAACCAAATTACTCGAAAACTAGTCCAACGCTTACACCAATTGCGTACTGATAGATAGACAATGAGGGCCCAATCTCCCAGATGAAATAGTCGTATAAATTCTTAGCTATCTACATTTGCTAATAAGATTACTCTGTCCCACTCATGTGTAACCTAAGCACGGTGTTAGATAGAGATGACCTTACCTTACTAGATTCACACTCGGACAATATCGTCATTTACACCAGTGATTAAGGTAATAGCTGCAATTGTAAGCAATGATTTGAAATTGGAATAAATTTAGGCAAAAATTGTACAATTACAGAAATATTTTGTACTCAATTAGGCAAACAAGTTGAACAGCGTAGTTTTATTTTTATTTGGATATGAATATCGTCGGAGCATTTTATATTCTGTGGTTCGATAAAATAATACCAGAGCCTCTTACACGCTCGGTTTAATGTTTTATAACGTAGGCAAAATAGTTTTATAACTCATAAAAGTCTCAATCGTTTTTCATAAACAGTAAAGCGCTCTGCAGCAGCTTTTGTGGCTTCACTAAATAAGTCTTTTGATTGTTCTCAGAAGTGTTTTCATGATAAAATAAAGACAAGAGCGTGGACTTGAGTTTGAGTGCCCGATTCAATTGCTACTTTTTTTTATTTCATGCCTCGAGTAAATTGTAAAATCTATTGCTCTCTCGCAGATGGTAGCAGTAACCTCATGGCGGGAGTCTCAAAAACCGCATTCTGGGCAATCATCTTTACGATCGTCATTTGCTCTTGTGGGGCCATATTCACGGGCTATTTTCTAAGAAAAAAAAGGTACCTACCTCTTAAAATATTTAAATTGTGTATGTATCCCTTTAAATTACGCGTTTACCATGTTTTATTTTTATTTTAGAGGTAGGCCTCCGACGAAACAGCCAGCTTCGGAATTACAAATAAATGCTGGTGATGGGCAGTATGTTGTGGCTTACACGTTGAAGCCACCAAAACACGCGCAGCCAGATATTTTGAATCCACCGCCTGGTAAGAAAATATACATTATATTATTCATTTATTAGAAAATTAACAGCAATCATAATGTTTAGAGAGCTGGGTGTAATGTAGTTTATTATAATGTGTAATCTTAAAATATGTTTGTAATATGTTTTACTCAGTAATGAACCTCCAGAACGGCTGAACGGATCTTGGTGAAAATTGGCACAAAGATATATTATAGTCTGGAATATCACATAGGCTACTTTTATCCCGTGGGAATACCGGGATTTAAAACTAAGCGGGTGAAACCGCAGAGCGCTACTAGTGTTACATATCTGAACTTGAGTTGAACTTTTACATCCATGGTACCTAATTTCTTTTTACACTTTAATTTACAGACATAATAATCATAATAAGCAGCTCGCACTAATCCACTGCTACCTTTTACTGTATTTGTTTGAAAAAAATAAGGTTTTTGATTAAAAAATATGTACGAAAAGAGTATTATTTGTAGTCGTACTTAGGCTTGCATCTTCACAATTTATTACCGAAACAGCTCATGCCCAAAATTTACTTGAGAAATGCTTGATGTATTTGACAATTCCCTTACTGAAGCAGCTCATGCCCAAAATTTACTTGAGAAATACTTGATGTATTTGACAATTCCCGCACTGACTATTCGTAGGCAAAAACTGAAGCAATTTTTCGTTCATCAAAAACTTCGTACAATCCAATTTAGATGTGTCAACGCTTCTGAAAAAACCTATTCGGAAACTTCAAAATCCTAACTATGCAATGTTTTAGACGGGTGTCCTCCAAACATAAAATGCGGGATCGACAGGGCCGTCAAAAACGGCTCTCTTCATGGAGGGGAGGAGTGGGGGGAACGCTCCACGCACACGGATGAAGAGGAAACCAGACCTGTGAGTCATTTATTCTGTAGAATTGTACATTCATTTTTAGTCTTTGGTGGCTTTGGACATTTATTACTTTTGTTAGTTTGCCGCGCATTTGGACATAATGATTCTTTTTATGGGTTGAAGGGTGAAACGTTCAGTTCAGAGATTTTTATTATATGTGAAACCTTTGAAATGTGGTTATGACTATATTGACTTTTGATTAGTAAGAATCGTTTTAACTAGTAGTTATCTGACTAAGGAAAAATACCTTAGTTTTCAAAGTAAATTAGGGTTGTCATATGAATTGATATTCTCAATAAAATATTAGATACAATGTTAGACAATGAATAATTTAATAAATATGTCAATAACAAACTCTCAAGTTTTCAGAAAAAACCGGTTTTATTTTTATTAAAATATTTTTTTTCTTAAAAAAATCACGTTACCCACTTTCCTAATTAAATTTGCAAAAGGAAAATACCATATGTATCCATATAAAATCATATCGATGCATGATGCATGGTGCTCAAGAATGTAATGTTGTATCCCAAACAGGGATTACTCTATCCACGCAAAGGAACAATATTGCATACCGAACAACATGAACTCACATTTCCCTTATATTATTGTATTATTTGTGTTCGAACAGTATTTATGCGTGTCACTTTAGAGTTATTCTTTCAAACAACCTCCCCGAAATGAAATAAAATGAAATAATAGCCAATCGCACCTCGAAATTGCGAGCTGCTGTCGCCGGACCCTTAAGCCCACAAAAGCAAATTTTTACACAGTGTTCTTTCGTCGAAAATGGCAGGAAGTTGTACAACACAAGGTACATACATTGTGTGTAACACATTGTACACCGTAGATACTTGAACATGACTAAATATTTCTATATCAATGCGAATGCAATGTTATAATGTTCGGATGTTTGTAACTCAGTCACGTCATAACTTTTTTGGTGAAATTGGAGTGAAACTAAGAACAAAAAGGGAGATAGGGGGAGGCGTATGTCCAGCAGTGGACTTCTGTAGGCTGATGATGATGAAGAATAAAAAGAATTTGTACCCTAATTCAGAAATTCAAAAACAATCGAAAACATGACAGGGTGGAAAAAATAACAAACCCTGTAAAGGAAAACGCTTTTGCAGACTACCGCAAAACTTCTCGCTCGCACGTTTCAGTATTTTAAAAGATAAAATAACTAAACTTATTTATAAAAAAAATCACAATAAAATAAATTCTCTACAATGACATTGGAATCTTCAGCAAAAATATCACTTTGATCCAAACAAGTTTTCCTACCTAAAAATCATGCGATCAAAAAGTAAGTTTGACGGACTTCGTACAAATACGCGAGCGAAGCAACGGTTGGTTACTAGTTTGTCTTCTTCTTCTTCTTGACGTATCACTAGTTTATTTCGAAACAGTGTGGTGAAAGGAATTTTAGTGCACCTTTCGAATACTTTTCACATGATAGGTTCTACATAACATGCCAGTTTCCGCACGATGTTTTCCTTTACCATTTAAGACTGGCATTATGCAAATATATATTTTGAACAGAAAACTCATTGGTGCATGATAGGTTTTGAACCCACGACCTTTGGATCTGTAACTAGTTTCTAATATTTAATTTTTCTTCCAGATATTGAAGTCACCAAGGGTGTCGAGTAAGTCCATCTCAGGGACCATGACACTGAGCAGGCGAGAGCATTTAATAGCAGAGGAAATCCCAGGGCCAGAGAGCTGTGTATAGATAACTTTTACCTTTAGATACAATTCTACGCTGGATTCTATGTATATTGTATGATAATTGTAAATTTTTAGTCAAAATAGCGTGCCATAGAAAATGAAGTTGGCAGCTGAAAACAGAATTACAAATTATATGAGTAAAATGACTTTAAGCGCTGACAACCACCAATTTTAGTAGTCTGATTTCTATCTAAAAGTTTGATTAGGTACGTAAGAAAATTTTTATAATATGTTTTTTGGTAGGAAAACTTGTTTTGTCCAAACTTTTATATTGTTACAATGTTATTTATCAGGTTTATTTCTTTGAGTATAGTATTTAAAAAATAAGCAAACGCAATCGCTTGCTATATAATTATGAGCGGTTGTCAGTGTCTTAACACGATAAAATAATAGTGAAACACATTGATAAAGAAGTGTTTGGTATTGTTTTATGTAGGTAGGTCGATAATATCTTCTCAGACCAAGCTTTTTATACTTACTACAGTGAGGTTTTGTATTGTTGCGTACCTAATTAGCTGTATTTTTACCAGTCTTGTACCTACTTCCCTGTATAAAATTTACTAAATTTTTGTAGAAATCATGTTTTTGTACATAAAACTTGTCTGTATTGACTGTAAAATTGTGATAAATAAAATTGTAAATATTTAAAACAGAGTACGAATGGAATAAATTAAATCAATTCAGTAAGTGTAGTTGTTTTATTATTATTATTATTTTACAACTTATAGGTAAAAACGTTTGACTTTTTTTACTTAAAAAATTTTTTAGACCAATAAAATAACTTGTGAAATATTTTTTTTTCTAATCGATTTCATTATTTTGTCCCTTTTTTATACTACTTTTGTTTCTTTTTTTTTCCTACGAAACAGCAGCATAAAATCAAGAGTCTACAAGAATTTATTCTATAAAAAAGCATAGAAACATTTTAAAATTATTTTGGTTTGTCGAAAGTAAACTGACTGAATTACTGGTGAAAAGAAACTTGAAAATAAGAAAGACATAAACCTTTATAATTGGATCAACACACTAAGTACCTACCTACTAGAACATATATTCATACGAATATCTGTCTATACAGAAGTCATTATCAGAGCTGATTAGAATTCCAAGTTAATAATTTTGAGTGATAGGTCACTCCAAATTAATTTAATGGCTTAATTTATTAATTATATTTCTTAATTTATTAATGGCTTACCTTCACTGCGCTGCACTGGTTCAAATTCAAGAATCGTCTCGAAGCTTAAGCTATGCAAAATTTTACAATATATAAATTTTCAAAAACGGCGGCTGTCAATCCACCATGTTCCATGTTCCATCACTACGTAACTAGAAAACATTGCATGCTCCCGGATTTTTCCATGGACGAGGCAGTTTTGGACACTTTTTTCTAGAAACAAAGGTAGGTTGTTAGTGATAGGAAATGAGAGTTTTTTCGACAGGTCGAAATAGACTAACTGAAATTGAGGTATCCGTGTTTTGTATATTTAAACGCACACACTATAAACGCGGCTAAAACTGTATTTTTTTTATGTAAACATGCCTTTGTATCTAACGCTCCTATATACGCTGTACTACTTGGCACAGGTTTTTGATGAAATAGGTTAGTCTTCCTCAGCACCAATACTATTCTAGCCTGGTGGATCCTTAATTATTTGTATATACCTACCTATGTATAATACTAGGGGGGGTAGAGTCACTGATACTAACTGTCAGTACAGAGGTGAATAAAAAAGTAATAACGGAAACACCAAACTTGAAGACAAAATTAATAAATGATGAGATATTTAAGAATTGTAAAATCTTAGTGAAAATCATAGAATAAAATTAGTACTACGTATAGCAGGCAATTGTACCAGCTTTTCACAAAGAGCGGCTTTTTTTTACAAAAGACTGTATGCATACGACATTGACCAACAAAACATCCTAATTGGTTAACCAACTACACTGTGGTGGATTAAGCTGGATCCTTATTACTTACTGCGCTTTTGGATCTCTCTTAAGCGTATTTTGTACTAAGCGGTTACAGTTCTTTGACGGACGAAAAATAACGTACAATTAGCGCACAATTCAAGCAAAAATTCAAGTAAAGTTTTGAATTTAAAAGCAGCTCAATGTGCCAAGTTAGCGTAGCGTTATATACTCTTGGGTGTCAAAAAAGACAATAAAAGTCGTAAAAATGTTTCCATTTTTTTCTGAAGTAATGACATAAATAGGAGAAAGAAGAAGGTACGACAATTACAAACCACTGGGCAGACTATTCGGAAACTGGTCACTTAAGAGGCGCTTACTAAATTCGTCTAATGAACGATATTATTTATACTGAATGTCAGCGTACATTTATCTAAGTTTGGGCAAGCAAAGACGCAGCATTTCTTTCTAGGCGTCGAGAATGGCGTAAATTCCCTGGCGTGTGCTCGTTTAGCTCGTAATTTTTCATTGAGCCTGAGAGTCAGCGGGAAAGCCTCCAATTAAGTTTCTCTTTACCGTTTTGCTGGAAAAGGGGAAGAAAAATGAACAACAGAGGCAGGGGACAGTTGGGAAGCCTACAGCCGTATGATGTCAAATGACCTCTGCGAACTCTCAAGTGGGCTCTTGTAGTACGTTACGTTTTTTGTAGAGCATTTTGTAGCGTTTTTCTGAGAGATCAAGGGACGCTTTTTGTCGGCGCAGTGGTGTTACCCAAAGTGTGATTTGTGAAAACTGTGAGCTTTCGTTTGTAGTATTTGAGATTTACTTTTTGTTTGTTTCATGCTGGATTTCAGTTACCTGTGAGAGCTTATACATTTTTATATTTTTAAGAAGTTCTTCAAGCTATATGATTTGCCTATTGGCAATTAAACTTGCAAATTTTACAACAGCACCAAATACACGAGTGCGGACGAAATACATATTGATTTTAAATGACTTATGAAATACTAAGCGCATCTAAGTGGCAGTAGACGAAGGTGTGAATTGAATTACTTTATAGTCTTTCTGACAGTAAATTCGCTCACCTAGGGCCCATAAAATTGTAGGTTGATTGAGTCAGTATTTTTATTGTTTCGGGCCGTGAATCAATGGCGAATGTTTGAGTAATAAAAACTTTACGATTGTTTTCACGGTGAAATTTGTGGCCCGTGAAATGCTCTTCCGCAGTCATTTTCTTACTGAAAGCTCATCTCAAGAGACTCTCCGTTCTTTGTTATTGCCGACGTTTTAATTTGCTTCACACCTGTATTCAGCACAGGTTTTATTACTCGCGCACGGATCGACGCAATCTGTTGATTTCTTGAAGAAATGGGTCGAGCGCTTTTCAGTTTTATGAAACGAAACCGAGCGCTATTTGGAATTCATGCAAACCGAGTAAGACCTCAGAATTCGTTTTGGAATTTGAGCTGAGCGTGTAATTTACTTTCGTAAATGTGGAGCCGTCGACGCCACATGATTGCAGGATTTCCAGGTGAGCCAGTTTTACCCTACCTCTCAATTTGCCCCTACTTCCGAACATGCGTACTCATATTCTTTATTACCTCGAGGGTTAAACCACAATGCAATCCCGTCTACGGCTGCGTACAAGGTGACCAAAGATACCCGAGCGCGTAGGTAGCCAACGGTGGGTTAACTAATTGGGTAGGGCGGGTCGGATGTGCGAACAAGGCAAATGAAGATTTATCATCCACCTCGGTCCACAGGGCCCCGGGAGCTGGTTATCAGGTTACGGATATTTTTGTTGGGGTTGTACTGTTCCGGTTGAAACGGTCAATGGGAGAGAAGAATGATTGTGATATTTGTATACAGGTAGTGACGCGTGGATAATGGATGGGTCAGGAAAAGGAAAGATAACTGTGTGATTGTTTCTGTGTGCACTGTACTTGCATAGCTGTCATAAATTCCCTTTAAACCATACTATGAACTGTCAGACAACAACATTCAGCGTTCAGTTCTGTCCATCCCGACGTTGACTGGAGGAGATCGGTGTTAGCGATAAGGCCGGCCTCGGATAAATTTATATAGTTGTAGTAATGTATGTAGTAAATGTTTATACATTTCAAGGATAGATAAATGTGTGAGTGATTCTTGTAATTCAATAAATACTTTTTGACTTTGACGTTGTTTTACTACGATTCTTAATATAATATTATATTAAGGTGAAAACTGTGTGGTTTACAAATAATTTTCTCAATTCTAACTAGATTACAATAAGCAGACCCCTATATACGGAATATCCTTATGTAAAGTGATAGTGTCAATCCAGACCCGATCCAAACATATTAGTTAGTCACTAAATCACACTTTAAAATTTTCTTCACGCACAATGTTCAAATCATTTCAAAGAGGTTTCTGCTAGACCAACAGACCAATCCAACCCTCGATCATGTATGTTATTTCTCGAAAAACCAGACGAAAATGAACAAGATTGGCTATCTCGAAACATTTCAAGCAGGCACTCAATGAATTGCTGGTTACATACGTCCTGGCGTAAACAGTTAGTTCAAGCTGCCACTCGCAAACAGTTATCCTCACAGAGATTTTAAAATAACCCAAAAGTTATTAACCTAATTTAACTTGAGAATGTTCGTAAGTTGTTTTCAGTTCATGTTGGTTCGTAAGTAATTTCACCGGCGAACAACCCTCTTCAAACACAGCTGCTTGGTCATAAAAAGGCATGCTAGTAGTACTCTCTTGGACGAGCCCTTCACAAAGAGCTCTACTACTTTTGAGCGTTAGGATCATACAAAAGAACGGTAGGAACCAAGCCGTAAGTCTGTTGCCTGTTCTTCTAGGCTTTAAGGGGCAGCATACGGCGCGCCGCTATCTCGCTCGCACGATTGAACATTTTTGAATATATAAAATCACATAATGTAGTTATGTAAAATTGCAATCGGTCAAGTTGTGGTCAATTAGCATTACAAAGATTTAAATAATTTTTATGCTGCGTTTATTAAGTCGACGTCACAGACGCAAAGATACTATGGTCGCGTGGAACTGACACCTAGATTCACCTGACTTTAAAAAGTTTCTAAGTAAAGTGATCCATAAGATTTTATTGTTCATATACCTTTTTACTTTGACTTTGGCTATCGTGTCGTAAGGTACACAGTAGGAGCCGTGGTGCTCCGACTACTGATTGAGTTAATTCGTCTACTCGTTGATCAACGGCCGGCGCAGGCCACCGCTCTCAGCTAATAATCCCTCAATTTGATTGCCACGAAATCAGCTGCTATTTATTGAGTGCTGCGCTGTTTGCAGCGATAAATGTGATTATATTGAATCGTTCGCAGTTACTTCCTATTACTGGTTACTGCTTTTCCGGCAATGAACCACAATTGATAATTTTAATAAATATTTGTAGATATTTCGCATAATTCCCCGATGTTTGACAGTGGTGGTCTAGTAATGAGGCCTTCTGATCGTTTAGTCGTGGTTTTTGTATCAGGGAGTGCACTAAACTCACTATCTCTTCGAAAATCGAATATAAGCAATGCCAGTACTCTCATATGGTGAAGGAAAATATTAAGAAGAAGTCACGACATATTCTAGTAGCAGCGAAGGGCTTGCAACTTGTCACACAAATAACAACTATTGCTTCATGTGGGCACGTGCCACAAGTGTAATGTTTGGATGTACTCTGATCCTCAAATTATCGTTAGTTCTAGGCACAGACTAGAGACGACAGGATAGCTAGAGGTTAGAAATTTGAGCGGGAATATCTATAGTGACCTACAATATTTAGATGTACATCTGACTAGGGGTCAGTCAGTCATAAAAGTTTATTTAAAGACGTATAAATAAATAAGGCTTAATATCACAGGAATACTATCTTACTACTATTATAAACGCCAAAGTTTGCAAGTATGGATGGATGGATGGATAGATATATAGATGGATGTTTGTTACTCTTTCACGCCAGAATGGCTGTACGGATCTGGACGAAACTTAGCAAAAATATAGATTATAGTCTGGAATAAGAATAGCACATAGGCTACTTTTTATCCCGTGTGAATACGGGGATTTAAATCTGCGCGGGTGAAATCGCGGGGCGCAACTAGTACTACTCTAAGTTGGAAAGTTTCTCGTCTAGTTTTAGTCAAACTAATCTACTGATTATAGCATCATGCTCACGCACTTGATAGTTAATAAATAATAATACTAAATAAATAAATAATGCTGGACAATCCACACAGCACTATCTAGCCCCAAAGTAAGCTATTCAAAGCTTGTGTTATGGGTACTAGATAACTGATATATTTAATACATTATATACTTACATAGATAGATATTTTTTTATTATACATAGAAAACACCCAGACCATCGAAACAAATTTCTGCAGATCGTACACAAATTTGTTCCAAGGCGGGAATCGAACCCGCAACCTCTTGCGTCGCAGGCAGGCTCTCGCCCGCTGCGCCACAGAGGTCGTCAAAGTTATCTCATACTTACAACTTTCGCACAATCCTAAACTATTCACTCAAATTCTGGAGTATTTACCCCTCAGGGGGCCGATCGCACTAATGTTGAACGATAATGCCACACCAAAACCGCTGTCCTAAGGCTTACAGCATGTAAGGAGACAATGCGTAACACAAACTCAGTAGATACAGTCCAGGAGTAATTATTGTTCTATAGTACAGTCTCCTGCAGTCGCCTAAAAATAGCCTCACCGCGCCACGCCAGTCAGATTTTTGTAATAATAATATTAAAATATATTTTTTTTTTTTATTTCAGGCATTAAAAAACCAACAAATAACAAAATATGAAATTAGTATTATATAATGTTTTATTAATAATTTTAAGGTATCTTGGAAGATTTTTTTCTATTGCCGATAGAATAAGCAAATGGCCCTGACTAATGTAGTAATAGTAATCTTCAAATGAACAATGAATAATCCTAGCTTGTTATATAAAAAACATCTGAATTACTTAGTGGTAGGGTGTAGTGCGATTTAGTGGTAATCGTAGAGGGTACGTACTGATCACCAATGAGGTATGTTTTCCATTTCTATGCTAATGGGATTTGCCAATGAATAAGGTTCTAGATACCATACTGGTATCATACAGTAGATACACTCGAGAAGATTTTTGCTTTATACAATTTGCTGATCGTAAAATATTCAATTCAATGAATAATATTATATTTATTGCGAATAAAATCATCAAATCTAATTTATCAATAGATCTAATATTAGAGCACCGGTTAATTTAGAGCACCGGTGGTCTAGTGGGAGTGACCCCGCCTTCCGATCGTAAGGTCGCAGGTTCGAATCCGGTCGTGCACCAATGGATTTTTCTATCGAAAAATTTACGTGCGCAATGCCAGTGCTCTTAAACGGTGAAGGAAAACATCGTGAGGAAACCAGTTAGTATTCTAACAGCGGCGATGGGCTTGCAACCTGTCACGTATGGAATACTAACTACTGCAAAATGTGGGTATGTGCCAAATGTAATGTTTGGACGTACCTCTGACTACCCCCCTTAGACATCCATCTTGAATTAGTACCTTCTTGGTACTGGGAGATCTGAAGGGATATCTACCGTGCCTGGGGATCAAAGTCGTGAAGCTGTTTCTGTTTTTCTGTTTTTTTTTTCTAATATTAGCTTAGGCCAAGGACTTGCAACCTGTTTGGCACTGCAATGTCATATTAGTAGTCTATCCTCGACTTAAACATTCACAATTATTTAAAGATATCAAAAAAATATTAAAAACGTATCTTATTAAATACACAATCAACGAGGATTAATTTAAAGTACCAAAAAATATATGAGGGGGACCAAATAATACATTACCTACCGTGCCGAGATTCGAGGTTTTCATGTATAATTTGTACATACTTACCTACTGTTTATTTTGAATATTGTGTTCGAGCGGACAGCTTCGTAAATTTATTTTCCTATCTCAACGGTATTGTTTCTTTGCACTTCGAAAATGGATTTTCAAAATTGGAATTTTTGTAGTTATTGGAGTAGGGTACTTGAGTTCCTATCGATAATAGTGACACATTTATGGCAATGTTTTATGTCAATATAACATTTATTTTCTGTGAAATTTAAAAGGGAAAATTTCTTCATTTCCTTTGAAAGTGTTCAAAACACGTAAGAATATCCCTCGTCAATGCTTTCACCTTTTTGTACGTTAATCTGTACCAAGCTTCTTTGCGATGTAATAAAAAACAGCTTAGTACGACACATACGGCGGTGAAATGTTAGAGAGATTGCACACTACATCTCTCTCAAAATCACGTCACATCACATCATCAACATCTTTTAGAAACCTAGGTTTTATTTTAAGGCAGAGTGTCAATTTTAAAGACATACCTAAATGTTATTAAGGTGTTATATAATGCACTTGTTAGAAGTCATCTGGAAACAAATGCTATAATTTGGAACCCTAACGAAGATAAGTACAAACTTTTGGTAGAAAAAATTCTGAACAAACTCACTCGCTTTTTGTACTTAAAACAATACGAAGTGTATCCATATTACCCGCTGATGTACCCGAGCCTGTTCGTGCTAGGTATGGTAGGGTACTGCAGACTGTCGTTGCGCAGAGACCTGGCGCTGGTGAAGTACATGGTGCGTGTGCTGCGCGGGGAGCTGCACCACCCGGCGGTGCTGGCGGCGCTGCGGCTGCGCGCGCCCAACGACTACTTAGGCACGCGCCGCCGCCCCGCCATGCTGGAGGTGTCTACTTGTAGGACCAACCTACTGAAGTTCGCCCCCATGTCACTCGCTATTTATTTCCTAAATATTCTGTCCCAAAACAGCGTAGATATTTTTCACCATAACCTGCCAAAAGCCATGGAATGGCACAGCATGTCTTTGAAAATGTTTAAATGTAAGTGTTGTCTATATTATTATTAAATAGGTATATAGATTTAACGTTGTCTTAGGGCTTAGTACAAAAACCTGTAATGATGTTAATTTCTCAATAAATAAAAAAAAAATAAAAATAAAAAATCTCACAAATGCCAACAGCCTTTTTCTGAAAAGTGGTTAGAACGAATGGATGGATATGTGGAGCTCAGCAGTTACGGTGAGGAGAAACCGGCACTAGATTTTCAACGTGATCCTGGTGTATGAACTGAGTGAAGACACTTTTGTTTTTTAGATTTTATTTACTAGTTTTAGAGGCAAGCAAGACCTGCATATTGTAGGCCTTTTTACAAAAAATGAAGAAAGATAAAATAAAGATCATCGTAGATGACAAGAGTCATTTCTGAATTTGTGTGACAGTGAGTGATCAGTGCAGTTACTGTGTACAAGGCCCTTAAAATATTAAGTAGAAAGTTCTTTTTTATTTCAAGCTTAAAGTTGCATTTACCTATCAAGCAGGTTGTAAGCGATTCAGTCTGTACTATGGTGGTACTATGGTGGCTTTAACTAAATTCCCTTCCGAAAACAGTTTTCAATTGATTTTACTCTGCTGGGAAATATGTAAAGTCAACCAATAATTATGCATTTTATATCCTAATTTTTGAAAATAGCAGATCGTTCATTATATGTATCTACTTGAATTAATATGTACCTACTTGATGAAGAGCTGTTGATTCCACAGAATATGCTCACGCATGCAGAGACTAATGTATTCTTAACACTACAAAAAATAATAGAACACTAAAACAAACCTTGACATTGATCTAAGACTTGATATTATGAAAATTTGCAGTAAAATCTTGACACTGGCAAGATAGCCTGATAACGACAGAAGCCATAAAAAAAATTCTTAATGGGGATCAAGGAATTTGAATACTAATGGGGATGGTTATTTACATAGCTAAGTAATTGTATGAAATGCATACAGAAAAAAGTTTCGGATTGCTTTTTAAGCTCGGCTCTGCCCGTTTCCTATGTAAATGTAGCCTCACATCTCTCTAGGTGGTTTTTGAACATGTTAATAGAAAAAAACATATTTGCAGACTCCAAAGAGCAAACACATTTCGAACATTCACAGTTTTATTTCACACCGAGTAAACAGTTTCAAAGAAGAATTTCCCGTTCGACAATATAAATGATTTTTTAATATTTTCTCTTTTTCATCGTTTTACTCGACATCAATAAATATTGTAATAACGACCAGTTAAATAAAAGACAAGCTGTTTCATAAACTATTGATTACTTAATTTTTTATTGTATTAGATAATATTACTTTCTGCCAAAAAAAGGCTTTAAATACCTATACTCAAAACACACTACGAAACTGAATCACAAACCGAAACGTCAAATTTGTGTATTTATTGATGATTGATTTTTCTCAATATCGATAAAAGGTTTAGTGAGACCACATCTGAATTATAAAACAACACAGTCAATTAATTCATAATTGCCGAGTAATCGCGTAATAAACAAACAAATAAAAGCATATCGATTGACAAACTCCTCTCTTTTTTGAAGTCGGTTGAAAACATAGCCTTAGGCTTTATGAAACTCCTTTGCTGCGGGTTTCGTACCTCTTTTGTTGAAAAGCAAACCGTGCCTACTGTCATTGGACACTAGATTAAACTCCTTAAAACAGTGTAAGCATTTGGAATGAAAGTGTATTATGCTTAGATTAGGTACATAATCTAAGGTATTATGTGATATCGTGATTTGACCGAAAATGTTTCAAATGTTTTGAAGAAACCGCCACCATTTTCTTCAAAACAATTGACTGACTCGACTTTGGACTGCCATGACTAGAAACATAACTACAAAGAGTATAATCTCTGAATCACTTGACATTGGCAAGATTTTCTATGACAGGAGCCATAAAAAGAAGAAAGAAAAGAAAGAAACACTATTCTTGAAAATTCGTAAAATATCTTCATATAGATTCGAAAATGGGCTGAAATATTCACACCATCAGCCTCATATCTAAACTATCATATCTATAAATTCGGAAAATAGTTTGAATTTTTTTCTAGTATCCGTTTTATGACGAAATCTTGTAAAAGTATTGTTAAGTTAGGCTTGAAACCTGTCAACAATCGAATTCCAATTATACTTACTGCTAAGTATACTGTTTACTTGTAAGTATACTAGCTGAACCCGCGGCTTTGCTCGCGCCAAGGAATTCAAAGTTTCATACAAACTTTCATCCCTTATTTTATCCCCTTGGGAGTAGAATTGATCAAAATCCTTTCTTAGCGGATGCCTACGTCATAACATCTACCTGCATGCCAAATTTCAGCCCGATCCGTCCAGTGGTTTGGGCTGTGCGTTGATAGATCACTATGTCAGTCTGTCAGTCAGTCAGTCACCTTTGAGTTATATATATTTATAGATGCGAAATATTAAAGTTGGACATACCTCTGACTACCTCCATAAAACAAGTCATACTCGCAAAATTTTGATTTCGTGCTAAGAGATCACGATGTGTCAAGTTGAGGTTCAGAGTCAGAGCACTATTGGGAGTAACCGAATCACCTTCGTGTATTCTATGTTCCGCGATTTTTCATAGTTTTCGAGTTATGATTTTTTTTATATTTTTTGAGAACTTTTGTCCTTAGCAACCTAAACACCCAGAGAGAGACAAAAATCCATGTTTATCATACAAAAAGGTTGTTTTCAGTGGGGATTGAACCCACAGACTTCAGCGTAGAATAAATAAATAAATAATAAATAAATAATGTTGGACAATCCACACAGCACTATCTAGCCCCAAAGTAAGCTATTCAAAGCTTGTGTTATGGGTACTAGATAACTGATATATTTAATACATTATATACTTACATAGATAGATATTTTTTATTATACATAGAGAACACCCAGACCATCGGAACAAATTTCTGCAGATCGTATACAAATTTGTTCCAAGGCGGGAATCGAACCCGCAACCTCTTGCGTCGCAGGCAGGCTCTCGCCCGCTGCGCCACAGAGGTCGTCGAGAATGCAGAGCTACTATGGACTAAGAGCTTTAAAGCAATTACAATGTGACCCATTTTAATTCCCTTTAAGTAGCCAAGCAGAAGTTATCCAGGTAGTGAAGGCTTCTTCGCTGGAAGACGAACGAGGCAGCGACGTGACAACGGTCAAGACATAACTAGTTTCCTGAACGGATATTATACCGTGACCTATTCATATTACAGCACCTGTCTAGTGGAGTGACCCCGTATAGTGGGATCGTATCGATCGTATGGTCTCGGGTTCAAATCTAATCGCGCTACGAATTATGTGCCCAATATATTTCAATTTGTTAAGAAATAAAACGTTGAGGAGAAACTAGTTTGTATTTAGCGACGATGAGCTTGCAGCTCATCAAAGTCAAAGTCAAAACGTATTATTCAATAAAATCACAAAGATCACTTTGAAACGACTTAATGTTAGGTGACTCTTGGTGTCAGTTATGAATTGAATCATGCTTAACTATTCCAAAACAATGTTTTTTTACACCACTTACTGATGGAACAAGTAGATGGCCCTGATGTATGTTAAGTGGTAACCATTACCTATTAGAAAGCATTGCATTGTAAGTCACGCAAGATAGGAATGTGCCCTTGGTAATGCTTTACCCGCCATCCATTAAATTGAGGCACTATAGATTAAGTATCAAGTACTTGAAATTTCAACGGCAATCACACTTTTCAAACCGAAACTCATGCATCGCTGCTTGGCGGCATTAAAAGAGCATGGTGGTTTTGGAGTTGATGGAGTGGATGGATGTTTTTCTCCGGACGAGCTCCTAACTTGCTATATGTACCATGTGGGATGCACTCCTATCCGATGGACTGACGACATTGTTAGGACCGCGGGAAGTCGGTGGATGGAAAGGGATCAGAATCGTATTTCCTGGAAACGTATAGAGGAGGCTTTTGTCCAGCAGTGGATTTTTTAGGCTGTTGATGATGATGATGTACAATGTAGGTGCAAGTGAAACATAATAAGCACAGTAAGTTAAAGAAAAATCAAAAGTAGATTTATATCAAATGGTTCTCTATTAATTTATATTTGATAAATAATTTTTTTTTTTTGTAGCTGGACAATCCACACTGCACTATCTAGCCCCAAAGTAAGCTACTAAAGCTTGTGTTATGGGTACTAGATAACTGATATATTTAATACATTATATAATTACATAGATAGATATTTTTTAATTATACATAGAAAACACCCAGACCAATGAACAAATTTCTGCAGATCGTACACAAATTTGTTCCGAGGCGGGAATCGAACCCGCAACCTCTGCGTCGCAGGCGGACTCTCGCCCGCTGCGCCACTGAGGTCGTCAATAATTGGTTGATAAGTATTTTGTTGGAAAGTTTATTAATTTCTTTCGGGTAATTGAATTTGTTTTGCTAAAGGTTTCAAAGTCGATATAGTCTGGAGTAGTGATCTTTTTTTGAAAATCTTATTCAACTTTACGATGTTCATTTACTGAGATAATGAGTTTAATAGTTTATTTTGACGCGATAGCTGTAGGTTTGATTACCTAGCAGCAAGACGATTCAAAGAGAGCCTTGTGATTTTATTGAATAAATACATTTGTACTTTGACTTGTGCCTGTTATTTCACCAATAACCACACCCTTCATCAAACCGAAACTACGCGGTTTCTCGGATAACGAGTCCAGGGACGGCTACACTAGACAAGCATTCAGGAAGTCTCACAACAACTTGCAATCGAATCGAAACATACGAACAATGCCTGAATACTTATCACTAGCTTATTGTTTTCTATCACGAATACCCACAATGTAACTTGAAAACGACTGTGTAACGTTTCTGAGGAAGCTGTGGCCGTTATTGTGACACCTTCACGACTTTGTTGCTCGTAGGATATCCACTCCAATCTTTACCGATGAGGATGGCGTAATATGTTAGAGATACGTCCAAATATTACATTTGTTTTAGTTTGCATTTCACATTTCACACATCGCTGCTTTTAGAACACTAAGTGTTTCCTCAAGATGTTTTCTCATTTAGGTCTAACCAGTGCCATTTAGCACACGTTTTGTTGGTTCTAATCGCAGAGCACCAATTTTCATACCGACTGGCACTGATTTGGATCAGTTGAGCTATCTATAGATCATTCGCAACGGTCTGCAGATAGCTCAACTATCTCATATGTATTTAGTATATTTTGTAAATATACACCTTCCGATCCCGAGCCTTCCGATCGTAAGGTCGCAGGTTCGAATCCGGTCGTGCACCAATGGATTTTTCTATCGAAAAATTTATGTGCGCAATGCCAGTGCTCTTAAACGGTGAAGGAAAACATCGTGAGGAAACCAGTTAGTATTCTAACAGCGGCGATGGGCTTGCAACCTGTCACGTATGGAATACTAACCACTGCAAAATGTGGGTATGTGCCAAATGTAATGTTTGGACGTACCTCTGACTAACCCCCTTAGACATCCTCAAAGAATCTTGAATTAGTACCTACTTGGTACTGGGAGATCTGAAGGGATATCTACCGTGCCTGGGGATCAAAGTCGTGAAGCTGTAAATAATTTTAACTATTAGTATTTATTTTCTTTGTAAATAAATAATTATTTTTGTGTTGTCACAACATTAAAGTTGTGTAAAGGAATCAAACTCACGTCCTACATTGCAGAAAGCAAAACTGACACAGGGTATTCAAATATTCACCAGAACAAGCTTTTCATTTTAACTAAGCAACATAAAGCAAAAAAAGTGCGTTTATTTTCTAAATTACGGAAGACGCTTTGTAGGAAATCAAAACTACAAAGAGAATTCAATTTGTTACATTCAGGAAATAGAAAATATATGAAACAGGTAGTGGAGCTTGGTGACGAAATACTTTGGAAGTCGAATTACAATACATTTTGCAATATTTTAGACGTTAATGTTGACAGTAATGTTTCAGTTTGTACATCTATTTATTTGATTTTAGATTCATTATTGAAGTACTATTTAAAAAAATTGCACAGAAAAACAAAAGAATCCTGATGATTCCAAAATAATACTTACCATTGAAGTCGGTACCTTATGGTTCGGCTCTGGATGGGGAATAAAGGTTCTGGAATGGCGACCACGAACAGGAAAGCGAAGTGTGGGACGCCCTCCTACCCGATGGACTGACGACATTGTTGGGATCGCGGGTAGTCGGTGGATGGAAAGGGCTCAGAATCGTTCTTCCTGGAAGTGGATAGGGGAGGCCTATGTCCAGCAGTGGACTTCTGTGGGCTGTTGATGATGACGATGACTGAAACTAGGAAAAATATAAAGCAACAGGACTCCATCCGAAGAAGTCACGTTGATCAGCAGTCAAATCTTCGCGAAGTATTTTCGTCTCAACCAGAATATTAGAAAAGTTTTTCGATCCCCTGAATAGTGCCGGCTACGTGAGACACAAATATTGCACCGGAGCCCGTATAATCCCTGGCTTCCAGCCAGTTCACAATATGTAAGCGTAGTTTTCAATGGAGCAGTTTAGGTACCTACTCAATAGCCGGGCGACAATTAAGTGTAGAGGTATGCGCTATCTCCTAGCATTCAGTTCAGAATACAGAGGGCTCTGCTATGATAAGCTACCTTGATTTCGGGATGGTATTACTTGGTAGCAGATTGCTGTTGCAAAATTACTTTAACGAACGCAAAAAACAAAACAGAAATAAATGTATTAGTATTTGAACCTTCTCTATAGTACACAATGTTGACGAAACTGCGTAGGTAATTGTGAACGAGTAGACTTGTTATAAAGCTTTAGCATGACGTCATTGAGACATTATTTCCTTCACCATGTTAATAGCAGTAGAACAATAATTCAGGGCATCCTGTATGTATAAATTTAGTACCACTATGATTATCGGCTATGCGATGCGATTGCGTCCAGGTTGGTGTATTCATGCGGGTACATTCAGCTTGAACAATAGGAATTTGTTCTATTGAAAATCATGTCATGTGTAATAGCATAATCAGAAATCATTTTTTTAAAAGCAGGGTGTAATTGTTGGACACATAAATAATTAGTACATTGGATGATATCACAAAAACTGTCAAAATTTCGAATGTACAAATTGATAAAAAAATTTTTTATCAATTTCTAAGTGACAAAGCGCCGTTATACTTTTACATTTAAAATATTAAACTATAATTGAAATCAAACTATACAGCTTGTCATCCAGTTTATCGAAACTGTTTTTAATGACTTCTATCCCCTTGGCCAAACTACTGAGAAATGGCAATAATTATCGCGGTAATGGACGTTGAACGTTGGTGTGACCACGACACGTCGTTGATTACCGCGAGAATTACCTATCGGAATAATTGTTGCGATGATGGGCATTGACGTTGGACGTTGGTGTGGCCAGGACAGAAACGCTTCCTTCTTGGCATCGATCAATCTTTAGTCAGTACAATCCACGTATAACCACACAGATAACTTTGAAACGCCTTATATACTTGGTGAATCTACTATCAGTTCGTCGCGACCAAAGCCTAGTTCTGATAGCTTGACAATCATTTATAATTTTCTGGTCAACAATTTCAACGTGTGCTGTGACCTAAATACGAGTAAAAGCAGAAATTACATTGTTTGTCATCGTTTCATTCCATTTCCTCCCGGCTCTTAAAGCTGAGGACGGTCCAAACCTCTTTAAGTGAAGATCGTTAGTGCCAGGACATGACAATACACGTCCCATATCCGGCCCGACCTGGATGACGGGACGTTTCAGCGAACATCCGGCCCCCTCCTTGCGTGGACCGATGATTCATGAGTTTCTTTAAACAGATGCCTTGCTTGGAATGAGATGTCACGACTGCGAGTTAATACAAAAATGTCGTGATGATACATCGTTGAGAAAGCTTTGTTTTGATTTTTGTTTTTGCATTGGAGACTTGTTTAAAGGTTTAAACGTACCTCAAGCTCCAGTCTCTCGCAAAGTAATAAATCTAATCTTCTATCGTTATTAGTTTTATTACATGAATACGTTATCTAGTTTAAAAAAACCTAATAATTAATCTGCATCCGTGCATGCTGGATAAAATATATTTGAGGCCTATAACTGGTAGTGGGTAAATAAAGACTTAGGCCCTTTTTCATAATGGTCGTTGAGCGCGCCATCAGCTTATCAGACCAACATGTTTGTTGCTGTCTCTTTTCGTTGGCATCAAAGTGACAGTGACAAGTGTAGGTACTCAATACTACAAAGCCACAGCCACATTACAAATGGCAGGGATTATGAATAAGTGGGTTAGAATGTAAAATACGACACCTAAGATTGAAAAGACAGTCGTAATGTTTCATGCAGCCACCATGGAAGGAAATGGAGTAACCATTTGTAGTATTTTCTCCCAAAACTCCTTTGAACTTCCTCACTAGAGCAACAAACGAATTCTGGACCATATTGAGGTATTTCGACGAACAATACGAGCTATTTTGACATAAACAATTAGAAGTCAAAAGAGTCACGTCCATTGGGCCGTGCGAAATTGAAATCGTTGCAAAATTCACGTTGCCGCCTAACTACGTTAACTTGTCAATTTTTTTATAAACGAATATAAATAAAATTTTTCGCATGTGGGCTGGCATTTTTATTCCCTGTACAAAAGAGGCTTCATTTTATTTTGGCAATGAGGCAGACTAAGAATTGGAGACTTTAAAATGTACTGATAGCCATTGAGAACTTGAGCTGAGCTGAACTCAGTCAGTTTTTAGCAAACAAATCAAAAAAGTTTTGAATAAAAACTTTGATAAACTGATTTCATTATGATTGACTTACCTAACGGAACGTTTGGGGCTAAGGTTTAACACTTGCAATATCGTTTAAAATTAACGCGGCCCGTCAAGCAGCGTTGCTGTGTTTCTGTTTGAAGGGCGTGGTTCAAAGTCAAATTCGAAATCACGAGGTATTTATTCAGCTAAATGACACAGATCATTTCAAAACGTCATAAAACTAGATGAATCTAGGTGCCAGTACACGTGACCGGTGTTTACCAGTGAAATTCAATTCAATACTTTTATTTCAGACAGTAGGTACATACATACGCCCATAAACACATAAAACACAAATAAAAGGGTAAAACATAAAATACATAACTACAAAATTAAATAACGACAACACATAAGTACACACAATTAATCATGCGAACCGCATACGCGCTCTCGTCCAATACTCCATAAAGAGGCATGCGGTGTCTAGCCTCTCTGCAATGATGTGTAGGTAACTGTTGGAGCTATCGCGCACCCGCCGCATCAGGGACGCCGATCTTTTGCGCATTATCGCCGTGAATCCATCTACCTGTGCGTCAGTAAACATTCCCGATGCGCTGCAGAAGCGCGGTAGCCCCATCAGCACCCTAAACGCATTGTTGTACTGGATACGCAGGGCATCCCAGGACTTTTTCGTATGCTTAACCCATAGGCTACACGTATAAAACGATTGGCAGTATGCCCTGAACAATGTCGTTTTCACTTGCCATGTGCACCGTGAAAACCTACGAGCCAGCATATTTGCTCTGATGGATAATGCCCTGCGTTCCCTCTCCATATCCTTATCATCTGCGAGATCATCGGTAACCCAGTGGCCCAGGTACTTAAAGCATGCTACTTGTTTTAGCTCGCTGCCATTCAATTTAACCGGCGGAATGGTGGTATAGGTTTTTCAGCCTGATTTAAAAACCATACATTCACTTTTACTTGCATTATACCGAAGCCCATGGGCCTCCGCATATCTCTCACAGATCCCAAGTAGTTTCCTAAGGGCACTGATCGATGGGCTCAGCAGCACCATATCGTCGGCATAGCTAATGTTGTTTACTAAAACGCCATCAATCGAGCAGCCAACCTGAGAACTGCTGAGCTCACGGATCAGGCGGTCCGTATACAGGTTGAAAAGTCGGGGCGAACTCAACCCGCCCTGCCGCACCCCACATTCCAATCCGTACACGTCCGAAAGTGATCCCGACCATCGAACATTGTTCTTCTGATTGCCGTACCAATACTTGAGGAGTAAAATAAGCTCACGGGGAAGATCAGTGTCACAGCTTAGCTTCTGCCACAGCCTGTCATACGCCACTAGATCGAAAGCTTTCGATAAATCGAGAAAACAGGCATAGACAGGTGTGCTCCGACTAGTGTAATACTGAAATGACAGGCACATGAGGCTTAACATCTGAATGCCTCAAGTTGACGTACGCAGGCTTGTGCATCGTAGGCCATTTGCCGTTTCCTATCTAGGTATATCTATCTATAAGAATTTTTGTTAGTTCCATCACCAGGTAGTTAAAAAAAATTGTGAGTGACCCTGAACTCTACACAACCGTTTTTGAACCTAAGATCACTAAAATTGCAGGACAAAATACCAATTTACCACTATCGACGCACTAGCGTTCTTCTAATGTGTTAGCACGTCTCAGAGACAAGCCTCACATACCAGTGGATTACGTTCTGGAGAATCGAATTAGAAAATATTGTTGTGTGGGCAGCGGGACACGTGTTGTATAACAAATACTTATACATCACCGATCTATCTGAGATGGAGGTGGTATGTAAGCGTAGTTAGTATTGTTTATGTTAAGCGGAACATCGCTAATAACCAATCAAATCTATAACTATAAGAATCAAAGTCCTGACTGACTGACATATAGATAACGCACAGCCTAAACCGCTGGTCGTAGCAACTTGAAATTTGAGGAGTACATAGTTCTTACAGCGCAGACGTGTATTAAGAAGGGATTTTTCAAAATTCAACCCCTAAGGGTGTAAAAACGGTCGAAAACTTTTGTATGAAAAATCGTATTCTTTCAACCTAAGAACTTGAAACTTAGAGGACATATACCCCAAAGTCAATAATTAAGTTTGTCATTTTTAGTTTTTAAGAACTACCCCCAATAAGGGTGCACAGGGGTGTTGTAGTTTGTATGGGAGTTCTTAAACCAGTGGTACAATTGATTTCAAACTTGGAGTATATAATACTTCTAAATAAATAATTAAGAACAACATTTTTAGTTTTTGTAAACTACCCTTAATAAGGGTGCAAAAGGATGTCAAAGTTATTTTATTACGAATTTTGTTACGCGTAGTGCGATTGACTTGAAACTAAAAGTAGATAAATAACAACAAAATTTACTAATTCAGGGTTTTATCTCGGGTGGAATGCGCGAGCGGCATCAGAGGCGCAGCGGTGGCGGGCGAAGCGCGGGGCGGGGCCCTTAGCGGGCCTAGCTGGGACTTGGACCGCTGTATCTAAGTACTTAGGCGCAAAAGTACTAAACTACGCGGGTGAAACCGCGGGGCACAGCTAGTCATATACTAAAACTAGATGACCCGCGACTTCATCCGCGTTTGTTTCTAAAACTTTTTAGTAAGATCGAATGTGGTGCGTGAGCTGAATTTTATGTTATTGGTGTTTTTCCTGAATCTGTAATTAAAAATTTGTTTGGGTACTATAACGGGAGTTTCTGTTTTTTTATAAAGCCTTCGAATAGATAAGGGTAATACCCTAATGTAATACCCTGATCTATTCGAAGGGTTTCAGATATTTATACAGACATATCTATAGATATGGTGGTATCTGATCGATTGATATCCTCGTATTGCACTTAATAATTGTATCCTCAAGGACCAACAGCAAAACTAAACTATGTATTCATTGAACTAAATAAGTATCAGTCTACCTTGCCCTAACAATTCAGTCGTGAGACTTAAATTGTGCCTCACCTCTTCCTTACTCCGTGGCAATATCCAACAGAAGGCCGTCGCCTTGGGCTCTACGTGACCGTCCTATGCTATGCCCCCCTAATAGCACTGATCTATTGAATCTCGTGCGATTTGGAGATCAAAATCTTTATACCTACAAGCTTCAGAGTCACACTAATAGTAATCATCAAACTTCAAGGCATAAGTGATTAGAATTTATATTGGACTCGCGGCTAGCCTGAAGCCAAACTACGATTTTTATGGAAATCTCGATTTTATATTTACAATATCGAGAATTCTGTCGCCTCTTCGCAGAGAGCCACGCGCCATTACCTAAACAGGTCAACTTTACAGAGCAAAATAATAGACGATTTCCATAGCGAAAATTCCAACGAAAGTTTTATTTCACTATCGAACGCACTAAAAACTCCCCAAAGGCAGTAACGCAGTAACTGCCGCTAATGTACTGCCAACAAATTTATTGGCCGTCGTTTAAAAGCAGCGGCGCTCTGTGAAAAACTAGAAATGCCCAGTTGCATTTCAAATTAACCAGCGCGACCTTTTGTGTGAATACAAATTTACCGAGTGGACACAGTAAAAACGCTTTGTAACAGGCAACGGCTAACCTCTTTGCGGCTCGGAGCGGGACGTCGCGTTTATTGGCACAATGAAATTAGCATAGTAATGAAAAATATTGGTCGACTCTGGGCGGTCGGGGCTTCTCCACACCCAATTTATCAGTGGTCGAGAATAAAACAAAATTAACATAGTACGGGCGGTGTTTACAACGATGCTGTGTCAGTAAATTAAGTGGTCGCTGTCACACGCGCGCGGTCGGGTATCGCAGTTGTTAGTCGAAGGTTTATGGAAAAAAATTGACAACTACGAGTATGTGCGGCGAAGCCACAGATATATTGTGGGCGAGGCCTTACGTAACTGCTTGTTAGTGTGATAAATTGCTTATCGGACTACCAGTATCACAGAACATAATTTAACTATTACATGCATTACAATATATATTACTAGTTGCACCCCGCGGTTCCACCCGCGCAGATTTAAATCCCTGTATTCCCATGGGATAAAAGTAGCCTATGTGCTATTCCAGACTATAATCTATCTCTCTGCCAAGTTTCATCCATATCCGTTCAGCCGTTCTGGCATGAAAGAGTAATATTCATCCATCCATCCATCCATACTTATAAACTTCTTTCGCGTTTATAATAGTAGTAGGATAGCCTAAAACTAAGCTAAGCTTTTACTAATGGCAACTAAATAATAATAATAAATAAATAATGCTGGACAATCCACACAGCACTATCTAGCCCCAAAGTAAGCTATTCAAAGCTTGTGTTATGGGTACTAGATAACTGATATATATAATACATTATATACCTACATAGATAGATATTTTTTTATTATACATAGAAAACACCCAGACCATCGGAACAAATTTCTGCAGATATAAATGATTGAATACCTTTTTTATACATGTTTCTCTGCAACCTAGAGCGTTATGAATGTTATGATTTTATACTAGCTTGAAGAATTGGGGTAGTTTGACCAACTCAGAGTAACTTTATCTGACAAATTGAGATAATTATGTTTTATTTAGTTTACACGCACTAACTATGCACAAAATTCACTTGTCTGTCGGTTGCACAGATGCTACAACAAACGATTTGGGCAGACGGATATTTTCTTCAGTAATAGGAACATCTATAAAAAGGAGATTCTGAGAATACGCGGAGAGGTTCTGAGAATACCAAATTAAAAACACAAGTACATATAGTGCAATATAAATATAAGTAGATAATTGATCGAGTGAGCGAAGCGAACGAAGATCTTACAATCAACTTGGGCGATTTGGCATTTTATGTATGTATGTATGTTTGTATGTTTGTCCGACGATAACTTGAGAACCGCTTATCCGATCTGCATGAAATTTGGTAAGTGGATAGCTTGTACTTGAGAAATTTACTGGTAAGTATATGAGTAAAATCGGATAAGGGGTTATTAAAATATAGGGTTTTTGAAGGGGGCAAAAATTAAAAAAGTTACACAAAAAAATAAAGTTACATGTCATATGAAAGGGTTTGGTTTGGACATTCCAAAACCGTTTTTTTTCTAGGATGCCCGCTTTTAGAGTTACAACAAATAACTTAAATTAAGATAACCAACGAACTATGTTATCAATTAATTTAGTGATAGTCGTTTTATATTGTTATATAGTTAGCTTAAAAAATGTAAATCCATTATTGGCTTTCAGCTACATTCATTATGTTAGTTATATAATACAAAGAGCTGTGGATTTTGTTCAATAAATAAAATAAAAAATAAAATATTCGAAAAATAGTATTGTTCTAGTATTTTTCAATAGTTATATTTCACTTGATTCTGCTAAACAAAATCTGACTTGATAACTTCAATTCAATTCAACACCCGATTCTTTCAGAAAATTCTTTTACTACCCAAAAAAAAAGTGAGGACTTTCATAATATTCATATGAAAACCTAATGCTTTGCATGTTCAACCACTTAACTTTTGTCTAATAATACTTATTACAGCATAAAAAATAAAATATTAAAATTTTTGAAAGGTGCCGGTTTTAGGTACCTTAAAAAAGTAACTAACCTAAAGTCCCGTGTAGTTTTCAATGTGTATTGTGTCATGATTGCAAAAGTATAAAAAATACTAATATAAATATCAATCTACATATACCATCACATCACATCAAATAATAAGATACAAACAAAAGTTAGAAATGCATTGTAATGTAGTAGGTACTCGTATTTCATTTAAAATTAGCATATAATACTAATTTCGTTGCTAAAATATCTTTGAAACTTTTATTTAACACAAATTAACATTATATTCATGACAATTTATTCGCTAAATAATAATAAGCTTCAAAGCTTCAGTTGACAAGAACTTGTCTCTACCACGGAATAGAGAAAACCCAAGTCTCTACACATTTTCCTTTACAGTACACTATTCAAAATCCTTTGTACTTTACACGAATAGATAAATCCGGAATACATTAAAATTTTCCCGCGGTTCTACATTATTCATGCCCTCGGCCATCCTGCTGACTCAACAACTAACGTGAGAGCGTACTAACTGATGCTTAAGCTGTCGCTTCCATTCACACAAAATACTATGTTTGCCTGTTCGTCAAACAAAAAAACAAGAACATACATAAAAAGGAAGTAACCAATATGATTTTGTATGTTTCTTAAATACACTAATAATACCTATTTATTTAATCGTATGGCAAAATATAATAAATAATATTTTTGGTCAATTTAAAATATTGCTATCCAATCAAACTACGCGAAACATGAATTTAATAAGCTTGAAGCTGAAAAAAAATTTTTTTTATTGAAACAAAAAAAAATCAAAAATCATTGTTTTTAACTGTGATTCTTAGAAATATTATTTAGGATTACGGTTTCAAAGTTCAAATGAACAAAAATAATAAAAATTAACCACGTTAACCGAAAAATGGTTACAGATTGAGAAAATTTTTAGGTTTTTAAATGCCCATAATTTTCAAACTGCATGGGATAGATTTTTTTACTGTATTTTCTCATGATGTTTACAATCAATCCTGTCGCCACGTTTCGGCTTGACGTTGACACCCTGTATAGTTATAATACTTACTTTAATATTTTTTTTAAATACATACTTTTATTACGTACAATGTAACAGAACAGAGTTCATTATATAAAATGTTTGTATAACTCGGTGGGGATTGAACCCACCACTGCTTTTTTTTGCATTTTTGCTTTGTAGTTCAAAGCAAAAATCAGTCCAACTAGCTGTGAGGGCTGTAAAATTGGAACTGGTACCAATAAACTACGTAGCTCTAGGGCGTTTCAAAGCTATTTTTCATAATATTTTTTAATACAAAGCCCGTTATAAAACATAAACTAGTCACCTAGTTTTAAAACCTTTCAAGGTGATATTATTGAATTAACAAATTTTGACTTTGACATTATTACAATAGGTATCTATAGGTTCACCTTACTACAGATAGTTGCAAGAGACCTCACGCCTTGTCAAGGAAAATAATACATCTTAAAACAAACGAACGAAGCAACGAGCAATAAGCTAGTTACCTAATAAAATGTTAGCAACAATATATCTAGTGCACAACATGCTTGTTGAGTAGCTTGAAAAGTGTTTAAGTACGTAGACAAGGGTTTAAGTGTAGTCAGCTTAAATTGTAGTGTATCGTTTTATACTTTATGCTACGTCTACACTCAGCTCATGCCCGTGGCAACGCGATCGTCAACGCTCTCTCTCTCTCACTCTCGCGTTACGGCACGCGTTGCCTTTCGCGCATTGCCCATGTCTCTGCCCATGTCCCTGCGCATTTGAGCTAAGTCTAAACGGGGTATTACAAAATAATGAAATGCCATTTTTTTTCTTTTAAGTATGGAATCCCTTAACCTAACCTAACGTGACGTTAGGTTAGGTTAAGAAGGACACGTCTCTCTCATGTTTCGCCAGCCTCTTCTGTCATGTGCATCTCTTTTCCAGGCACCAATGGAACAAGCAAAAAGTCCAATTGATAAATAATGACAACCATCACCTATAACATCGCACATAGACGATATGCGCGTGCCGTAAGCCTTTTTATAAAAAAGGCGAAATAGTCTTAAAGAATATTTCGTTTTTGTCCAAATTTTTCTTTATATCAGGTAAAAGTCTTCCAAGTTGAAAATCTTCAGCAAGGATTATCAAAAACCTAAAAAAGCGCTTGATAATAGTATTTTATTTCGATGCTTATACCAAACCTCGTACCAAAAATAGCCAAATTACATACAATAAACGCCCTAATTGCCCGGAATTATACAATCACATAATCTTAGCTATTAATCCGTCAATAGAGTAGCCTTGTATGTACTTACTTCTGAACCCCACCTAACACAGTATATGTAACTCTCTACACCAACCTGTCGTCATAAGTTCTAGACTCGTCGAAAACGACAACATTTTATTTTCTATTTTATAGATAGTTTTTAGAGTTCTTAAGTCTAGCAAGGAATTCCGATTGACCCCATTAAAATGACGTATTCGGTTGCCTGGTATCATTATGCTGAAATGTGTGCTGTCGTGCCGAGCTAGAGAAATATTACTTAAATTAATTTATACTCTTGATTACTGTATTAATTTAAATGCTTGTTAACTTTTAAGTTAACAAATGTCTTTAACTACAACTAATTCATTGATTTGCTAACCGTTTTTGTACTTAAAAAATAAAATACAATAATGTAGGTAGGTATGTGTCCCTTCTGATTACCGAGACTAAAATGAAAATTCAGAGCCGTGGTTTAGATAAGGCGCCCTTTACACCGGCTGACGTCCACAAGCACCCTCCGGCGACCGCTGGCAACACACACAACATTTATCTTTTTCCGTTTGTTATTGTTTAAACGGAGCTTGTTTGTTATTTTTATTCAGCGGATCAATGTATTCACTGTTTGAAGTCTACGCTTAGGTACTTTACTATCGTTGTGACGTCACTTGTGGCTGATAGGGCCTTGGCTGTTTTTGAACAATGGGTATCATAGTGCCAGCATAGTGTAGCATAGCTAAGCTTAGATATATTTGCCGCTTTAGCATGCCTCGTGCTTTATTAATAACTAGTAGGTATCAATAAGTTTTGTCGTCTAACCCCCGGTTTCTGTCACTATCACAAAATCTCTATCTAATTTGAAGTAAAAGCTGAAATTGCAAGTGACTTGACAACCGATTAGTGTTGATCGAGCTTCAGAAACCGAGGGTTAATTTTCTTATTTTCCCTCGCGCTATTTCTAACTATTCTGTCACCTAATACTGTACCGTACAAGTACCTACCTTCATAAGTATGACAATGTGTAGTTTCTGTGATTCCAATAATATTTTGCATGCTGAGAAAATTACTGATTGTCAATGTCTATGCCTACATAACCACTGAGTAATTGTTATGTTTTTATGTTATTATCATTTTTTTTTTACTTTTTTTTCTGTGGTAGGTTTAGAATACCTCTCCTATGACCTGTCATCTTACAGTTGCATAGACTGTGATAAAACAAACATTGCGACCATCAAGGCCGCCTGCCGCGAGTGGTGAATAACAACAAATCTTCAAATACTAGAGACTTATACTGGTAAGGGGAGTACAGATTTAGGCTGATGATAACTATTATTTTCAACGTAATACTTACTATAATAATAAATAAGGTGTAGAATGTACAAATCCATTTTTATGACGGCGTAACCTCTCTCAAAAACGCTCAACTTATTCATAACTTCCTCCCGTAAAACAATGCATCGAGGTCAAACACCATAAACTTCCACATAATATTTTAGATCACGCAACCCTTAGCTTCTCGCCTTCTCCGCTTATCGGTGTAAAACAGAATCAATTTCGAGTAAAATCTCAAAAGTCACGTTCTTGAGCGTCTTCACGCATAATCCGCAGATACCTTTAATGAATGGGCTTCATAAAAGCTTTTTGGTTTATTGTAAACAAGGTAAGAATTCATTAGCCGCTTAAGTAACGACGGCCCCTTGTACGTGACTCTGAGGTGATAAAGCGGAGACAAAGTCTAAGGGCCTGTCGCGCCCTTACTGCTAAAAGAAATTTTCCGCTTGCCTTAAGCGAGATTAGACGCGTGGATCTCCTTTTGATTATCATCGATTTGTAAACATACTTTGCAGGTCATTGACCGTGACACTCCATTCAAACTCAATGTGACGTCATGTTGGGTTTCCGTGGGTTTTAATTTTTTTTAATCCTTCATTCGAGTTCTGGTTGGATAGACTACCTACGAGTTTATTTGACCGGGACTCAGTGAAGGACACAAAATAAAAACATAATAAATTTTAATTTTAGTAATTTTATTAATAGGTAACTCAATATTGTACTAACACATTTGACATGTTTAATTAAGTTTACTAACAAATTATGGATTGACATCTGAAATAAATAAATTGAATTGAATTGAATTTCATCTACACCCGACTATTACAGTACTTTGAACGACACCTTCGTGAGGCACGCCATAACCACAACTCTCTCTTCATTTCGAGGATCCTGTACGTACCTACTCGACTGTGGTTCCTTTTAAATAAGCTGGAAATCTTTTCCGCTTCAAATTAAATTTATAGTCAACAAAGCTGTTTCCTAGGGACCACGAAAAGATAAACTGAGATTTGCCGGCGAGCAATTAAAACTTTACCTTAGAACTAAGTTCGTTAGCCGACTAGTGTTTCTCGAGGAGGGATTATAAACGCAGTCAAGAAATATGTCCGCTCTTACTTTTGAAAGCGCCCTGGATCGAAGCGGCCAACTGGTAAATTAAAGTCAAGAAGTACAACGCTAATGAAAACGTCTCCTGTTAGATTTACGCTCATAACGCTAGACCTATTTTAAGTATCAAATTAAACGCAATCATTGGGCTGATTGAGAAGGCATGTTTTAACCGACTTCAAAAAAGGAGGGGTTCGCAATTCGACTGTATTTTTTAATGTTCTAAAAAGAATCATCAAAATTGGTCCACCCAGTAAAAACTTATTAAGTAAACATTTTACTGGGTGGACCGATTTTGATGATTCAATTTTTTTTCGACGATCTGACGAGTAGTTCTTGAGTTACACAGTACCTAGTATGAGTGTATTTTTCAGTGGACTTGAAGTCGGTTTCTTCATAAACGAGTGATTTAGTTGAGCTTTGCCGCTACTGAACTTTATTTAATTTAGGAGATCAAAGGTCCGTTTCAGTATTTTATTTCGAACTGCCAGGATTTCATTGTAATAGCTACGTCAAATAATATAATATTCTCTACTGGTGCTTGTCGTTAAACTTTAAAATTAGACAAAAATGGAAACATCTTGAGGAAACCAGCATATCGCTGAACCCACAAGAAAACAAAAAAACATGTTTTTAGTGCTCGAAAAGAGCCTTTTTGAGCACTAAAACCTCCTTAAACCTAAACCACCTTAAATCCTTCAACCACGCTGTTACGAAAAAATAAAGATACGACACCAAGAAAAAGAAGAATAAGTTCGTATTCCTACGTACATTTAATTTTGGTTAGGTATTTATCTTAGAGGTGTAGAATGTAGATGAAGATATGGGTAGTTACCTCAACAGGTGGACCTTTGAAAAAATCACCATTTACTTTTTTTAATTAAATCCAACATTAGATAACCCACTCTCCAATCAGCAGTCCATTTACTGAACAAACAAACGTTATTTTACTGTGTGTGAATGTTATTTTACTCGCTCACGGTCATGGCTCACCTTTAGGCAAAGAATTAAGTACGTACACATTATGTATAATGTGTACGTATAAGTATCATAGAAGCCTTTCATAGAAAAAGTAACTTTGTAACTGCATACAAACAGTTAAAATAGCTTGAGAAACTTCCCTAAAGGCACAAAAGTTGGCACTGAGTGTAGGTAGTTTCATAAGGCAATTATCGGCACGTGCTCACCGTTTCTCAACACAAACTCTACTGTAGATTCACACAAAAAGTCATAGCTCATATAAAGTTAACATAATTTCACGCTTAATTTTCACACAAAGTCGAAAATAAAATGGTTTCCCCATACAATACTTAAATATCCTAAGCAGCACAGAAATTCAGTTTTGTTTTTACACAATTATTCTAACGCAAATAAAACAGTCCTTTTCACTCACTGGTAAATCCTCAAGTCTTGTATATTTATTTATGTATAACCTGAATTTAGAAAACGGCTCCAACGATTTTCATGTTTAGTACGCAGGGAGTTTCGGGGGCTTTAGATCGATTTAGCTATATGGGGTTCGTTTTTAGAAAATGTTATTGTATCCGTGTCTTTTTAGTTAAGCATCCGAGCAAAGCTCATCACCCAGATATTTAATGTTGGTGCGTATAACTTTTATTGTTATGACGCTATGATTCTTCTGCATCTGCAAACATCGATTACGAACAACACTTCGAAGAATATCATAACAAAGGTCCAACAAAAATATATTTCTAATCCTAACTAGTTTTCCTATCAAAAAAATAGTTTTACTTGGTTTCTTTAAATCTTCATCTGTATCAAGAGGAGAATATTAAAGTTCAGGTTACGTAAATTAGCTAAACTAACTTTATGCTAAGTTTTAAAGCCCCAAAACCCCTGGGTTAATAACTAAAACAGTCAATAATAATATTTAGAACAGAGCAATATTTTGTCTGCAAAAGCATTATCCACACTCGGAAAAACTATACAGGTAAGAGCAATTGATGGCACGTGTTCGCGTTATTTCTTCTCGCAGGGGACAAAACCCGCCTAAGAAAAGATGACGTTTGTATTTTATGTAAATGTTTCCCTTCGTGGGACATTGGTGGCGGTTTTTAGAGCTGAATTATACTGGATATTCAGCAGTTTTTGATTCGGAGCCGAAATGGGTCATTTTATTTATGAATGCTATGCCTGGGGCGAGTTGTAAGCGGGTCGTACCTATTTGTCGATGAGTTGACGCATCGTTTTGCATTTCGCTCGGGAACTGAGGTATGATAAGGGTCCCCTTATTTGGATGCTTCTTTGACTGTAAACTACATTTTTATGCATGAGCTAGGCTGATAGAGTGGATCTATGGCTAGTTCTAACGGATGTTATTATTTTTAGTATTTACCTACACTCGAGAAACTCACAAAGATTTTTAATCTCACTCCTTTATTAATAATGGGATATGATAAAAAACTCTGTTTTTGTTATATAATCAAGTAACAAGTATTTTTATGTGACTATGCACCTGCCTGTCTGTCTATAGTTAGTTAGTTAGGGTGAAAAAGAATGGGCGGATGACTACATCCGCCCATTCTAACATTTACAGAATTATTTCCAAGTATTGTTGGACTACATAGGAATGTATAGTCCAACAATAGTTGAAAATAATTTAGGTAGGCAGAGGCAGTCTACCGATTTGATATTTCACATTATTCATATTTATTCCAATAAAACACAGTTGTGCGGAATTTTAGGTTAGACAATAAATTCGAGGTGTAAATAAAAAAGTAAATAAATGGAATACTACTACTCCATATCCGTTTTACATCGCTTACCAAATTTTTATAATTTACGATAAATTTGTAAGAGATTCCAGTTTCTGTAGGTATTGTGTTGATGGGCTCTGAATTAAAAAGTTCATGCCATTGATTTAAAAATATTGAGTGAGAACAAACAGTGGTGTGTATTTGTCATTGTTTGTGTTTTAGGCTAAGATTTTTGAAGAAAATAAATAATATATTATATTACATTCTAAAATATTGATTGAACAAATTGAATGGAAATGCAAATCAAAATGTAACCGGGCACTTTACAAAAAGATACCCTCAAGACAACTCCTTAAATTATCCATCTGTCTCTCAACAGCTCAACTCACTCAAGTCCCTGCAGGTACCACGAATAATTCAAAGGAAAATTCGGATTAAAAATCGCCAGAAGAGAGTATACTTGAATTTATTTCGCACGACGAAATTGCTGGCGGTTGGCCTTCCTTCCGCGCCGGCTTCCTTGTATATAAATAGTATGAAATTCCTCCAAGCCACCTCGATTTCATGAATTTTTGCAGCTTCATATTTTGTGACAAATAGTTAACTGTGAAGGCTCCACAGTACGTCTGAAATTGGTTTCTGGTGAGAAACGCACGGAGACGTGTGCATCATTTCAAACTATTTCAAACTCATTTCTGTTCGTTTGTAGAATAAATACCATGAAGCAGAAGCACACAGATACTTTTGTACACTCAAGCACAAGTAGTTCATGTATAAAATTTATTCTGAAATAAAGAAAAAACATTAGTAATTGTGGTTTTGATTGAACTGTAGCTATTATGATAAAAGTAGCGTACGTACGTCTTAGTCAACAAATAAAAAATTAAAATTAAAAACATTTATGACGACCTCAGTGGCGCAGCGGGCGAGAGTCCGCCTGCGACGCAGAGGTTGCGGGTTCGATTCCCGCCTCGGAACAAATTTGTGTACGATCTGCAGAAATTTGTTCCGTTGGTCTGGGTGTTTTCTATGTATAATAAAAAATATCTATCTATGTAAGTATATAATGTATTAAATATATCAGTCATCTAGTACCCATAACACAAGTTGTGAGTAGCTTACTTTGGGGCTAGATGGTGCTGTGTGGATTGTCCAGCATTATTTATTTATTTATTTTATTAAGTCATGGAAAGCGTTATCATTAATTAATAATGGTTATTTAATCATCTGCCTTCTAATTATTACATAAATCATATAATATTATGTTCTGACCATAAAATTGTCTACGGAATATTGTACTAGAATATTCTTCTTATGTGGAAATAAGTAGCCATTCATCTTCACACATCACCTCATGCACCCCACTCATTAGCAGCCGCGCCGAGCGATTGACTCCTATTCTATAGTAATGTCATAGAATGGTACTTCCACAGTGCTTTCAACAGCCACCCCTCTTCACACCTCTTTTTACATGAATATTGAAGGTATATTAAAAAAGAGATAGATATTGAAAAAAATAGTTGGTATAATTAATGGGTTTCCTAGATTTATTATTTCTAGGAAATTTTATGAAGTATCAATATTATATAAGAGTAGTAGAGCTCTTTGTGAAGGGCTCATCCGGGGAAGTACTACCACCCACCACGCCTATTTCTGCCGCCAAGCAGCAACGCTGTGTTTCAGTTTGAAGAGTGTGGTCGCCGGTGTAGTTACAGGCATATGGGGCTTAGCATCATTATGCCGCAAGTTGATGGACGCAGGGCAGTGCATCGTAGGGCGTGACTTACGAGGCAATGCTTTGGTATAGGTGATGGTTACCACTTAACATCAGGTGGGCCATCTGCCTTCCATCAACTAGTTTATTAAAAATAAAGTGTAATATCTTGCTGCCTGACGTTGCTCGAGCTGTTGGTTTATGGCGTTATTTTTATTATAGGTTTATTTGTTTACAAACGATATTTATTATCCAGCAACATATGAAGACACCCAAACATCCTGTTAGAGATTAAGACCGGCGATGTAGCGGATGCGTTTTTATATGAGAGTTATTTAGGAATAAATACCTACCTTCATGTTTTGTTTTTTCAAATATATTCTTGTTGTAACAAGAATAAGTTTGAAAAAATAAGTATGAACTAAATGTTTCATGAACTCGCCTTGCGTCGACACAACAGAAAGTTTAGTATCAAAAACGGAAAAAGGGTCTAAAACTCTTAAAGTAACGAAATAAAACATACCTTTTCATATAACCATTATAAAAATCGATTTTAATTTGTATGTTTTTAAAATATAAATATGAACTTACTAACAATACAGAGTAAAAAATATTCATTAGGAATAAAAAAAACCTGATGTTAATCAAAAACAGACGCCCCATCAACGACACTAACAAAAACCAAACAATACTATTTTGAATACTGTTTTTAAAAAATAGTTATATAAAAAATGAAAAGCAAAGAAATTTTCCAGTAATCACATCCTCAATTATAAGACGTTTTAGCTCATGTTTGGACATATTTTTGGTTGTGGAGGCAACCAAATAAAACCAGAAAACATTTGGTACATACACATGAAGCGGTACCAAATTAGGCGGGTAATGACATTCACGATAACGCTGCGAATCCCAATGATTTATAGTCGGCCTGCGTGATTGTACGGACGTGATGTGCCCCGTGATTATTGATGAGCACGATTGCACTGTCATAACCGATATTCAAGCGATTATAATTAGCGTTAACAGTTCTGCAAAGAGCGGGCATGTACCACATATTTGTGATTTTGCTGATTACCTCATAGACGTCTTCTCTTTGATATCACTACATAGTATAAAACAAAGTCGCTTTTTCTGTCCCTATATCCCTATGTCCCCATGTCCCTATGTATGCTGAAATCTTTAAAACTACGCAACGGATTTTGATGCGGTTTTTTTAATAGATAGAGTGATTCATGAGAAGTGTTTATATGTATAATACATGCATGATATAATAGAAAAACAATGTGCAACCGTGCGAAGCAGGGACGCGGGGGCGGGTCGCTAGTTATAGGTATAATGGAAACGCCACGTCCCACCACCTTGATAAGCCAACACAGCTTTAACTGCGATGACAATAAAATAAAAGTAAGCATTTCGTGATAAAAGTGTGTGCAAAACACACAGAAGAGATTCTGAGAATAGCTTCATAATAGCCATATCTAGATCTCCGCTTTATTTGCCGAAGTAAACCGGGCATGCAATAAAATTAAGTGCAGAAAAACTTTATAAATCTCTGAACCGAGTAGGTAGGTACAGTACTGTGGTTATAAGCAAAAATCCAGGCCACCGGGGCTGAATACTCGGAATCCTCCATGAATTTATAGTGGCACAAGAAACTTCAGGAAGGAAGCTTGCTTGGATTTTAAAGTTTATAAAATAAATTTAATGTTTTAACGGTGTCAGGTGGGTTTTTTACAACAAGCAATCGCGAGACCACGTATCGTGATGTGAGTTAAAAATATGATATTATTTTGGATATTTTGTTGGAATATGGAGGCTATTATGCAAATGATTGTGGCTCGCCTTTTACAAATGACTCTCATTCAGATTCTTGTCCGCACGAAACTGCATAATACTCCAGGCGGTATACCGTACAGGTACATTTTACGTAGAAGCCCATTTTCAGTTCGTATTCAACGAGTTGAAGATTCCTCTCAGTGTGAGTACTAGGTATCGCTTGCGTCATGTTTCTTGAAAACTAATTACCTTCGTCTTGATACGTGGTTTTTCATTGAAAGTATTTAGAAGTACGTACATATTTTGAAAGGATTAAGAAAATACTTCTCTCGGAAGAGTAATGATGGATTAGATCCTTAAAAGCCCTAGATCTGTTGAAAGTAGATAAAAGAGCATCAAGAAAAAAATACTCCTCACGTTAGAGTACTCTCAAAACTCAGCTAATAGTAGATCGCCTTCTTCGTTGTAGACGGCTATGAACATAGTAGTTTCTGTTTAAATCCTTTGTTTTTATGTAAAATTTATAAGAATAAACCAACGAAAAATCTAAGCCAAATGAGCAGTATTAGAGAGCCGAGCTTAGCTTAGCTTATAAGACGTTTCAATATGATCCTTGTGGTTGTACTAAATAAGCGCTGTGACTTTGACTTTTGAGCATGGTGCGTGTTTAATTAGATGTTAATCGCTGCTTGAGATCCTCAAAGATGGATAGAGACAATTTAAAACAAATTAGTTACAGTACAGAGGGTAAAATCAAACGGAGTATTTATGTCGAACGCCGACGAAGCGTAGCGAGAAGACGTGACTGAAATACATTCGTACAATATGCAGCTCTATAAACGTTCATTTACTTAAACATAATTAACTAATTCCCTCCAACCGATCCCTTTGACTTTGTGGCTCAGGCCGTACCTAATAAGATAAGCTTGCAATTCCTCCTGTCACCGATAACGTCTGTGAGAATTCTTCCATGTCTTTTTTTGGTTTCTCAGGATTCCCTGATGAAATAGAAAAAAAAACGGAAACAGCGTCACGACTTTTATACCGGAAGATAACTGGTAGATATCCCCTCAAATATTTTATACAGATTTACTGGCCCAGTTACTCCGCCCTATAAATCTAAGGATTGTAGGTTCGAATCCGTGGGCGTTCAACATTTCACGTTAGGATGCAACACTGCTTATTGTTGTTATGGCTTCTAGGCTTTGGTTGCGTGGAACTGGTACCTAGAGTCACCGAGCTTTAAGGGTGCTACTACGTCACCGATTATCGATCAACGGCATTGATCGATGTCGATAGCAGTTGAACGATTGGGTAAATGTGGTAGAACCTATCGATCGACGTCGACTAATCTATTCTACCATCGATCGATGCCGTCTAAAGACGTCGATTGATTGGTATAGTAACACTCGACATAAGATTTGCCAAATGTAATTGGTCGTATCTTTACCTCCTTATACATCCTTATCAACCCAATACTCTAAAAAGGTACTTTTCTATTTTATTTTATCTGTCACACTGGAAAAGGTAAGCTGCTTAGGTTGCTACTTTCAAATAAATTTTCTTAACATCCCTGAGAGAAAGCTTTAAATTGCATATGCCTAATCTCATGAGAGAAGACAAAATTCATTATAATTATTATTATAAAGAAAACAAACTTTTTTTTTTTAAACAGGCAAATTAAAACAAAATAGTTTACAATGACATCAAAGTTAGTAAAAGATACTTAACATGCTTTCAATTGTCTGTTTTTTTCCATGTGGGTGGAAATCCAGTGCATGAAAATGGATTTATTCTTTATTGCACACAATTAGAACATACAGTAAGCTTAAATAAAAAACATGTACAAAGGCGAGCTATGGATTTAGGATAGCGCTGTAGGATAGGACCTCAGGATAGCGCTGTTGGGGCGACCCAACCGATCCCAGAATACGACCAGCCAGTGTTTTTCAATCTTTTTGAATACGAGACCATTTATTTCGAATTCGGTTCGGTTTGAAAAATTCTGGCGACCCCCTTGGGTCATAGAGAGATAGAAAGTTATACGCCATTCTTCTCACTGAAATTATGTTTTAACTGTAGTGTAGAACATTGCTTTTTTTCTTTTGCCGGCGACCCCCCGAGGAAGGCTTCGTGTGTGTGTCTGTGTGGGATTGAAAATCACTGGGCTAGACTATCCGATTAATCATTAATTAATAATTGTTTAAAAACAGTTCGTGCAATATATCATCATAGATCAATTATTCACCTTTTCAATTGCTGTGCTCATTGTATCCTGTCTGCGCGCCGGTCTACCGTGCTTCTCAATTAAATGTCATCAAAATTCCACAAAGGATGTCGCGTCAAGCGAAGCTTACACGAAACAAAACGTGTTCAAACATAATATTTTGTTGACACAACACTGTACATTGTGTTGGAAATTCGGAGTTTTTTTACTCTTTTTCCCTATAGCCGAACACAATCGGATATCATTAGCGTTATTTATGTGTGCGTCGTGTCGTGGACGCTTGGCCGACGTGACTTCACTTCAATTCGCATCGGGTGCTTCCTCGGACTTTTACTATTTTCATTCATTGCTATAAACGGCCCTGCTCCGTTGATGTATTGTGGTGACTTAGCTTTGGGTAGCATGGACTATGAGAATAAATGCTTGTGCCCATTATTTAATTTGAAACGAGTATTTATGAGATGATTCATTACCGATGTAATATAAGGCGCCGGTTTCTGAAAGCTCGATCAACACCAATCGGCTGCCAAGTCACTTGCTATCTTTATCTTATTTAAAGTAAAAGCAAAAATAGCAAATGACTTGACAGATAAGTGTTGTTGATCAAGAAGGCGAAAATGTAAAAATGACATAATTTTAGGTATAGAAAAATGAATACCTAGACACGCTTTCTCTTACGTAATAAATACTTTTGAATCGTAACCAAAGTCTTACTTTAGATAAGAAGAAAAATAATCGAACAAAAGAACGCTGAGCAAATTAAATATCAGACTAAAACCGCAACATTCATCAATCTTGCGGCCTTAGCATTGTGTCTAGATAGAGTCTCGCCTCTATTCCGCTGACCTGAACAAATGCAGGTGCCGCCTAATTACCAAGAAGAAAGAGTGAGATAAAAAACCTCACACGCGTAAGCTAAAACGAGATGGATAGATCAAGAGTCAATCCGTCAATGTCGGTTTATGTAATCTTGTAAAGCGAGAGTGATAAATCCGAGTGAGGCATCAAAAGCATGATTTTTGCGTTTGTTATTATTGAAACAGGAGTTGACACACGTCATTTTCTATTTTCACAGCTATTCATCATTTCCTAATCTCATTTTCTCAAAACATTATCTCGTTGAAATCTTTGAGGGGTTTGATGATATTTTTCACTTTGATTTTAAAAATGTTGTCTTTCTCTTCTTTTAAGATGGATAAGTTCCAATAATGGCTCCAATGTAGGTGACCTTTCTATGAAGTAATATCTATATCCAATTATATAGGCGTGATTCACGCCTCGGCGTGATATTCAAAAACTCATAACTCATGATAAAGCAAACACGGCCTATGAAAGAACGCTCAAGAAACATTACAAAATAAAATTACGAAAAGAAAACGAAATAATATTGATACTCCACATGTTCAAAGAAAAGTTCGTAAATATCCAATTTATAGGGAGTTAAAAGCGGAGACTTATCTTTTTACGTAATTTGAGGGTCGGAACTTGAAATAGACTTATAGCTTTTGAGAAACCGATCAATTATTTTGTCCGTTTTACCGTAGACTTTTCATTATTGATATCTTTGACGACATAAATTTTATATTGTAAGAGTCTTAGAGCAGTCACTGTTATTTAGTTTCGCGCTTTATTGGCACGGATTGTACCGATTATGATGATGATGATGATGACGTCCATGCCGGTTTCGGCTATGGCAATATTGTGTCTGCTTATGCTTTAGGCATTTGTCTTTCGTGTGCTCAGATGAATGTAGTGTGATACTGTGTGTGTATCGATTATAGTGTTGCACTGTGTGGCGTGATCCACACGGTGCGGCAAATTTTGAGTCATGGACCTAATTCGCCGAACAGACAACATTATTTTCTATGTAAATTTACTCGTATATACAGCATAGTTTTTTTGTGTAGCCATTACATTGATTTTATTTACCAACCGTAATCTTAAGTAAAACCGCGCGTAGGTGCCTACTTATAGAATAAAATTTTATCATCTTTCATTAGATTAAAATAGTTCAATTCAGATAGGATAAGTGAATCTAGGTCTAATTCTCTAATTGTGTTATTGGAAACAATTATTGGCAAATGTTTTGCATAGCAAACAGTTGGATGGCGACGATTTTGGCGAAACTCAGTCGATAATGGTTTTGCCACAGTGGAAACTGTTTCGGATCTGAAGTATATTATATTATTGGTCTCTGAAGAATATTTATATTTTAGGTACTCGTATAGCCCAACTAGCCCCAAACTAAACAAAGATTGTTACGGAAACCAAAAAACTTAGAAAATATTTTGTGAATGTTTGGATATGTATTCAAAACATGTTTGGATGAATGTATAATTATGATGGTGGCTCAATCAAGGCACTAAATCCAATCCCAAGCCACTATAGTTAACTATAGTTCAGACAGTGACAGCCTTCACAGCTCAGTTGGTAGTAGTTCTGCCTTCTGCGCCGTAGGCCGTTGGTTCAATCCCCACCGAGAACAAATATTTGTGTGATGAATATAGATGTTTGTTAATTGTCTGGGTGTAATTATATATTAAAAGTATGACACACACAAGATTTGGCTTAGTTTGGGGCTAGATAGTGCTGTGTGGAAAGTCCAGCAATAGTTATTAATATTATCGTTAAGAAAAAATATATTTCATAATCTAGATTAGCAAACAGATTCAACAATATAAACTACTGTTTACTTGTTTTGTATTGCATTGTGTAACTATAAGTTTGTGTCCCAAATAAAAATACTTGATTTGATTTGATTTGAATATATCCTGAAAAAGACCGGGAGCGGTAGAAAATATCAAAGAATACAGGGAAAGCGCCTTAAATATTAATGTGCAATCATTACCTATCGGTAGTTATGCTAGCGATGTAGCTATTGTTCAATATATTCACTACACAAAATTTTGTGCTTGGTGGGGAACGAACCCACATTTAACAACAGAAAACAAAATCTATAACTAACTGAGTCATGAGCTTTAGACCTATGTAAGAAAAGTAAAGAGAAATTATTGACACAGAAAAACAGCAAAACTATTTCTCCTAAGTCTAGACCCGTACAAATACCTTAGCTTAACAAAATAAGCCGTGCAATAACGGATTTTCTACTCATTATGTTTTTTTGCTCACAATACTTTCTTTCAACTGGCGAAGAAAAACCTGGGAATAAAACTAAGAGCTCAGGCATAAAGAGATTTAACTAAATGCTTTCAAAACCTTTTCACTACAACACTTAGTTTCAATAAGTTGTCTTAATAAGCCACCAAGATGAGGTCATTGATTTCCATCAACCATATCCAAAAATTAGTTACCCTGACAAAATTCTTGCAATGAATTTCCTGACTTTTTGTGGCTATTACAGAGTAAAGAAGAAGTTGTTATTGCTCGGAGCAGAGTAGAGGCCTCCAAGGAGAAAGTTTCGACAATAGGTTGGATGATATTGAGTGAAGTAATTTAGATTTCTAATATTTTTCTCTTGTTATTGAAAATGCCTGACAATTTTCAATTTTCCCTGTTTCCTGTTTCCCTGACAGAGGGCTAAAATTCCGGACATGTCAGGAAAATACCTGTCATCTGGTAACCCTACCTATAAAACGCTTACAAGCGAACCAAGCCTTTCCTTCAGGCAGTACCCACAACTAACTTGCTCAGATAGTTACTGCGAGCCAAGCCAAGTTTTCTAATAAATAATATTGCTTGAATGTGTGTCGCGGAATTCAATATTATTGTTGAAATGCTACAGTCTCTCTATAATCTTCGGATTAATAAAGTTCTAGAGTGAAATATTTTAGGAGTGTGCAACCGCGTTCCGCGTTGGAAGAACCGGGTAATTTCCGAGCTAGTGGCTGAGCCTAACATCATTGGCGAAATATAATCACATATTCTTCGCTGGCTCGGCCACGAGCTACAAATTTAAGGAGATCTGGCAGCAAAACGGGCCTTTCTTGGAGTGCCAGTCGGCCGACGACCAGTCGGTCGACCCAGATACAGGTGGAAGGACGAAATGGAGAAGGATCTCCGCTCACAACAAGTCTTCAAGTCTTTGCACTGGACTCACTGGAGGCGGCGCAGGACCGAAGTCGATGGCGATCTATTGTGACGGAGGCCAAGACCCACTTCAGGATTGATGCGAGTGAGTTGCGTCCACACTGACGCTAAGTCTTTGCAACCGCCTTTTGTGGACATTCCGCAGAGCACAAATTTTTGCTTGTTTTATAGAAACAAGAAAGCTGAAACATAACTCTTTGATATAATTATTATATACTTCTTCTAGCAATACATCTAGTTTAAGACATTTATTTTCTCAAAAAGAATTACATTTCACAAAAATGAGAAATACACTAAATGCAAATTTATTATTGGGCGCGTAGGCATACATAAATCATAAATACATGAGAAAACACTTAAGCAGAGAACCACCATCTACATTCGTCACAAAAAAATGTGGTGACTGAATTCTATGGAAACAGTGCAGAAAAGAGTGTCATCCCACTGTTTGACGTGAGAACATAGGTTCATATTAGTTGTACTAAAAAAAAAATTTTTCCTTTTTTACTGATTTTTAACAAGGAAGAGGTTCTCAATTCGACTGTTTTTTTATGTTTGTTTGTTTTTCAGAACTTTCAACTGGGTGAACCAATTTTGATAATTTTTTATTTGAAAGCTGGTGCTGCTCGTGTGGTGGAATATGAGTAAAATATGGCGATTCGTTTTTAAGGTTTAGTAGTATGAGTGTATTTGAAGTCGGTTTTCTAGCAAAGAGTTATGTTATATTTGTGTACGCTACTGCATAATGTCTAAGAATAAAATAATACTTGGAAATCTATAAAGAATCATTAGTTAATATCCAACCCGAAACGGCCAAGCCACCATGGTACAGAAATAATGTTTACACATTACAAGTTCTCTGCTTGTACGTGGCCATTATATGACCAGCCTCAAAAGGAAGTCAAGCGTAAAAGCAAAGATAGGTTAAGATGGAGGGTTTTGGTTGACCGCGCCGGTCGGTCTTACTGGCAACTTGGACAGAACATTTAATGGTCTTCGGTATCGATGGTCCTAGAGATATTTTAACAAGATGTAGCTATACTGAATTTGGACCGTTTTAAAAGGATATTCTGTGCAACTCTGTGGTTTGCTATTATCATAACTTCTCATTAATGGAATATTTTATGGAGAAGTTATGAAAATTAATAGTTAATAAAATAAAATTGTTTTTGACAGTTGTCGGTGCCAAAAGCCTCTCGCCCATAAGCGCAATCTAAACGGGCGTCTGGACGCTCGATCTGTTTGTCCTATTGTAACACGCAATGTAAAATGTAAATGTCATCTAAAACTTAAAGTAAAAACGTAATGTAAAGCGCAATCTCAAGACGCAGAATCGCAGGACGCGCCTTTGGAGTAGTGCCTTTAATAAAGTTCAAAAGAACTGTTTGTTAACTCCAAGTCAAAAGATTACAAGATTTGTTGATATTAATATGGGGTTAGGATTTGTACAATCTTATTTAAATTTATAAAAAAATAACTCTTTCAAGACGACTTATAATACACTGTAAAATACACTGAAACTACTATAGCTCAAAAACTACTCATCAGATCTGACTCAAATTTAAATAGGACAATCGATCAAAAAAAGATTCTTCAAAATCGGTCCATCCACTAAAAGATAACAAACAAAATAAATAATACCTAAGTAACAAACATATAAAAATAACATCAGGTGAGATTGTAGCCGAATGGCAGTATATTAAAAACATTAAAAAAACAGTTGAATTGAGAACCTAGGCTTCTCTTTTTATCGAAGTCTGTTAAAAATCCAATCACTTGCAGGCTAAACTACTGTTATTTAAAAGTGTTCAAAAGCACATAATTTGAATTCAGTTTTAAATATTATAAAACCAGTTTTTTAAATAGTCTAGAAAAATTTGTGAATGTCTTGCAATGAGGTAATTTCATTCAAGTGAAATTTTAGGTATTTAGAAACACAAAACTGGGAATCTGATTAAGAGATGCGTTCTGCGAACCATGAACACACGTATCGATGCTTCTAAGTAACTTACTGTGCACGAAAATTCACACTTCTTGCGAAAATGAAGTACACCAAGTTCAGCGTTGAATTTAAATTTGGAAAGCAGAATGCGACAAAATTACTGGGAAATTAGATGGCAGTACACGTTCAGAGAGAGATTATGATAGAAATAATATTATAGTTAGGGATACAATTCATAGTGCATAGAACTTACTTAAGATTTTTGTGTTCCTGATTAATCTTTTGAAGGGGTATCTGCCAAACAAGAGGTTTTCTCCATGTAACTCCTCTTTGATGAGTGAATATAAAATATGTACAAAACAAAATATATTAAGTTACATAATAGACCCTAAATAGGGTGTAAAATAATGTCCCTATAAGCCCAAAAGGCGGGTATTCTACACGTCATTAGGAACTACGTTGGATATACGACTTTTAAAATCAATAAGTTTAATATTAAAAAAAAAATATTGCAAAAAACTAAAATTTTTGTCGTGTGCCATAAGGTTTGGTGCCAGTTCTGTTATTGATCTAGTGTTCACACCTAAAGGTACAAAATACAGCTGTAAAAAATTAAGATGATAAGAGCAATTTTATGTCGTGGCTAGGACATTTTGCAGGAAAGTTCAAAAGGTATTTCATGAATAAAAAACTTCATAATAAAAAAACTTTATATAAATATAGAAAGAAATTTAAATAACAAACGTTGTTCGCCATTACGCGTTGAATATCCCTTTTTCAGGCATATAGGGACATTATTTTTTCACCATGTATATTAAGAATCTACAAGACTAGTCGTTTGGCAACACACCCATGCAATAATGTTCCGATGGTCTGGGTGTTCTCTATGTATAATAAAAAATATCTATCTATGTAAGTATATAATTTATTAAATATATCAGTTATCTAGTACCCATAACACAAGCTTTGAATAGCTTACTTTGGGGCTAGATAGTGCTGTGTGGATTGTCCAGCATTATTTATTTATTTATTTATTTAATGTAACTTAGAATATTGTTGCCTACGTTTCCATCACAGGTTGTATATGATAGACTATGTAAATACTGCTTGTTTTTTGAATGAACCCTTAAGTTTCAGACCTTGCAACTTGCATATTAGCGTATCTCGTAGAAGTAACTGTTACGCCATTCGTAGCTTCGTAGCAGCCTACGGTGCTTCAGTGACAACGACATTCAAGCACCGTATTTTAAGTAGGCACATAAGCATCCGCACTCGTAATGCACATACCCAGGTTATTTACCAAAAATAATCTGGGTAAATGTATAGCTATCTCATGCCTACATACCTACTTACTATAAGTCCTACTGTAATAACACCACACTTTGTAATGAAAATAAATATATTTTGAAAAATAATATACTATTAAGGATATATAATATTTTTGGAAAAAAAACTGGGTTTAATAAAGTATTGTATAAATTTGATAAGTGTTCAGCTCTCTCAAAGATCAATGGGAATAAATAACACGTACACAAATAGTTTTCGAATTATTAGTGGTCTTTGAATTTCGTCAATTCTAGTTAAAAAATCCGAACCCGATTCGTTTTCTCGCAGAATACTAAACAGTCACTAAATAACTTCGTACTTATTCCCACGCAATTAAAACTTGGTCTGACATAGGTTGTTTTCAACCTTTTTGTATTGTTTTAGTCCAATCGTGCGCTAAACAAAGAGTGTTGAGACAAAAGAGCTTTCCTTGTATTTAGTGCAGATTTCCTGGAAATTGCCAGTGTATAAATAATTGAGTAGCTCAACAGCATAGTTAATCAAACACTTCCTTACAAAAAAAAGTATTTTAGTTCATTCAAAAAGTATACACAAATCACTTTTACACGACACGTCCGGTAATAATGATGTTCTTTTTAGCGGAAATACTTTGTGTTCTTTTTTGTATTGAGTTAGGATGAAGTAGCATTTTACTCGAAGTTTCTTTTAACAAAACGGAAAACATAGCTGTTAATCATATCTAAATCAAACAAAGAAAACAATCATATATGACGTCGCAGGTGAGGTTAACTTTGCGCGTATCCAATTCACAATCGTTCACATATTTTTTTATGACTAGATGTGTTTGACCGCTATCCATCAAACTAAAATAACACTGCCTTTACTGAAAGCGAAAGTCTGCGAAATGAGATTAAAATATCAGAATAGAAAATGGAATGTGTTCTTTAGAAGTTGAGCTACTGTTTATTATACTATGTCTAGTTCTTTAGGAGTTGCAAAATACATCCGCTACGCTGAATAAAAACTAACTTGAACAATTGCTGGTCGTATTGGAAACTTTTAAAGAACATTGTTCCGTTGTCTATTTGTACGGCAAACAGTTTTTTATAAGGTAATACTTTATGGATTAATTATGCAACAATTTTAACGGTCCGTTGTACCTGTAATGCTTAGTTTACACGAATTTAATAGCTAAAGTTTGTACTTGCACTAAACTTGTGTTGTTTATAAAATGAAATGAAAATGCCAGACTCAAGTATAATTTTGATGATTCCTTATTATATTCCTTTTTTAATCGTAAGCTTGTCATGTGGTTCCATTTATATTTGAGTTTTTGAGTTATAGTAGTATGAGTGTATTTTCCAGTGCATTTATTTTGTAGTCTGTTTTCTTGAAAGAGTTATTATTATCAATGAGTAAACTGCTACGTCTCACGTGTCACTAAGTCGGTAAATTAACTGTTCTAAGGTACTAAGTTCGTGTAAACTAGGCATAAGCACAGCAGTCGAAACGAGAGCCAAAAGAAGTTCGAACAAGTTGTTCTTTTTAGTTTGAGTCGGCTTCTATGGTTGTATTTTTATTGGTTGTTTAGTTCTTGCTGCGTATTTGTTTATAATCTGTTAGTAGGTTGAAAAGACGTGAATAGTAAGATTATGAAGTCTGAACAAGAGATTGGCATCTATTTCAGGATCGAATTTTTGAAATCTGAATATCTTCGTACTATTTCTAAAACCAAATTAAATTAACAAAACGTCCCCAATAGAATCTAGACGTAATTGGTAATGTAAGATCTGGGGGATATCTATCGTACCTAGGGACCAAAATCGTAAAGCTGTTCAAGTTTTTTATGAATTAAATTTGCCAACTCATCATTTTGCGACCTCAGTGGCTCAGCGGACGAGAGTCCGCCTGCGACGCAAGAGGTTGCGGGTTCGATTTCCGCCTCGGAATAAATTTGTGTACGATCTGCAGAAATTTGTTCCGTTGGTTTGGGTGTTTATGTATAATAAAAAATATCTATCTATGTAAATATATAATTGACCGAGCGAGCGAAGCGAGCGAAGCGTCTCAGTTTCCACATTGGCCAAAAATGCGTTTGTCCGGATGTCTGTCTGTTCTCCTCTACAGGTCGCATTTTTCTACCGATCTGGACGAAACTTGGTACACAGGTTATATGACTTATTAGATTTTTTTTGTCGTCGGGGATTTTTGATTGGAGGGGTACTTCCCCCAAAAAGGGGCAAAAAGGGGGCTATTTCATATACTGAATATCTCCATCAAATGAGATCCGATTTCAATTGTTCTTTTTTTATTTGAAAGGTAGTAACTATAAGTTAGTCTCATAAAAGTTTGGTGAAGATCTGATAAGGATCTTTAGCATGATGAACGGGATAGCTCATCAAAAAATCTACGGGTTTCAATCAAATTTGAGAGAAACACTAAGGACCTCATTCTACACAAGATGATTAAAAAAAAACAATAAAAATCAATAAAATCAAAAGAATCAAAAATCTGAAAAATTATATGTACCTACCGCTAAGCCAGTGAATTGCTCACTTTTAGTGTGCTCGCGAGGTCTACCAGCTCACAGAGCCACTAGTGTATTAAATATATCAGTCATCTAGTACCCATAACACAAGCTTTGAGTAGCTTACTTTGGGGCTAGATGATGATGTGTGGATAGTCCAGCATTATTTATTTATTTATTTATAAATTTGCCAATAGCCTTTTTTTCCTTCAAAATATGAACAGTTTGTATACTGTTCATAAATTACGTTACAAAAATACAAACTAGTGAGTGTGCATGTCTCCAGCTTCCTCATATTGAAAATGTAATTTCTATAAATGCCAATATTTAAAGCATAATTAGTGCACTCATAGATTTGAATCATAATTTAGCTGCCAAATAAACAACGATGCTATAAGCTTATAATAGTGTGTAAGCTGGAGTAACATGTCTCCAGCTGCCTCAGTCAGTGTGGGCAAACGGCTAATGATAGAGATATATAGTAAACGCAAGGATTTAGTACCTATTTAGTGCACCTGGTACCAAAAATTTCAGGTCTGTAGCTAGGAAACTCTTCGAGTTATAAGACTTCATTAACGTGTAAGCTGGAGTAACGGTACGTGAAAAAGCATATGCTCGTTCTCTGGAATGGCTGGAGCTAGCAGGTTGCTTTAAGTCTCCAGATTTAGTACCAAACGAATTAGCGAGGTACCAAATATTTGAAGTGTCTCTGTTCAAAACTCTATGAGTTACAAGCTTTTCCAGCTTTTTTTGTTTGTCCAGCTTGCACATGTTGGATCTCAGCAACCACAATAGGTACAGACTCGGTTGATGTCTCTGAACCGAGCTATGAATTAGTGCACTCGGTACCAAAAATTTGGAATCTCTAGGACAAGCAGTTCTGTTGTAATCAGCAAAATAACATTTTACCGCTAAAAATTCAAAGCATTTCGACGCGACCACAAAAATGATGCGTTGCCGCTCTGAAGGTGATACTACGCGCCAGTCACTGGTTGCGTCTATTTTATTTTTTGTTTTTGTCACATCCGCATGAACATCCGCATTATTGGTGCGATGCGGATGTCCAAATCGATGCGGAAGAAACATACATAGATACAAGAGGTGCGTTTTTACTGGTAGGTAGCCCCTCTTTTTACCTTTTTGGCAGTGTTAAAATAACGGAGTTGTATCTGTATCTACATAGGTACCTACTCAAAGCGCCAGTTCTTTAACACCTACCACAGTACCCATAGGAGAAATTAAGTAGTAAAACTAATAAATGATTAGGTACCTACGTAAATCTAAATTTACCTAATTATTTATTTAACTGCTACCTACCATAATACTGGTTTATATAGGTAGGAAGGATTCGTTTTTGCAAATCGAAAACCTCTCAAATTTGAATGACTTGACTTCGGTCTGATGACGATTCACTTGACATGACACTAGCAAGATTAGATTGGCTGTCAAACTGTCAAAATACGGACGGACGGACATGCTTCTCGCTCCCTGCCTTGCCTGCAAATTCTGCAATATATATAATTGGTATATTTTAACCTCTCAAATTCGAATGACTTGACTTAGTTTGATGACGATTCACTTGACATGACACTAGCAAGATTAGATTGGCTGTCAAACTGTCAAAATACGGACGGACGGACGTGCTGCTCGCTCCCTGCCTTGCCTGCAAATTCTGCAATATAATTGGTGTATTTTATCAAAAAAAAAAATATAAAATGTCAAACCATACCAAACTATTTAATTGATGAGATATGGCAACATACAACGCCCCGCTGTTCAACGCACATCGGAAAGAGAAGGGTATAATAATTATGCCTTCAGAAATTTAAAGGACTGAGTGCATACAAAAAAGACTCTTATCGCGGGTAAAATACGTTCAAATCCGCAGAGCGTAATATCACCTTCAGAGCGGCAACGCATCATTTTTATGGTCGCGTCGAAATGCTTTGAATTTTTGGCGGTTAAATGTTATTTTGCTGAATACAACAGAACTGCTTGTCCTAGAGATTCCAAATTTTTGGTACCGAGTGCACTAATTCATAGCTCGGTTCAGAGACATCAACCGAGTCTGTACCTATTGTGGTTGCTGAGATCCAACATGTGCAAGCTGGACAAACAAAAAAAGCTGGAAAAGCTTGTAACTTATAGAGTTTTGAACAGAGACACTTCAAATATTTGGTACCTCGCTAATTCGTTTGGTACTAAATCTGGAGACTTAAAGCAACCTGCTAGCTCCAGCCATTCCAGAGAACGAGCATATGCTTTTTCACGTACCGTTACTCCAGCTTACACGTTAATGAAGTCTTATAACTCGAAGAGTTTCCTAGCTACAGACCTGAAATTTTTGGTACCAGGTGCACTAAATAGGTACTAAATCCTTGCGTTTACTATATATCTCTATCATTAGCCGTTTGCCCACACTGACTGAGGCAGCTGGAGACATGTTACTCCAGCTTACACACTATTATAAGCTTATAGCATCGTTGTTTATTTGGCAGCTAAATTATGATTCAAATCTATGAGTGCACTAATTATGCTTTAAATATTGGCATTTATAGAAATTACATTTTCAATATGAGGAAGCTGGAGACATGCACACAACTAGTGATGAATACTAGAACAAAGGGCAGCTCATTTAAGTTAAAAAATTACAGCAGGCTTAACATTCGCTCAATATTCAGTAAGCGACGTGAGATGAACTCCGGGCCAGGAGTTTATCATCGCCCTGTCACTCTACAGTTATTTATGGACCAGTAAACTTGGAAATATATTTTCCTCGTCGGCGGCCGCGTCCATTTCAGGTTAAGCCCCTTGGGCCAGGGCACTAGACGAGTCGAGTGTCATAAATTTGAAAACTGTTTCGGTAGAGCGAAAAAATGAAACAAATATTTGACGCTCGCTCCGATCTTCGATAGCCTGTGGATTTACGACTGTTTACGAATTTAACTTGAGCACTAAGCTAACAAAATTGACTATGCATAGAAATGGCGGAGTCATTACAAATTGATTTTATTATACTCCACAGCAATACTGAATACTGTTTTACTCTGAACAATCCAAATTTGTGTCAGTTTCTTTGTATTTTGTTCCGTATACTAAAATATAACATACAAAACATATTGCAGTTAAAAGGTCCAAAATTTGTCTAGAAGATATCGCTCATAGTGATTGTCCCCTATTGTACTTCTCTGTATTTCTAATAAGTCGTAATTAATGTAGTTATTTTCTTGTTGTGTATAAATAGAGTGTTTTCTATTTACGAGTAATCTATATTGTATCTTTCTATCTATGATTATCTTTGTAATTAATACATTTTGACTTTGATTCGACACCACAGTCAGTCAGGTGTAATTAATTCAATGTGAAAGAATTTTTGTTGCAGTATTTTTGACGTTAAAATACTATTCTTAATATGTCATCAGATGAGGCTTCCATAGGTCTGCAAGGATTGTTCCCGGAATTACGGCGTACTAAAATAATTTTAACGACACTTTGATTACTTTTATCGCAAGTTTTCGCTTCAGTTGTCACGTTTTCGAACCATTAGTTTTATGCGAATTACTAGTGAGAAATTGCTTATTTATTATCAGTGTTTTATGAAAACAATTTATCTCAAGTGCCCTTTATTGAGTCACAAATTAAAGTAGGAGTTATAAAATTTTCGTAAAAATACTTTTAAATGTTTTTTGACTTTGATTATGTTTCAATACTGAATACTGAAATCAGTAAATTCGTTATGAAATACATTATTATAGTTCACTAGTTGCGCCCCGCGTTTTCACCCGCGCAGATTTAAATCCCGGTATTCCACGGGATAAAAAATAGCCTATGCGTTATTCCAGACTGTAATCCATCTCTCTACCAAGTTTCATCCACATCCGTTCAGCCGTTCCGGCGTGAAAGAGTAACAAACATCCATCCATCCATTCATACAAACTTTCGCGCTGATAATATTAGTAGGATAGTGACCATCATCATCATCAGCCTACAGAAGTCCACTGCTGAACATAGGCCTCTCTTATACGTTTCCAGGAAGAACGATTCCGAGCCAATGTCGGCCGGCAGTCCATCGGGCAGGAGGCCACGCTTCGTTTTTCTGTTCGTGTTCGCCATTAGAGAACCTTTATTCCCCAGTGGTTGTCAGTTCTTCGAGCTATATTACCTGCACATTGCCACTTTAATCTGCTGATTCTGAGAGCTACGGTGGCTGTCTACCGGTGGCTGGTGTTTGCCTAGCTTATAAATAAATGTATAATTATTGGCTGGATTATAATAAGTTCATTGACACAGAGATATATTATATTAGCTATCTGGTTTTAGTTCTTTGCTTATGTTGCAGATAGAAAGTGCTGTGAGGAATGCCCATCAATATTTTTATATCTATTGATGGTCTAGATATAGTTTTAATGAACGATAGATACCAAAACAGTAGAGTAACTTCTGTCATAAAGGTAGAGTTGCCAACTACAAACATGTCCGAAACGAAATGTTTCCTTTATTAGTTTTTGTTGGGCAAATAAACTCATTGTCATTGCGGGAGTAAACGAGGTTTCCTTTTAATTCGGTTTCTTACGTAACTTTGCAACAATATTGTGCGAAAGACAGTCATGAGAAAACTTTTGGCTGGATAGTAATCAATTATCTGTTCTTAACAATATTAGGAGCTTACTGGAAAAATGTTATGAATTCGGCGTTCTAAGAAAAGAAAATGTGTGTATATTAACTACTCAGTTTTTAGAAAGTAACTTGAATAACAATGATATACCTACAACTTTATGATTTGTTAATTATATTAAAAATCACTTGCATTGATAATTTAAATATTAAATTTTGGGTTAGCTAACAATCAAACTAACTTTAGATATATACTACTGATTGTAAAACTAAAAATAAACATTTGAAACGGAAACAGTCACACAACTATGACCCCAGAGCAAGTTTGGGGCTAGATAGTGTTATGTGAAATGTCCACAAATATTTATTTATTTATACTAATTTCTTTTTTCGATTGAGAGCACGGAATTGCACACATAATTATTTGGAAAAGAAAATAAAAAATCTAAACAAAACGGTCTTTATTCAGTACAATCACAGAGATCTCATTGAAACGTCTTATATACTAGGTGAATCTACCGCGAGAAAAACCTAGCAGTGTTTATCTGGATCGAAACCCACTATTTAACTATCAAAAGGCCGAGTCACTTCCACTAGACAACCAGTGCAAAAGAAAGGATCCAAAAATATCATCTTATTCTCCAGCGGAACCAACCAATAACTGCGAAAGACATCGCTATTTAGCTTAGCGAGAACGACTTTCCATCGTTTTCCTCGATATTTTCTCAGTTGTCAAAGCCGAAGGATCGGCTTATCTGTTAATCTTCACTCGCCCTACCTGATCTTGTTAGCTTTTAAATCTGCCTATAACAAGCTTTGCTGATAAAGAAACGCTATTCTGTTTATAAAAAAAAAAAAGTTGAAACATGGCTTACAAAAAAGATATAGAAATATACGAAGCCTTAGATAAAACATTAGTGATCTCTATGATAACTTGGATGGATAGCCGCTCCACCTTTTGAACCTTGAAAAAATATGCAAGTACAAACATATTTTATAGTAATAATACTTACGTAAATTATGTCTGACTATGTCCACATCTTAGAGGATTTTGTGTACCCACAGATCAGTATTATTAACCAGTCCATCAATTTTTTTTAATACTGTTATCAAGTCTACTGCATAAATTACATCTACACTATATTATTTCCGGAGAAATGTATTTTGACAGGAAATTTAGTATTATTTATACTTAATGCTTCCCTATAAATTTAAAATTTACCGTTAACGTAGATTCACAAAATCAAACCCCAAAAATTAGTTCCCAAAAATTAGTAGTAAATTAGTTCAGTCCATGAGATTCATCTATAATACGAGTAGGTCTAATTCATGTCTAATTATATTCCCTCACCTGACAATTGGTAACCCTGCGGATGTTCTATTAACCACAGAAACAGTATTTAAGAAGTAGAATATAAAGTTTAGCGCCACATCTGCGGGCCACAACTGCGCCAATCGTTCGGTTGAATACGCTCGCAGTGTTTTTCAAGTGCCATGACATATCAGCCAAAAATGCGTTGCGTTCGACGTAGCGCTGAACCTCCCTAGAACGATTATTTCAGCCAAAACGCATCCTACTACTATAAAAAATATAAAAAGGTATCTGAAAAAGCAGTAAAAAAAATTCACTGTAACTCACAAAAAAGTATTTACTTATTTTTTGTTTCTACTGCAAACACATTGATACTATTCTGTGGTTCTATTATTAGATTCGCCTTCTTTGAGCCGGATATCAATGTGATCCAAAGGAGTAACCCTGGATAATGGCTGTGAATATTTCAGTATGTTGAATACGTAATTGCGTAAGCCAATATAGAAAAGGGTTCGATATAACGGTTAAAAAGAACTTATTCTATCATACATATTCTATGATTTAGTTTTTTCATAGCATCTAACACATCGGTTATAACTTTGTATTAGCGGGATATATACAATCCACAGAATCGCCTGTGTTGTAAAATAGCGACTCAAAACTTTCATTAGCAGCCAATCTCGTGAGATGGAGCTATAAGACAGGGCAGTGACCGAACAGTGTGGTGTAGTTGAGAGCAGTAAACACGCCCAGTTTAGAGTCCACAATAATGAACCAAGTTGTCTGGTTAAACTTTGGGCTTGGCTCGGGTTTAGCTACATGTTCTGCTTAGTAGTACTAATAATACAGCAGTAGAAATAGGAAACTGTAGTGATGATTGCTAAAACATTTTGTATTTGTAGCATAAAGGACAAGCAGCTGAACAATGAAAAAAAAGCACTTATTTCGGGCAACAGCTATCACTAAGACGTCCGCAAAACGCTAGGCAATTTCATATACTAACAAAATCAAATAAAAAAAAGTCAAATCTTCAGTAAGGATACAATCAGTCAAGTTATAAGGATATTCATATAAAAATGTAATTAAAAAAATACCATAAAACGTGTGATGTATTCGACTTGCGGTTCAGATCACGGCTCCAGCTTAAGCTCTGACTAAAAATTTGCTGTCATACATCGACAACATTTGTACAATTTATACAATATTTACTTACAAAGCACATTTTATTCATGCGCGGCACTCATACATTTACTACCTGCTTATTGGCAGAACGTAAGAAAATCCAAACAATATGTGGACTAATAAGAAGCGGTATATTTCTTACTAAATGTGCGAATTTCGCACAGCTGTTTTGAGCTCATAACAGAACTCTTAACTGCGCCCTAGTGCCGTACTATGCGACTTTACTACTTCTTTCATACACGTACTTTAAACGGTTTAAAGGAAAGAACTTCAGGAAATTAACAAAATGAATTTCCCCTTGGAGGTTTGAACCGCGAAGTCATGAAAATGGTACAGCATTTCGTCACAGTGGAAACTTAAGCAATAAAAATGTACCTAGATAAATATCTTATTTAAAATATTACATAGTGTGAGACCTAAAAGTGAGGCGATGTAATAAAAACTTTGTTATGTAATGGTGAAACTTTTTACCACAAGATTATTTTAAACACTGCAAGATTTTCTAGAACAAGTTTCAGATCTATATCAACGTGTACTGTACAGCATGTATAATAATGGGTGGGATTGACCAAACAAGTGTAGACATACTAAAAACAATGACTAATAATTTATGACTAACATTTTAAACAATGACTAATTTCAACCTCTGAAAAAAACTAATTTAATAAATAAATAATGACAGACTTTCCAAACACTATCTAGCCCCAAACTAAGCCAAAGTTTGAATATGAGAACCAGATAGCTGATAAAATAAATATAATCCTTTTTTTGCAAATACATACTTATAATAGATACAACCAGACAGAGAACGATCATCTCTTTTCATCACACAAATGTTTGTTCCCGGTGGGGATCGAACCCACGGCCTACGGCGCAGAAAGCAGAGTTACTACAAACTGAGCTGAGAAGGCTGTGTGTGATATTAAGTCGTAACCATCACATATAACAAAGCATTGCATCCCAAGTCACGCTCGATAGAAACGTGCCCAGTGAGGTCCACCAACTTGAGGCATTGATATTATTTGTCAAAGATGTCAAACCTCATGTTTGTGTCTGTAATTTCATCAGCAACCACACTATTTAAACCAAAACACAGTCACGTTCCTTGGCGGCTGAAAAAGACGAGAGCTCTATTATTGTATCGATGCTTACAATAAAGTGTTATCCATCTATGAAAGTACATAGTTGTAGGTAGGTACAAATCCAAACCTGCCAGCGTCACGTGAGCTCAGCGCTTCATAACCACAATAGATTTACAACACACTAGCAATATAGTACACAAGCTAGCAATACCAGTGCAGTGAGCGAGAACATTTTTGAACGTCAATAGCGAACTGGAGTGAAATCGTAAACACTCCAGCTAAACCTTTATTAACGTTAATAAATGCATTATTTACTTGGAAATTTATCGCTTTTGTCGCACCTGCGGCCGCGATAAACTTTACCACCGTTTTGCCGCTTTCTTGTGCGTCGTAGCTGAGGCTGAGGCCATACTTGTAAGCATTTCTTCTCAAAACTCCAAACCTAAAACAGCTTTATGTTTAACTGCTACAAGGTTCAGTATTGGCTCCACTTCTATTCAACTATCACATTATATACCGACAATTTATGTACGCGGGTGATAAATCGCTATTTTAACCAAGTACGATTTTATATTTCATACTGATCCCATATTCTACGGATATGTGTAAAAACCACTGCGAACAGAGAGATCGTGCTTAAAAGTGCGGTTGGAGCTAGTAAAAATAAACCCAGTAGAGAGCACCCACTTAGCGCGGTCAACATTTGGATAGTGACCGTTAGTGGATTTACAGCTGAGCTCTTACGTGCTTTAGATGTAGGTCCCTGTTACAACAGTCACTAAGCCATGATGGAGACGACCTAAGAGCTCTTTCCAAATAAATAAAAAAATATCGGTGGACTTTCATATTTATTTACAACAAAAGACTTTGTCACTAGAATTGAAAAAGTGGTAACACATTGTTTTAATATCCATTATAGTTAGTTACTTAGTTTTTACTCAGTAGTTAAACTCAGTAAAAAACTAAGTAAGAGCAAGCTTTAATCTAGCTAAAATACTAAGCTGTTAAGCTGTATGTTCTTGAGAATTGAGAGTAATATTTTTATAAATAAATCACATAATTTTACGATATATTAGAATAAATTCAGGGTTGAGTATATCCAGTAGCAATTAATTTGAAATAATTTATTAAAAAAGGGCATTTTTACTGTGACGGCCCCCCCTTCAAAATCAACCTATCCTTTATATCCCCCTAAACGAAACTACCTACACTCTGTTATCTAAACTAAACATTATACCTACAGCTCTATAAATTCTACTTATCAAATTAAAATCCCCAGACTAATGAAAAACCCCTAAAGTGACCTACCTATTCAAAACCTAAAGAATATAAATTCAAGACAGAATCTAGCTAATCCAAAATGACCATAGTTCTTTTTGAATGAAGTTAATGTTAAAATAAAGCTCAGGAGAGGATATCGTGACCTTAATCGTTATCCAACCGCAAGGGCTGGTGTCTTTTAGCCAAGCGAATCCTGGATCTCCCTCACTATCAAGTGCATATAGATTAGATGACGTGACAATATTAGAACGGTATCAAACAGCGAATATCACAGATTATCCGGAGACAGTCTGTTTACGATAATCGGTGCCTCTCCTATTGCTTCTGCTTGGGGTCCAGGCCTCCGGACGTACACAAGAAGTATTTTGGAGCGGGCCCGCTCTTTTTATAAACCAATACCTATAAGGCATGGTACCAATACCTAAGGTATGGTAGATTATTCATATGAGTATGACTGTCGATGGTAGTCGTGAACGACTAGTTTGTGTTAGGTCATACGATACTGTCTTGGTGCAGTCGTTGTGGAGCGGACATAAACCGAGGAAATAGGTCCCTACAGATTGATGAAAAGCCTGTAAATGATCGGCTTGCAAGTGAATAAAGTATTAGCTATTGCATCATCATTAAACCTGCGTGTACTCGAATTTCACAGTATTTTAGACATGTACAGTTAAGAAACAATGAGCTATTGTCATTAGGATTCAAGTTCTGTGATCTAATCTGAGTTATCTTTAGTTAGTTACCTTTGTAGTAGTTCATCAAAGAATCTAAGTATCCCCATATGCTAGACTTACTGGGTGGTTGAAGTAAAAGTGGAAACAAGCATATAACAGAAAGACAAGTTTATTGTTTACTTCTAGCAAAGCATGTCACACAGTGACAAGTATAATTATTATCAGATAATTATAATCTAATTATTTATTCTATTAGTTTGACAAAATATATTTATTTCGGTATTGGTCCACCACTGACCACTGAACAAGGAGGCTATTTACTGGTCACCGGAGTTCACAGTAATTAGCTTACTCGTCATGTGTGTTCCCACAAAACAAGCAATGTAATTCTTGTTCCTCAGGAGAACGAAAGGTCAGAAGGAATTCTTTAATTCTCCCTACCACCAAAACCGGGAGGTAGCAATAATTTACTGTGGTTTCAATGACCACAAGCCCGAAATAGGCTAGCAAACTTTAAGGGACTTTGGCTCTGATGGAGCGGACATAAGCTAAAAAAACACACAAAAATATTGGTAATTAGCTTCGAATAATTTAAGGTTCTTTATTAATCAGAGTGGGTTAATCCCTTACATTAAATTCAGTCGTTAGACTGAATAATTTAGGTAACCTTTAATCATTCAAAATTACCACAATACAGTACAATAGACTTAACTTTCAGTTGACCGCAAAATAACACTGAAGTTATATTTTATAACAAACACAGCGGCGCTGGATTCAACTGCTTAGTAAATTTATAAGAGGCAAACACTGTCTCTACAAACTACCAGCTATTAATTACACCTTTTATACTATTAGATATAAGTCCAAAACTAAAACTGAATTTATCCGCTAACTCCTTGAACTCAATTTAATCGACCCCTTCACGCTGCTCTAACTCGACTTTAGCTCACACCGCGATTCACTGTTATCGACTGTCTCTCTCTGTGATTCAGAACTCCCTATCTCACTGACTAAAACTGACTGCCTCTCTCCGTGGCTCTAATCGAAGTGTCTTACTGACCCTACCATCACTCTCCGTGGCTCTTATCCAAGTGTGTCAACTCCCGGGGTGGTATCCTCGTGGTTCAACCCCTGAAAGTCTCCGCCCTGTTCATCGCATTGCGTAGACGCATTCGGACAACGATGCGATTCGTAGATCCCAAAAACAGTAAAATTTGGCGTTTGCCAATCAACGACGCTGACGTCACTGATTAGGGAGGCACCCTTTAACCAGCAGATGCCGCCGTAAGCCTCGATCTTGAAGCTCCAATATGAAAAAAAATAAAAATGCGTGTGTGCATAATAATATTCCAAACAAAATATGTACATTAATTAATCTGTGGCATTATTTACAATAGAGTGATGCAAACCAACTCAAAAGCATTACAACGATTTATTGCAGCATTGTACATAGGAGATCATATTATGTCGTTTACATAATATTCTATTGTGACCTGTGTGAAGCTAATGTACAATAATGTAAGTCTTCAGACTCAGATCTTGTCGATTCGAACGACAATAAAGTTTATTTCTCCTTGAGAAGATAAAACGTCTTATCAATATGTACGGTTATTATGATACAAGTTAGGTACTCCTATTAAATGTCATATTACGGTAACGCATTTTAAAGCAACGCTCCCGTGATGTTAGAATAGTTCACCAGTGGTCCTTTTGTAAACACATCTGTTTGCTATTGCAATGATATTATTGCTCTGAGATTGAGTTTTTGTGTCTGTCTCTCTGGTTTTTTTTTTTTGCGTCTGTCCTTAAATGGATTCTAAGATTTTCAGCACAACGGGAAACATTCCTTGTTAAAAACAAAGAATATTCTCAGATAGCAAGTCCCTTTTTTATGATATTGGCCTTTCAAAGTGGTTCGAAAGTTGCGTTCGTTTGCGTGCACGTGCACGTCAATTGATTTGTTTATTGGTTTCCAAGAAACAAAAAAAAACACTTTGAGCCTGCCCAAATATCTAACATCACGTGTTTTGAAACGGTTTTTATTAAGTACCTAACGAGTGTTAAGATAACTAAAAATATTCGTTTAATATTTTTGGGGTTCGCTACATTCCACCCTTTGAAAATATTAAACTCTCTTGAGTGATCAATCTTTTCATCAATTTAAAACTTATTATTCAATTCAAATAACCTTTCAACTACCTACGTCTCTATTTTTCGTCCATACTTCCTATAATAACCAAATCATTTAAATCTTAAGTAACTTTTAACTAGTTTCTTACAAGTTATCTAATAATTCCAACAGGTCGTTGCTCACCACCCTTAGACCTTTGCATAATCCTATAAGTGAATGTTTTATTTTATAAACTTTTTAATGGCCTATATTCTAACCTATTCGTTGTAAAAGATATATGACCTATAAGATATTCCTATAAAATATTTATCCTAAAACATATTTATCCCTTAAGATATTCGTAGTTTTATTTGGACGCACGCTTGGGTGTGTGCTGCTTTTCATAAAACCTTGATAGGTGAATTGCGTTGTAGTTTCCTCTTATACCACCGTCTTCGTTTATCAGTGTGTATACGTTCGCATATGGTATTGCACCCACAACATAAGGTTCTTCAAACAATAATGAGAATTTCTTCGTAATTTTCTGTTTCTTATCCGACTTGGGTAGCGTTCTCAATTTGACCTTATCTCCAACATTAAACTGTATAAGTTTATGATTCGCATTGTAGAATTTTTCGTGTGTAGAATCTGCTTTTGCAATGCTTCGTTAGTAATAATTACATAACAATAACCAATGTATCGGCCATCTATTTGGTTGGTTTACCTTTTACCGATTCCATTGGAGCGTAGTTAGTACTCGAATGTATTGAATCATTGTAGTAATCTTTGATATGTGTTAGCATATCAACCCAACTATTGTATGATTTATGACAATAAGCTCTAAATAATCTTCCTAATTCACAATTAACACGTTCCGTAGAATTAGGATTTTGTACTGATGTATGGGATAATGCGATGTTTAACTTTGCTAATTCATCTTCCCAAACTCATAAAAAAAATTGAGCTCCATTGTGTTTGTCTGTGTCTTTATTTTCTTTAGGCAAGTATTGTTTCTTGTATAACAATAAGCTTACGATCAGTTCCCGAACGTTCATAGAATAAAATCTCTTCCTTGATTTTGTAAAATCTCATTTTGCTATCTGTAGTCAAGGTGCTTTGATTAAGCTATAAATGATAGCAAATGGCTATTGTTCTGACACAGTCCATCGTATCTCAGCTTCTGAAAGTCCTTTGCTACATAATCCAACGACCATGGGATCTCCTTCCTCCTTTAACTGATATACGCAGCTCGCAATTTCAATTGCACTCGTGTCAGTTTGTGCGTAATAAAATTTATTGATATCTGAATGAGTCAACATTACAGTAACTAAGAATAACTCTTTGACATGTTCAAAAGTGTTGCCGGTGTCCATTCAAAGAGAACATTCTTTTGTAACAGATGACAAAGTGGCTTTGTTTTTTCACCATATCTATAAATGAATTTCCTTAAATAGTTAATCAGTCCTAGAAAGCCTCTCACTTCACGCCTTTGACATCCCTAGGCTGTGGAAACTTCTTTATCAATATGACTCTATCAGGGTCCATCTTTATTCAATCTACAGTTACAATGTGTCCCAGTAATTTAACTTCCGTCTGCAAAAAAACTGCATTTCAAGTTGCATGACATGTTTGCGTGATGCAATCTGTCTAGAACTCTCACTAGATATTCCATGTGCGTTTCTAGTGTCCTAGAAGTAAACAGTACTAGATAGTCTAGATAGTTTACACAAAAGTTTCTTACTTCCGCTCCTTGTATGATGTCTATAGTTCATAGCTCTACTGAAACTGGAAACTGACGTCTTCAGCCCTTGCAGTAAAACATTATTATAGGTGTATGTTTTACACATGAAGGTAAAGCCTGTGTTTTTTTTTTGTTGGATATTTCTCTAGATGAATGTGAAAATACGCATCTCTACAATCAAGAATGCTAATGAACTTCACGCCATGAAATGATTGTAGTATCTCTGAATTTATCCGTGGAGCCTCTGCGTCACCTATCATTCTTTCATTTAACTCTCGCGCATCTATTAACAAGCGAACACTGCTATCCATTTTAATTACATAAGTCATAGGACTACAATAGCATGTACTCTCTCATAAATAATGCCTAATTCTTCTAACTCAGCTATTAATTGCTCGTACACGTGCGTTCTACCTGGCTTGTCGGATAACTATTTGATGTTTTTTTTTTAAACAGATAATAGCAAATGCTTTTCGTGCATTGTCTTGTTTAACGAATGGATATATTGTTGTATAGGTATTCCGATATTCCGTAACTCCATGTTCAATGGTTGTGTTTTGTTTTGCTCTACTATCGGGTTCCATTGTAATCACTGATTGTTTCTTTTAATATCTATTGTGACACTGCTGAGGTAATTTAACTCGACACCTGTTCGTTTTCCTGATTAGAAGAACTCGTCTGTTGTGTATCCAACGAATCGGTCTCATTAAATGTCAACGTGCCACCCTTAGACCATTTTATGGCTGGTATAGACCTTCGATTTCCTCTATAATTGTTTCTTCCTCGACCCCGTCTTCGTCCATAGTTTGAACCTTGCCTTGCCTGGGCGAAATTTATTGAATTTACTCTTGTATAATTTTCTCTACCGCACCCTTTTCCTCTCACAGTACTAACGTTCGTATTGTCTTTCGATTTGTCTACAACAATGTCTTCGATTTTGGACAAGAAATCTGCCGCTGCAGATGTCGTGGCTTCATTTTGCTGAGTAAACCAGTGCATCTGTATATCGACTGGGAAGTGTTTCATAACGGAATTAACTTTTTCACTTTCACTCCATGGAATAGTTAATGAACGGACAGCATCTATCTGACTGGCAAAATGGTCGCTCATCTTTATTTTCGAATCCGGACTCCACGATGAATGAACAAGGTTATATCTTGCTTGCTCCTGTTGTTGAATTCCCCAGAATGTTTTTTTGAAATGCTCTCTCAAAATCCGCGAAAGAATTCCACGCCTGGCTATAAAGATTTAGCCTTTTCAAAGCTGACCCTTTGACACATTCTTTTGCAATATTAATCGCGCAATCTTCTCCATCAACAGAATCAATGTACCTCTTTAACTCGTCTATAAAACTCATGGGGTTTGTATTATTCCTCTCATTGAATGATGGTTTAGTTATGGTCGAGTGTACCAAGAAAGGAATTTTGCGCTTTGTTACGGTAGTAGAAGTCGTCTGTCTAGAAGAACTACTTGCCAAGCTGTCTTCACTCGGTGCAACTGTTTCTAACTGAGAAGCCGAAGTAACATTGCTTGCTGCAAAACTTGCACGTTCTTGTTCCAGTGATACGATTTGCGTTACTGGCATAGAAGAATTCGTTCCGCCTGTCCTAAATCTAGCACGCTCTCGTTCTAACGCATCTAACCTCTTAAGAATCTCCGTATTATCTTGTGGTATAGCTTGTTGTACTAACGGAGTAGAAGTTGTACTACCTGTTGTTACGCTTGCACGTTCGTGTCCTAATGTATGTAGTAGTTTCCTAATAATCTCGTTTACTTGGTTATCGGACAACTGAAAACCTGAAGTGTTCGACGGACTCGCCTGTTGATTATCTACATTTATTCCCTCGGGAACGGTTGTACCTACAGAAGGATTTGCCTCTGTGTTTCGTTTGCGACCTCTTTTCGACCTGGTAGGCGGCATGTTGTTATTGTCTTATTTATTACCATGCACTGCAATAAAAGCTCTGAAATACAATAACCAAATTTCTGTTATGCTTGTTGCTTTAAAAATTCTCCGACACAGTATAATAAAATCTAATGGCTTAACCCAGTAAGTCTTATAATTAAATGCAATATCTGAACAAAGGTTTGCCTCTCATAAAACTTTGCATTGTTTTGTAAAATAGAAAGTCGTGGGAAAAATTAAATAGGTACAGTTTTGTGTTTAGAACCAAATATTTTTCCAAAATCTATTTAATTTGTGATCGTCAAAATAATGTTAATCCTACGTTGTGTTTTTTTTTGTTTTAAGTAATCTAGGTAATTTTCCTTGGGGTATAGCGCTTAGCTACACACATTACCAAGATCCTGTTATCACGAGCACCACATGTGACGGCCCCCCCTTCAAAATCAACCTATCCTTTATATCCCCCTAAACGAAACTACCTACACTCTGTTATCTAAACTAAACATTATACCTACAGCTCTATAAATTCTACTTATCAAATTAAAATCCCCAGACTAATGAAAAACCCCTAAAGTGACCTACCTATTCAAAACCTAAAGAATATAAATTCAAGACAGAATCTAGCTAATCCAAAATGACCATAGTTCTTTTTGAATGAAGTTAATGTTAAAATAAAGCTCAGGAGAGGATATCGTGACCTTAATCGTTATCCAACCGCAAGGGCTGGTGTCTTTTAGCCAAGCGAATCCTGGATCTCCCTCACTATCAAGTGCATATAGATTAGATGACGTGACAATATTAGAACGGTATCAAACAGCGAATATCACAGATTATCCGGAGACAGTCTGTTTACGATAATCGGTGCCTCTCCTATTGCTTCTGCTTGGGGTCCAGGCCTCCGGACGTACACAAGAAGTATTTTGGAGCGGGCCCGCTCTTTTTATAAACCAATACCTATAAGGCATGGTACCAATACCTAAGGTATGGTAGATTATTCATATGAGTATGACTGTCGATGGTAGTCGTGAACGACTAGTTTGTGTTAGGTCATACGATACTGTCTTGGTGCAGTCGTTGTGGAGCGGACATAAACCGAGGAAATAGGTCCCTACAGATTGATGAAAAGCCTGTAAATGATCGGCTTGCAAGTGAATAAAGTATTAGCTATTGCATCATCATTAAACCTGCGTGTACTCGAATTTCACAGTATTTTAGACATGTACAGTTAAGAAACAATGAGCTATTGTCATTAGGATTCAAGTTCTGTGATCTAATCTGAGTTATCTTTAGTTAGTTACCTTTGTAGTAGTTCATCAAAGAATCTAAGTATCCCCATATGCTAGACTTACTGGGTGGTTGAAGTAAAAGTGGAAACAAGCATATAACAGAAAGACAAGTTTATTGTTTACTTCTAGCAAAGCATGTCACACAGTGACAAGTATAATTATTATCAGATAATTATAATCTAATTATTTATTCTATTAGTTTGACAAAATATATTTATTTCGGTATTGGTCCACCACTGACCACTGAACAAGGAGGCTATTTACTGGTCACCGGAGTTCACAGTAATTAGCTTACTCGTCATGTGTGTTCCCACAAAACAAGCAATGTAATTCTTGTTCCTCAGGAGAACGAAAGGTCAGAAGGAATTCTTTAATTCTCCCTACCACCAAAACCGGGAGGTAGCAATAATTTACTGTGGTTTCAATGACCACAAGCCCGAAATAGGCTAGCAAACTTTAAGGGACTTTGGCTCTGATGGAGCGGACATAAGCTAAAAAAACACACAAAAATATTGGTAATTAGCTTCGAATAATTTAAGGTTCTTTATTAATCAGAGTGGGTTAATCCCTTACATTAAATTCAGTCGTTAGACTGAATAATTTAGGTAACCTTTAATCATTCAAAATTACCACAATACAGTACAATAGACTTAACTTTCAGTTGACCGCAAAATAACACTGAAGTTATATTTTATAACAAACACAGCGGCGCTGGATTCAACTGCTTAGTAAATTTATAAGAGGCAAACACTGTCTCTACAAACTACCAGCTATTAATTACACCTTTTATACTATTAGATATAAGTCCAAAACTAAAACTGAATTTATCCGCTAACTCCTTGAACTCAATTTAATCGACCCCTTCACGCTGCTCTAACTCGACTTTAGCTCACACCGCGATTCACTGTTATCGACTGTCTCTCTCTGTGATTCAGAACTCCCTATCTCACTGACTAAAACTGACTGCCTCTCTCCGTGGCTCTAATCGAAGTGTCTTACTGACCCTACCATCACTCTCCGTGGCTCTTATCCAAGTGTGTCAACTCCCGGGGTGGTATCCTCGTGGTTCAACCCCTGAAAGTCTCCGCCCTGTTCATCGCATTGCGTAGACGCATTCGGACAACGATGCGATTCGTAGATCCCAAAAACAGTAAAATTTGGCGTTTGCCAATCAACGACGCTGACGTCACTGATTAGGGAGGCACCCTTTAACCAGCAGATGCCGCCGTAAGCCTCGATCTTGAAGCTCCAATATGAAAAAAAATAAAAATGCGTGTGTGCATAATAATATTCCAAACAAAATATGTACATTAATTAATCTGTGGCATTATTTACAATAGAGTGATGCAAACCAACTCAAAAGCATTACAACGATTTATTGCAGCATTGTACATAGGAGATCATATTATGTCGTTTACATAATATTCTATTGTGACCTGTGTGAAGCTAATGTACAATAATGTAAGTCTTCAGACTCAGATCTTGTCGATTCGAACGACAATAAAGTTTATTTCTCCTTGAGAAGATAAAACGTCTTATCAATATGTACGGTTATTATGATACAAGTTAGGTACTCCTATTAAATGTCATATTACGGTAACGCATTTTAAAGCAACGCTCCCGTGATGTTAGAATAGTTCACCAGTGGTCCTTTTGTAAACACATCTGTTTGCTATTGCAATGATATTATTGCTCTGAGATTGAGTTTTTGTGTCTGTCTCTCTGGTTTTTTTTTTTTGCGTCTGTCCTTAAATGGATTCTAAGATTTTCAGCACAACGGGAAACATTCCTTGTTAAAAACAAAGAATATTCTCAGATAGCAAGTCCCTTTTTTATGATATTGGCCTTTCAAAGTGGTTCGAAAGTTGCGTTCGTTTGCGTGCACGTGCACGTCAATTGATTTGTTTATTGGTTTCCAAGAAACAAAAAAAAACACTTTGAGCCTGCCCAAATATCTAACATCACGTGTTTTGAAACGGTTTTTATTAAGTACCTAACGAGTGTTAAGATAACTAAAAATATTCGTTTAATATTTTTGGGGTTCGCTACATTACTAAATAATACAAACAAAGCTAAATAAGCTTTGATTAATAATCTTCGGATTCCGAATGTGATATAACAAAAACTTAATATAGGTATACAGGGCAAAACCTAGTATTGGTTCGAATATTTAAATTACATACTTGGTACATAGTAACTAACTTTTTAAAGTAATCAATATGGCACAGCGTGTATTATATTATTGTAGTAGAGCTAGAATATTATATGGAATTGGAACAGTTTCACGATTTTGATCCCCAGACAAGATTAGCTACTGTACTGGAGACTACGAGACATACTACGCTGCACACTTCAAAACATAAATTTAACCAAAAACAAAAACAATCAACGACGATTCGTCTTTCCTGAGTAGGTACCGCCAAATAAACAGACAAAAAACCATCCAAATTGAGAGCTCAGCCCCATTCAAAATTGAATATTTGTAATGAATGAACGATAAATTAAGCAGCTCATTTGACCGGATGAATGGGGCCGTAATAGACTGCCAACTGTCGTCTCCCCACAAAAGAAATGTAGGAGCGAAGGAGCCGTTTCTTTGTTCTTGCTAAATCGAGTACTAGAGTCGTTTGTCGACCTTATATCACGGTGATTCGACATTTATGGCCCGACCTGAGCTAACTGGCGGTAACTCTTCATTCGGGTATAGGCTGCGATCGATTTTATCCCAAGAACTAAGATATCTTATCCACAGCATCAGTGGTATAGTGGGAGTGACCTCGCTTCCTGATCGAAGGTCCGAATCCGGTCGTAAACAAATGAAATGTTTTCAAAAATGTATGTACTCACAACTGTGTACTTACAAAAGTAATTCTAGATGTATGGAATAGAATAGAATATTCATTTATTTGACAACTAACGCCAGAAGAAGCATACAGAAGAAAGAAAATTAGGCAGTAGAAAATAAAGCCCGTAGTAGGGACACAAAAATTGTTTAATTGTAACGTATCTCTAACTAAGCTCTTTGCAATTCCTAAAGTATCTAAAGTTGGTACTTGGTTGGTACTTTAGATACTTTGTGAGTGTAATAAGGGGATATCTTTTGTGTCTGGGGATCAAAGTAGTGAAACTGTTTCGCTTTTATCAATCTCTGCGTAAGAAATTGAAAAAGCGTTGCCTAAAAGTTGTTATGAAAAATGTTTATACAAACAAACTGCCTAATAAATATTGAGACGCAAGTCAGTCTGTACTCAATGAAAATTTCATGAAGTTAATAAATATGTAGGTCGATAACTGATATATTTTATGTGTATTCATCAATAAAATTCTTTCAAACAACCGTTATGGAATTTTTTTAGCTTTTAGTAAATAACGGTTTCAATTTTATTATATAAGTGAAGTGTCAATTTATAAACGTGGCAGGTTCTAAATTCTAAGTTTAAGCATAAGTATTGGTCTTTTAGTCAATATTGACGGATTGGCATTTTGCTTGTATTTGTTCGACGCTACATTTATTTAGAAAGGATTTTACTACGGGTGTGTACAATAAATGCTAACAATCAGTGCATCTACAAAAGCGTAACAGGTAAGAATTTAACCTGTTACGTTTATGTAATAAAACAAAAAACCACCGTATATATAATTTAACCTTAAAAATAAATACTTTTATTTCAAAGAAAGGTTAAACAGTATTATTATTATAACCGTATTTGGACCTACGACCTCATCATCAGTAAAAGCTAATACAAGTATTTATTTCAAAGAAAGGTTAAACAGTATTATTATTATAATTATTATTATAACCGTATTTGAACCTACGACCTAATCATCAGAAGACTAGGTCCTTACCACTAAACGACGGGTGTTCTATTTCATAGCTATTTGGTCTAGTAGTGACTATTATGCTTATTTTAGAAATTCATTTATTTCCTATTTGATATATTTGACCATTCATTCATTCATTCGTATGTATCCACATTGTGTTTGTTATACGCGCAATGTAAATCCACGTCGGCGGAAACTGAATATTCCCGATTGAGGTAATTGAGAGCTTACAGGAATTTATTTTCAATTTTGTATGCTATGAAGGTTCTTCTACAAAAATATGATCGGGAATCACACGCTGTTGTCAGTTTTCATCAGGTAAGAGTTTGAATATTTTTATCTTTCCGCTGTTGTCACTTTCTATATTGATAGTTATCTTTTTACCCGAGTGCCGAGGGTTATGTGTTTGGCGTGTATCTATCCATGTATGTATTTATGTATCCTTCCTTCGCTATTTCCTTTATTACCACGTAGCAACCAAACGGCTGGATGGATTTTGATGATTCTGGTATCAAAAGATTCGTCGCAACTTCCCAAGTGTCCTTAGAATAAAAAAAATCAAAAAATCACGTGGGAAGGAAAGCACGAGCGATATTCTCTCACATTAAAAAAAAATCTTTTCTCTATCATAGCAATATGGGTATCAAAATCAAGAGAGTGATAAAGTGTTTTCAAATAATAAATAAAATATAAAAATAAAAATAAAATCGTTTATTTCAGACCACTAAGTCCATAGAAGTAGTACAAATTATTAAACACAAAAATATAAAACAAACTAAAATTAAATAATTTATGCCGTTGTGAAGCACTGAGGACGATCAACGTATGAAATATATTCCTCCGTTAATCGTTCTCAGCACAAGACATTTCCATATAGGAGAATTCCAGCTATCAGCAACAGTCTTCAGGATGCTGTTGGGGCTGCCGCGCACTCTACTGATTAGTGACGCAGTTTTCTTGCGCATCAGGGCGTGAAAACCATCAGTGTGGTAGTGTGCAAACATCCCTGATGCACTGCAGAAACGCGGCAGCCCCAATATCATACGGAAGATGTTATTATATTGGACACGTAGAGTATCCAGCGATTTCTTGGTATGCTTTACCCACAGACTTCCCGTGTAAAAACTCTGACAGTAGGCTTTAAAAAGCGTAATTTTAACTAAATTAAAAAAATAATGTATTAGTTTTTGATTTAAAGTAAACCCTCAAAGACAAAACCAGAACGCAAAATTCGTTAAGACAATTTAGTGAACTAGGCCATGAGTGATACTAAAATCTAAATATATATTATAACTCAAAGGTGACTGACTGACATAGTGATCTATCAACGCACAGCCCAAACCACTGGATGAATCGGGCTGAAATTTGGCATGCAGGTAGATGTTATGACGTAGGCATCCGCTAAGAAAGGATTTTGATCAATTCTACCCCCAAGGGGATAAAATAGGAGATGAAAGTTTGTATGAAACTTTGAATTCCTTAGCGCGAGCAAAGCCGCGGGTTCAGCTAGTATATCATAAAACCTTCCCTATGGTCATACAAATCGTTTAGAAAAAACCGCATCAAAATCTATGAAGCCGTTTCGAAGATATTAAGAGTTTTGTAATAAAAAAATGTGATTGCTGGTAACCCAAAAGTGATAAAAATGAGTTATACAACCACAGGCGTCAGTAAACTGCTAGGACATAGGTACGCGAGCCTCCGACTGCCTGCGATCTTTAAATTTTTATCATTCGTCAAGACTGAAGAAAGGATTTCAATATTAAAAAGTACCAAATTTAAAACATTATCTTATTTACCTACCTACATACTTTTAGTTTGGACACTCGGGTTTTTTATTTTTCAATAAATCTTCTTGTTGCTGGTGTCAAATTATGACAGATGGATCCAATGGGTATTGCCTACGCCTCAAGTTCAATTGGCGCCCACCGTGAAATCACACATAAATTATTTCATAATTTCACTTACTGTTTTTATCAGTTCTAGCATTTTTATAAATTGTTTTGTGTGGCAGAAATGAATGATTGTATTTATCACCCATAGTTGCAGTCGTTGGTCATGGTAGTTATAAGTCCATCGGCGCAGCTAGAACGGTATTTATAAAATAGTACTCCCTTCTCAGCTCAGTTGGTAAGCTCTGCTTTCTGCGACGTGGGACGTGGGTTCGATCTCCACCGAGAACAAACATTTGTGTGATGGACGAAGATTTGTTCTATGTCTGGGTGTTATAATATCTAAGTATGAATTTACAAAAATAATGTAGGTATTATATCAGCTTAATTGTAGTAAAAATAATGTAGGCAAAATTAAGATGGTGATGGTGTTTGGATCGAGATAGTGCTGTGTAGAATGACCACCAATATTTAGTTTTATATTTCATAGAAAACTTGAAAAATCTAGACTCCACTAGGATATTAATCAAGCACATCGCGTCTCGAATATGATTTATGAAGTGTACTTTTATCTAAACAATCGATACAGTCGGTCGGGCCGCGTCATAGTGGCCATTAATCATAGTTATCTCACCCAACCCACATTGTGGTGCATTGGACCAAGTATTTGGAAAGAAATAATCGGACCGTAATGGATTATGCCCTCGATGACCCGCGCAAATATCGAATATTGAGAAAGAGTTTCAGGAATGTAAAATGTGATATACACGTGGATATGCATCAGATTATTATACTGCTCGTTTTCATGTCCTATCATCATCCTCAGCCTAAAGAAGTCCACTGCTGGATATTGGCCTTAATTCTTTGTAATAAGCGTCATTTTTGTTTGGTTTCTTCTAGTGTTGTAGAAGTGTAGCTTATTGTGTATCCATGACTACAAATAAACGCATAAGGTTAACAAAAGTAATAAATACGTCAATGAAAATTTGTTTGTGTAATGCTTGCCCTCTAACGGTTGGAGAACATGGTGAGGTTACCAGTTAGTACCAGCAGCTAATGAGCTTGCAACATGTCACGAATGAAATACCAACTATCGCAAAATATGGGTATTTAAATGTGATACTTTGGACTAACCCCCGGTTTCTGAAACCTTGATCTAAACTAATCGGCTGTCAAGTCAGTTGCTATTTCAGCTTTTACTTCAAATTAGATAGAGATAGCATGTAACTAGACAGTCGATTAGTGTTGATTGCGCTTTCAGAAACCGGGGATAAGTGTGGTTATCAGAGGTAACTTAGCGATCTTTAAAAAATCTTTAGTTGTTTCTGGGTAAAACTATATTTGAGTAGATATAGTATCACCTAGTATTATCACTAAGTATCACTAAGTTTGGTATTCACTAAGTGTGGTGTGGTAGTGTGGAATATCCTCATGGCTAGGGATTAAGTGAACTCCCATAATGATTTATACGTAACCAGTCATTTAACTTTTCTGTAAGTTCTAAACTGGTAAAAACAAATACTCGTACAATGAGCCTTCAAACCCAAGAGCGAATTAAGTTCTGTTTATCTTTTCCTGACCATTCATTTCAAAAGTAGGGCAAATCATGTCGACTTCACAGAACGCTAATCTAACACCCTGATTAATCCACAAGTTAAACAAACGAGTTAACATCTCAGCGAGTTGCCGTGTGCAAACAAACCCAACTTAATGGGTTAATATCATGGATCGTACAAATAATGGAAGTGGCATCATCTTCTCTTCTTTACACATATACTACATAGTTACGACCCGCGGTTTCACCCGCGCAGATTTAAATCCCAGTATTCCCACGGGATAAGAAGTAGCCAGCGTGCTATCCCAGACTATAATCTATCTATCTGCCAAGTTTCATCCAGATCCGTTCTACCGTTTCAGCGTGAAAAAGTAACAAACATCCATCCATCTATCCATACTTACAAACTTTCGCGTTTATAATAGTAGAAGGTTATATAGGTTTTGTAAACAAGAATAGCTCGTTACTTTTAAGGGCATTTCGTCCGTCGCACTTTTGAAGAATGTCATGTATTAGATTTCAATAAAAACATGTTCTAACATCCACGTTCATTATTGATGTGTGCTTCTGACATTTCCTTGCCTAGTGACCCTTTGAAACGGGTTCAGTTGTTAACGTCAAGAGGTACTGACTCTTGAAGCCGGTCCTTTTAGTTGGTTACTTTGAATGTACACTAACTTAACGTGTGGGAAACTTTTGCTGTGAGTAATAGCTTCCGTGCCGGTGAGTGGGTACGAGAGGGCGTCATGTTCACTATTTGGCTATGAAAGTATGGCAGCACTAGTTGCCTAATGTATAAAAGAAGTCCACTCACTGACTGACGTAATCTCTGAAGATAAAGAGCCTAGAGATCTGGTACTTGGTAATCTTAGAGGGGTGTAGATGAAAATTAAAATTAACTTACCAAGGGGTCCAAAAGGTATGTCAAAGTGAGCTACTTGTAGATAGATTATAACTTCATTGTGCTCCATAATAAGAGTTCATAGGAAAATAAAAACAATACTTAAAAAAACGACAGGTAGAATGGACAGTCTGATTGCTAAATGCAATCTCTTCTAGACAACCTATGGATGGACAAAAACATATCGCATAAGCAGTTGAATAAAACAAAGTAGCTGTAAGTCTAGTGATATTTGTGAGTGTCTCGATCGACCACATGAGGTTCGTAATGGTTGAGGCATTAGGCATCTTAAGACTCGTTGCTATAGTGCATACCTTGGGAGGCAATACTGTGATATGGGTGATGGTGAGTACTTAAATAATGTGGGCCATCAGCATGGTATAAAAAAAACTACGCTTGAACAAAGTAGCGAGCAACCATTAGTGTAGTACTAGATCAAAATACTCTCTTGATCTTCACCAGGTTACTTGATAAATTGTTTTGGACACGCTTAGTTCAAACTAACATTTAGTTTAATATGTTAAATTAAGAACAGATAGAGAAAATCGCTATGAGATACTTATATATGTCTTATGTTTTTCAGCAGTAACTTTTCAGTAAATATATAAACTGACTTCAAAAACATAAAACCTCCTATGCTCTAAAAAGCCTATTTTGGAGTCGGTGCAAAAAAATTTACATCCCAAGCGGACGTAACCTCTTTTTTACACATTATTCTTTACATCCAAAGTTCGATAATATATACATTAAAAGCATAACTTTTATTTGCCCGTTAAAAAATAAAAGGTTCGTTATCTAAACTTAACCGTCTCTTATAATTTATCCCCTTAGACCAAGGTGATTTGTTATCACAAATCAATCGACGACAGGACGGTGACGGCAAAAAGGGAATTAAATCAGTCCATCTCTATAAACCCCTGAAGATTATCCTCAAAAATACTGAAAGAATCTGTCGCAAAAGATTACGGGAATTCAGAGATTTTATAAAGCAAAATTTGATATTGTGGGGTAAAAAGATTAGTGAGTTACTTTAAAAAAACGGTAGGATTAAAAAGGGAAGATTTATTTTTTCGTTTGAATGAAAAGCTATAAATCTTCCCTAAAAATGAGTGGGGCTAGTAGAATAAATGTAAATTCTGACATCTGAAAAAATATCATCACACAGTATCATCGCACATCCTTATGTTACCGCAGTAAGTCAACCACCACACCGACGTGTGCCGCCGGCCATCCTACTAATATAATAAACGCGGTTGACGGTAAGAAAACGGTTTGTAAGTATGGATGGATGGATGGATGTTTGTTACTCTTTCACGTCGGCACGGCTGAACGGATCTGGATGAAACTTATTTGTGTGTGTACTAACAAATTGGACTTAGATGGCTGAAAATAAATGATTTGATTTGATTTGAAACTTGGCAGAGAGATAGATTATAGTCTGAGATACTATAATTTTTATTCCGGTAAGGCGCAACTGTTGTAATAGCTTTGATGCGAGCAGGTAAATCAAAAAGTTTTAGATGCAATGTTTTTCAATGTTAATTAATAAATTTTAAGCTATTATAAATTAAGTTTTGTTTAACCTGTACCTAAATATTTTTCTCGTGAGAATCGCAATTCGAACACCATTTAATCTTTTTAAAAATATTGTTACTCACTCTCAGGAATACAAACAAGAAGTGTTGCGCTAACTCACGAAAATGCGACAGACAAACAACATAAAAGATTGGCAAAATTTATGGTATCGATGTCGCAAACCACACTGTAGACGGAGAGACCGCTGTTAGTTTGTAATAAAAATAATAAATATTTACAAAATGTACCTGCATTTATACAGCTTACGGGCTTAGTATGTTTGTCCTTACGTTTACCTAATACCAAAATGATTTCTGACTCAAGCACATTTCCCTTATATTATTGTATTATTTGTATTCGAACTGTATTTATGCGTGTCACTGGATAGTTATTCTTTCAAACAACCTCCCCAAAATGAAATAAAATGAAATATTAGCCAATCGCACCTCGAAACTGCGAGCCGCTGTCGCCGGGCCCTTAAACAGCTAAGTTGGTACCCTGCCTTCTGGTGAGAGACAGAATGGCGGGTGTACCATAGCGAATCGTGTCAACGATTATTATAAAGAAATGCACAAGGACGTGGAAAGATAATGCAGATGGAATGCGAAAAAGAAAGAATGCGAAACGATACAGACGGATATGAAAGGAGGCGAAAGAATGCGAAGGAGAAGAAATGCGCAAGGATGTGAATGGATGCTTTTATAAGGTAGGTTCTAAAAAGGTACAAATGTATCCATAACTACTTTTGTCTCCTACATCGGAAACCGAAACAAACATGTTGACTGCGCTACGTGCATTAATCAATGTCATTCGCGGTCATGGAATTGGTATCCTGTGAAGCAGTTTGTTGAGATGCTAAGAGATTGGCCAGTCAGGCAAGATTGGAAACTTGTGAAGTCGTCAGCTAATGGGGTTCAAGTGAGAGTGGTAGTTAGAAAAAAAATTATGAAAATAAATGTTTCTTTCTTTCTTTAGAATGTGGGTGCTTCCCAAAATCTTTGTGTGGGATCCCATTTTTTTTATTCAAACTATTTAATGCATTTTTTGTTAGTGCGATAGAGAGAGAATAAGTTGGTAAGTTTCAAACGTAGACGTAAGAAACACCTTGTTAAGGCAAAGTAATTTATTTATTCCTACTTCACACATTTTTTTATATAACTTGTTGATGGAAAAAGCACCAAGTAATAACAATCATGTAATAATAAATGAGGTTTGCATAAAACACAGACCACAGCGTACTATATTTAAAAAAAGTACATATTTATGTATTCCTACTTCTTTATATAAATTCGTTAGGTTATTATAAAAAATTCACAAGTCTTTTTTTCTGACTAGTTAAATATTTCTCTAAACAAATTTAGCGACAAAGACTAAAAGCCAGCTGCTTCAATTACAAAAGCCCAACAAACATTCAAATTAATTATAAACAGTCGCTCGCAAATGCAGCGAACTAGGAAAAGGCTAGTAAAAGCAAAAACTCCATAATTAGTCTCAACCGTACCGAATAAAAACATAAAACTTAACAAGCGAATCATTTAAACAAGAAGCCTGTTGGCTTGAAACCAAAAACATGGCGGCATCGAGTAGCTACCGCTACATCTGATCCCAGTTTAATTAGAGACAATGCCCCGTGACTCCTGCCAAATTCACGAAACACATTGTTGCTGGTGGCTACTGTGGATTGGGGGATCGCTTCCGATACTGCCTTTTTGATACTTTATTGCAAGTGTCTTGCACAGTTTACTTGCTCGATATTGAGGTTGGCACCAATCTGTATTCTAAGTTATGCTCACTGACGTTCATTCCGTGCGAGCCGGTCTGTGAAAGGGTCACATAGAGAGGGGTCGTACGGAGTCTTTACACTACTCAACATTTATCGTGTCTCTATAAAACCTGCTGGAAAAATATGCTCGCACGACACCAACTAAGAGCTAAAATCTAAACGTACCATATACCTAATACCTGCAGATATTAGGTATAAGTACGGTATTTATACAAGAAATTACCAACTTCATACTTAAATATGATAACAATGGAATTCCGCAGTCACGCCTGAATCAGTTATTTAACTCCATACTTTCAGACCTACTATTGTGTAAAAAGAAAGTATTTTGTTTCTACTTTAAACAATAATACATATCCAGTGGGTAATACTGATTAAAATGTTCCTTAATTATATATGTGTATTTCGTCACTGTAATTTTGAATATATCGACATGCTCTGCTACACAAAGGCTGTTGTGATTATATCCACATATGTGATGGGTATTAAATTGAAACGCCTGGATTACATAGCCTGAGTCTTTGAAGTTAATACAGATACAGAGCGCTAAAAGGTTTGCTAAGCCCCACAATCTCCACATTATAATAAAGTTTAATAGTGCTTTGAACATCACAACGGTATCACAAAGCCACGGTCGCGTCTAAAATCATTGGCTATTCACAAAGAGGCATAAACAAGCTAGGACGTTATTTCGTTAACTTACATGCACGCCTTGTGTTTCTGACCTCGTTCTAGCCTTTAACTGGGACCTAAAAGTGCGGCGGTGCTATTAAAACTTGGAGCCAAAGAGGGTCGTTAGAGCACTGTACTTTTGCTCTGCAGTTACGAATAGGGAAAAACGATAGCGCTGTCTAGAATACTGAAGCGTGTCTTAACTCGTCTTCTCAATTCAATTTATTTGCTAGGAGCATAGCTAATTAAATATCTTGGTAATATAAACAAGTAAAGTCCGTTAATTGATGTTTTTTGTACACAACTGCAGTTTCACTAGACTTGTTCAGGAAAAAACAGTTTAATATACCAATACTTATAGGCTTTTTTGAATTGACTAATTTTAGAATCAATGTTGTAATCAGAAATGCCTTATCAATAAAATAGGTAAATTAATACGTATCACTTTTCGTAGTCACATCACTTTGTTTTACTTTAACATGACTCAAAAAAGTGATACGCACGTGTTGAGAGCAGTCGATTTTTTTTACTCTTTCTCTTCCCTTTTTGCATTATTGTTCTTCAAAGTTGAACCTCCCTGAAACTAGGTCCTAAGCGGTACAGCGCATAAACGTGGCACTATTCTACACTATTATACCAGCTCTGCTGTAAAGGTAATGTAGGTACTTCTAAGCACCATGTATGCAACTGACTACACACTGCGTTGAAGTTCGTCTATCGTAGCGGGAGCAATAATAGCGCATAGCTATCACAATAGAATACAAATATTCTATTGTAATAGTTATGAGCTCTAATGAGATATAGTATAGTATGAGCTACTCGTACTCGTATATAGCTAAGATAGTCAAAGCAATAACCAAGCAAGTGTATCCTATTTGTGTGATACGCTTGGTTATATTTGACTATCTCTTTATAAAACAATTTTGACTGTAAAATTTTTTAAGACGATTTCGAAATAATAAAAGAAAAAGAATTTGCAATTAGGTACCACAGCTAATAACCTCATCAAGGTAATTTCAAAATATTTGCAGACGTATAACAAACAACTATTGTAAGGTATATAAAATAAAATAAAAGTTGTAAAAAACATTTTAGTTGAGTTCAATATAGAATATTCCCATTAGGATAGTAGGTACTTATTGCAAAAGTTTCGATATTTGGCATTTTTGTTGCTAAATCAGGCTGATTTGGTTAATATTAAAATGAATATAAGCTATAGTATAGTGTTAATGTTTGAGGTGTTTTCTCTTTACCGGGTCCATTAATGTTTTCCATCTCCTTTTTCGGGACAAAGACAGACAAGTCCTCTTACTATGCCAGGTTACATTCTAATTTCCCATTAGGTCGTGATTGAGCTATTTCTTTCTTTTTTATTCATAATTTTAAGTTATTCTACAAGAGTTTGTGAAGGGCTCGTCCGGGGAAGTACTACCACCACGCCTTTTTCTGCCGCCAAGCAGCAACGCTGTGTTTCGGTTTGAAGAGTGTGGTCGCCGGTGTAATTACAGGCACATGAGGCTTAACATCTGTATGCCTCAAGTTAATGGACGCAGGGCAGTGCATCGTAGGGCACGTTCCTATTGTGCGTGACCTACGGGGCAATGTTTTGTTTATAGGTGATGGTTACCACTTAACATCAGGTGAGCCATCTGCTTGTTCCATCAGCTAGTTGTATAAAAAAAAAAAAGAGTTTTGTCCCAGCAGTGTGTTGAAATCGTAACACACGCGCTAACTTTATTGAAAGCTGGCTTGTTCAGTTTAATAACGCGACGCTCCTACTAAAAGTCTTTATAACATTCTATTGTATACAGTGTTGTAAATAGTTTGCTATTTTAGATTTGAACAAATTTTCCAAATAATTTTTTTTGTATAAATACTCAGATTATTCTATACGGATTACGATGACAAAAAGGCAAGGACGACTACATAGTGTTACATAAAAAAATGCACTATTATATAGTGTTACGACTTGAAAACGGGAGGGTCCTATACCTAAATTAAGGGCGTCCAAGTAAAATACAGAAAAGCTCAGTAAAGGGCATTTATTTGTAATCACTGTACACAACATGAAAAATCCATACAGAGAGATAAACCGTTAGAACTAAGAGATATATAAATTATCTTACACAGGTAGGTTAAATATGGTTCTATGGTAACAATAAAGAAAGTTTACAGCGTATGCCTAGCCTGAAGGGATTTCTGATCTATACCTAGACAATAAGGCTCGGACCTCACCAACTAAAACATGTAACTACCTAAGATCTTAAATAAAGCTTTGACCGGCTAGTCAGCTTCAGGGTAAAGTGAGTACGTTATCAGGTGATCGATGAGCTATGTTATAAAATATCCATTCAATTTCTTAGTTACAGATTTTAATATGATAAATTACTCTTTAAAAACACCAGGACCTTACAACTATTACATAACTAATGTGGGCGCCACCGGTTGAAGACCGGATCTCTGTAGTATAACCCCGATGAACGGGAGCTTTAGAATAAGTAAATACCGACTTTTAGGAAGAGGGACGCGTGTCGCTGGCGGCCAGCACAGCTCAGGCACCGGTGCGCGAGTGCGCGACGGGCTGGACAGGAGCGGCTGATGCGCGCGCCAGGAGAGAAGAAGACACTCGAGGCCTCCACGGGAGACACGGGCTCTAGGCCCCTAGGGTAGACAAGGGCTCTAGGCCCCCAGGGTAGACAAGGGCTCTAGGCCCCTAAGGTAGACCTCCTGAAATTGTGATAAGGACAAATCAGAAACAATACAATTAACCGTATAGGAGTTAGGTCCAAGGACTTCTAACCCTATGCACATCCTCTAACTTACCTACTTTATAACTTTGAGTATAAAAGACAACTGTGGGCAGGTGTTACTGCCACGTAATTATCAAAATGCAAAGCCTGTGAACCATAGGGTTCACAGGAAAGAGAAGGGAACGGTGTGGAGGGAAAGCACAACTACAATTGAATACTTAATTATGATATTTAAAGTACCTTGTTGGAGGTAAAAGTTGAGCGCCCGTCTGCGTCGGCAGGACAACAGGCAAATTGACAGTGTGGCTCTTTCGAACAACCAGGAAACGCCGCTGGAGCTTAGACGACCGGATGGTCCCGTCAGGATGCAGTAGAGGGAAACCTATTATAACAAAGGTCGCACCATAAATTTCTAGATGCAGAAAGAAATCCAGCGAGGAATAATCCTTTTACGTACCTTTAAACCGACAGGAACTGACACGTCGCCTTTGGGTCCGCAGCTACGACACAAACTTATTAAACTAGCAAAGCCTTCGGCCGCTTTTGGTTCACAGGAGAAAGAGGCCGACGTCAAGACTCCTGAGCTATTTATAGCACTTGCCACTCCACTCTTCCGACAGTTCGATATTTAAAAATAAACCAATCACGGGAGTCCGTGGAGAATCGCGTGATATGTGTCAAGGTTAAAAAAGGTTATTGTACCAAGAAAACAACAAAGGAACCAGCTGACTCCGTCTAACATATGACGCTGTCACTTTCACACCGGTTCTAGAATGTTCCTCGGGATCACGACATCTATTAGAATTCATGAAAAGCTCTTGTTCAGCTAATTAGGTTGGGCATGATTAATATAAACCTAATGTTCCAGCAAATCGGCAGATGGCGCCCCTAAACAATCGAACAATCTAAAGTCATTCGATAGCCTGAAAACAACTTAATTCCAAAGAAAAACTATAGATGGCACTATACGAAAAATAATTGTAACAGTATCCCCCATGCCACGAAAATTTTAATCGGGAGCAGAAAGGAAACCGGTTAAAATTTTGTGCTGGCCCCCCAGCACTTTACTCCTACTACAACGAATGAAACTTCACCAAAAATAAGAATTAAATTAAACAAAGTATACTAACAATCCTATCTTTAAAATTAAGCAAACACTCCAACTTGCCAAAGAGTGGAACCAGCTAAAGATTGAGCAGATAATTGTGATGTTAATAAAATACAAGTAAATATATTAGTTAATAATGCAAAATAGAAGAAAATAAGTGTATGAGTGATGTGTGTGTGTGAGTGTATCTGTAAAGTGTACCGTCATCATTGGACTAAGAAAAACCGAACCTCATAATGGTGGAAACTCGAAGCCGAAGTCAGACAAAGGGTTCCAGTAACATCTGTATCCGGACCCGAAATAACTGTGTGTAGTGTAAGTTAAATTGTAATGTGTAATTGTAATATATATATAATAAACTTTAATAACCCACTCAAAATTTTACTGCTAACCACTACCTAAAGACTACTACTATTCTATAAGGACTAAAATTAACAAAGACAAATCTTGAAGTACGTTCTGCAAATAAAAAAATAAACTACCTAATGTGTAAAATATTCGATGTCCAGGCTACTACCAGGTCAATGCTTACAGAGTTATTCATACCGCTCTGAGCGAAACATGTGGCTTTTGGTACCAGTTGTTGACCGCTGGGAATTATTAAGGCTTATTTTTTACACACTGCCCAATAATAACAAGAACAATCGAAAGAAAGAAAAACCAATTTACAGCTAGGAGTCGCCAACTGCTCCTCTTCGAGTTTTGCTATCTAATTCAGTATGGTACAATGGTTACAGAGTCATTCAACCCGCTCTGAACGGCAACATATGGCTTTGGGCACCAGTTGTTCTACCGCTGGGAATAATTAAGGCTTATTTTTTACCCAAAGACCGATACAGAACAGAAAAACTGCAAAACGGCTAAAGCTTATTTATTTGAATCTGAAAAAAGGTTGACAAACTACATAAACTAAAGAAAGAAAAACTAAACATTAGCCGCACTAGGCTTCCAATAGGTCGCTGTCCATGCTGGGTAAGTTTGTTCATAATAATAAACTAAAAAAACATAACTTCAAGACCTACCATTCCTAACTATCGAAAATCCAACAATCCATAAAAATATCCAACACCCAGGTCTAATGTTATCTATCTTAAGTTATCTCTCCTGACCGGGGGATATAACTAACACAAAAATGAAGTTTATAAATACCCTTACTAATAACCATTCCACGCACTGTATGTGCCACTAACAGAATAACTACCTATCAATAATTATGACTTAAACAAACCTATCTAACTAAACTAATCATTCCGCGCACTAATCGTGCCACCAACAAAATATTAATCATGACTTCAGCAATCTATACCGTGACTAAGGAAACCATCACCCAGGACAAGATGTTTCATAGCCTAACTATGGTCCGGGGGAAAGATTTTGGAGCAAAATATACACAACTCGAAAAAATTAAAAAAAAATTAACAAAGGAATTTGAAAATCATAACTGACGCTGCACTTGCAGGAATCGAACCCACGACTCCCAAATCTCAAAGACATGTACCTCTAAATGAATGCTTACTAATTCAACTACCAATATATGTACTGTATTGATATACATAACTGTGCGTTAAATTAAGAACACTCAGGCACACAAGCGACACCCAGCCGGATCAAAAATGAATGCCACAAAATCCTACAACCAGTTACTACGCAAGATATCAAGCTATAACTGTCAGATCCGCAACATTCAATCCCCGACTGGTCATCAAACAACAACACCTGCTACAACAAACGACACCCAGCCGGCAATACCCGACTGGTCATCAACAGAACAAGAACTTAACAAGAAGTCCCTGTTACACCTTCCACAACAATCTCAAAGACATGTACCTCTAAATGAATGCTTCATAATTCAACTACCAATATATGTACTGTATTAATATACATAATTGTGCGTTAAATTAAGAACACTCAGGCACACAAGCGACACCCAGCCGGATCAAAAAATGAATGCCACAAAATCCTACAACCAGTTACTACGCAAGATATCAAGCTATAACTGTCAGATCCGCAACATTCAATCCCCGACTGGTCATCAAACAACAACACCTGCTACTACCACAAACGACACCCAGCCGGCAATATCCGACTGGTCATCAACAGAACAAGAACTTAACAAGAAGTCCCTGTTACATCTTCCACAACAACCACTACCTATCCCCACAAGTGCAAATCACGTTACAAGAATTAAAAAGTTTTCTCCTACAACAAAACAACCACCACTCAAATGTAATTTTCAAGCTGATTTTAGATGCTGTTAATTTTGCTCCGATTTCCCCTAAAAATTTCCTCCTCACTATCCTCAACAAAAGAAACAAAAATGTGCGTTTCTGAAATTCAAACATTGTTGAAATGCTAATTAAAAAAATTCAAAACTCTCTTGCAGTATCCCAAAATGACTGTATATAAAAAAAAATAGATTAAAATTTCAAATACTCATGCATAAATCTAAAAATGACTAGGAAAACAATCCATAAAAACAATTGTAAATTCTCGTTCACCAATCTAAAAATGACGGATCAAAAAAAAAAAAAATTTATTTGAACAAATGCACGTCCTCCTGTGGGAATCTAAAAAAAAATGATAGGTATCAACCGACAAAAAATTGAAATATCCTGAAAAAATATTAAATATAAGTCTACCTACAAGGTCCAAACAAAAAAATTTAAATTATAAGTTTAAATGTAAATTTAGAAAACGGATGTACTCATTGATCACCTTGTATTACATCAAGATTTTACATTACCTACCTATCAGTCTATCAACAAAAAAAAATTAACATCGAGTACACCCTATATAACAACACAAACATATACACACTGCCAATTTGTATGAAAAATAAAATTATTATATGTCTAAAGCAATACACAGAGTAAATTATTAATTGAGTTCCTTAAAAATTGGTGTTTTAAAGAGAAACTGAATGGATTAACTAGTGTTTAAAATTTAAAGCTCATCGTCTTATGATACAGCAAAATGACATATCAGTTACCTATTGATAAAAAGACCTAACCACGTTGGGCGCCACTGTTACGACTTGAAAACGGGAGGTCCTATACCTAAATTAAGGGCGTCCAAGTAAAATACAGAAAAGCTCAGTAAAGGGCATTTATTTGTAATCACTGTACACAACATGAAAAATCCATACAGAGAGATAAACCGTTAGAACTAAGAGATATATAAATTATCTTACACAGGTAGGTTAAATATGGTTCTATGGTAACAATAAAGAAAGTTTACAGCGTATGCCTAGCCTGAAGGGATTTCTGATCTATACCTAGACAATAAGGCTCGGACCTCACCAACTAAAACATGTAACTACCTAAGATCTTAAATAAAGCTTTGACCGGCTAGTCAGCTTCAGGGTAAAGTGAGTACGTTATCAGGTGATCGATGAGCTATGTTATAAAATATCCATTCAATTTCTTAGTTACAGATTTTAATATGATAAATTACTCTTTAAAAACACCAGGACCTTACAACTATTACATAACTAATGTGGGCGCCACCGGTTGAAGACCGGATCTCTGTAGTATAACCCCGATGAACGGGAGCTTTAGAATAAGTAAATACCGACTTTTAGGAAGAGGGACGCGTGTCGCTGGCGGCCAGCACAGCTCAGGCACCGGTGCGCGAGTGCGCGACGGGCTGGACAGGAGCGGCTGATGCGCGCGCCAGGAGAGAAGAAGACACTCGAGGCCTCCACGGGAGACACGGGCTCTAGGCCCCTAGGGTAGACAAGGGCTCTAGGCCCCCAGGGTAGACAAGGGCTCTAGGCCCCTAAGGTAGACCTCCTGAAATTGTGATAAGGACAAATCAGAAACAATACAATTAACCGTATAGGAGTTAGGTCCAAGGACTTCTAACCCTATGCACATCCTCTAACTTACCTACTTTATAACTTTGAGTATAAAAGACAACTGTGGGCAGGTGTTACTGCCACGTAATTATCAAAATGCAAAGCCTGTGAACCATAGGGTTCACAGGAAAGAGAAGGGAACGGTGTGGAGGGAAAGCACAACTACAATTGAATACTTAATTATGATATTTAAAGTACCTTGTTGGCTCTAGGCCCCGAGGGTAGACCTCCTTGTAGGAGGTAAAAGTTGAGCGCCCGTCTGCGTCGGCAGGACAACAGGCAAATTGACAGTGTGGCTCTTTCGAACAACCAGGAAACGCCGCTGGAGCTTAGACGACCGGATGGTCCCGTCAGGATGCAGTAGAGGGAAACCTTTAAACCGACAGGAACTGACACGTCGCCTTTGGGTCCGCAGCTACGACACAAACTTATTAAACTAGCAAAGCCTTCGGCCGCTTTTGGTTCACAGGAGAAAGAGAGCGACGTCAAGACTCCTGAGCTATTTATAGCACTTGCCACTCCACTCTTCCGACAGTTCGATATTTAAAAATAAACCAATCACGGGAGTCCGTGGAGAATCGCGTGATATGTGTCAAGGTTAAAAAAGGTTATTGTACCAAGAAAACAACAAAGGAACCAGCTGACTCCGTCTAACATATGACGCTGTCACTTTCACACCGGTTCTAGAATGTTCCTCGGGATCACGACATCTATTAGAATTCATGAAAAGCTCTTGTTCAGCTAATTAGGTTGGGCATGATTAATATAAACCTAATGTTCCAGCAAATCGGCAGATGGCGCCCCTAAACAATCGAACAATCTAAAGTCATTCGATAGCCTGAAAACAACTTAATTCCAAAGAAAAACTATAGATGGCACTATACAAAAAATAATTGTAACAATAGTTCAATATTTTCTTCCAGGCTCTTGCGATTTTTTGACAAATGAATGAATGATTTTAACGAATAGGTAAGATCTCTCGGTTTTTCTCTTCTGCGAAGACTCGGTATTTATTTTAAGATAAATATTTAGTTTACCATGCTTAGCCAGGTTACGAACTTTTTACCAAGTTTTATTCAAATCGTGCGATCCAATAGGGCGGGATTGAACCACAAAAGTCAGTTAAAATAAAATTCAACCGTTTGGTTTTGCGAATGAACTGCAGTGTCTTTGAAATAAATCTGTGTTGGACTGCACACAATAACTTTGGGGGTGACAATCGTACAGCAGCGGTCCTAACCAAGAGAGTCATTTGTCTTTCTTTACCCTGATTATGTGATGAGAATTTATCGCAACCAGACCTAACTCAGAGGAGGCGAGATGTTTACGAAAATTTCCCAGTCCGGGGTCTACTCTGCACAAAAAAAAGTTTCAAATTAACAGTTTGAGTTACACTGCGTGGTATACAGAGCGAGAACTCCACTGCTCGGCGATGGTAGCACGCTGCTACGGCGTAGTAGCTTGAAAAGTCAAAATTTACAGCCTTTACAGCTCAGTTGGTAGTAGATTTACATTATGCATTGAAGGCCGTGGGTTCGATCCAATTCCGACGGAATTTAAGTAAAAAAATAGGGAAGTATAAGAATTAATTCATTCAATAATCAGCTGTCTGGTTCCGATAACTCGAGTTTTACTTAATTTGGAGCTTATATTTTATATAAAGAACATGTATAAAAAGTGTAAACCATCAGAGTGGTATGTGCCGATGTGTTTTAATGTGAATGAATAAACACTAATATGTATGTAGGTATTTTTTAGGTAAATGTCGATCGCATCATCACTTCACATCAGGTGAGATTAAGGTCAAACGTTTTACGTGTAAGTTGTGAAAATAAATATTCGTTCATCAAAATTTACAATCCGTTTTTGGAAGAAAAAAACTGCTAAAATGTGCTGGCTTTAGCGATGTCCTTGATGTCATAGGTACATGTTTAAGGTTCCAAATCCAAGACCTTAAAATTAATCATGATTTTGGAGAGACGAGAGGCGAAAATTTTGAATAATAATAATAACTCTTATAATATTTATTTGATGCCTGTCTCCAGCGGCCTTTTCCAAAAAATGTGAAGGTATTTGCATTAATGCATTTTGATAATAAAATATAATATAATGATATGAAGCTTCTTGTATCGTTTTGCAGAGTAGACTCCCTAGTCACTGGATTTCAACTCGAAATTGTATTTGAAATACAATTATAACTTTATAAGTTGAAGGTTAATAAAATAATCAATGAAAACGGATAATTTGAAACCCTTTTGATCAACCAAACCGTCCGTGACAGACCAGAGGGTTAATTTCAAATTCTAATGAAGTTTTAGGTAGGTAATTTGTTAAATCTAATTAGTTTCTGTTATATTTAGAAGCACTTGAAACTAAAATATCGTGTTATCAATACTATGTCTATTAAATTTTCTTGGCATCAGTTTTTAAGCCTTAGTACCCACTAATTAAGCGATCGGTTTAATTTATCTAACTTTGAGTGTTATGTAACGATGAATATAATTTTCAAATCAAGTTGTCTTCCAATTTGTGGTTTATTTGTTTAGATGTATATTTTTTTTTTATGTTTTTCCCATTGTTGATTCTAAGAGGTAAGTTGACCTACCCAGAATAAAGTATTTTACTCTATAATAAGAAAAAAATCTAAAAAACATTACTGTACAAGCCTTTTTTGTATGTGGTTTATTAGCACCATATAACAAGGACACTTTTCTAAAAGGTGTAACATGAAATATAGCAGGATACAATTGTACTTATATTTTCATTTTTATATAATTTATAACTCAACACAAAAATCTTATCTAGTAGCAGCGACAAAATGATTACAGTACGATCATTTAATAAAAAACAAACAACGTATACTTCGTCGCCATGTTTGCTGATGCCGTCTCTTGCAAACAATTAGCTCCTTTGTGTACAAGCCCAGACTTGCCACACTTTGGACAAGGGTATTGCAGGACTAGTTTGAACTAGAATAGCTAGTCAAACTACGGTTAGTTGGCTCTTTGTGCTGGGAATAGGTAGGTATATTGCAGTATTCGATTCGTAGATTAAAGTTATAACTTACCAAAAACTACAGCCTATAGCTTTTTTTTATCGACAAATATTTATTGAATTGTCATCTTCTTTTCGCGTCACTAGTTTCTTTCTAAACAGTATGGAGAAAGGATTTTAAGCGCTTGACACATTCAAAACTTATAAAGTTTTAAAATTATTCAAAATATAGGTATTTGGGAAAACTAAACAGCGTTGCTGAGGTTTGAAGGGTAAGAGTGTTGGTGAAATTGCAAGCACATTAACGTTTATTAGCTTTTCTACTTCAAGTTGACAGACGCAGGGCACGTTCCTATCGTGCGTGACTTGCGAGGCAATGCTTTGATTAATGTTATGGTTACTCTTTACATCAGAAAGTGGAACAGTGCTAAATACGTGTGTTATCGCATAATTAATCAGTGACAGTGTTATCTCGGAGTATCTGACTTTAATACAACGAGAATAAGTGCACAAACTAAAGTGAAAAAATCCCAAACAAACACAGCTCTGTGTCTATACAAATCGAAATAAACTAACTACACGGACACTGCGAAAAATCCTTTCCACGGAAGTTTTATAAAAGTGAACATCGAAATATTTGCGACAATTAGTAAAAGTTTTAATTTCTTGCCAATAACTTTATTCTTCAAGGTCATCCATTGTTTTTGCTTCGTGACGGTGATCTGAGGTCGTTAACCGCTAGAGGGCAAGTTTGATACCGAATAAACTTTACCATGCAAAACAAAACAGACAATGGAAGAACTTATGGCTGCAATTCGACAAATACAGAAAGATCTGGACGAACAAAAACTCACTATCCTAAAAACAGGCGAACACAAAACAGAAAAGTAACAGAAAATATAAATAACATATTTGAAATTCAAAATTTTGGAAAACAAATACGACAATCTAAATGGGAGAGTGGATAACCAAGAGAAAAGGCATTGCAAAAACAAAACGCATCTTCCAATCCGGTTGGTCATCGTGGAAGAATATTATGACCAAAACCCTCCAAAGAACAAAACAAATTCAATTACAGGAAACTCAATTAAAGCCAAGACAATGAGATATACATAGCCACTTATAACGCCAGATCACGCTCAAAAACAAAAATGGAGATGGGCCAACAGGGTAACTTCTTGGAAAGGCCCACAAGGTAAGCGGTATATAGGTAGACCCTATACCCGCTGGGACGACGATATAAGAAAGACGGCGGCCCCTCATTGGCTCCATACAGCAAAAAACCGCGACAAATGGCTATCTTTGGAGGAGGCCTTCACCTGCGAAAGGGGAATTATAACTAAACTCATCAGGAAAATACTGTGTAACTTACTTTTATTATTGTTTTACTATGTGCGCTAGAAATAAAAGGCTTTTTATTTTATTTATTTATACTCTTTACATCAAGTGGGCCATAATATCCTTGTTCCTTTAGCGAGAGGTATAAAAAATATGTCGATAGAAAGTTATTAAGCGTTATAAACACTTGTTCTTATGCGATTATCGCTTCCAGTTATATTCAAATTTAAGGCTACGTTTATACACACAATTAATATTTTTGTTTGTTTGGGTCACCATAACTCAACCTAGTAGGTACATGAGCCCCTTGGTTGAAGATTAATAGCAATAACATTTTAAATAAATACTTGTTTTGTTTATTACTCTAGAAATTGTATTGGCGTGCATGTAGTCTTGTAAAATTTTGTTAAAATAAATAAATACACTGTCTTGTACAGTCGCCTTCTAGTAAAACACATTCTAGTAAAACACAGAGGTGGGTGTGATGCCGCTAGTGTTTTGCATGCGCAAACGCGAAGGGATCCTCCACTATTTTCCGGCGTTCTTTTTTGCGTGACGTGACTTATACATTCATAATTATTAGCATAAGTGTACTTACCTACTTATTTATACTATCTACCTACTATAAATATTAATTTTATGTTTTGCAACAGCTCGAGTCAGTGCCAACATCGACACAAACCTTGCTAGGTTTCACGATGTTGTATTATTAATACTGTTATTTAAGTTTTGCTAAATAAATAAACAAACATAATTACTTTTTTGTGAATACTTAAGGTACCTAAAACATTTTAAAGAAAAACCATTAGCGCACACCGGGTGTGTAGTTACTAAAAACTGAGTCTGGATTTTAATGTAATAAGTTTGGTCAAACCATATTTAATTTTCATTAAAAAGCTAGCACGTAACCAAGATACCAAGTTTATGCCAGTAACCCGGATTTATTCTCTAATGTATTTTGGATCCGGCAGTCAGGTTAGATTGGCAAACGCCACGGCAAGCTTCACAAGGGTACTAAATTCAATTTTTACCTTTGTGACATAAGCCAGCCCACAAAGACAGTACAAGATGCACGTTCCAGAGTCCAAGGCACCGCTACCTGCCACAAAATATAGAACTGAAGCTTAGATTTTTTACTTTAATCTAGAGTAAAATTATTATTCCCGTTGGTCAAACGACATTGTAGCAAGTGCTGGAAATAGATGGATCAGACTCGCACAGGACCGGAAAGAGTGGGTGCTAACAGGCAAAAAAGATGATGATAATGATAACTACTTTAGGTACAGCAGATCGTTCACCAGTAAATAATAAAAAAAAATGATCTTTCATCACCTATAAAAAAATCCTCGTTAGGACACGCATGATATGAATGTGCCCTACAATGCACTGCTCTGCTTCCATCGACTTGAAGCATACAGATGTTTAGCCTCATGTGCCTGTAATTTCACTGGCAACCACACTCAAAAGAACACAGCAACGCTGCTTGGTGTCAAAAATAAACAAATTTGTAGAACTTCCTCATTCCCTGGTCATTCAGCCACGTGGAAGGGAATCGATTACGTGGAAGATCTCCAACCATCTGACCACCTTAGAAACAGGGAGACTTCATTCTACAGTGTGGTGCAGATGGCTACGGATTGGAGTCGCTGGAGACAGGCCGTTTACGCCTACATCATTTGAACATCTGATTAATTTTAACAACATCTGATTAATCCCGATCTTATAGAACGAAGTACCGACCACGAAAAGAGAGAGAACTTCCCCGGACGAGCTTTTCACAAAGAGTCCTACTACTATACCATAGTTTAATGAAGCTTTACTTCTGCACACCTCACAGCGGTGTTCACGCCATAGCAGAATTAATTAAATTTGTGTGTACACATCGGTGTACACTAAAGATTACAAGCTCGGTCCATGTTTGCACTGAGGTTAATCTATTATTAAAATGCAGCTGCATTCCCCGCGTATTAAAACTTCCATTGTTCCAATATCGATGTTTACTCTGCGGCTGGGTTTTGATTATTGTTTTTTGTACATATTTATTTAATTTAATTAATGCTGTGATTGATTGGAATTCAAATAAGGATACCCTCATGGGTATATAAATGTAGCAGGGTGGAATGGAATGTTATAATTTTGAAGGTGACTTTAAATTAAACCATTACAATTAGCCCTAGCTTTACCGTCGGTTCATTTAAGAAAGAAAAAAAATTACATTGCTAGCAGGTTCGCTTGTAAGTTAACTAACATAATAGGAACCAAATATTGTCTGAAGTTCAGACTCAAACATAACATTTATTAACAAGAAAATTACAATGAATGTATTTGCAAAATGTACGAAACATTATATGAAATGAATTAAATATAAATATTTTCAATCAAATTAATTATTAATCCGTTCCGTCCTGTCTATAATTCGGGGTTGCAGTGCGAGTATTGGAAAACATCGTGAGGCAACCAGCAAGTCGTAGAATCTGCAAAGTTCACTAAAACGTGTTCCAAGTGTTCCAACGTAGCCTCTTTGAGTGGCACTTAAAGTCCTTTCACCACATTGTTTCGAAAAATCTTGTGCCACGGCAAGAAGAAGAAACGCGTTATAATGCGTTGTACGCATTGCAATGCGTCGAAACGTTATTCTCTTTCTTCATTTTTACTATGCCAGTAACGTACTACTCTGAAAGGTTCACGTACTGCCTACGTTTTGTATCAGGACCCTATTTTTATTACACGTATGTGGGGTCTCCTACTTATCCCACATAAATCTGCGCAAACGATTTTTATTTTGCAGTTACCACAATAAGCGGCTGGGCCGTCGCCCGCCGCGCCACTGCGCTGCGGTAGCTACCTAGGCGCTGACGTCAGGCGACACCTTCGTCCTTGCCCCGCGTCGCGCGGTCGCCGTGCCCCCCGCACCGGCCAGTACCTCGCCCTTGTCACCGCGCCCGCGCCGGCACCGCGGCGATCCTCGCCGCTGCGGCCCGCGACCACTCCGCGGCCTGCCTCGCTTTGACACGCGCGCGCTTACTGCTTTTAGCTTTCCATTATTTTCATTTACCTTTGTTCGCATATCATACTGTACCGCTTTTGATCATTCATAGTAGTAATAAACGCAGTCATATCATAAGCTTCCTGTTTCTACTTCATTCCCGCGGCGAGGAGCCAAGCAAGACCTACCTAGGCTCCCTCTAGGCCTGCTATAAATTGGTGACCAACGACAAAGAATACGCGAAGTTGGACTATCGAGGACAAAGAAGCTGACGTTCCTGAAGGCAAACACTGTGGTGCAACGTTTGGAACCCGAAATTGAGTGTCAAGAAAGTTCGAGAATCCGTGGTTGACGGTCCAGCGGAATAACCCCGCAAAGGAAAATCGCAAGTTTTTTATGGATATAATTTTTTTTATTTGTCATGTCGACTCAAGAACCTCAAGCTAGTAAAGCGAAAGAACCACCTAGTAATTTGACAGAAGCGCTCATGGAAGCGTTAGGCAAAGAGGTGGACAAAGTAAGGGTGAAGGTACCACCATTTTGGAATGAAAAACCCGCGGTATGGTTCGCACAAATAGAGGCTCAGTTTGAGTTAGCTAGAATAACCGGCGATTCCACCAAATATTACACCGTTGTCGGAAATTTAGAGACATCGATTATCGCCGAGCTAGAAGATATAATCAGTAACCCCCCTGCCACCAACAAGTATGAGAAACTAAAACAAGAATTAATCAAACGTTTATCAGCTTCGCAGGAAAAGAAAGTTCGCCAGCTTTTGGTTCATGAGGAGCTTGGGGACCGAAAGCCGTCAGCTTTTATGCGGCACCTGCTGAGTCTGGCTGGCCCAGGCGTTCCTGAAGATTTCCTGCGCACTATTTGGACGAGCCGACTACCGACCAACTTACAAGCGATTGTGGCATCGCAAGCTGACACGTCGTTGGAGGCAGTGGCGGAACTGGCTGACCGGGTAATGGAGATTGCGCCGGTAAACCCGGTAGCTCAGGTAGCCAGCTCATCGGCATCATCGGATGTTTTCGAGGTAATGCGTAAAGAAATAGCTGCACTCACTCAGAAAGTTAGCGAAATGTCCACTAAAGTCGATGGCAGTAACCGCAACCACGGTGGCTATAACGGTAGGCGCAACCGCAGCAATAACCGGAATCGTTTCCGATCCCGTAGCAGGTCTAGAAGCCGCCCCTATAGAATGGAAAATAACAGCCCCATCTGCTGGTACCACTCTAAATACAGGAACAACGCTGAACATTGCCACCAGCCATGCAATTTCACTTCGCAAGCGGAAAACTCCAAAGCAAGTCGCTAAAGACGGCGAGCGATTGCTGCAGTATTTCCAGCCGTCTATTTGTCACTGATCTCCACTCCAAGAAGAATTTTCTCGTAGATACAGGCTCTGATCTTTGTGTATACCCTCGTAGCTACTTACGCGAGCGGCGAGCGAGAGTCAACTATGATCTTTGCGCAGCGAACAGCACGACCATCGCCACTTATGGTTACCTTCCGCTGCGATTAAACCTTGGACTCCGGAGAGACTTCAGCTGGAAGTTCATCATTGCGGACGTGTCAAAACCAATCATTGGGTATGATTTTCTGTCATTTTATAATCTCATGGTCGACTGCCGCAACAACAAACTGATTGATGGGGTTACTAACCTGTCAGTCATCGCAGCAACAGCAACGTCAAGCATACCCAGCATCAAGGCCATGTCCGGATCATCAGAGTACCACGAGCTACTGAAAGAATTTCCTGATGTCACTCGCCCCCCAGGTGCACCTAGACAGGTACGGCATTCTACGGTTCATTTTATTAACACAACACCTGGACCGCCAGTGTTTAGCCGACCACGAAGACTTGCACCAGATCGTTTAAAAATTGCAAAAGCTGAATTCGAGGCGATGTTAAAAGAAGGAACTGCTCGCTGCTCAAGCGGACCATGGGCATCACCACTACATCTCGTTCCGAAGAAGGATCAGACCTGGAGACCTTGCGGTGATTACCGCGCCCTTAACGCGCGGACTATTCCCGATAGATATCCGGTACGCCACATTGAAGATTTTTCTCAACAGCTGAACGGACGCACTATCTTCTCTGTAATTGACTTGGTGAAAGCCTATCAGCAGATCCCAGTCAACCCAGACGACGTGGAGAAGACTGCGATAACAACTCCTTTTGGCTTATTCGAGTGTCCTTTTATGTCATTTGGGCTCAGAAACGCGGCCCAGACCTTTCAAAGGTTTATCGACGGCCTGGTACGTGGGTTGGATTTTTGTTTTCCGTACATAGACGATCTTTTAATAGCTTCTAGGAGTAAAGAGGAGCACGAGGAACACCTGCGAGCTCTATTTTCGAGGCTTAACGAGTACGGCGTCGTTGTTAACGTACAGAAATGCACATTTGGACAACCCCAGGTGACTTTCCTTGGATATTCGGTCTCTGGTGAAGGAGTGCGGCCGCTTGATGAAAAGGTGCACGCTATCCAGCAATTCCCACCACCACAGACGGTAAGAGGTTTACGAAGATTTTTGGGAATGCTTAACTTCTATCGCCGTTTCCTGAAGAATGCAGCAGAGCATCAAGCACCTCTCAACGACCTCTTAGTCGGACAAGATATGAAAGGCTCAAAGCCCGTTCATTGGACGTCTCACCTACTTCAAATTTTCGAACTCTGCAAGAAGAGCTTATCAGACGCGGTAATGCTAGTCCACCCAGTTCCCGACGCAAAACTGGCACTAGTTACCGACGCGTCCAACATTTCTCTGGGAGCCGTTCTTCAGCAACGTGTGAAAGCTGTATGGGAACCTTTAGCCTTCTTTTCTAAGAAGATGAGTCCTACGCAACAGAGATATAGCGCTTATGATCGGGAACTACTTGCTGTATACGAATCCGTTAAACACTTTAGACATATGCTGGAAGCCCGTAATTTTACAATATTCACCGATCATAAGCCGCTCATATTTGCTTTTCAGCAGAAGGACCAGAAGGGTTCACCTCGTCAAATAAATCAACTTTATTTTATTTCCCAGTTTACCACTGATGTCGAGCATATCTCAGGGCAAGAAAACCTGGTGGCAGACGCTTTATCCCGTATAGAGGCGATCAGTTCGCCGGTGGACATCAGAACACTCGCTGCCTCACAAGAAAACGATCCTGAGCTGCTTTACCTTCTTAAGGGCAATTCATCTTTAAAACTGGAGAAAGTACTATGTTCAGAGGTACCTATTTATTGTGATATTTCTATGCCTAAACCTCGTCCTTTTGTGACAGCCACACATAGACGACAGGTCTACGAAACGATACACAGCCTGAGCCACCCTGGCGCCAAATCTTCTATCAGACTCGTAAGTGAACGGTTTATTTGGCCAGGTCTTAAAAAAGATGTTCGTGTATGGGTCAGAGAATGTATAGCTTGTCAAAAATCTAAAGTAACTAGGCATACTGTAGCTCCAGTTGGCAATTACGGACTGCCAGATGCACGATTTTCTGAGGTTCACATGGATTTAATTGGACCACTCCCTATTTCGTCGGGCTACAGATATTGCCTAACAGTGATAGACAGATATACAAGGTGGCCGGAAGTTATACCTCTTACTGATATTACAGCTGAATCGGTCACCCAGGCGTTTCTGTTCAACTGGATCTCTCGCTACGGTTGCCCGAAGAAGATCGTCACTGACCAAGGCCGGCAGTTTGAATCTCGTCTCTTCCACAGTCTAGCCAAGATGTGTGGTATCAAACTGGCGAGAACAACGGCTTATCACCCAGCGAGTAATGGTATGATCGAGCGCATGCATCGTACCTTGAAGGCAGCTATTATGGCTCATGGTGGTAAGGATTGGACTTCTTCCCTACCCATAGTTCTCTTGGGGTTACGAGCAGCATGGAAAGAGGACTTGCAGTGCTCATCGGCAGAGCTGGTGTTTGGAGAGCAGCTACGAATTCCTGGAGAATTTTTCACCTCTTCGTCTACGGAGGTTGAGTATCCAGATTTTGTTAGTCACCTGCGCCAAAAGATATCCCAGCTGCGCCCTAGTCCAGCATCTCATCACGGACTCCACAAGGTTTTTGTTCACAAGGATTTACTTACTACTTCTCATGTGTTTCTACGGCAAGATCTACTTCGTGGATCACTGGAACCACCATATGCCGGTCCCTATAAAGTTATGTCCAGAAATCCTAAGACGTTGGATATTAAAATTGGGGATAAAACTGTAAAGGTTTCAATTGACAGGGTAAAACCCGCATTTATTAGTCAGAAAGACGATGATACGACGATACGACAAGATGTGATCAAACCGGCAATTATAGATACAGACCCAAATGCCATTTTAAATACTTCAGATAGTAAAAGTCCGACTACAAACCCATTACGTACCACTAGATCCGGTCGGGTAATAAAATTACCGGTACGATTCGAGTGACTCGACACTCCGTGTCATTCGTAAGGGGGTCCTGTGGGGTCTCCTACTTATCCCACATAAATCTGCGCAAACGATTTTTATTTTGCAGTTACCACAATAAGCGGCTGGGCCGTCGCCCGCCGCGCCACTGCGCTGCGGTAGCTACCTAGGCGCTGACGTCAGGCGACACCTTCGTCCTTGCCCCGCGTCGCGCGGTCGCCGTGCCCCCCGCACCGGCCAGTACCTCGCCCTTGTCACCGCGCCCGCGCCGGCACCGCGGCGATCCTCGCCGCTGCGGTCCGCGACCACTCCGCGGCCTGCCTCGCTTTGACACGCGCGCGCTTACTGCTTTTAGCTTTCCATTATTTTCATTTACCTTTGTTCGCATATCATACTGTACCGCTTTTGATCATTCATAGTAGTAATAAACGCAGTCATATCATAAGCTTCCTGTTTCTACTTCATTCCCGCGGCGAGGAGCCAAGCAAGACCTACCTAGGCTCCCTCTAGGCCTGCTATACGTATTAACACCTAAATGGGAACTGAATTAGGGACACGAGAAACTCATAAAGTACCGACTGTTGAAAGGTCTAGTAATGGGATGACGATACAGTGATAGTTTTTTCCGGACATCTCTGGCAGGAGTAAAATGATATTTTTTTATTTTGTCTTTCACATGTACAATAATATTATTATCTTTATTTATATCAGTTTGTTAATCGAGTGAAGTATTTTTATACTTAGGTACCTTTACATATATTCTAGAAAATTATGATATAGAAAATAAGATGTATAAAATGTATACATCTTGCTTTCAATAAATGAATATTATATACTATGTGAGAGCTACTACATTTTGAAATATAATTAGCTTGGTTCAAATTTTACGTCTTTTTGGTATCGCCTATTGCTGACAATGATAATACCTATGATAAGTTATAGTTTTGGTAAATTGGATACCCTTTCTTATTAAACCATTTATTACTGATATTTTCATTGTATAAATTCTACTTAGTTTTAGCTTTGTAAAAACATCACGTTCCTTTTTTTCTATCAGATTTCGACAACAATAGGCTTGATATAGTGGAAAACGTTTCATGAAATAACTACTCTAGATAAACACGAAAACCTTCCTATCAGATTTACACGAAGTAAAAAATATCTCATTTCCAAGAAAAGGGCTTGTTTTCGGCATCTTAAACCTATATATTTGAGTTTAAAAAAATGCTTGCTTTTTGTCGTTTAGTCCTGTTTCATGTGTTCATACTTGTTAGCTTTGGTTTCTGTGTCCCGCGTATTGTCGTCCGTTCGTTACAAATACATGTTTTTGATTTCTTTCTATAAACAATATGCTTAGTAATAAATACTCCGTCTGTAGAAAAAAATTACTAACTAGACTAAAGTGCTTAAGTACATCGTTAAGAATTAAAAAACGAAGATTCTTTTTCATAATGTATAATGTAATGCTCCTTTGAGATAATCTGAACCCACCCTGAGAGAAATATGGACTTTCCATATTTTTTACATACGGTTTATGGTAACACTCATTTGGAGGAAACTGCATCAAACCCTTGACAAGAGCTATGCTCATAAATTTCAAAGATGGCGGTAATGAAATATCTATGCATTTTTTGACTTCTGTAATAATTATTTATAAAGAAGGCCATAATGAAAATTTTTTTAAACCTGCGTTAAAACGAGATATTTCCTGCAAGTAAATGCCTGTTGAGTAACTCAATGTAAGCTCAGCTTACACACCTTTCAATAATTTAAAGCGATCCCAATAAATTGTTTCTTTCTCATAGATAAAAAAACCGGAACATTTTTACCGACACAGTTTATCTTAAGCAACGTTTCAAAGGTTCCGAATTCCGATAGGCATGCCAAAAGTTGCTTACAACAAGGAACTCAATCGGCAGCGGATAGCCTTAACCACGTTCTTTGTATTCAACAAGCACCTCAGGGAACGGGTAAGACGGTATAACCACAGATTAAATAACAGATACTATCGGTTAGCGCAAACATAGTACACTTTCCATGATGTGGGGATGTCGTTATTGTTGGTTCTTATGGATAAAATTACAAATACTCGCTTTGTCGGAAGAAATCTTCCGTTTCGAAATTGAGTTCGTATTTGTTGTAAACACAAGACCATATTTTTACCGATAAGTTGTAGGCACTGTTCATCATTACCCATTCGGTAAGATGGTTGCAATTTAAGCATTGTTTTTTATTGATATCCTACTTTCTAGCAATATCTAAATACGAATGTTAACATGTTATGATGTTTGTCCGCGCTCAATCATGCCTTTACTACTTGAGTACCAAGTACTAACTCAAGATTCTTTGAGGATGTCTAAGGGGGGTAGTCAGAGGTACGTCCAAACATTACATTTGGCACATACCCACATTTTGCAGTAGTTAGTATTCCATACGTGACAGGTTGCAAGCCCATCGCCGCTGTTAGAATACTAACTGGTTTCCTCACGATGTTTTCCTTCACCGTTTAAGAGCACTGGCATATACTACTTGAACCAACTGGAATGAAACTTAAAACAAAGTAGTTCGTAACCTGGGTCATGGGCACCCATCCCTAGGAACAGTATTTTAGTTCCAAATAGACTTCAATCGATGGAGATACAGTTTTCGATTGAAATATAGGTTTTTGTTTTAGTCCAATTAAGAATAATTATGGTCATGAATAGCTTGACTTATACTGTGGAAAAATCTCCCATATGCACGGGTAGATGAGGAATTATGCTTTTATCAAATTCTTTATGTTTTTGAAAATGTTTTATTTTTAATATTGATCTCACTTTTTCTGGTGGCTGTAATTTGTACTACGTTGTTGTTTGCTTCCAAAAGTTTGTTTTGTGTATTATGGATGGCGCTACTTGCTGTAAACGATTTTTTTGCGTTTCGTTCAGGCATTTCAATAATGTATGTAATATTTCATATTTTAATTACCAATGTCCTATCTACATAATAGAAAAAATATATTAATTGGTTGCAAGTGCATTTTACGAGATGCCGGCCGCTTGCTCGCAACGCAACTTAGCGACATCTAGTGGCTGTGCGGGCTATTTTGCTTAGGTTTGCGGGCAAAACAAAATAGCCCGAAGAATAGCCCGACTTAGGACGGGACCGTTTCAATGTATGGGATGAGGTATCTGTACTAGTATAGTATTCTTTTGTCTGTGCCTGGGTCAGCATTATCGGCTACTTTTTATCCCGAAAAATCGAAACCAGTAAAGGAAAAACGCTTTCGATATAATTACTAGGAATACGAGCGAAACCGCAATCAATTTTAGTTTTTTATATTTAAGGTTAAAGGTGTTTTTGTCTTTTGAGATGTTTTTTGAACATAACTTTCACTGATCCTTTTGTAATACAAATCTTCGAAAGTTAATTGTTTGCAATTTTTCATAACTCTTTGTGAAGAGCCAAAGACTGGAAGGCTCTATTAAGCCCGCCGGTTTCTGTAAGAACTCTGTGCCACTGCACGTCTTACGAAAACCCTACGTACAGCACTAACATGAATTGTTGATGAAATGGCATGCAAATAGAGAACCTTACGGCATCTGGTTGAATCCATGTCTATGGAATACACTATAACTATGATCCGACGCATCCACGTTTATCCCAAGATTGTGACGCAATCAACCAGAACTAATATATGCTTAGTCCGATCTCGGCATACGTTTGAATGCCGGCTGGACTGAATACAAGCATACCAGGTACGCCACTGTATGTACTGGGAACACGCATCTGGGTTCTAGTCTATAGCGTCAGACAATACATACCTATTTAAGTATACAGTAGGTAGTCAGAAATCCCCTTCAGATTAGACATCTTCAAAAGATTTTGAGAGCAATAAATAATCTGACAGGATATCTACCGAGCCTTTAGGGATTGTTACTGAGTCACAATGCAACCCCCAGTATTCCTGAAAATAATCCTCGATCCATAATTTTCTTGAAAGTATCATGTTTAAGTGTAGTCAAGCTGGTAGGTACCTACAGTTATAATCTATCAACAAATTATATCTATCAAGATCCAAATATACAAAATGTGGAGCCTCTAATTTTTTACAATTTAATTCATATTTTTTTTATTATTCGTTAAGATTTCACGTGCGTTTCCATAAAAAATACCCTTAGCAGGCTGAGTACGCTTGAGCCTGGGCGGAAAATTTGGGACAAATTTAAGTCATCCTTTAGAAATCAAAAAGATTTATGAAAGACTGACTTCTGATATTTTGCAGAAATAATGATTTCTCCCTTTCCCATTTCATTTTTTGAACATGGCTACTTGTCTAATTTAAATCAAATTGTTGGATTGCAAAAAAAAAATACCTGCTTATACATGGGAAATTTAGTAAATTTATGTCCTTTTAGTATCCCAAATATTTTGAACCGAACCAACCAATTTGTGACAACAGACATCATCATCTTCTTGCCCTTATCCCAGTCAATAACACAATAAATTGTGTTTTATAAAATGCTCAATGACTTCTAAAGGAAACTACTTCAAAACAAATACATTGTTCGGAAACTTATAAAATACAACGGTAAAAGTATTTCCAGTAAGTCTGGTCTCACAGGTCAACAATTTTCTATCATCATAGCAAAGAAGACTATTGGAAAACTTTTTCGATCTCCCGGTGCGAAATACGTGACACTTAAACGGTGCAGATGGACACTTATTATTCTACACATATTTCTAGGCAGGAACGATTAAATGGCTAAGCTGCAAGAGCTCAGAGAAAAATAGGCTTTAGAAGCATTTGTTTTTAATGCAACAATACTTTCTTACTTTAGATTAGAGCTGCAATGAAGTTTATTGTTAAATTCTTTGTTATATTTTTTTCATACTTTTCATTTAAAAATTATTTGTTATTGACATTTGATTGGATTACGTTGTGATGAGTTAGTGGACTTATCTTTTAAAAATAGACGTGTCAGTTTTTTTTATATGGATGAGTAGCTTCAACCGGATCAAGCAGATTCAAGTTTTAAATTGTAACCATTGCCTATAACAAAGCATTGTCTAGTAAATCACGAACGATAGGAACATGCTCTAGGATGCATTGCCCTGCGTCCATGAATTCGAGGTATAAGATGTTCTAACCCTCATGTGCCTGTAATTTCATGGAACTATGTAGTTACAAAACCTGTATTATTTATATAGATTACTTGACTTCATCATCATCATCAGCCTGAAGAAGTGCACTGCTGAACATAAACCTCCCCTACACATTTCTCAGGAACGACGATTCTCCATTCACCGTCCTTTTTCTTTTTTCATTCCATGTCCCGGGTTCCCGGGTATTCCTTGATTCCTTACAAAATATAAATCAAACAAGTTCGCGGTCAGTGTGTCAACGTCTTAATCAATTAAGCTTGGTAACATCGATCGAAGGAAACTCTTTGTATTGACAATTAACTGTTGTTTACCCTTAAACTACATTTTATCAGTAGAATAGATTGCCAGTTCTGTAATGTTTGGATTCAATGTTGATTTATAATTTTCAATTGTTTGATCGAGTTGGGTAAACGTTTCTCTTATCAAGCAAATAACTTCTTGTTGTCAGAAATAGTTATTCAAGCGCTTTGTCTGTCAGTCTTGGCAAAAACGACTGTCTCTAATGCAATATTCTGGGAAATTTGAAATATAATATTGGTATACTATAAATTTAAATAGTATTTTGTTTCTAACGGTTCATTATTTAACAAGTCGCAAACTGATAAACGATTGAGATAAAAATATTTATATGGGTAGGGGAAGCTGCGTGTTTTTTATACCCTGGTATGACCTTACCTAATACACAAAAAAATAAGCTTTTCGCCCTCGATTGAACCCATACTGCCAGCGTACATGTAAGCAAAATATGGGCCAGTTTACACACACGAGCAGTTTTATACACTGGTCAAGATTACAAAAATACCCGGAGCCCGGAACCGATTACGAATTCACAAAAATCTCAGCAGAATCACACACGCCCGATCTTGCAGAAAAATACCAAATCTGTTCACAATATCGCGTTATAGGCAGTAAAGTTAGACGTTTCATTCGGAACTTTTACCTTTGGGCAGCCTGTTTTTGGGAATGCGGGGCTAGTGAAAGGCACCGTTTTGAAACCCACTGCCTCGAATAACATTAGCATAGTTATCGAACGCGCTGGGATGAGACCTCTGTAAAGGTCCCGCTGGGGCTACGCAGGCTCTTAAACCCGCTTTCCCGATAATGACTATCGATGATTCGCTTCGGAAGGGGGTCTGAGTACAATATTATTACGTAGTTTACCCGTTGTGGGTAACATGCTCCCGGTATTCAGTTATTTGCGCTTAGAAATTCCACTGTATCATATTAGCGGCATCGCTTCCATTTTGCCTTTTGCCTGCTATGGCTGATGGTTTGAGGTTTTCTCAATTGAGATTCCAATGCATTTAGTTTCACTTCCTGCTAGATTTTGTATAAAATGTATTTAATAGTTTTAAGCGCTTTTTATACATATTTTAGTGACTTTTCACTTAAATGTCAAGCAAATTTTTTATGCGTATGATATTAAGAAAATATCCAAGAAATAGAGTTCCTTTTTCAATCCAAACGTGCGGTAATAGATTTCGTTCTTAAACCATTTTTTTGTGAGTCAACTGGTTTGTATCAAACAAAATTACTTTGTTTTTAAGCTTCATCGACATTGTTTTTATTTTTAAAACCTTTGTTATTTGCGGGTTTTCATAACATAATTTATTCTATATCTATATGTGGAGACTTATTATTAGCCTTTTGTTTTATATAGTATTCTTGATTTATATGTATGGTGTGCTGTTAGTCTTCCTTAACCAAATAAATAAATAATAGGAATCTTCAAAAATTTTGGAATGAATTAATGTGGAAACGAGAATTTTTATTTTCAGCCTTTACATCACTGAGTGCAGTGTAATGCCAGCACAGAGACCGTCCTGGCTGAACTTGCTCCGTGAGGTAATGTATTAGTTGAAGAACCACTTATCACCAGGTGGGCTATCTACTTGTTTTATCACGATTTGTCATAAAAAAACACATTTTTTTTTTATACTACTAGCTGATGGAACAAGCAGATGGTCCACCTGATGTTAAGTGGTAACCATCACCTGTAAACAAAACATTGCCCCGTAGGTCACGCACAATAGGAACGTAAACCTTAGGGAACATCGCCATTTGTTGGTATCGTTTGTATAAAAAAATAATCGGCCCAGTGAGACGTTTCCCGTCTATCCTCTTAAGGGAAGGCGATGAAATAAAGGATTGAAGGCGTGAGATTCAATTTGTTACAATCCTTCAGGAAACACTTTCAAATGAAACATTTTGTTTGCGAGAAAGTTAAATTATATTTCTTACAATATTCTGGCTCGGTTTGTTTGTATTGAAACTTCAAGTAAACCGATGTAATACAAAATAAATACTGAGGATTACGTTGGCAATCCCACTAAATGCGAAAGTTTGGATGAATGGATGGATGTTTGTTACTCAATTACGCAAGAACGGCTATGCGGATCTGGATGAAATTTAGCAGAGACATAGATTAAACCTCTAGTCTGGAATTAGCACATCAGCTGCTCTTTATCCCGTGGGCCGTTCTATCTATCCATTTTACCATGATTTAAAACTAAGCAGATAAAACCGCGGAACATAGTTTACAAATTTTGAATAAATAATAATTTGATTCATCAATTTGATTTCATTGTTTCTGTTGGGAAATAATAATTAATCCAATTTCAAATTAAATAATTATTCAGAGTTCCTAAGATTACGACGGTAATAAAAAAATGCAAATAAATCAGAGTCGTTGACGGATAAATCTTGGAATATACATAGGTAGCTCGTGTCTTGCGATAATATACTACTTTTGTTTTTATCCAAGTAGGTATTAGGTGGAGCCACGAGTGGATAACAGTTTTCAAATTTAGTTATTGATTAGGTATAACAAACATAACAAAGGCGAAATCAAAGCTTTCATTCGACAGGTCGTTTCATTAAAATGCGAACACATTTGCGATTCAAATCTTTCTTTTTACTGATCATAAAGTATTCAAATGCGCGAGTTAATATTTCCGACACGTAGACAAGCGGTGTGGTGGCGTTAGAGTTCTGTCTCCGAAGGGCAAAAAATAGGTCTTCATAGTTAGTTACATTTTACCAAAACGCTGTTACTGGATTTTTGAACATTTTTCAAAAACTTATTTTTGAAAATTAAAACTTAATTTGTAAGCAATAAAATGCGCGGAAACATGCAATTTTGTAGTTTATTGAAAATTATAGATATACAGTCAGACACAGACGTAAGCTTTACGCTAGGAAGACAGGAAGAGAAAAAAGTATTGCCACAACGCAGGCAACAATTCAATATTAGTGTTGCAAGCAATAAACATTAAAATTATTTCTATAGGCATTGGACATTGGCATATTACAATGTTTAGATTGTCTTATACATATTTTATTTCCGTATTTCTGATACAGCTCTGTGGGACAGTTAAAACTTGTGCCTGAAACAAGTTACGTGAGCCAGCTAAAAGAGAGGATAAAATATTGCGTAAAATATGTCGTCTAAAGAAGTCAGAGGCCGCATTGAAAAGACTCAATTGGAGAAAACTGAATCAGTTATGCTCTTAAATACAAGAATAAGAAAACTCTGCTGCTCACAAAATTTTTCCTTTTAGTTACTAAACTAAATTATCAAGCTGTTCTATCAAATCGCAGCAGTGTGTAACTTCATGCGTGTCCTATTACAAAATGTACTAAACGTACGGAGCATGTTTACAAAAAGCGAGCACATCCATAAAAATTGCAAGATACATGTCAAATTATTTCAATTTATTGTTAAAAAAGCACTCATCAATAAGGTTATTAAGTACCTACCTTACCTACAAAGTAATTGTACGTAGCATGTCTACAAAACACCGTACGTAGAGTGTCTACGAAAACCCGTAGCATTTACCAAGAACCAAACGTAGCCCTCAAACAATATTTATTTGTATTTATTAGGTATTTATCTAACATTTTTTTTCTAAATTATTTGTTTTGTCTCATTGTCTATCAAAGCATTAGTATTGGAAAACATACATCACGAGAAATGTAAATATGCAAGTGATACATAATACCGTATTATTATAGCCATACAACGTATTATTAATGCGTTGTTATAGCTCTCGTCAAATTCCTATTAATACATAGTTCGTCGAGCACAATACGGAGATAGCTCGTACTATCAAATTAACAAAGTCTTGCAACAATAATTAAATGCTAGTCGAAGTGCGGAAACTGCGTTTGACTGGTTCAAATTAAACTTAGTTATAGGGAACGAATTAAGTTGTGCAAACTACCTACTTGTCTACCTTTGACAAGTTGACGTTAATATAACTTTTGCTATAAATTGAGATCTTCCGAGAAATGAACAAAGGTAGTTTAACTTTGGCGTGATAATACCTTTTTTGGTAAGAAATTTATTTGGTTTATTTAATTTAAGGATTAATTTAATAAAAAGGCCTTGTTTAAGTTTTTTACGAAACGTTTTTTTTAGTTGAATACTTTGGATTGAAACTAGTGTACTTATAATATCTACATTTATAAAAGACTAGTGACTTGTTCTGGCTTCGCAAAGGTGAATATTTATTATTTTTAATATAAAAATTATAGCCTATTTTACGGCTAATGTAGCATTTTAATAGTGAAATAATTTTTGAAATCAGACCAGTAATTTCTGAGTTCATTCGTTTCATACAAATCATTCTTCTTTATTATTAATTTTTATTTATTTGATAAACTGCACAACGAGGCTAGAATGCATTTTTTGTAAATTTTCACGAAGTGATGATACCTTGAAATAGCTTCATGCCTCATAGGTAAATACGCGCGGCACTGTTAGACTAGACGTAGATATTCAAACATTTTTCCTCTTCGGGTTGTTAATGTCAAAAAAACGCTTATTGAAATCCAAAGCTGACCATTCCAATCTCCCCAGTGTTTTCTCACACTGACTTCGGTCCAAGGTCGGTACGAAAGTCAACCGACCGGAACAGTTTAGGAAGTTTCATCAAATCTTGGCCGTGGGCCGGAGCGGTTGACCTAGTCAAAGATACGCTTTGATAACATTCGACAACGGCGAACCATTATTCAAATTTGAATTAATCAAACTTAGAGCAATTTTGGTGCTGGAACATGAGCTGGAACATGAGATGTAGGTATCATGAGCGAGAAAAAGGTAAGTATGTCCCGTGAAGACACGGTGAAATCCTCCTCATACGAGATTAATCCCCAATTGTGGGACACAGCATGCAAGGATTTTAAAAATAAAATTTATTTTAAAATGATATTATTTAAAATAAAATTTATTTTATTTACCTATTATTATTATTATTTTATTTGTTTAAATATATATTTTTTTATGTTTTAACAACAACGCAATAGACGCATTTCGTATTTTTCTGCAGCTATAGGCATCTTGTTTGACTGCTCTTGCTCAAGTCATTTGTATGCAAGTTGTGTCGAAACGCTTCGGCAAGAGCTTGCAGGTAGTTAACTTCTACACACTTCCACAAGCGACTTGGATATGGTAAAATTGCAGTCAGTGGAAACAGTTGTCAATCGACTTCTCCAAGAAATTACGAAAGATTTGCTGGTGGACATTTGGCTTAAGGATAAACATTCGTTTCAGCTTATCTACTTGCTTGTAACTTAACGAAATTGCTACGTAACTTTCTGACTGATAATTAATGATAGCCTTAATAATAAGACCTAGACGAGTGATTCAAGGGTTTCTTTTGTTTTCAGAAGATTCCTGAAATTCGGTTCCAAAAGCTCAAGGCTCAAAGGACCATGCAATAATAAAAGAAAAACTCGTTACAAATTCCATATTATTTTGTAAAGAGGATCGTACAACAAAACGCTAGGAACCAAGCTTTGTTTCTTGCCAGTTTTTCTAAGCTTTGGTCGCGACGAACTGGAGGTAGATTCACTTAGTATATAAGACATTCCAAGTGATCCCCGTAATTGTATTGAATAAAGACCTTTTTTTTTTACTCATTAACAAAGTTACAGACATTTCCCTAGTATTCATAAAATATTTAAGTTTTACTCCTCCGTTCATAACCAGTTCAAAACACAAACACTGATTCCGTGTTGCATCCGTAGCAGCAATCACGTAGGAACGGAGAATAGAATCACGTAAAATATGATTTTGTCGAACGTGTTTCCTATGACGTAACGGTACGTACACGTATCTACCACCTGCAACTTTATTTCTACCAGACTTCAGATTGATTGCAGTTTTCGATACTCTCCAATATTCAGAAGATTGCGAGTCGGAAAATTTATAGCCTCTAAAATAGTGTTTACTTATTATGTATTTTATTCAATACAGATAGTTAACGTCATCACCATCATAATCACTTAGAAATCCACTCATGAAGCCCGTGAGGCCCACAATTTCGATCTTTCTCCATCGATCTGCAATCTTCACAATGTCATTGGTTGTGTAGATTGAAATTTTTTTTAACACTTCGAATTGTAATCGCAATTCAAAAACCTATAATCCATCTTTACCGAGCTGCGGACAATCAGGTGAAGTATCGTAAAACGTCATAGTTGTTTATTGGCAAATACCATCATGAAAAATAATAATAGAACAAAACACAATTATTTAAAAAAGGAGCTAAAAGTTGCAAATCTGACTGACTCTATGAACTATACAACAACGTTTGGTTAAAGTTTGGTCTAAATATAGGTTTTATAATTTACATTTTACTTATTACAATTTACTTTTACTTTCTTATTTTGTTATCTAAATTAGGAAAATAGTATTATTTAATGTGTTTTTTTACTACTGTTTGTTTCCCATTAAATAAAATTCATATTCCAATCTCACCTTATCCAATTTGAATTTCTTCAAAATAAAGCCCAGCTGCTGTTATTATAAATGTGTTTTGTGTCACGTTTTTCCCATTAAGTCAAAAGGCTATAAAAAACTCATCCTTGATGGCGTATGGGACACGTATAGTGACTATAAACTTAAAATGAAAAGAGAAGGTAAGTTACGAACTCTCATACATATTCGAGCAATTTCGCTTTGATTTATTAAAGGACGTCAAAGACTCAGTATCAAAGCTTAATAATCCTACTATTATAAATATTTACTGACAAAGAAAATTATATTAAATGAAATGTTCATCACACACAAGTTTATGTCATACTAGTAGCACCCTGCGGTTTCACCCGCGTAGTTTTAAATCCCGGTATTTCCACGGGGTAAAAAGTAGCATATGTGTTATTCCAGATTAAAATATATCTCTGTGCCAACTTTCACCAAGATCCGTTCAGCCGTTCGAGTTGTAGAGTTACAAACATTCATCCATCCATCCATCCATCCATCCATCGATGTCGAAACTGAACCCCCTTCCAACAATGCAGAAGGCTTACTTACTACCTTCAAGTTTTGTACCACAAGGTGGATACAAAACTTGAGGTGACCATCGACCATGTTCTCTTGAACAATTATTTTGTTGAAACTTGGAACAAACATAACACTGACTTGCTAGGATACTATTCTAAGTATTAATTGGAAGTCAGAAACTTGTCAATTAACTAGTTTCTAGTTTATTCACGTACAATGATGGTTCACTAGAATATGGTTACACATTGGAAAAAACAGCTTCACGACTTTGATCCCCAGGCACGGTAGATATCCCTTCAGATCTCCCAGTACAAAGTAGGTACTAATTCAAGATTCTTTGGGGATGTCTATGGGGGGTAGTCAGAGGCACGTCCAAACATTACATTTGGCACATACCCATATTTTGCAGTAGTTAGTATTCCATACGTGACAGGTTGCAAGCCCATCGCCGCTGTTAGAATACTAACTGGTTTCCTCACGATGTTTTCCTTCACCGTTTAAGAGCACTGGCATTGCGCACATAAATTTTTCGATAGAAAAATCCATTGGTGCACGACCGGATTCGAACCTGCGACCTTACGATCGGGTCACTCCCACTAGACCAGCGGTGCTCATTGGTTTTATTAAATTTGAAGACAAATAACTCGGGAATCTTTCTGAGGCCACGCGTCGCGTGAATCGAGAACTAACGAGTACCTACCTATAAATAAAAATGCATACTTGATTCTAATGTAATTATGTGTAAGTTACCTAATAAAAATAAAAGACTGGTGTGTTAGGTCAACTCACATAGATTAGAGGCAACATACATCCTACTAATCCTCCTCAGACGACCTCAGTGGCGCAGCGGGCGAGAGTCCTCCTGCGACGCAGAGGTTGCGGGTTCGATTCCCGCCTCGGAACAAATTTGTGTACGATCTGCAGAAATTTGTTCATTGGTCTGGGTGTTTTCTATGTATAATAAAAAATATCTATCTATGTAATTATATAATTTATGTCGTCTTCACTCTCAGAGAATGTTTACTAATGTAGTATCTATGCAGATACGACCCAACATTCGCACAAGTGTTTAGAGGTAGACAGAGAAAGCAAAACACTTCCATGTACTGTCTCACCTCTCGCCAGACTCATTCTTGTTCGTGCGCGCACGGCGTTCGCACAGGTGTATCATTGTTTTTACTTCGATCGAGCGGTGGCGAAAAAATTCCGAAAAAAAGACGTGAAGGAACCAAAGAAGATAGATGGATGGGAGGAAAATTATTGAAAGAAGTTTCGTGCAACTATTGACCTCTTTTCTTTTATATTATCCATTGTATTCTTCGGATATCCTCGATGCATTCATCGAGCGGTGCATTATTTGCAAGTACCGGCCTTTTACTTTTATAGTTTTTTACATATCCGCTGTATTCTTCGGATATCTCGATGCATTCATCGAGCGGTGCACTATTTGCAACTAACATGCAACTACCGACCTTTTTACTTTTATAGTTTTTTACATATCTGTTGTATTCTTCGGATAATCCTCGATGCATTCATCGAGCGGTGGCGTGCACTATAATACATATTTTGTACCTAGTGGGTACCTAGTGTTTCGTTGCATTCAACGATAACACATATTTTTATCTTTACTTATGCACCTACCCACATATACTATGCTATGTGCCTATCAGCTCCTTGAATTCTTGGGATGTATCAAATTTATGGTTATTTCGTTGTATTCTTCGAATAACCGAATTTTGTGAGAAACATGTTCTGTACTATTAAAATTATATTTGGCTAGCAGCAGCACCCGTTCGGTTTAACCCTTCTACTGCAACTGTACATTTTATCTTTTGAGGATATTAATTCTGTTTAACAGACTATTTTGTTGACTGTTCATTTCCTACGGATATCGAGATAGGTATACCTATGATATTGTTGCTATTTCCAGCGCTGGATGGTATATTATATACTGGAGCTGATCTAAAGTACAGCTCTTGACGTTCTTGCGACATTAGAAGTTTATATTTACTGAATAGTGGCCATTATTGGCTTCAAGCCGGTAAAAGCCTAAGCCGGCAGCTTCAAAAGCTCACGTTGTGGAGTATGGTGATAATTTTCAAGCCGATTTGGCCTGTATATTCTACTAGAACTGTTTTCCTTCAAAAAGAAACGAATGTTAAATTTAAAAATAATCTGAATCCTAAAATATTATCACTTGCTATGAGTCTACTCTAAACCTGGAAATTGGCACTATGCTGGTCGATTCCTGCAGATTTTTTTAATAGATAAGCAAATACAAAACAAGGTCAGCTTGGCTAAGTATGTACTTTTAGCCCGAGGCAATGTCATAATATGTATTGAAAATAATTTTGATATTCCGGATGTGATCCGCACGCTAAGTGATGCGGCTAGGGTAGTAGCTGATTCTGATGACGTATTAATGGACACTTGATAATCCCTGATTATGCCACATGTCGATATATCTTTGTTAAAACCATTCAAAGATAGAAAGATTAAAAAATACAGCTGATTCAAGCAGCTGTTTCTCCTAATAGAAATTTATACGTGAGACGCTCATCGTCTTCGCGTCTCGCGAGGAACCAGCGTGGACGGTAGGCAGAGTCGGACGGCGTCATACCTGACGAACCTTCGGCGTACCCGCCACAGAACGCGGTGCACCCACCACCCGCCGTTTTGTTGCTATGCTAGCCCGCGCCGCCCAAGCCGCCTGTGCGGTGCCACCTAGGCAGCTAGCGATGTGTAGGTACCTACCTACTTACCGATACGCTATCTTAGACTCGCCTCGCCGCCACTGCAAGTACACGCAAGTCGTCTGAAGTTCTTTCGAACGAATGATCGCATCTATCACTAAGTGCTTTGTTTTATGATACTTTTTATGAATAGCAGCATAAGTATTCCGTATTTGCAATTGCAGCGATACAAAAAGGAGTAAAGTATTTTTATAATACCTATACTCAGACAATTGGAAGGTGCAATCCAATTGCAGGACAATCTAAAAAAAAAAAAAAAAAAACTAGTGTCAATTTATTTTATACCTATTTTAAAACAATTTTAAAAGTACGTATATTAAACGGAACATTTTACGATGAGAGGCACAGAAATGCTTCTAAACTCGTACTCAAGGATCCCGTATGTCTAATTCAATAAATAATATAAAAGAAAAAATGTAATGTAGGGCTTATAACGGGTAAAGGCGAAATATTTTCGTAAGGGCAATGTGCCGTTAACATTAAAATTTGTGAATTTTCTACAAAGCACTTTCTAGCGCCATACTGGGAACCAGATATTGGAAAATTAATTGCTTATTAATTAATTGAACAATAGTGCTTAATAAAAGCTACTTGCTAGTTTTTAAGCATCCTAATTTGATACTGAGATAATAATACCTAATGTTTTTACACCTACTTAACTCGAAAAGTCTTGAAATTTTCTTATTCTAATGAGCTTAAAAATAATTCAGATAAGAGCATTTTCGTGATTGGTATTTAGAATATTTAACTACGGCATATCCAGCTATATGGCTAGTGGTTTACGAAATCCTGCTAAAGGGTTACGTTGGCCCTACTTAAAAATAACGTTAGCTATGAAATATTTCCGTAACTGTTATCCTGCGTGATGACCTGATTTAGAGACACAAAAACATTTCCTTTCTGCTACAGCAGTTCTATTCCCAACATGATCTGATATGATTGGGAAGTTTTTTTTTCTGTTACTGATGCTTCGAACACTAATAATAATTGGGGGTGTGTTCTGTGGCTCTGAACGAGTTGGGGGATGTGGGTCCATCACGTAACAATCCAATTATAAAAAATTACCTACCTGGAACTGGTGCAAACTATTTTTGGAAATAAAGGAGTTGCAGAAGATAAAAGAGATTGTGATATCCTACGCGTGGACAATAGTTACCTACAATTACTAGGTATAATATCTTGCTACTGCCCAGTATCCACGTCTTACCTAAAACAGTAATTAACACGATTTGGAAATGGTGTGAGTCACACATGTCGACTATTTTGTGTTCAAGTCGTATATTCTCTCTGCTGAAAATATATAAGCAGACGCAAAATCTAGGACGCTTCATATTGATAAGGAGTACGAATTAGATTTTTATGAGTTAAAACATTTTCATAAACCAAATATTGATTTATTTGCGTCACGTATCTACGAGACATTTTTTTACAAAAAAAAAAAATGCTTGGTTTGATGTTTTCAAAATTAAATTACGAGTAATTTCCATGCGTTCCTGACGTTTGACATAACAATAAAAATAAAAAGGTTCTTATCAGTCAACTGGTATTGTTTGTACCAGTTGGTATTGGTTGGTATAAGTTCTGAACGTCTCAACCGTACCCTTGGTATATGCATTGAAGAGATATTGGTTCTCTCTCCGAGTAAATATCTTCTTCTTTCTCCTTGCATATCAATAACCCGTTTCATCAAGAAATCTCCCTGGTAGTGTGTCTCATCAAAAAGGCTTTCCACAGCCAATCTGTCCTGGAATTAGCATTTGGCGTTTCCAACTATTTCTGTTTTTTCACAGGATGCTAGATCACAATACAATGTGTTATGCTTTGGTGGAAGGTTTGTGTAGGTATCTACAAAATAATAATATTTTTTCTTGAATGAAAAAAAGATCACCTTTATTAAAATTTGTTACAACTTGTTTCAAGTATAATCATATTTAGTATATTTTTTGAATAATCATACATATTTCTTTGATATCATTAATAATAAAAAATAAAAATACGTTTAGATATGAAAGTAAAAGATAACTTTCCATCAAAAAACATTTTTTTTTTTACAAAGATAACATTCCCATGTTATTTTATTATTGAAGTCCAAGTATAGTACGGTTTATATTCGATTTTGTAGTTTTAGAAAAACTGCAGATTGGTTCATTTAATTTCGAATTTTATCAAAAATTTGTCATGCTGTTCGTGCTATCAACTGGCCGTAGAAAACAAACATTTTGATTGATTCAGATAATATCAAATCTTTCGATCAAGCTTCCGGGATTGACTGACAGAATGTAACCTTCTTTAATCGGCAACATCCATAATTAGGAAGATGATAATTGACGTCTTGTTCTGACCGAACAATCCATTGAACACTGGATTCAACAAACGCTTGCTGATAGTGGCATCGATATTTCTGCTGCTAACTCACAGCCTCTACTTTAGCCACTTCTCGGGCTAGATTCAGTTTCGACGTCATTTAATGAGTTGGTTTTTTTTAGGCCGATTTTTTGTGTCAACATAATATTATTTGAGTTCTACCACCTTATAACTTTTACGATTATGGTTCTGGTGATCAAAATTTTTTCGCATTCAATTTTTAATTTTGAGTATTTTGTTTCGTGCTTTTTTAAAGTTCTATTTATTTTATTTTGCGTTATTTTATAATGCTTTAGCTTCTGTAATTATTCGTTAATAATTTAAATAAGCACCTACTCAAGCAAGCTTTTACGATTATTTTTTTTGCAAAGTTATTTAACCTATTGCTTCATTTATTTCATCAATAATTTTTTTCTCTACCCATACATAATCAAAGAATATCTTGGTGCATCATTGATCTTGTTCTCTAAACATCTACATTAGTAAACATTCTCTGAGAGTGAAGACGACATAATTGAATGATCAAGCGAGCTTACCTGAAGCGAAGCTCGATCTTAATTATGTCGTCTTCACCGAAGAGAAGCAAGGTCCCTCCCTTCCCTAGAAAAGTTCCCCTGAAGATCAATGTTGCTGTAATACTACTCTGAAGATAATGAGTCTGGCGAGAGGTGAGACAGTACATGGAAGTGTTTTGCTTTCTCTGTCTACCTCTAAACACTTGTGCGAATGTTGGGTCGTATCTGCATAGATACTACATTAGTAAACATTCTCTTCGGTGAAGACGACATAATTAAGATCGAGCTTCGCTTCAGGTAAGCTCGCTTGATCATTCAAGTATTAAATATATCAGTTATCTAGTACCCATAACACAAGCTTTAGTAGCTTACTTTGGGGCTAGATAGTGCTGTGTGGATTGTCCAGCATAATTTAATTTAATTTAATTAATTTAATTAATTTAATTAATTTAATTAATTTAATTAATTTAATTAATTTAATTAATTTAATTAATTTAATTAATTTAATTAATTTAATTAATTTAATTAATTTAATTAATTTAATTAATTTAATTAATTTAATTAATTTAATTAATTTAATTAATTTAATTAATTTAATTAATTTAATTAATTAAATTAATTAAATTAATTTAATTAACTCGTATTTCAGAACGAAATTGAACGTGAATCGGGATGAAGTAATTATTTTAATAGTTTTATGCGGTAGAGCAGAAAAATTCGCACATTCTGCTACGAAAAATCACAGATAGGTAGCAAACCTTACTTTAATTTTAGGCCTCTATCCAAAGGTTGTCTGGAAGATATCACTTTTTGCGATAAGACAGCTCCTTGTACATTTGTATTATTTGAGATTTTATAATGTATCTTTTATTTATTTAGTAAGAATAGCGTATAGTAAATAATTTCCATTCATTCAAACCAAGCACCACTTTTTTTTTGCGCGCCTTAAATCCATTCCAATATTCATGCAGAATGATTTGTAAAACGTCAAACAACAGATTACAGGTGTTAAAAGTACCAAGAACATTAACCAAAGTTTTTACGTCACGTCCTAAGAAGAAAATACTTCAACAGAGATAAAAAAACAGAAGGCTCCCCTGATTGAATTGTACAGCTGTTGGAAGTGCTTGACGAAATTATTTCTATTGGAGCATTTTGTTCGGCGACAAAGTTAAATTGGATTTCTTATGGTGGAAGAGTCTTGCAAAAGTGGCAAAGGCGGTTGCCTTTATCCAGCCAGAGTTAGTTTGGGTAGTAACAATAGCTGGTTTTCATTTCATGGCATTCAGACGAGAGGTGGGGATTTATCGCCTTTATTGACTGTGTTGATCCTACACCGTTTTGGTTAGGGCCTATATAATTGCTTTGCTATTGTTAAGAAAAGTAACAGGTAATGGTTACAGATAAATAAATTATATTGGTGAACATTTCACATAGCACTATTTAGCCACAGTAAACAAGGAGTAGGTACTATTGGAACTAGATAGCTGATTAGCTACTAGTAATACATTTACACTTATTTAATTTTAATAGCTTCTTTTTCTTGTTGTGTCACTAGGTTCTTTCGAAACAGTGTGGTAAAAAGATTTTAAGTGCGCCTCAAAGTGGCTTTAATAGCTAATCTTGCTTAAAGCAAATTCCAACTAAAATGAAAAGCAGAATGACAGAATGTGATAAAGCAAGAGAGAGACGAAATGCTGCAGCGCTTAAATTTGAAACTGAAGGCAGTGTCCGACTGGGGCAATGCTAATTTGGTCAAATTCAACGCCTCCAAAACGCAAGCTTGTCTCTTTTCTGCCAAGAAAAGTCAGCTTCTCCAAGTTCCTGTTTTCCGAGATGTACCTTTAGCTATACAGGATCACCTGGAACTCCTCGGTGCTACTTTGACGCCTGCCTCTAAACTTTGGCACATACATCGAGTCTAGGGCAAAAACGGCTTCCATGAAGCTAGGCATCCTGAATAGGGTAAGGCGGTACTTCACACCGGGACAGCTTCTCAGCCTTTATAAAGCACAAGTCCGATCTGGTATGGAGTACTGCTGTCACCTTTGGGATGGCTCAGCAAAGCACCAGCTTGCTGCCTTGGACTCGATTGAGCGCAGAGCTTTCAGGTTAGTAGGTGAGCGACACATGGCGGAGACAAAAATCCGGAGTCTCGAACACCGTCGAAAAGTCGCTTGCTTATCGATCTTCTATAGGCTACATTTCGGTGAATGTGCTCAGGAACTACATGACCTCATTCCACCATCTCCATTCCACTACAGGACAAATAGACGTACGGCTCAATACCATCCATTCCTAGTTAGCATACCACCAATTCGCACGAAGTGCTTCGCTTCAACCTTCATTATGCGAACCACTAAGGAATGGAACTCGTTACCGTCGTCTGTCTTTCCTGACCATTATAACATGAGTCTCTTCTAGACAAGAGTGAATAGGTCTTCTAGACCATTCTGCTCCACCGTAGGCTACATCGTCGCTTAACATCAGGTGAGATTGTAGTCAAAGGACGGTCTATTCAATTTAAAAAAAAAACCCTTAATCTATAACTTTCAGTAAATCAGTTTGAAACTTTTGGAATACTAAGTCTTTCTAGTTAGTTAACAAGAGTTCATAAAATTAATAAAAACTAGATTTAAACTAGAATATAATATTTTTTTGCTAAAAATTGATTTATTAAATTTTTTTTAAGACGGTCTTGAATAAAAAAAAGTAAATAAAAAAAAGATATTCTTTCGGTAATCTGGTTCTCGTAGCACGAATTTTTTAAAGTAGGTTATGATAAAACTGTAAAAAACATCATGAACATTTATTTTTTATTTTGAAATAAATATGTTTAAAATATCGCGTAAAATAAACAAGTGATATTTCCGTATTGTACACCATATCTCATGTAAGTTCAAGCTCTACGGAGCTCTTAAAGCTGGTATCACGTAGTGTATGAATTCACTAAGGTACGACGCTCGGGCTATTCACTATCTTTACGATTTCAATTCACGTGCCGCAGACAAGAGTCCCGACGTGTTGCGATGTTGTAATGAAACAACGCTTGAAGATTGGAAAAAAATCCAATTCTTTCTGATAAACTCCAACTACAAAAGTTTCGTAAACACTCCATATTGAATCAGCAGTAAATAAGTCTAAAACAATAGTCAAGTTTTTTGACTGAATCTTTTTCACTATCAAAATTAAGTATACCTACAACAATTCATAGACTAGTTTAACCGGAACTGATTAACTGAATAAGAAAAGAATCAGCAACGCGCGTGTGACACCTTTGGTGTTGCAATCGTCCATAGGCTACGGTAACCGCTTCCGATCAGATGGGCCGTACGCTTGTTTGCTTATTTGTATTAAAAAAACCACAAGTTTAAGGAAGTTTCATAATTATATTCAAGACAAATGTCCCAAAAACATAACAAACTGATACAACCGCTTTAACAAGCCCCGAGCACAAACATAACCAGCGAATGAAATCCTTTTCAAATCCAACTTCACTGAAACAGAATGAGAAGTAATTAAAACTTTGTGAATTTCACTGACGTTTATTTAATTCCCTCAATACGCGAACAATTATAAAAGCAGCGGGTCAGCATATGTAGCGATCCGTCCGATAAAATGTAACAAAGTTACCGCAACAACGGCTCGAACCAAATTATGTAACTTTACATAACATGTAAATACAAAAGTCATTCGTGGAATTCCACTTGAGAGTTTCTAATTAAATTACGAGCTCGCGGGGTTGATACAGCTAACTACAGCCTCCCTTTATCTAAAGTTAGGGAGTTATTTCGACAAATCTGAAGTATTTGTCGGAAAGTCAGCGGGATTGTAACGGGACATGCGAATCTGAACAGATTAAATTGTACATATTTCGGTCCGGACCATGACAAAGGTCTGCTTGTTATTTTGTTAATTAAACCGGCAAAGTCACTATTAAAACATAAGCTCCGCAGATATGGTTGCGACTAAAAAATTTAGTAAAATATAAATACTTGTATAATTTATTTCAAATAAATTACCAAAAATTAAAAATTTTACCAAATGGTGTAGCAAAAAAATATCCTTATTTAATTATTCTAGTTTTCATAACTTCATTTGCCCCCGGTTTCTGAAAACTCAATCAACGCTAATCGGCTGTCAAGTCACTTGCTATTTCAGCTTTTGCTTCTAATTAAAGAGAGATAGCAAGTGACTTGAAAGCCGATTAATGTTGATCGTGCTTTCAGAAACCGGGGATTAGTGTTTTAATTTGTTCAAATATCTTGAATAGTGTGTGGGAGAAGTTGAACCTCTGCAAGTGGATTGCTTGCAAGATATCATTTTAAACACCGCATTTTCTTGATATAATTCTCTTTTTCATCCCGTGAGATAAGTGTTAGCATGAAACCACACGATACATTTCACCGTACCGTCATGGCGTCGCCACGTATCACAAAACATTCATCTTCCTCGGATCGTGCCATATCACCCGGCCATCTGGAGTGGCGGACAAGTGGGGAGAATCAACTGCTATGTCTGCTATGGATACAGGGTCATGGAAGCAGCTGGTGAAAAAAAAAGAATCCACCTCATGATTTTTATATGCAAGCACGGTTGATGATTCCTCTCAGATCGGATCGGTGGCCCGATTACGCTAATGTCTGGCTATCGAGATGGCTTTCAGTTTGACATTAGTTTAAGGAATATAATACTCTCTGACGAGAGCATTTGATTCCCATAGTGTAATAAACATATGGATGGATGTAGTAGCTCAATTCCTTGGGATGGATGCAAAATTCCTTGGATGGATGGGAATCAATGACAAACTGAAAGCCATCGAGATAACCAGACATTAGCTTAATCGGGCCGCGGCTCTGTATAAAGACCAACTCAAGATTATTTGAGGACTGTCTACAAAAATGTCTAATTAGCCACAGGTACCAAGCAACGAATGTCAGCAGCATGTCGCGGAAAGGCGTGTCTATCGACAGTGGCAGTGGCATTGAGCGTGGCGGTGGTTTTACCGGCGGAGGCTTGTGGATGCGCCATAATACACTGATCTCCAATATTCTTTGACTATCATACTATGCAGTGGCCAGTGATTTTGGTTTGGCTTTTTCGGTCATATTATTTGCAATTGTAATTGCATACTAGGATTAAAACCAGGCTTTATGCCGGAACCCATGCCAGCTTGACTGTTTCATGGGTGTGGTTGCCGATGAAACTACAAGCACATGATGACATGAGGGTTCCAATCAGAATGCCTTAAGTTGATGGACGCACTTGGGGTGTACCAGCTGTGCTCTGCCTAAGCTGTGGCTTGCAGCTTGTTCATGATTGCTCTAACGTGCCAATGTCCGCTTCTGCCCACATTTGCATTTGTTGAAAGTTAAGTTTTATGGGTGTAAGTTAGTTTGTTCTAGTTAGAATTTATGCGACCTGTTTGAATGTATTTTCTGTCTTCGTAAACGAAACGGTACGTAGTTAAACTATATTTTTAATAGTACCTTCATGCTAATCTACCCTGTGTTCAGTCTTCATAATAAAATATGTAGATATATGTAGATATAATTATTTGACAGCCTACGTAGCTCAGTTGGTAGTAGCTATGCCTTCTGCGCCGTAGGTCGTGGGTTCGATTCCCACCGTGAACAAACATTTGTGTGGTGAACATGTTGTGTTACAGTTGCTCTGGGAGCTGTAGACCTCGCGAGCATACTAAAAGTGAGCTATTTGAGGAATGTAATGTGCAAGTGCATTTTCCGTTTTGTGATTTTTTTGATCTTTTTGATTTTTTTTTGCATCACCTTGTGTAGAATGAGGTCCTTTGTGTTTCTCTCAAATTTGATTGAAAACCATCGATTGTTTGATGAGCTATCCTGTTCATCATCCTGAAGATCCTTATCAGATCTTCGCCAAACTTTTATGAGACCAACTTATAGTTACTACCTTTCAAATAAAAAAAGAACAATCGAAATCGGATCTCATTTGGTGGAGATATCCAGTATATCAAATAGCCCCCTTTTTGCCCTTTTTTTGGGGGAAGTACCCATCCAATCAAAAATCCCCGACGACAAAAAAAATCTAATAAGTCATATAACCTGTGTACCAAGTTTCGTCCAGATCGGTTGAAAAATGCGACCTGTAGAGGAGAACAGACAGACAGACAGACAGACATCCGGACAAACGCATTTTTGGCAATATGGAAACTGAGACGCATCGCTCGCTTCGCTCGCTCGGTCAAAAAGAACATACTTGTTTTTTTTTTGAGATTGTGTGAATTATTCAATCTAAGGATAATTAATTATTGTAGAACAAAAATTTTGTAATAGTGTAACTAGGTTCTAGTATTTAAAAATTTAATCAACATTAAATTTATTGTTATTCGTTTGGGATCAGGTCATAACGAAATCTACCTATTTCGGAAACTTAAGCGAAGTTGTAAATAATTCATCTTAAAAACTTAACTAATTGTCGAAAAAGACAAAGACAAACTCATAGACAAACGGTCCAATTTTAGTACATTTTGGTATATTTTGGTCCATACACGCATATTTTGTAACTACTCTCATTCCAACAACTGGGGCATTCTATCATCTATGACATCTAGGCATCTATGACAAAGGAGATTCCTTGCCCCAAACCGTGTAACGTCAAAATGTGATCTTAGGCTTTATTCTTTATGACATAGGAGATACAATTTTCTCAAACCGTGTGATGTCACAACGTGATATAAACGCAAACGCGATTGGATTGGTCATAGTGAATAACGCCCCTGACGTATACATCAAATTCAAAGTCAAAGTCAACATGTATTATTTATAAAATCTCAAGGATCACTTTGAAACGTCTTAAAGCTAGGTGACTAACGGCCAAATACTCAAACGCAACTCAGATTTAAGCACGTCTCATGTGACGAGTTTTTGACGGAATTTCATTAAAAACTGTCGAAAAACCACGACTTGAGACGTGCTCAAATCTGAGGTGCGTTTGAGTATTGCCGATTCCACGCGACCAAAGCCTATAAGGGCAAGAAACTTACGGCTTAGTTTCTATTGCTTTTTTGTATAATCTTTGGTACTAACAATGTATTAAAATATAATATTGAGGCGCCAGTGTGGTTCCAATTGAATTTACGATAGGATAGACCTTTGTCTATGGAGTTGAGTTCTCACCGTGTTGACAGACGCTAATTTGTTCAAAGCACTTGGACGTTTCCAGTCGAACTTGGTTTGTTTGAGTTTCTATAGAAATCTGTTAACTACTCATACCAAAATCGAAACATGACTGTTTGTTTGTGGAATTTTCGTAGTCTACTGTGTTACAGTGGGCCGATAGAAATGTTTGATACAAATAAACAATATCATTGTGTAGGCATGGACAGTAAAAAGGTTTATGAATTTTATTTCTTCGTACAAAGTATTTTATTATTGATTATAGTTTTTAACTGGTTATAAGGCGACTGCTGTTTATGTAACTCTTGCTGTTTAAAACATCTTGATCCATACAAGTTCTCCTAATGTTTAGTCTCTGGCGCGTCTTATGCGTTTTATGTGGCGAACAGAAGTTCCGGGTATGGTAAAATATAAACGCTGTTTTTCAATTAAGATTCAGTTTTGAATGATGAGAGGTTTTGCTAAAAATGAGTTACACCATTCAAGAGATTTTAAAATGACGTCATGATTTAACGTTAATACTTACACAATGCAGTCAGTGTCTTGGGCACGCTTCCGACTAGCTCTGATTTGGATCAGTTGAGCTATCTATAGATCGTTTGCAACGGTCTGCAGATAGCTCAACTGTTTCATATGTATTTTGTACATTTTGTAAATAATTGTAACTATTAGTTGTAATTTTCTTTGTAAATAAAGTTCTTACCACTTGTTTTTCGCTGGTTAATGTAAATGCTATTGTCAAATTGCTATCAAACGTCAGTCATTGTTTGTCATATTCCTTATTGTCTTACTTTTTTTTTTAAGTCTAATTATAACTACTAACTTTATGTAGCAAAGTAATTGATGTTACAAACCATTTTGGTAAATGTTATTGTTGGTGATGATCATCATTGTTATGTTGACTTTGAGAGTTACGTTAACTTAAGATTTGGTGCACACCACCCTGTCTATTACAAAAGTCCGTGTGAAGACAGGGCGGATCCACTTGTATTTCAATTGCCTAGAAGTTGTGGATTAAATATGTAACACGTCTCACGTCATTGCCTACTGGAAATTCAATCAATTCATCTTATCAGGTAACTCAGGTACTACATAAAATGTACAATTTCATCATCATTACCAGCAGTGAGAGCTTCATCCAGTTTTTTTTATGCAAATAGCTTATGAAACAAGCAGATGGCCCACCTCATGTTAAGTGGTTACCATCACCTATATACAAAGCTCTACTACTCTTGAAAAAAAAACTCAGTTAATAAATTACGTTCAATATGAAATTGAAACTGAAACGCATCATGACCTTGATCTCCAGGCACGGTAGATATCCCCTCAGATCTCTTAGTACCTACCAAATAATGAACTCCAGATTATTATTTTCACAGCTTACCTACATTTTTTCAATAAGGTTGAGAGCAATACAGGCGATAAAATAAACAAATGAACCGCGTCTTCCGATCGAGACAATGCTTCATTACACCCGCACTCCTGTTGGTTAAGTAATTTTATTTGAGGAAGAATCTGAAAAAATAACGTTGGGTGCGATTCCAGCAGAACTCTCTGTAGCACAGAATTTTATCAGCAACTAGGAATATTAGCACATCATGGAACTGAATGGGTTGTCATGCTGCCGAAGAACAGCAGAAGCACTTACTGGAGTGCAGATTCTAGAAGACCAACCACCCACCACAAACCTGCTGATAGTCTTTATTCCAATATTTGATCGCAGATGATATTGGAATAAAAAAATGGGATTATAAATACATATTGTAATATAATTATGTAGTTTTATTAAATAATGCGAGCACATAATAAAAGCGGGGACTGTCACGAGACAAGACGCCTCATTAGTCAACTCGTTACGTAACGTACGCTCTACGCTGAGAACAAATCGCCGGCATTACCTCGTGTCACGTTACTCCTGAGAATCCTTCCACAGTATATTTAGATGATAACCTCTTTGCAAACGATGTAATGTACATTTTACATTTTAGAAACGAGTGACGGTTAAGTAGCAAGCAGTAGCAAGTAGCAAGCAAGCAGTAAGTTTATTGCTTGTTCTTCTAGGCTTTGGTCGCGTGGAACTGGCACCTAGAGTCACCTAGCTTTTAGACGTTTCAAAGTGATCCTTCATATTTTATTGAATAAATACATTTTGACTTTGATTTTGACGGCTACGTTCGTAGTTGTATTATACAAATTAAGTTGAAGACAATTCCTACCTTTCGCTTGCAACATTTTGAAAGATATAAAACCACCGGACTCTTGCATTTTTATTGTTACAGAATTACACTTTTTGGTACATTATCCTTTTTAATTTTTCTTTCTTTTTATTGTATTGTTCCTTTACGTCCAAATCCCGTCAGTTGAGTAGGTCATCAAAAAAAACTCAAATACTTCCTATTGAAAAGACGGATAAAGTATTAAACTTTACGTAGTTCTTGAGTTCAATAGTAATCCGCTAACGTCTTGACTAACACGTTTTCGATGTAAAAGTTGCTCCTACGTCGGTATTAAAAGTTAACTCGTTCAGTAATTAATCCAAATAGACGCCTTTTGGCTGCCATATTCAAAGTTAGGGCGGGCGTACATCTATTACCATTACCAAAGTTATTCTGTTTCTGGATTCATGAAAATGGGACATTGAGTCCTAGAACCTAGGAACCTAGACCCAAAAAAGTAGTGGCTCAGAAACCATGCATTTATGAATAAAAATTATGATTATTTTGGGATGTCCAAATAAAGCCCTTTCTCTTGGAACCCTATATTTTCATCACTTTAAGTATGTCCGATTAAACTTTTACAAAAAAAATGGCTCAGCGCATCAGCATTGCCATTCAGCTTGGCAATGGGAAATAGCAATGTACATAGTGTCTTGGGGACGCTTCCGATTGGCACTGAATTGGATCAGTTGAGCTATCTCTAGAATTCTAGATCGTTCGCAACGGTCATTGCATGTCAGTTTTGTTTGACATTTTGTAAAAACTTGTATTCATTGGAATTTTCTTTGTAAATAAATGTTTATAACAGATTGTGCGTTTTAGATACATCAAAAAACCTAAACCATCGCATTTTTTTGTAACCAATTTAACTTTATCACTTTCAGCGCGTTTCTTCAAATTTTATTATTTATTTTACGTTTCAAATTGCTGATAGTAGAAATTCTTACTTAGTAGAAAACAAATCTAATTATTTACGCTGTTTTGTTAATAGAATGAAATACAATTATACATATTGTTTTTTTATTCGTATATTTAGAACAGTACCTACATAATGACAAAACGAATACAATTTTATATTTAAAAAAATAAGTTAGTTTGCTATAAAATAATATCGTGTTCCTGGAACAAACACATGGACCCCCTGATGTGAAGTTGCTACCAAGAACTGTATCAAAGCTAATAACTCCACGGTGTACGCTGGGTTTTATATTCGTTCGATGTCCAGACCTGCAACGCAAGCAGAAATGCACTATTACTTAGTCTTCGGTGGCAAATAGAAGAATAGCATTCACACATTAAAGCTCTCATTGTCCTATTGTAATAATAATTTTTTTTCCCATGACTTAAATATCAAAATTAATTGAGTAAATATAGGCTTGATCGCGAGGAATTGGCACTTAGATTTACCTAGCAATATAAGATATTAAAGAGTGATCCTTGATTCTTTCTTTTGTGAAACTGTGTGCCTGTAATTAGCTTAGCTTGGAATAAATTATGCTGCTATACAACTCATTTTTAATTGAAGTACCGATGTTTCTTCTATTATATTTTTTTATTATAATGGTTTGTTTCTGCTAGAGAATATAAACTATGTTTCGGTCTATTGATGTCATAGGCATTTTGTATTCGCATATTTATTAAATAAACAAACACTTACGTCTACTTACGTCTATATTCGTCTTCGATTTTATAGCACCAAATTTAAACCAAACGCGTTATAAAATCTAATTTACTGATAAGACATCCTTATGATCACAGCCATTACATATGTAGAGCTTTTATCTGTTTCCGTGAAACAGCTGTCTCACCAAGCCGAGACGTTATCTCTAGGCTGCAAGATATACGCAGCCTATCTCTGGAGAAAAATCGGTGGCCCTATCCTTGAGTCGCGGGGGGACCATTTCTCACCGCTCGCTGGGGATTGTTAGACACAGACATTTGATGGTGGCGACCTGTAATGAAAGCTGTGTTCGCATTTAAAATAGAATGTAGCTTAATGGACTAAGCGTAGCTAGTTTGTTATATTTTGACCGTCTTATCTTTTAGAGTATAAGAAGATCTTAGTGAAAGGCTCGTCCGGGGAAATACTCTATCACCACGCCTCTGCCACGAAGCAGTCTCTGTTGTGTTGGTTCCACTAACCTCAATAAATTAGGTCAGTGTTTGGTTCAAAGTATGGTTGACAGTGAAACAAAATGTCAGGATATCCTATCATAAAATTTACTAGATTTCGTTTACAGTACCTTTTTATCATAATGTATATCTCGTTATCTAAATTAGTGTGACCATTTTCCATTTTTACATACATTATACGCATAATGCAAGTTCAAAACAGCATGTTCGTGAAACATGAAGTTCGTCAACGCTTTTCAGTAACAGGTGTATGTGTAAGACGCGTTTTAGAATCCCCATCCACTCTGATATTTCGTGATGCTAACAAGCTCAGAGCTCTTTGAGGTTGTAAGATGAAACATTCTAACTGACGTTACTACTTTGAATAAATCATGTGAGACCAACCCTAGCAATGAGCAAAATATTTCTGAAGCTGATTGTTTTTTTATTACATACTCGTACTTAGCTTATTTCAAAATACTTGCTATCATTTTTCTAAAGATAAAAAAGATCAGACAAAGAGATCATAGAGTCATCCCTATCCCTACTTCCCTATCCCTACTAATATTATAAATGTGAAAGTAACTCTGTCTGTCTGTCTGTCTGTTACGCTTTCCCGCTTAAACCTCTCAACCGATTTTGATGAAATTTGGCACAGACAATCTTTAGACCCTGAGAAAGAACATAGGCTACCTTTTATTGCGAAAAAAAGAGATGAAGAGATTAAAAGTACGCAGACGAAGTCGCGGGTACCAGCTAGTATAAAATAAGTAAAAGTGTATTAATACTACTAATACTTAGATAAGTTTAGTAGGTACTTATTTCTCATACAACAATTAAATAAATAAAACAAGTTGATAACTAATCTAAAATCTAAGTTTTTAATAAAAACACGTCATGTCATTTTTTCCACGTTCGAGCATTAAGTCCTCCTATCCCTACATTTTGAAGAATGTTTTTTATTATTAGTAATAAAATAAAATTAAACCAGTGAAAAGATTTTTTGTAGACCTATAACAATCTTTTCGACAAATAAAAATCTTTTCGTTGACCAAAATAAAATGATTCCTATTAAAATTTAAGATTATGAGATTTCAATTATAAATTCATCAGTAAAGTTATAAATTTTACCATTAATCAATTAGGTTGAAAAGGAAAACTTTTGCCGAATTATTGACTTCGACCAACAAACTTTCTCATTCCATAACTAAATTCCTTTGGCATCAAACATTTTATAATCTTGTAGTATGGTACTTCAATATTTATCTAAAACTTGACAAAATAAAGTAGCCTTCTTCTTCTTCTTTCGTGTCGCTGTTATAAATTTAATGCATTTTGTCCAGCAGGATGCTGCAGTGGAGGTAGCCACTCGACCACCATCCGAGATCATTTATTATATGGTTACCGCTTAGAAATTTTGACCGTGAGTATTATAATATTATAATATAGAGTATAGAGTATTATAATAAGTGATTCTAGTTTAATTTTACTGGTTTGTCATCCTTGAAAATTATTTTCCTTTCTCTATAAAACGACTTCTGAAATTCCTTCTTTTTTTTCTTTTTCTTGTCGTGTCACTATAGGTATAGTTATTTCAGAACACTGTGGTTGGAATGATTTAAAATGCGCCTTTCTAGCACTAAAGTTACTACTACTAAGTTAGTCTACTTAGTTAGTATCTTTGCTTTATTAGTATTGGCCTTCATCTGTGCTGAGCACTATCCAAAAAAATATTCTTAGTTACTAAAGCTGGTAGATAATGCTCTCCAGCATTAACTTCGCCTATGTAAGTATATTTTGTATGTGTAATAATGAATTTTCTACCTATAAAACAAATATTCAATAGGTATATTATGAACTCCAGAATTCTGAAAATCCAGAATCACTTTGACCAGTGTGGTTTTGAAGGTCACCGTTAATATCTGCGGAAAAAGATCGTGCCTTATCTCGTCCCTCGAGCACAAAGCTGGAATGTTGTATCTCGTAAGTAATTTATTGCTGGTGCTGAAAATTTGTAATATTACACCGAAATACTTAAAAACTTTGTTGTTTTGTCTTTGAAGGTAAGTATTTTAGCAATATGGGGGATATACGTAACCATTGTTCATAATCTACGTAAGACCAAATAAAAGAAAACAATTTTAGGTTAAAAAAACAGTATTAAAAAGTATCAACTATATATACCGGCGACCTCTGTGGCGCAGCGGGCGAGAGCCTGCCTGCGACGCAAGAGGTTGCGGGTTCGATTCCCGCCGTGGAACAAATTTGTGTACGATCTGCAGAAATTTGTTCCGATGGTCTGGGTGTTTTCTATGTATAATAAAAAATATCTATCTATGTAAATATATAATGTATTAAGTGTATCAGTTATCTAGTACCCATAACACAAGCTTTGAATAGCTTACTTTGGGGCTAGATAGTGCTGTGTGGATTGTCCAGCATTATTTATTTATTTATTTATTTATATAATTTTACTTAAAATTCAGTTCATCCCTTATAAATTGCGATTTTTTCTTTCATAGTGATTCTTCGAAAATGGGTTCGGAAGAATTTATATCTTTCAACAAATCAAATGCGAGCGAGAGTCACATTAGCTCTTTCTTGTATTATCCAATTTCTTGTATTAAACCAAGACAAGCGCTATACTTTTTCAGGCTCATGGTGCTGACTTAAAAAATAATCTAGTATGAAAATCATTGCTCGTAGAAAATCTAAATCCTCACCACAATCCAGGCTTACTTCAACATGGAGGGTTTCCAATGGAGCAGAGTTGAACACTGATTAAAATTTCATTAAACTTCATCCCGTTATATTTTGGGTACACATGAGGGCACGCAAAAATCACAAACTCCGGATAAGCTGGATGCCGAAAACAAGCAAACAAACAAATTTAATTACTCGCTGTGGTAAGCCTTGTATCGAGAGACCGTATGTTTAACTAGCAAAGCAATTTTGATGGTTCATTTCAACATCATTAAAAGCTTTCAAGGCGTCACCGTACTACAACGTATACTATATATATGTAAAAAAAATTGATAAAAGAAATATTTACATAATTAAATGCTGAACATGAACAGATTTATCAGCGACTTATAAAAGAAACACTTACAAAATAACGTCACAGACTAATACTCAATTTTCAGGCTAAAAATCCTTTAACGGATACAAGCTACCCCTTTGTAGTCGGCCGCCTCGTTGGTGCGTCATTTCAATTAGAAAATTTTTGTATTTAGCTATTCGTGAAAAATATGAAATTCTTTACTCACAATCGAAACGAGATGAGTTTGCCGAAATGCGCCGAAGGTGGCCGACGGTGCACGAAATCCTCACCTTTGGAAAACAACGTCCAATGCCGAATCAGTGCTCGTTCGCCGTTTGTCGCGAATGGTCGCGTTGACCTCGAATTGATCGCGGCGCGCGAACCAAACCCCAAATATTTTAATCGACTATTAATTTGTGTTGTGTCGTTAATACAATTTAACTTGTTGGTTCAAATCCGGTGTTTGAAGTGTTTCATTGATATTTTATGATTATTTTATTCACTATAAAACGTAATAGAAATTAATGGATTTAGCACGATAAAAGTAATGCTAAGATTTTTGGAATTTCGACGTGCAGTTGGTATGTGATTTATAATGATCATTATTATTTTTATTTGTTTATTTTCAAATAATAAAACCTTTGGATTTTAAGGCTCAAATCCCAGTCGAGCACTAATGGATTTTCGTCAGTATTCAAAATTGAAAATGTTGTTGTTTGCACTCTTGAATCAGAAACCAACTAGATAGTAGGTACCGCACTTAATTAGCGTTAAAGTATTACTTGGACATGCCTCAGACTACCCTCTCAAACAACCTCAAGAATCATGATGACCAAGAAGTTTCAGGGGTGCCTGGAAACCACAGTCATATCTATAAGTGATATTTCATATTATTGAATGCGTTTTTTTTTTAATAAGTATACCAAGAAATAAGGAAGAAAACAAAATTTACATAATTCTACTTAATATTAGTTTAATTAAGTTAAACGCGAAAGTTTGTAAATATGGATGGACGCCGGAACGGCTGAACGGATCTGGATAAAACTTGGCATAGAGATAGATTATAGTCTGGAATAACATATAGGCTACTTTTTATCCCGTGGGAATACCGGGATTTAAATCTGCGCGGGTGAAACCGCGGGGCGTAACTAGTAATATGAGAAATTAAGGATGGGCTAGTAAAATTAAAATGTATAAACCACAACACTGTAACTATCTTAACATTTCCTGTTTTAAGATGCTTTTTCTCGTTTAGAAAAAAAATTCTTTCTTTGATCGCACCTTTTTGGAAATCAATAGTTTTTTTCTTGGATCAGTTTTTACACCTACAATTTAACATTTCTTGCAATCTTTTAGTGAAAACTTTAAAAGGTTTTTGTTTATTAAAATCTAATTTTTTTACTTCATTTAAGATCATAACTAAGGAAAAAAATAAAAGGAAGAAAATATAGTTGAATAAATGTATTTTCTTTCTTTCTTTCTTACTTCAGATCTTTCATAAAGTTATCATAAGATCGTACCTCAATGCTGACGATATTAAGAAATGTTTCAAAATAAAATTGTTCTTTACACAAGTATATTGGCTCCTGTATCTCCTTGGTCCTGAGCCAATATCTTTCATCGTTTTCCCGCAGCTTAAAGAAAACTTATTATTTTGTCTTCACGGTCCCGAGGGAATCGAAAACGATCTTTTTGTGTCGCGAAACCGGCTTATCGAACTATTTAAAGCGGGAAACGGGATTATTTTGCAATTATAGACGGTTTTTATAGACGGCTTCGAAAGTTACAGACAGTTCTTATAGTTACGGTTTTATTGTTCATTTTAACGCCTATCTCATCTTTGCCGAAGTTTGGGTGCTAGAAACTGCGACACAAGTTTTACTTGTGCAGTTTTAAGTGTTCTCTTGTGATTTTGTTACCTGTGTTTTATAGATAGATAGATAGATAACTCTTTATTGATTATCACAACAAAATATAGACAACATTTTGACTTAAAAACTAAAAATTGTAATAATTAAATGGGCGGCCTTATCGCTAACAGCGATCTCTTCCAGGCAACCTTTGGATGGACAGGACTGAACATGAAGAGAGGGGGGGAGTCTGCTAGAAGTTTATTTAAAGTACATAATCTATTTTTAGGTAGCTACTTATAACCTACATAAACATACTTACAATAAATACATACACTACATAAACATTACATAGATAATGAATATAGCAAATATAATATAAAAACATAATATATATAATATATGCCTATAAACATAATATATATAATATATACCTACAAACATAATATATATAATACACAGGGCAAAGATATACTATACACATGCAAGGTAGTGATCAATGACCATGTTTTTGAAGATTGCAAGAGACTTTGCTTTCCTGATGTCGACTGGTAATGCGTTCCATAGGCGGGCAGCCTGCACTGTAAAAGACTTCTCGTAAAAAGTGGACGAGTGAATAGGAGTTTTGAGTTGAAATGTGTCGGAGGAGCGAAGGTTTCGAGGGTTGGAAAGGTGCAGAAATGGAAACCGTTCCTTAAGATATGAAGGGTATATGGGACAGAAAAGGGTATTAAAAAGCAAATTAAGAATGTGAGCATTACGACGGAAGCGGATTGGCAACCACTTGAGTTTATCGCGGAATTCGGAAACATGGTCGTATTTGCGCAGACCAAATATGAAGCGTATGCAGTAATTTTGGACTCGCTCAAGCTTATACAGTTGTTCTTCAGTAATATCTATGAAGCAAGCGTCAGCATAATCAAGGATAGGGAGAAGGAGGGATCGCGCAAGTGCAATTTTGGTAGCCGTGGGCAGAAAATTCCTAAGTCTCCTAAGAGAAGCACCAGAAGAAAATATTTTCCGGCTGAGTGCAGCTAAGTGCGGTCGCCAGGACAGTTGTTTATCGATAAGTACGCCTAAGTTTTTGTTCACTAAATAAAAAAAAATAATTGATTTAAAATTCAATTACCTATTCACGATCTCAAAATGATCTCTGCTAAGACGAAGAACAAGAATCTCCATGAAAAGACTTACTAGGAGAACCGAACTATTTAGAGTGGAAACCTGGATTCTTTTACAAATACAGACGGTTTCTTAAATTACAGACATTTCTTATAAGTAATCCACAGACTCACACTCATCAGGTCAGTGCTTATAATATAGTATGTATTAAATCAGTACTACTATTTTGTAAAAACATTCACCCACGTGACTTTAGAATTCACAAAATTTTCAAACCCATTATTAACGGTTTGCGCACTAGCGCCACCCGCGTGAGTCTTTTGGCGAGTGGAAATGCCCAAGTGAGGCGAACTCGTGATCGAAGTAAGATCGCCAGTAGCCCGGTAACGCTGTCGGCAAGCGTCATACCAGTATTTTAATCCTGTAAAAAAAAGGGAGGGGAGAGACAATGAGGTACGTGATTCGTATGTCACTAAAATACTAGTAGTTCGCCCCGCAGAAATATGGTTTTCCTATTCCCTGGTTCGCCCCGAACTGAGATTTCGTGTAGCGACGCGAACGCTACGAAAATATTAGTAAGTGGTAGTCAGAGGCAAGTCCAAACATTGCCTTTGTACTTGTCTCTGGCTGCCACCTACTAACTAAATATGGTAACCAAGTTTCAACTGAATTGGCTTATTTATTGAAGAGTTCCGTTGAACAGACCTTGGCTCCATCATCAGAACAGGTCGCTATCACCATTTTATGAGAGCCAAGTACCTTCTTATCTTATTTGAAGAAAAACATTATTGAAAAAGCAAAGAAATTGGCCGACCAGTAGAAAAATTTTATGCCAACGAAACTCTTAGAAATGGGAGCTCTTGGGTCGTTGGTTATCTTAATTTAACTTTTTTGTTGTATCTAAAAAAGCGGGCATCCTAGAAAAAAATTAAAAATGGTTTTGGAATGTCCAAGCCAAAGGCCTTTCATATGACGCGTAACTTTATTTTATTGGGTAACTTTTTTAGTTTTTGCCCCTTAAAAAAACCCCATATTTTAATAACCTCTCATTCGTTTTACCCATATACTTACCAGTAAATTTCTCAAGTACAAGCTATCGACTTACCAAATTTCATGCAGATCGGATAAACGGTTCTCAAGTTATCGTCGGACAAACATACATACATACACACATAAAATGCCAAATCGCCCAAGTTGATTGTTAAGATTTTCGTTCGCTTCGCTCACTCAATCAATTAAACGGTAGTAATTTTAAACGTTCCGTTCAAATGGCGGTTTGATAATAGCGGTTTTGGTCGTAGCAATGTTCTCCAGCTGTTCAAGTTGTTTGGCCGTCAAGTTTACTTGAAGTTTTATTTTCAGGAGACATTCAAGGTAGATAAATTATTTACTAAAAAGTTTTTCATCACGTCTAGCAACGCTGTAGTCAAGTTGTATTGACAATTGCGATGAATGACGACGCGACAAAAACAGCGAGGATTCAAATCCAGATACAGCAAAATACAGGGCATGATTGTCAAAGTTTTAAGCGTTCTCCGGCGAACTAAAAATTTATCTGGAATTAAAACTTCAAAAGAGTCTTTAAGATAGCACAAGCACATTTTTGTAGGTACATAATTTATGAAAGGTCAAAAGCTGATGAAAAGTAAATTTTCATCAATTAGCTATATTCAAATAAAAATAATTTAAAAGGGCAACAAAAAGGATTTCTTTCAGACGCTCTTATAAGAAACGTAGACCGGAGGTTTTATTTAACATCTTTCTGACAGAACAAGCAGATTGCCTTCCTGATGTTAAGTGGTAACCATCACAAAATAATAATAATAAAAATAATGCCTCGCAGGTCACGTGCAACTGCATTGCTCTGCGTCCTTCTTGAGGTATATTATAGATGTTAAGCCACATGTGCCTAAAATTTCAAAGGGAACCGCACTCTTCGAACCGAAACACAGCAACGCTGCAAGCGGCATTAAAAAGCATGGTAGTAATTTCTCGTACGAGAGATAAAAAGCTTTACAACTCTTTAATTTTATTTGGAGTAGGTATATAAGAATACGTATGTGCAATCGCTCTTGTCTGTAGCGCTACAAGAAGCGGGCATCAAACAGTAAAGAGTGTGTGCACACCACTGTTTGCTCCTGTTTCCCGCCGCAAAGTTTCTTTCAATCCGAATTTCCCGATACGATTCGTGACTCGGGGCGGCGTGTTGACTTATTGCTGTTTTTGTACTCGATGTCGACAAATTGAGGCACGAGTGGTGCTACTTTATTTGTAGATTTTTAGCGTTCAAAGGAAATTAGCCTTCAAGAATTCGAGTGTGTAGTTTTTGCTTCAGAGTTTAGTATTCAAGCGATTGTGTTTTGAGTTGGTTTCAGTTTAATTTAAAACCTTAAAATATTATTGTAAAAAATATAAAGATTCGTCTTATTCAAACGTCGCCTAAGTTTTGAGGGCTGTTTGCAAAAATGACAGTAATTAATTCACAAAATTTTATAAAAGTGAAACCAATAATTTTAATTTTATAAAAGTGAAATCGTTACTTGAAGCTGTATACTAAGCCGTGGTTTAAAAGAATCCCCTCGAGTTTTTCTTAAAATGAAATTAGACGAAAAAGGCGGCGCCATTAAAATTACATTAGCATAAATAAGTAGAATGCTAATCTAAGGAAAATAAATCTTGGCACAGAAATAAAAATAATCCTGTTGGCCGGCTAATGACACCATGACAGATTTGCTTCGGCGCGCGACCTAATTCAAAAGCCGTAAATAAGCAATCTGTTGGTTTACTTTACGAGTAAGTGGCCATCAAGGACACCATTTAATTTTAATTATTCTGAATCTCTAAAATTAATTAGACTGGAACCAATTAAACTTAATTGTTTTATATTACAAGCCTCTAAACGGCCTTTGTTGAAAATAAAACAAAAACAAAGTTGCCCTTTTCAAAAGATTTTTCCCTTGAAAATAATAAACGGAAATTCAATCACGGTTGAAACCCAGCGAAACCATGCCAACCATTTTTAAGTTATTTACCTCACCATGCGATACTAATATAATCTCATCATGAAATTCATCTATTTCAGAAACAAATCTAACACACAGGTGATTATTTGGTTTCTTTGCACAAGCTGTTTAGTTTGGGGCTAGATAGTGCTCTGTGGAATATTCATCAATATTAAAGATATTTTTTCAGCTGAGAAACATCCAAAAAACAAGGTAACAGAAAATTTATATTGTTTAATCTCTTTCAATAATGTTTTCGTCACAACGCTACTGAAAAAGGCTTTCCCAAGGGACGGGTATGTAGCAAAACTGCTGCCCAAAAGCGTCTGTCAGTTGGAGGAAGTTTAACACTCTTTTATTCTAATTAGCCCTGAGGGAAGAAACTCGGTGGGAACGGATAGAACATTGCATTCGCCGGGGACGTCTGTTTAATTCAGGGTTATCACACATTATCCTTTTTGAATTGCTTTACGTGTGAGTTGGGACACATCAAGGGCTTATTACGAGACAAAATAAGTCTACGGGGCAGACATGATTTAACTTTTTAACCAATTTTATTCGATTCTCACATTTAGTGACTAAATACCTAGACCCTTCAGATGGCTTTGATGTACACTGCCATGAATTAAGTTAAGTGTAATATTTTACACACAACTTAAAGAATTTTTAACTTATAGGGTCGGCAAAACAAGCAAAGACATTTACTTTAAATTATCATTACCCTCCATTGATTCTTGATTATTAAAAAAACTCGCTTACGATTTCATTATGAAGTTAGAAATTTTAAGACATTTTTCAAACTCACTCAAGTTAGAAATTTTAAGACACTTTTTGTCTCAATGTGTCTTATTTTATCCGACTGTGCCATTTATTAAGTGGCAAGAGCGCTTCCATAACGCGCTTTTGTTTTAAAAACTCTCGTGACTTGATGCAAAAAATACTAGAAAAGCGAGATTGCATTACTTACATAAAATAATACATAAAGATTTTATATTTTTAGCTTTGAAGTTATTGAATTTCAATCGTGATAGCTTAAGTTAATAACTGTAGTTCAGCCACATATAATTTGATTTCCATAAACAGTCAATTTATTTCTTTACTCTAATTGTAATACAGTTGCATTTCGTGATACAATTCCAATCAATTTTTCGCTAAAACAAACAAGGTTACTGACGTTCGAAAAATCCATAAAAAGCGTACAAATACATAACTTTGTACTGAATTGATGACACTGCATGCAGTGTTCACAGAACTCGGGCATTTCTATCAGAATTCGCAACAAAAAGACCCAGTAAAATAGGAACCGTCCATTGTTGTGATAGTTTTTAGGTGTGTGAAGAGTTTAACTGCAAGTTAGCGACTCCGACGATCCAATGCATTGCTGGACATGCCCCAAATAAAAAATAAAGCTTATGGTTGGTATATACAGGTTGGCCAAAAAGTCGAGAACCAAACGCAAATAGGGGTTAGATGGGACAATTAGGTGCAAAAAACAATTCTACAGGAGGTCTTAAGGTCAACCCCTGCAAAGTTTTAGTTTAATTTATGTTTTTGTGGATAAAAACCAACTATATCTAAACATATGTTGATGCACATTCAACAAATACTTATTTATTAAACATCTTGTGTTTTACAGACTTACGAATAGGTGCTTATATTATTATAGCTGAGCCCCGCCGTTTCACCCGCGTGTTTTTAAATATGTGCTATTTGAGACTAAAATCTATCTCTGTGCCAAATTTCCATCGATTCATAATTTTATCCAGATTCCGCCGTTCTGGCGTTGGTAAGTAACAAACATCCAAACATTCACATTTTTAATATAAGTGTGAAATGTAGATAGGTACTAGCCTTAATTACTAGATTACTTAAGTAGGTAGCTAAAATTATAAGAGAATTATTAGAGAACGTGGATCTTGCTCGCATAATAATGTTTATGAGCAAGCGCATATACCACAGTTTCGATAGGTACCTACGAGTACATTGCAGCTAGCGATTTTAATTTGACTAGCTTTACACGCAGTTACAATTTTCCACCAAAACTATTAAAGAAATAAAAATATAATCCTTTAAAAATTTACTAAAAAAGTGGCTTGTGCAGCAAGCCCCTTATGAATTCTTGACATTTATCAGATGACTTTTTATATTACACATGTATAATGATTGTTCTAAAACCCTTGCCTTCGCTGTTTTAATTTTAGACCCGCGACTTTTTCAACATAAATTTTGACGGTATTCATCACAAAACATTTATAATCAATATGGGAAGATACCTAACAGTTAAAACTTGAAATTCAATCTTGGTTTCCTCCGATCTTACGTGTTCTGTAAAATAGTGGATACGTGGATATGGATCGATAAAGCTGCCGCCCGCCCTGGGTACGATTCCTCAGACAGACTTACTAGGCTGTTCGTTTCGAAGATAATTCTATTAAAATCTGAGCTGGGATCTTGTTCTAAACTTGTGGAAAACCAGCGCAGTATGGGATTTTCTACTCTTACAGAAAATACCGAGTAGCGATTTTTTGTCGTCTTAGTAGTTTAACAGCTCTTTTAAACAAATACAAGGTAAACCAAAGTAAAGTTTTTTTCTAATCTAATGCAGATGAATGTACGAAATAAAAAAATAAATAAAGTAAAAGAGCTCTTTGTGAAGGGCTCGTAAGAATCGAAGTATGTACTATGATTTTTTTATGCCAATAGCAATAATGATTATCACTTAACATCAGATGAGCCACCTGCTTGTTCTATCAACTAGTTGTAAAAAAATGGCAATTTGAAGAAGTCAACAGTACCAAACGACACACATTTTTAAAATAACACGGCGGATACCAGTGACAAATGAAGTATGACGTTTGCTACTAATGCCAAATATTGTTCTATCAACAAGTTGTAAAAAAATGGCAATTTGAAAAAGTCAACAGTATCAAACGACCAAACGACACACATTTTTACAATAACACAGTAGATATCAGTGACAAATGAAGTATGACGTCTGCTACTAATGCCATAGCATATGTAGCAGATGTCGACAACGGTTATGCCAAGTCCATTCACTAAACGAATAAAAGATTCAGTATTACAGTTTGGGCCGAAAGAGGGTCTACCGAAGCATTGTCGCCTATTCCAGGCCAGTTTTGAGGTCGTTCAGACCAAGACGCTGTTATCGCACGGTTTACAATAAGCACAGGCCGTAATTCCTAACGTTATCTGTCTTTTTAAAGCTTATTTGCGTTATAGATACTCTTTTACCGTACGAGGTCAACATGATATTGTGCTGTAACTGAGTGAGAATTTTACAGCAAGCATAACATTTTATTGCATATATCACGAAATCTCAGGTCAGGGCAATATAGTATTTGTAGGATTGAACCGCGAATGAAATTTAGGGTTAATAACAGTACCAACTTTTTTTTTTAAAAAAGTTATATATGTGGTAAAATGTTCAAAAATAAAAAAAAAAGGTATGTGGCAATCTTAGTTTGCTTGCATACCAACGCATACAACTTATATCAAACTGCAAAAATTACTAAGCAAAGAGCATAATTATGTACATAAAAAGCATTTTTTAAGACGAAAGTACATAAAAAAAGAAGATCAACTTCACTAACTAATATTCGAGATTTTCGATTTTTTTTTTCACAATAATATTATGCTTTGAAAATATAAACAGCACAGAGCGGACCAGAATGAACTACATATTCACGTAGATTGCATTCATACTACACGACCTTTATCCGATCAGAGAACATTCAATCATGTAAAAACAAAGAAAAACTCAAGAAATATGAGATCGGAAAGTTACAGCATAAAGTATATATCAAATAGCAATTGGCAATTCGGGATAGGAAAGGTTCGCCCTATAAAGTACGTGAGGCGGTCAAAAACAAACTTGTGCAATAAATAACCCGATCGGATAAGAGAAAGGTAAGCACGCACTCAGCCATTTTATATTCAATAAAAAATGAGACAAACTAAATTGTCTTGCGATACAGTCTGCTGATTGATTTATTGCATCTAAATAATTACGCATTTACCCTGAGACATTTTTTTTTGCCTCTAAATCAGATAAGAATTATAACCTCAACATTGTGTGAAAAGCTGAAACCATTTTCACGTTTGAAAATGAACTCTACGCAGCAAGAATAATTCGTATTCAGCCTTATCACTCGCATTTGGCCGCGCTCACATTCTCGTTTCCATCTGACGAACATTTTACAACATAATCGAGATATAAATTCTGTGTTACTGTTCACAACCTTTTGCTACTTTTTATTCAGAGCATTAAGGGTCATACGATTCTGTAGAGATTAAAATACATTATTTGCTCGCACATGAGCGTAAGCAACCGTCAAAGTTTTATTTTTTGACAAGGCAAGGGTCAGCACGTGTTATTTTATGTTCCAATCTACTTGTGTGTATTTCGTTTGAAGCTTACAAGCTTAAATTAATTAGACTTACAATGAAAGGCTTGAAAACCATTAATTAGCAGAGGTGTTCCTTGTTCAGAGGCCTGAGATTCTCTTGAGATACACTTGTCCCAATCCCCATTCTGGTATATAATTTATAAGGATCTATAGATGAACTAATTAGACAAGGATCTATACAAAACATCAACCCATGCATAAACTAATTAGCAAGAGATAATATTCTAAGGAAGATATTTATTTTCAGGTGACATTTTACTGATTATTGAACGTATAGTCATCCAGAAAAACTAGTATTTCAAACAAACTTTGATACATGTGACTACAATAGTAATAAAAGGATTATATTTGGAAAGTTTCCGTGAAATCTATATTGAGCCGGGTTAAAGGTCATCCAACTCCATTCTATTTGTACCGTCTGTACATTATAGTAACGAGTATGAACCTGTAGACTTCCCGCCTTACTTATAAAACTTATGACAAGCTTATACAGCCTTTACACTAGTGTTGTAAACATTGTAAAATCGACCCTAAGATCATTAGCTTTTGGAGTTGGTTTTACAATATTTACAACACTAGTATAACGGGTGTATAGGCTTGTCATAAGTTTTATTAGTAGGTTTTGTTTAGCCAAATGAAGATATGTACATATTTATGTCAAGCGCAGTTTTTCGTACAGATCTCTTAGTTCTAAGTGTCAACTCAGGGAGCCTTACTACAAAACGGTGTCTAACTTTAAACAGTGTCTAAAATTAGCGTTGTCTCTGTTTGCCATTACGCAATGGCAAGAGATGTCAAAAGTTTAGGCAGTGTTTAACGTTTGCCTATTTTTTTTTAGTAAGGCCTAGGATGTCTACGGGGGAAGTCAAAATAATGCTGGCCTTTTGCACATACCTACATTTTTTATTTATGTAGTAGCAGTGGCAGCAGTAGCAATGACTATGTTCGTAATAAAGGCCCAATTATTACGAACCTGGTCATTGTTTTTCTTCACCGATTGAGATCACAAATCTAATAATTTTTTCTTAAGCATAAGATCTACTAACTACGTTAATAATATTATTCTCACTCTCAATAATAAAACTGTCATTTTCCAATAGTTTAAAACAAGATGAAAGTGCTGGCGTCTCCACGAGTGTGCAGTGTAAAAACTATCAAATAATGTGCCAGTGAATACGAAATCCTATGACAATGTAATAGAACATAGAATCATGTGCTCGGTAAAGTGGATCCTGGTGTTAGTGACGCTGGCGGCCTGTTGGGCACAGGAGGGCGAGTGGAGCGAGGATGCTGAAGATCTGGGTAAGAAAATATTTATCATTAACTTGAGACGCAGACCACCGTCAAACAACTTCCCACATTACAACACTAGTGAACATAAAAAATCGCTGAATTTAGCTATGAAAAATTGCAAACTACAACATTGGAGAATAACAAGGTAGGTTTGGTTTCAACAAAATGAACTATTTTGATCCAAACAATTTACATCTTCGGAAACGTGAATATGTATGCGCGGGAAGCTAATTGACGGTTGTCAGCCTCTTGATTAGTCTGCTTGTGGTTTGAGCACAAAGGATCGGTTTAAAAAAAAAAATAATAAAATTTTGAAGCAGTTGATTATGAAAGTAAAACTGTTGCAGGGGTAAATTATAAATTACTTTATATAACAGCCATTTTTTTCATCGTAATTTTACGTGAAAAAATATGAAAGCCTTATGAGAAAAAAAAGCTCTAGACGAGACATATTAACGTGTTGTTCGAACACTAGTCTACACTATCACTACTCATTGGATGGATTAGTAACAGGCCACGTGACATTTTGGCCACATTAGTGTTGCGAGCACTCACGGTAACTAGGACAAGCAGAGTGGTAGTTTTTATAACCTCTCACTGCCACACCTTGCAATGAATTGCTGAAGCCGATCAAATGAAACAAACTCAAGTGGGAATCGCGCTCAACCCATTAAACACGATTGCTTGTCGAAAATGAAAATGGGGAAATGTATTTTCGTTTGTTCAACGTTATTCCATGTTTTTTGTCTGTTTTTCACGCAATCCACCGGGAGCTGCGTTTACACGCACCGAATTGTTCACTTTGATTGACCGTTGTGATGTCAATATTTTACTGTAAAATTCTCGATAGCACTTTTATTGACTCGTTCCATATTTAAACACTTTTTAATGCGATCGGGAGAGTTCCTCGAATTAATAAATAAATAGTTTTCAGTGGGGACCGCAACTTGACTTGGCTAATTCTTCAAAAGCTGCGCTGTGAGCTCCGACAAAGTTTCGAGTCTTAGGTATCGAGTCGCGGAACGTCAATGTAAAGAGACTTGCTCAAGTTCGATTTCTCGTTTGGATGCCTACAAAAGGAGCAAAAAGAGCGACCCAATTAAAAAGTGTTCATGCATGGATAGCTCTATTCGGCTGCGATTTTATTGAACGATTAATTTTATTGCAAAAATTTCTGGACAGCGGAACGAATGGAAAACGAGAGTCGAGCGACGCAGTCTCACCGACCTTTTGTGGCTGTGCGATGGATGAGTTTGTTCAGTGCTGAATCTAATCAAAAGGCATAAGGCCAAAAAAGTGTTCCGGTAGGGCATTGTGAGTGTGATAAATGAATTGAAATTTTAATGTAATTGAAAACCATTGATGATCGAGCGCCATCGATACGGCACCACGATAATAAATATCTGTCGAACCGTGTATATTGCCTTGTTGCGGGCGTTCATTTCAAATCTCCTCTAGCTTTTGCTTTTCTTTCGAGCTTTTATTAAACCATGCTTTTGTGTTATCTATTCCAATAAATCTTATAGCTTCTATCGATAAGACCCACATTTTTAACCGACTACAAAATGGGGGAGGTTATCAAGTGAACGTGTATTGTAGATATAACGCACATATTTTTTTACAGAGTAGACTGATTTTGGTATTTTTGTATTGGAAAAGGTATACTCCACAGTTTTGGTCCCATGTGAAAAAAATCCAACCCAAAATAGAAGAAAATAAGGGATGATTGATAGTTCACTAACTGATTGTAACATGTATGACCACGCATTACCTATAACAGAGTAGGCCGATTTCGATAATTTTTTCTTTATTGGTTAAGATAATCTCGAAGTTGGCCCCATATAAATTTGGAAAAATATCCTAGCCTAAATAAGGTAGGATAGTAGAATATATTCAGTAGATGTATTTATAAAATTACCTTTATAAACTTACCTAGGTATGTTATATTAGTTTAAGTACATAGTTGTAAAAGGTTACCATAAAAGGATTATTGTATTTTACTTTTCATTTGTTTCTACAGTTTAATTTTTGGAAAAAAACTTTGGCTGCGTTTCTGACGAGATAACAATGATTAAATTCGTTTATATATTTATTGAAAAATAACATAGCAGACATCCCATACATAGCAGATATCCTAGATAAGCAATTTAATGCTTAGGCAATATGGGAATTCAATTAGATTCTATACAGATATATCAAAATAGGTCAAACAAGTCATTTTACACGAATCCAAATCTGTGTGGATTTATTTTAAAGCCAATCTATTTGTACTAAAACATTAGCGTTATGAGTCCCAAGTGATCAGTTAGTGGGGGGGGCGACTGTTTGGCTAACTAATAAATCAGTCGATTACGAACAAGTAGCTAACGAGTGTTCATACTCATAAATTGCAAATTCAACTTCATTTCGAATAATAAAAGACTGCCAGTATAGCATAAAGTAGTAGTCCACTGCTAGACGTAATCCTAAACCATATATTTCCAGGGCAAATCATTTTGGGTCTTCTCCTCTATGTATATTAAGCGGGAGTCGTCTCACTTCCTCCTTTCGGTTCTTGCTTACCTTTCGTAAACTTTTTCCAGCGATTTTCGGTTCTACAAGCTTGCCCATTGCTAATTCAACTCGGTTATTATAGAGCTGCGTCGGTAACTGTCGAGCTTCTAAAAACTTCCTCATTATGACAAGGAAATTCGAGATAGTTTTGGCAGGTATTTAAGAGTTATTCCGATAGCTGCGTATCTTATATATATTATATACTTTTTTTTTTAAATACTTACTTATAATATTATATAACACCCAGACAGAGAACAAACATCTGTGTTCATCACACAAACGTTTGTTCACGGTGGGAATCGAACTCACGACCTACGGCGCAGGAGGCAGAGCTACTACCAACTGAGCTACGTAGGCTGTCTGTATAGGTAACGCTTACCGTTTAACATGAGGTGCCCACCTCATCTGCTTTTTTCATCAGCTAATTGTATAAAAAGGCCCAAAACTTTCTTCTTAAGAATGTATGAGGAGACCTATGTCGAACAGAAGGTACTTCTTCAAGCTGATGATAAGAATAAAATAAATCCAAAATTCGATATTTTCTCTCGCGTTTTTTCTTTTAGTTGCGTGGATATTTCCGGCATAGTTATAGCTAGGTACCTATTTTGTGAACAATGTGCAGCGTGAGTGTAGCAGGTCAGGCGAGGCGAGAGACGTGTCTCCACAATAATTTTATTAATATTATCCCCGCAAGCCTGTCACGCGCGAAACCACCGCCCATATATCTCCCGACTCTGGGAAAAAATATGATATATTGAGAGAACGAGAGACATAAGAGCTTTTCTTAGCTTCCCTTCACTCGGTTTAGCGTCTTTTTAGTACACTTAAGGACGTTGTAAGGTTCACTTCGCATCTTGCACGGAAAGTTACTGCCGTGGAGGTAACAGGTTTTCTATATGCCGATTTTATGGTGCAGTCTTTTTGGTTGATTAAATAAGTTCGAACCGTTTTCTTGCTGATCTCATGATTGTGTGATCTATAAAAGCTAATGAGAGCATTTCAGGGGTCTAAACTCGAAGATAAACAAGTATGAGTTTCGAACAAGTGCCGCTTGTTTATGTTTCATTGAAAGTTACAAAACGCGTCGAAACTTTTGAATGAAGCGTGTCTATGAAAATACTGCTGTGTTTTTGACGTAATGTTGCGTTCTTTATAAAAGTAATGAAACTAAAAAGTTGAGTTTTTTTATACTAAAATACGGACTACGAAAATAGACAATAATATGAGATTATGTTTTGCACATTCACATTCTGTGTCTTATCAACTGCATAACCAATAGTAAAATAAGAAATATTTTCATGGAAAATACATCTAATTTTTTGTAGAATCATCATGATTCTTAAATAAGTAAAATAAAAAAACAATCTGTATTTGATTTTCAACTCTTCAAGTTTACGCCAGCCATGTTATGATATTGGTAATGTTGTTACATCCAATTTTATGAAACCCAATCAAACTGGCATTGTAGTAATTAATTACCTTAAACCTAATCTGTAGATACGAGCACAATGATATATAAGCAGCGAGAGATTACGTACAATAATGGTGCAAATGAGCAAACTGGAAAAGCACAATGCTTCTAAGACATACACTTTTGCAATAAATAAATCACTGCGTACGGTATGTAATACCCAGTAATTTGATTACGTTTTTGATTTATTACGCAACGACAAGTGATGACTTTTGCAACGTCCAGCCTATGCCCAGCCTTTGTACGCGCCTAAACAAAGAGTGAGGGCGATAATATTCGAAATTAGTGTGACGAAAGTCACAGCTATGGTCGATCATAGATAGAAGATAGAAAATGCTTTATTGCATGTAATTTATACAAAATACAACCTCAAACTACTAAGTACAATGGGCGCGGTCTTATCGGTAAGCAGTGATCTGTACCAGAAACCGTTACACACATTTTTTTGTTAAATTGTATGTAAAAGTGTATGTTGTTTAAATTGGTAGTAGTTCATTGGTGCTTTGATAAAAGCAAAAATGGAATGACTATGAGTTACAGACGTAATGGCTATGTTGAATTTTTCGGGTGGGTAATATATCCCCCGTGCGAAGCCGTTACTGCTTAATAAACGTTTATTCTATTCAAAACATTTCGCCGAAGTCTAGAACTAAGAGTAGTTAGTAAACTCTAACAGAAAAGTTTTTACGGTTATTGATCAAAAATAATCCATTAGAATCGCTTCGCTTATCAATAGTATTGAGTTACCACCCCACTCAACAACTTATCAGTACCAGGAAATCGTCAACCTTTCATATCGCCTTGAGACGTACCAATTGTAACAAGAAGTTCCTGACATATTTTTATTATATTTTGTTGATGCCCGTTTGCATTAAGCTTGTTTTTATGCTACTTGAACTAGCAGATGGCCCATTTCATTTTAAGTGGTATACAAAAACTAAAAGAAAGGATTATTTTGAATGTCACTCAAGATACAGGCCCAAGATGCACTGTAACTTTGTTTCATTAGTGTATAATTCGTTCATGACGCATCTTCTGCATTCTAAAATAGCTCTAAAGGTTTATGATGAACCCTATAAGACCACTATATTAAAACCTTATTTATAATCAGGTACCGGATAATAGCCAACCCATACTAACACTTATCTAACATTACAGACTTGTAATACCTAACTTTAAGAGATTAAAATAAAAGGGTATGTTATTATTACAATAGTGTGGGATGTTTGTTATCAAAAACTTCTTCCACCAACTGGCATCGTGTAAACGGATCGTAAACACAAGTTCCGCTGTCCGGACGTTTGGTACCAGTCAGCAGAATTTGATCAAAGGCCAAAGGTGGGATGAAGGTGTGCTACGGACGCGAGGGTCTATCTAGGTCATGTCGATTCTGAATTGGGATTTAGGTAACAGATGTCGTGAGTTCATTCAATTACTATTGATAGTTCTTCGAAAAACCACTGCCCTTACATACATTTCCAGGAAGAATTATTGAGAGTCCTACTATTTATTGATATGTACATTTAACTCTTTAGCGATTTTTAAAATACTTTTATCCTACTATACTAATAAACGCGAAAGTTTGTAAGTGTGGATGGATGGATGGATGTTTTTTACTCTCTCACGCGGTAACGGCTGAACGGATCTGGATAAAATTTGGTAGAATAGATTATAGCCTGGAATAGCACATAGGCAAATTTTTATCCCGTGGGAATAACGGGATTTCAACCGCGGGGCACAACTAGTATTTTATGAAATCTTCAAGAATGTTGCGAGAAGTTTTTATCGGTTGTCAAATCTTAGCCACCAACATCCCGTCAATCTTTATCCTGTTTTAAAGTCATCTAGTCACAAAATTATAACAAGATCATATGAATTCCCAACATTTACACTCACATTCACTTCCTTATTTTTAATGTGTATAGGTATAGGTATGTGTGAAAATATAGTTACAGATGCAAAAAAGATAAAAAACAACACAAGAGCATTTTAACACAAAACACACTTATGCCCGGTTTCTGAAAGGCCGATCAACGCTAATCGGCTGTTAGGTCACTTGCTATTTCAGCTTTTACTTCAAGTTAGATAGAGATAGCAATTGACTTGACAGGCGATTAGTGTTGATCAGCTTTTCAGAAACCGGGGGTTAGCCATTGACTTTAAAAATATTAACAAAATGTTCTCATGTAAGAAAGAGCCTTATTAATTTGTGCAATTTTGTAAAACCATAGTTTTGTTGTAAACACCGTTTAAGTGCTTGTATCACAATAAAAAAATATCCAGAAGTTAGCAACTCAATGTAAAAATAATGTACACAGGTTTTTTACTGCCTGAGGCATAATTAGGCAGATGTGTAATGAGGACTAACAACTCCAGTCCGTCGTTGAAGCCAAGAAAGAAGGGCGGAATTAATGAATGAACACTCTTTATTGTACACCTATAAAGTACAATGGGTGGTCTTATCACTAAAGGCGATCTCTTCCAGAAAACTCAGGAATGAGCTAAAATGTATAAGTGCAATAACTTAATAACCAATCTACACCTACAGCCAGTCTTATCACTGATAGCGATCTCTTCCAAAAACTCCGGAATGAGCTAAAATATATATGTGCACAATCATAATAACCAATTTGCCCTATAGCCAGTCCATCTCTTCTTCTTAACGTGTCATTAGTTTCTTTCAAAACAGTGAGGTCAAAAATTTTTCTTGTTTGCCTCAAATAGCCTTTCGAGCACTTGACACATGTTATTAGAACATTTTTATATTCTTATGGACCACGGTGTGGCTTTATTAATACACGCAAAATTTCCATATTCTCAAAAATATAAAACGATCATCATTTTGGTTCCAACTACTCCAATTTTTTTTGAATTTTTAGGAGGTACAAAAACTGGCTTGGTTCAAACTGAAAACACAACATATACCAAACATCCTTGATATGACCCTGTGGCCAGCACTAGCGACGCATCGCATGCCAGGCCACCACCACTCACCATCAGCGCACATTCGGAACCGCAGTAATGAGTGGACCAATTCTTTAGTGCCTTCAAACACGACAATCTTGTAGACGCGTTATTGCCTCCTACGTCGTGCTGCCAATCCAATATTAGCTTCGTTCGACCCCATGAAAGCGGACGGTGTATTTGTAGCTGTTATTTCGTATATGTATGCTTTTTACGTAACATATTTGACTAATGGCAACGGAAACTATAATATATATAATGTGCATGAATGAATTTTTGATATGTATTTTTTTTTCGGTCATACTCGTAGATTAGAATGAAATAATATTTAAGTACAAGCGACCCGCCTCGGCTTCGCACGTGTGCATAGCGTTTCTCTACTATATTATGAATGTATCCTACTAATATTATAAACGCGAAAGTTTGTAAGTATGGATGGATGGATGGATGTTTGTTACTCTTTCACGCCGGAACGGCTGAACGTATCTGGATGAAATTTGGCAGAGAGAAAGATTATACTCTGGAATGGCACATGGAATGGAATACCGGGATTACTCGTAAACTTTCCTTTCGAATCACGGTATATGTAAAAAAACTGCATCAAAATCCATTGCATAGTTTTAAAGATCTGAGTATACTACGGACAGAGAACGCTACTGCTGTCACCATGGATTGTTTTTATGAAATAACCTATTATTTTCATATTACGTATTCATAGAACTACGTATTTATAATTTTGTGTGTGTGTGCGATAAATAAAAAAAAACATCATGATAGTATAGTGACCCCACCTGATGTGTAAACTACCGTCCGAGATCCAACCCTTGATACATAACCGCACCGCAACGAAACCGAGACAATTCGTCTTTATTAGAAACGTTCACCGCGGGTAAATTGAAAATACCTTCTAAGTATGACTGATGGTGTTCGTACATTACTTGCCTCAGTGACAGTTCTCTCTTAAAGAAAAGAGGATTATTTCATGCGGTGGAAACGGAGTTTAATATTACGTCTATTTATATTCATGGTCTCTTTATCGCCGGGAAGGGAAAACGGGAATCATAACGATGTAAGTACAGAATAACAGCGATATTCACTTAGGCGTATTTTTTGTTTCCGATTATACCTCGGCTTTCCTCGATTCCGGCAGGGAATTTCGTCGACGCTTTCGGTTGCGAAATTAGCTTCGTGATAAGAAGATGGTGCTAATGAATATCTTTTATGAGTCTTATATTCATTAAGACATCATGTTATTGCGTAATATTAGAGGTCTATAACGTTTACTTTGGCACAATATTAAGCTTTATTAATAATTTCTAATTTACCTATACGACATATTTACAATAGTATTTAATATTCATTTTCGTTTCTTGTGGCATTTAGTCTGCTTTAGATCCTATTTACAGAAGTTAAGCTATGTTCAGCGCTGTCATGATTTGGATTGGTGATTGCTTAGTTTCGTAATCTAACTGCCAGATTCTGAAAGCTCGATCAAAGCTGATTGGCTGTCAAATTACTTGCTGTCTCTGTCTAATTTGAAGTGTCTTGGCAGTTGATTAGCTTTGATCGAGCTTTCAGATACCAGCATCTATAATATCAGCAATGACTAGGCGTAGCTTTGTGATCTACCTTACATAAACTTACTTGTATTTGTTCTAAGAAACTCGTACCTAATGCTCTTTAAAGCTCAACTAAACATCTTCGACTCCCAGTAATAAAGTACGGTCAGCATCAAAGTAGATAAACGTTTCTGAGTTCAAACATTTCTTAAATGATCTTACTTTTGACAACACAAGTTTCAAACATTAATTAAAGATCCGCCTTGAGACATAAAGAGCAAATCGAAGATCGACATTTAGGGCCTTACTACAAAACGGTGTCTAACTTTAAACAGTGTCTAAAGTTAGCGCTGTCTCTGTTTGCCATTACGCAATGGCAAGAGATGTCAAAATTTTAGGCAGTGTTTAACGTTTGCCTATTTTTTTGTAGTAAGGCCCATATTTTGTAAATTAAAAGATAATGGACATTGAATAACCAAAGTTGTAGATCTACTTTAGATGCTGACTGTAAGTCTTACAGTGGCATGAAAGCCTCAGCTTATTTTTACGTAACACATTTTTCTTTTTCTTTTTTTTCTTTTTAGGCCATCTGGCAAAGGTCAAGATGAAGTAAAATATAAATTAATATATATTGATATTTTTTTGTTCCCTGTGCTAATTGAACCTACGGCCTACAGTGCAGAAGGCAACTGAGATGGGAGGGCCGAAAAAATTCTATATATCTAATAAAATTGAGTCTCACTGACTAGTTCACTCACTAGTCACTCACTGTTTTTATATTATCTGCTTTTCTGTCTCCTTATACTGTTTGTTATTAATATCTGTATTATTGTTTCTGTTCTTTGTGTGTTGTGTGTGAAATAAATGTTTCTTTCTTTCTTTAGTTATTACTCTTAAAATGGCAATGGGCTTGCAACCTGTACTAACTACTGCAAAATATACGTGCCAAATGTAATGTTTGGACGCCTCTGACTACTCCCTTAGACGTCCTCAAAAATGTTGGGTTACTACTTGGTAATAAGAGATTTGATGGGATATCTACCGTGCTTGGGGATCAAAGTCACGAAGCTGTTTCTGTTTCTGAGACTCACTTCAGTGTTACTTGAAAAATGTTCACCATTTAGTTGCCAGGGCCTTTTAATGAACAGCGCTCACTTGAAAATAATTCCTGTAATTTACACTGAAGCCACCATTACCCTCGAAAGGGCTACAAAGGGACGCCGTGTAGACTTGTTCTGCTATAACGTGTTATAACTTTAACCTCTTATATAACTAACCTACTGTAATCCCACAGAACAGAGGTTATACAAGATAATGTAAGAAATATGAAGGCGAGAATCCTTTAATATGAGGCCCAAGGCGATTAAAAGCTTCAAGTAATCGCCTCACTAGATCATAATGTTGTCTAATAAAACTCATAAACACGAAGTAGATTGGCCTTGTTATTTACGTTTATGTGAAAATCTTCTATGATTCTGAAAATATTATTGTATTAAAGACTTTTTACACTAAAGGGTTAAAAGTGTTTGCCATTGGGGAGGATTTTTATTTTTGTCTAGGCTTATAAATATCAAACATAAACTTAGTACAAACGGACACGCTATAATAATAGACTGATAGCTTTTATGTCCTTGTAGTAAGAACCATTTTTTTTTAGCTCTGTGTAGCTTTATACAGACCATATATACCAAGAGATGTGAGAAACTATCTTCATGCCCGCTTGAACCAAAGTCGTTAAGTCAAAGCTGTTTCTGTGTTTTTTTTTTTTCATTTTTAAGTCGCACAAGTTCATTATGTAATTGATCGTCATCAGATTAATGAGGTCCTCTTGAATGTTAAAAGCCCGCATCAAAATACGTTGCGTAGTTTAGGAGATCTACTAAACTACATACATATGAACAGACGGACAGACAGACAGCGGGAAGCGACCTTGTTTTATAATAAGCAGTGATGATGATGATAGTTACTACTAAACGATAGGTAAGCCATTACCTTGTATAAAAAAATATTGCTAATAAATAATAAAGAAGTATTCAGACATTTTCGTAATAAACCTAAAGGGATGTAAATGTTAAACAGTTTTAAATGAGGGCTAAAAATTTTGAATAGTACAATAATTACTTTACCAAAAATAAAGAAGTAATCAGACATTTTCCTAACCTAATTCTAGCACTGTATCTACATAAACCTAAAAAGGGATATAAATGTCAAACAGTTTTATATGAGGGCTATAAATTTAGAATAATTACTTTACTCTGTGCAAAAGATTGTATATTTTTTTGTATTTCCTAAAAGAGAATCTACTTTGTTCTAGTATCAACGGTAGACGTGGATGCAGTTCTCGGCCGGAAGGCTTCGTTGCCGTGTGACGTCACACCTGACGCCGCTGAGGACCGCGTTTACATGGTGCTGTGGTTCAGAGCCGGGAAAGCCACGGGAGGGAAGCCCATTTACAGGTAAACAATATTTTCACTGAACTGAATAGTTTGATAATCATACTTTTATTACGAATATAGGTAGCATACATGTTTATACAGATGTCACGGTTTAACTAAAGTAGCATGCATTAAAAATTATACAAGTATATGACGACCTCTGTGGCGCAGCGGGCGAGAGCCTGCCTGCCATGAAAGAGGTTGCGGGTTCGATTCCCGCCTTGGAACAAATTTGTGTACGATCTGCAGAAATTTGTTCCGATGGTCTGGGTGTTTTCTATGTATAATAAAAAATATCTATCTATGTAAGTATATAATGTATTAAATATATCAGTTATCTAGTACCCATAACACAAGCTTTGAATAGCTTACTTTGGGGCTAGATAGTGCTGTGTGGATTGTCCAGCATTATTTATTTTATTTATTTATTATGAAAATTTATACAGTTTATTAAAAAAAAACAATCAATTCAAAAATATGTCCATTTTCTCTATGACGACGTATGACTCCGGAAGTACTGCAAATAAAATCAAATGAAAACCAAACGAAAAATAAAATCAGGTTCATTCTAGTTTTTAAAGGCGTTGGAAAGGATACCTTAAACCTTTTAAAACATAATCCAAAGAGAACATATCAAAGGATTATGAATGATCTCTGAACACATTCGCGTTATTGCCTTGCCAACTCCACTCAAATACCAACAATCTGAATAACCCTTAAAACTTCGTAGCTGTAAAGCGTAGCACTTTTCGTAGCTCGTAGCACAGTTACGTAGGTAGACTGCTACGTTCGTTACCGAATGTAAAGTTCACGAATGCTATGCATCCTCAACTTGGTTGTTTAAGATCTCATTTTAGTTAACTGTAGTTTGATGAAATTCCTCAACAATTTTTGATAATATTGGACCTTATAATGTAGAATAAACTTAACAAAATACAAGAAATGTACCTACTAACAAAAAATGTATGTATAATGGGCGAGAACAACAGGGAGTCACCCTGGTGTTCTTTAGCAAAGGTTTCATTTGCCTAATTTAGGCACTAGTCTCTCGCAAAACAGGTTAACAAGATACTTATAATAAATAAATAAATAAATAAATGTTTTTATTGTTAAAATATAATACTATTATAATTTGACCCACAACACTCACATAGTTCAAAACATGCCCTTCACGGATTTTCCTAAATTATGGGTATTTTCTAACTAGAAAAATCTGCACACCAAAAAGCCTCTGCGAGAATCGAACCCCCACTCCTACTTCTCAGTTAGAGATCCTGCACCATAAAAGTCACCAGAAATGTGTATTTTATTTTACATCAAACATAAAACTGTTCCAGTCTGTGAAACTGGTTCATAACTAATGTATTCAACTTGTGTTAGCCAACACAATAATTTCATTATAAACTCTTCAACGGTTATGATTTGTGAAAACATAACATATATTATGAGAAATATATTATTCAAGTGTTTTATGTTATATGTTGGATAAAGAGTTTTTTTATCGTTCACGAATCACATGTTTTTCTACGATTTGACGTGTTAATGGTGCAACTCACCCTTAATTGCACACTACATAACAAACTTTGTTATAGGTGATGGTTACCACAGACATTAGGTGGGCCGTTTGCTTGTTTTCTTGTAGTTTTGTTGTTTGTAGAAAGTAGTATGAAAAAAACAGATTTACAGATCTCAGAAAATAAAAACATCTAGAACAGTCTTATAGATGAAAGCGATTTCACAGGTATCCTAGGGATTTACAAGATTATTTTGTTAACAAAATCAAAATGTTAAATTTCAATAATTCAATAAAATCACAAGGACACTTTGAAATGTCTTAGAACTGGGTGAATCTAGATGACAGTGCCACACAAAGCCTAGAAGAACAGGCAACAAACTTGTCAAGAATGATAGAGAATATGTACCTTAGTTCTGTATATTCTCGATATGAAAACCGCATAAATTTGTTTACAGATGATGAATAGCCTCGCCGTATCTCGGACTGCAGGCGTTCCGATAGCCGCCTTGTTAATTAATCAGAGATAGTTTAGGATCGTGTCCGAAACTTTATCGAGATAAGTAATCATTTGCCAATATTCAACTGGACACCCCGGTCACTGTCTAATACAGGATGTTCCAATAAACTGTGTCAACATTTGCAAGATTTTAAGTAGACAGTATTCTCTCTGGATACCTCAAACACTGTCTAATACAGGGTGTTCTAATAAACTCAAACCTTGAAGTCAAAACATGAGAGCTACTCAATCGTTTTGATGCTATATTTTATAAACTCTCATGAATATATCTACGAGTATATAGCTCGTCCAATACATTAACCATTGACCCAAATTTCCTTTACCATAAAAACCATCTTAACCAACCATGTGATTCGAATGAAACATTAATAAAAAATGGAAGCAAGCGAGGCATGTCATGAATAACTAAACGACGTAAGCCGTGAGGAAACCAACTGTTCCTGCAAGGATTTAGTTACAGGAAGTCTTTGGGCTCGAATAGGCATAACGCTAACACATACTAATGTCTGAACCAATATGAAATATGAGACCACACTAAAATGGGGGATTGATTTACTTTCCTGCGGTCGCCGGATCTCTGATACTTCCGTGTACATGTACTCTAACTCGCTGAGAGGATCAGAGTCGGTCAATCCGATTTTCGGCCATATTTCATCGCCTTTTGAGCTCATTATCGATTGGGTCCATATAAAGTGGATTGAAGTATTGGCCGGGGATCACATCGTAAATGTAACAGATACATTTTTCATATTTTATGAAGATATGCACAGAAATGTATTGGTGTGTTATTGAGCTCTTTTTCAGAATTTTCTTTCGAGGAAACAGTTGTACACTCATTCTGACCTTATTTGTGAAAACTGTTTTGCTGGTTCAGATGTTACTTGTTTTTTTAGTAACACAAAACTAATAAATAAATAAATAATGCTGGACACATGGAAGCTACAACACATATTTAACTGATATCCCATTTTCTGGCTCACCCATTAGGCACGCATAAAAAGCCCTTCCTTAACCTAACTAAAAAAACTGCTTTTAAATAATAATTTATTGATACTATGATATCCTCAGAAATAGAGCGTTATTGGTGCTACGTCGTGTCCACTGCAGCGGGAATGCCATTCTAAGCGTGTTGTCAAACAAAGTTGATTGTCCTATGTTGTGGCGCTTATCGCAGCTTCACGTGAATAGGTTTAATTAATTGTAATTTTAATTTTGGCCTAGTGGGAGTGACCCCGCCATTCGATCGTAAGATCGCAGGTTCGAATCCGGTCGTGCACCAATGGATTTTTCTATCGAAAAATTTATGTGCGCAATGCCAGTGCTCTTAAACGGCGAAGGAAAACATCGTGAGGAAACCAGTTAGTATGCTAACAGCGGCGATGGGCTTGCAACCTGTCACGTATGGAATACTAACTACTGCAAAATGTGGGTATGTGCCAAATGTAATGTTTGGACGTACCTCTGACTACCCCCCTTAGACATCCTCAAAGAATCTTGAATTAGTACCTACTTGGTACTGGGAGATCTGAAGGGATATCTACCGTGCCTGGGGATCAAAGTCGTGAAGCTGTTTCAGTTTTTTTTCACTTTTTTTAATTTTATAACTTTATTTTAATATTGAATGTTTTATTTTGTGGCTTTTGTTATTTAATGAATGATTGTATTTAATTTTGCATGTATTTTACTAAAATCTATGGTTCATAATGTTCCGAAATAAATGTTTTGAATTTGAATAAACCAAATTAAAATTTTATTTTACCTAAAAATCTACTTTTTACACTTTTTTTTAATGTTTAACTAGGAATTAAAGGTCATCCGGCAAAGTATAAAAACAATATCAAGTTGATGGACGCGTGCAGTGCATAGTAGGGCATGAAATTTCGTGCGTGACTATGACTTATCGGTGATAGATACCACTTAGCGTCAGGTGGGCCATCTATACGACTTGTTCTGTAAAAAAGAAGTATTTTTTGTACAAATTACCAAGTAGATCGCCGACACCACAAGATGATAATGGCAGCGCTGCCACGTTGTAAGGATCGAAGTTAAATAATTATAAAAAAGTCAAGATCCAATTCCATTCATATCATTTTACTCCATTTTGATACATTTTGTACACTCTGAAAAGTTACATTTTACATAATCGCAAGACAATCCTCTCTATTGCAACACCCTAACGGGGTACATTATGTATTGATCTAACATTATTTAGTCATAAGGCCTGACAATGTAAAATCTACATACATACATACATAATAATGCAATAAATATACTGAATACTGGATACAAAGAAAGCAAGCAAATAAAAATAACTTTCATGCTGTCATCTTAAAACTATGATAAAGTTCAGTTGATTCACAAGGATCACAAGGATCACTTGGAACATCTTAAAATTAGGTGACACCTAGATTGGTGTCAGTTAAACGCGACCAAGTCTAGTAAAACAGGCAACTAATCTACGAGTTGGTTCATATCGCTTTTTTTGACAACCTCAGTGGCGCAGCGGGCGAGAGTTCGTCTGCGACGCAAGAGGTTACGGGTTCGATTCCCGCCTCGGAACAAAATTGTGTACGATCTGCAGAATTTTTTTCCGTTGTTCTGGGTGCTTTCTATGTATAGTAAAAATATTTATCTACGTAAGTATATAAGTATATAAGTATTAAATATATCAGTTAACTAGTACCCATAACATAAGCTGTGAGTAGCTTACTTTGGGGCTATATGATGCTGAGTTGGTTTATCCAGCATTTTTTATTTCATGTATAATCCTTGTTGTAATAAAGAAAATGTTACAATTTCAACCGGATACGATAGATAGAGCCAGGTTGGGTGGACGAGTGCAAATAGCCACATTATTGTGGCTTCACTATCACGCACGCCGTAAACTAAGATCAGATAGCCTCAAATGATAGAATATTCAATTGTTTAAACTGCCTTGCGGTTAGATTTATTTTCAACAGCGATACTGCAAAAATAACCATAATTGAACACGAATAAAGACGAATATACACTGGACTCTCATTTTATATAAGTCCCCCCGAACTAAGCCAAAGCTTGTGGTAATGGGAACCAGATAGTGGATATTTTTTTGTAAATTTATGCATAAATAACACCCAGACAGAACAAACATGTTCATCACACAATTATTTGTTCTTGTGGGAATCGAACCCACGACCTACGGCACAGAAGGCAGTGCTACCACCAACTGAGTTATAAGGGCTGGTTGCAAATGAGGCTTAACATCTGTATGCCTCAATACGGAAATTCAATGCAGGGCACGTTCCTATCGTGTCTTGCGAAGCAATTCCTGACAGAATTCCTAAAAGTGAAATTAAATGTCACAAATCCTGCACCAACACATAAATAGAACTTAGAACATACATGGGTATAGGTCGCGTAACGTTAAAAGAACGCTGGAAGGAGGGTGAGGGTGTTTTGTATGCGCAGCCACATTCTCTTCGCTGTTTTCCAGCGTTCTTTTTTTAAACCGCGACCCCAAGTGATAAACTGTTATCTAAGTTTAACTGTATTTTAACTATTTGCTGAAATAAATATTTTTTGGATTTGTATTGCATAGGTGACGCGTTGTATATAATTATAAAGGTATGGTCATCTGCTTGTTCCATAATCAAGTGGTATAAAAAGCTTAAAATTGTCATTATCACAAAGAATGATTTTTAAACAAGAATCGTTACAAGCCATCATCATAGCCAAACACAAGAAAGGTTTATCGCGATATGTTTGCAAACTATGTACCACTAACACGGCTCGACCCATCAGACCATTAATCACTCGAGCCGCTTAGCCCTATTATTAGGGTAACTGTGGAAGGCTTTTAAATATCTACCACAGGAATAAAGTTCTGGCTGGATAAACATTAAAATTCATTTTTGTTAGTATACTTAAGTATACTTCAAAAATGTTATCGTGCTCAAGAGGAGCCTCTGAGGCGCACTTAAAATCCTTTCACCACACTGTTTCGTAAGAACCAGTGACACGACAAGAAGAAGAAGAATATTATACATATTGTGAGTGGGAGTAAACAATACGATTAAGGTACTACGAGATAAGTACACAGATTATGGAAGTACTTACTAGGTATCATAATTTGTTTTTCTTATAATGGTGAATTATGCTGTTCTATTTTAGCATTAATTTTCCTATTCTATCTAAACATGATAATATGTATGATTATTTGTACTTATGTGTTATTTAATCAAGGACTTTGGTAATTTTGTAGCCTTTTTTAAATAAAAAGACATTTTTTTTCGGAACCTACACAATTCCATACAAATTTTTACCCATATTTCATATTGGTGTTATGAAAAAGATCAAAAACTGACACTTAGTTAGAGTCTAAACACCCTAAATAGTGCCTAGGCCCTATAGTTTCTAAGATTCCGTGACTTCACGGTTATAAATTCTAATTCTAATTCGTGCATGGTGGGGGAATATTATCTACACGGACGTCCCGCAATGGGGTGTATTATGCATTATCACCTGTAACCTCACCCTAGCTAGCCTAACTCTTTAAAATTGCGGAGAAGGACCTTGGTTTGGTGGCAGCAATGGTCAAGCATCCCCGTTGGTGACCTGGATGCAGAGGAGAAAGACCCGATCAGCTTGTGCAGTCCAGTTTTGGATCTATGTCTATGTCTACGGTTATAAATATGGGTAGACGATACAGACAATTTCCAAATCAAAGTGATATACAAATCCTAGTCCCCAGTTTCCTACAAAACATGATCTAGCTAGTTGGCATCCTGAGCTGTGAATTTACGCCCTAACCCATAAACCATTGACGGCAAGGCGATAACTGACGCCCAGATTGAACCGTTACAAATTGAACTTTCCAACGTAAATGGATCGAACATTTATTGGTTTTGTAAAAGTCAACTTGTGGGCTATTTGCGAGGGTTTAACCATTGGGTTTAACCGACAAATCTCATACAACGCTGTTTACGAGTGTTACTGTAAGATCAGCCGATTCAAGCAAACAAGTTACGCTTGGTATTTTTATTTAAATAAGAATCGTACGAACTACTCCTACAATATAAATAAATAGCGCCATTTCGATTAAAATGTCTTGTAACGTTAAATTTTGTTTTCTAACTAGTTTTCATGTGAGTGAATTATTGTAATTATTTATAAGATTTATAAACAGAAAATTATTATTACTTTTACAGTATTTACAGACACATAAGAAAGTCACAACAAAAAACATATTTTTTTATATTTATCAGGTAAGCATTGCTTATTCTATGGTAGAATTTTCACTGCACTATAATTAAAAAAAAATTCGCTTCCCTATGCATAAGTATTATTTTATCAATGCCTAAACCAATTGTCGCCAATTTAAAAAAAATGCGTGCTTTTATTTCATTCTATAACTCATTATAATTCTCGGAAAAAATAAACGATGCAACCATTTCCGAGTTACCACTACTGGTCTCGGTGAAACACCTTGTATATTTGAGCACAGGTCCTGTAATTTCATAAGCTACTTTGGCTTGGCTTGGTTGCAACATATTTCACGAAGAAAGTCATGTTTATTACAGCGTGGAACAAGACGGTAACTTGCAACCAAACACCATTCATCTACACGGCTATGCCAACTAAGCGGTATCTTACCTATCTATGTTTATTTAAGGCTGTTGGCATCGACTAGTTTTTTTTAAACAACTAACAGATAGAACAAGCAGATGGCCCTCCTGATGTGTTAACCATCACTAGTAAATTAAAAGTATTTTAAGCAAGTAACCCTGATGCTTGTTTCTCTTGTTGGGTTGTCTGTTCAGCTGCTTGACAGGAACTTAAGACATAAGAGAATCGCTAACTAGTCGATAGCCCAATCAAACTATAGATATTGAGATACCTCAGATTACCCTTCAAAATCCTCAAATGATCTTTGGTTGGTACTTGAAAGGATATCTACCGTGCTTAGGAAGCAAAGCCAATTTACATTATAACTGTTACATTATACATTTATTTAGTTGTTTGAGTAAACAGTTACATTATAACTGTTTACTCAAACAACTAAATTTACAAGAAAGTTCATAAAACAGACAAAGTCGCGGCAAGAACTAGACCAAGTAAAATAGGTCGCCAGGTGTCTGATTAAAGAGATTAGTTTGCGTGAGTACAGGGCTGGTTTATTAGCATTAGCAATTTACAGCCATGTTTAAGGCAGCAAGTCGTGAGGTAACACCCAAACCGTTTTCGCGAAATTAGTGAACATCCGCACAGAAACTTGAGTAAGTTTAGTCAAAGCTTAGCTCGGAAAGATTTACAGGTGAAGTTTGATTTCTCAAATCAATGAACTAAGAAATGCAGCTGTAGCACAGAAATTTAAGCGAGTAATTGTAGAATATAAAAGTAAGGAAAAAAGAAAGAACTGTTTAATATGATTGTCGGTTGAAAACAAGACAGCGCTGGACAGTTACTTTTTTTTTTTTTTTTTTATACAACTAGCTGATGGAACAAGCAGATGGCCCACCTGATGTTAAGTGGTAACCATCACCTATAAACAAAACATTGCCCCGTAGGTCACGCACAATAGGAACGTGCCCTACGATGCACTGCCCTGCGTCCATCAACTTGAGGCATAAGGATGTTAAGCCTCATGTGCCTGTAATTACACCGGCGACCACACTCTTCAAACCGAAACACAGCGTTGCTGCTTGGCGGCAGAAAAAGGCGTGGTGGTTACTTAAATTATTTTCTTCAAGATTTCTCTTCTCAAGATAGCTTGTGAGATGCAGACCGTTAAAAACATCATGCTCGCACTGTTAAAACATTTTCGAAGAATCAAATACTGTTAGTAGTTAAGAAAATCGCAAACAACATGTTTCGGAATATTTTCGAAAAAACAAGTTTGATTAGTTATTACCCAGAAAAAATTACAAATTTTCGTACTTTACCAAATTTTATGCATAGGAAAACTTGTTTGGATCAAAATTTAAGTTGTGTGGTCACTCACTTATTTCATACTAGCTGATACCCGCGACTTCGTCTGCGTACTTTTAATCTCTTTATCTCTTTTTTTCGCAATAAAAGGTAGCCTGTGTTCTTTCTCAGGGTCTAAAGATTGTCTGTGCCAAATTTCATCAAAATCGGTTGAGAGGTTTAAGCGGGAAAGCGTAACAGACAGACAGACAGAGTTACTTTCGCATTTATAATATTAGTTGGGATTTTCAAAAATGTCGAAAAGCGCGAGAATTTATTGGATGGCTGTCGACTTTTAAACGTTCGTAAAAATATAAATCTTATAATCAGCTAAATGGATTTGTCCAGTGCCTGTGTAGCTCCGGGCTGTCCCCGTCATACCTTATTCCCAAGTAAAGAACAAACATTAAGCTGGACCCATTATTTTTTACGTCACCATTCTCACGCTTCAAGAATTACAATAAAATCCACGACTCACACAATACTGCCTGTTATTACGGAACAATTATCCATATTCCGCCTTTTAATGAGAAACTATAAAATAGCAATTAACTAAGCCATTCCTCAAAGTATATGGTGTGGCTTGTAATTTTACGTTGCCTGCATAATATATGGCTGGAACACCACTGATTTTAATACTTAAAAATATTTACCTTTATTGTTTTATATCGGGTATCAAATCTACTGTTTGTAATTCTATAATGATGGGTTGGTTTGCGTGCTTAGACATTATTAAATAAATTTTAAGAAAAAACACGTAGGTACTACTATAACCCACACTCAAACTACTCGACAGATCTGACCCAAACATAAAAGAGTAAAATGTTATGAGGTATCAAACTTAAAAAATAAAGTCGAATTGAGAACCTCCTCCTCTTAGAAGTCGGTTAAAAAGATGAATAACTAGCTGCCGTCTGCGGTTAACTCGCCTCATTACCGGCCAGTTTCCTTGTCTTTATATCTATCTTTTGTTCCAGCTTCGACGTTCGTGGGCGATCCTTCAACAAGGCCCTGCAGTGGTCAGATCCCAACGTGTTCGGGCCCCGAGCTGACTTCGTGACCATCACGCGACCTGCCTCTTTGACCCTCGCGACCGTTCAGCTCGACGACGAAGGCGTCTACCGATGCAGAGTCGATTTTAAGAACTCACCGACACGGAACTTTCAGATACGATTATCTGTAATTGGTAAGTGTTATTTATAAAAAGAAATAAAAGATAAATACATTTATTAATTTGACATACATAATTCTACTAATATTATAAATGCGAAAGTTTGAAGTATGGATGGATGGATGTTTTTTACTCTATAACTCCAGAAGGGCTGAACGGATCTTTGTGAAAATTGGCACAGAGATATATTATAGTCTAACACATAGGCTACTTTTTATGCCGTGGGAATACCGGGGTTTAAAACTACGCGGGTGAAACCGTGGGGCGCTACTAGTGTACTATAATATACAGAACGGACAGCCACAGTAGGTAGGTACACATAAAAAATAGTAGGTTGATAGGCCCTTCCATTTGATAAAATGGAGGGGCTATATTTTCATGGTTCATATTTTGCACCTACGCTGTCACAAATATTATAGTAATTTATAGTAATAAATAGGCTAATTTATTGTGTGTATGCGTACCTACAGCGTCGCTGAAATTGTATGTGCCCTAGTAGAAAGTTATAATTACAGAACGAAAAAGGTTTAAAGTTGTAATAACTTGCTTAATCTGTAACAGAATGAAAAACTTTTACATTCACATCATTAATTATATGCCTGCCTAATGACTAAACTTTTTAGATTTTGATTTAACAATATTATTGTTACTAAATTTAAAAATCGTTTTACTTTTAATATGTTTAATGATCAAAACTTTGACGTGTCAGCTACAATGCCCAAAATAGAAAATGCGTAGGCTTTTGTTTATAAATCAATATTCCAATAATGATCCATTGAACTCATTCAAGTCCTAGCCAGTAAAATTAATAGTCTACTTGCGTTTTCAAGTCTTACTAACATTTTCAATGTAACTTTATGGCAAAGCCTCAGAACCCCTACTTCATAAAACATAAAAATTGCCGTGATTGCACCTACCTATTCCCAACACGTCACGCGCATGTAATTTAATTTGAAAATTTAGTTTTATAGCGGCAGCACTGCAGCTTCATTGCGTTATAAAGCACTTAAAACCCCGCGGAAGCTAAATGGAGCCAAGTATTTACATTTTCAATTTCGTACACTCAAAATATAATTGGCCTCATAACGAGTGAAACGGTTTTCACAAATAACGGCGCCGCAAAACGGTGACCCCCGAAACTAGAATGGGAATCGCGGCAGATGTTTGCATTCGCACAGTGAAAAACTTTGGCGGAAAATGTCTGCTCTGTGCTGGAAATTTATAAGAGAACCTTATCTAAAAAGCCAGCCTTTCAGCGGCTTTCGCTGAGAGAGCGATGCAAAACAAAGCTTTGTTAGAGCTCCTTTGAATTTCGGTAAGGAAAATGAGAGGTTACACACGACCCATGCCCCGTCAAAGAAGCCCCCGAGTGCTGTTATTACAATAATGTACTATGATATCGCGTTTGGAGTGGCGCGTGGCGGGGCGCGGCGTTTTCGTCTACGATGGAGGACTTGCTCGCAACGTGAATATACCCGGCAATTCTCAGTTATTTATGTGCCCGACCGAAAACGTATTTGCTGTTCCCTAATTTGCCTATAACTCATTTGATACCTTGGGTTATATCAATCACCGGATATACGTTAAGCAACGTTTATTAAAATGAATAAAAATTGTATGATTAATTTTTTGCTACTATATAATTTTAAAACTTTTTTTTTTTTTTTTTACAACTTATAGGTAAAAACGTTTGACCGCAATCTCACCTGATGTTAAGTGACGATGCGGTCGACGATGTGGCACGTTTACCTAGAAAATACCTGTTCACTCTTCTCTTGAAAGTAACCAAATTCTAGGTCATCGGAAAGACGGACGCCGGTAAGGAATTCCATTCATTGGCTGTGCGCATGATGAATGAAGAAGCAAAGCGCTTGGTGCGGGCAGTTGGAGTTGGTTAAAACTAATCTTAGAGCGTAGTTTCCACCGTAAACCTGTACCTGAGTGAAACTAAACTATTTAGAAACAGTTACAAAGTGCCGTTTTAAGTTTTTTATTATTATCGTTCCACTGGCCAATGCGTTTAAGGTCAATCACCCTCAAAACTAAATTTAATATCTTGTATATTTATAAACATGAATTTAAATGATATATACTAATAGTTTAGATAGGTATAGTGATACTAGCATGTGGCTTCCTTACTCTTAGAAAACCAAACAAAATTGACTCACAAAGTGATTTTTACTTCAGTACCTCTACCGACACAGCCTGCCCAAGAATTTATTATTCTTCGCTTATCTACATATGTATATCGCGAATTTTAAATTGTAAACGAGCTCTACTTTAAAATAGCAGTTGGCTTTCTGCATGAATATATACTGCATTTGTTTGGGTTACACCGCGCCATAATTATTTATTATTGGCTTATAAATTACTAGTTGCGCACCGCGGTTTCATCCGCGCATTCCCACCCACGTATTCCCACGGGATAAAAAGTAGCCTGGCCATTTTGGCGTGAAAGAGTAACAAACATCCATCCATCCATCCATCCATACTTACAAACTTTTACGTTTATAATATCAGTAGGATTCGGCAAACAGATTAAATTGTGTTATGTGCTACTCTAAGGTACTATCGTTTGTGGCAAGCTGAGTGATGGTGTTATGATATCAGGCCCACCCTTGCGTTAAATTAACGTTATCGTCATAAACTGCCATTATAGAATAGCGTGTGACAGCCCTCTGAAATAAACTCTAAATGAAACTGAAAACTGAAACTGAAACAGCTTCACGACTTTGATCCCCAGGTACGGTAGATATCCCTTCAGATCCCCCAGTACCAAGTAGGTACTAATTCAAGATTCTTTGGGGATGTCTAAGGGGGGTAGTCAGAGGTACGTCCATACATTACATTTGGCACATACCCACATTTTGCAGTAGTTAGTATTCCATACGTGACAGGTTGCAAGCCCATCGCCGCTGTTAGAATACTAACTGGTTTCCTCACGATGTTTCCCTTCACCGTTTAAGAGCACTGGCATTGCGCACATAAATTTTTCTATAGAAAAATCCATTGGTGCACGACCGGATTCGAACCTACGACCTTACGATCGGAAGGCGGGGTCACTCCCACTAGACCACCGGTGCTCTCTTACTCTAAATGTATTTTTTAATTAAGAAAAAATTGTAATAGAATATTTAGATTCACGCTGCATGCTAGACTAATTTAAAGATGATCAATATATATATCCTCAATTTTTACTGCTAACTTTCCAATTTCAACTTATTTCATCTCCTTTAATTAGACGACCTCAGTGGCGCAGCGGGCGAGAGTCCGCCTGCGACGCAAGAGGTTGCGGGTTCGATTCCCGCCTCGGAACAAATTTGTGTACGATCTGCAGAAATTTGTTCCGTTGGTCTGGGTGTATGTACAATAAAAATATATAATTCGTAAAATATTCTTTACATCGCGTGCACTGCGAAAACTATTGATGATAGAATAAAATAATGTTCTACAACTTTGCAGAACACATAATTATTTACAAAAAGTGTCGCGACAGTATATGTCTAACTCTTATAGTTATGCCACAATAAGTGTTTTTTTTATTTTAAAATTTTAATTGAAATGCCGCCGCTATAAGAGGCTCTTTATTTGTATCTTGGTATTAATCCTTATCAAAATAATTTACTTCATATTCAAAACTGCTTTAATACCTTTATAAAACTTTTTAAATTATTCAATTCGGACATTCCATTCGAAAGATATCACAAGTTTAAAAATGTAAGTATTAGAAAAAGGTCGCGTGGTAGCCACTCACCCTGCTTGGCGAGCTAGGCAGCACCTTAGGGTAGGGTCCGCACGGGTCGGGGGAGGAGCTTTAGTGAGGCAGCGAGCCTGGCCTCGGCTGGCGGATCCTTGGTCGCAGGAAGGATCCGCCGGCTTGGATTGGAGGTGGCGCTGCACAAGACCGAGGCCGTATTTTTCCACGGGCCTCGGCAGCGCATCCCCAGTGACGCCCACATTATGGTGGAGGGCGTCAGGGTCGAGGTGAAGGCCCAGATGAAATATCTGGGCCTGGTGCTTGACAGCAGGTGGCGCTTCGGCCCGCATTTCAGCGGGCTGTCAAAGCGCACATGCGTCCCTTGGGAGCGCTTTCCTGGCTTCTCCCAAATTTGGGCGGGCCAAAAGCGCGATGCCGGCAGCTATATGCCGGCATCTTGAAGAGCATGGCCCTTTACGGGGCCCCTATCTGGGCGGACTCCCTTCAACGAAGGGAGAACGCCGCCGCACTCCGGAGCCCCCAAAGGGCCATCGCGCAGGTCGCAAGAGCCTACCGCTCAGTGGGCTTTGCAGCGGCCTGCGCTTTGGCGGGCACCCCTCCTTGGGAACTCGAGGCGTGGGTGCTCGCCAGAGTATACGAGTGGACGGCGAGGCGTAGGGCGCTCGGAGAGCGCCCCGCCTCGGAGGAGCGGGAAGCTGTCCAGCGGGAGGCGAAGGATGCCATCGTCCAGCACTGGAAGGTGGACCTCGCCTCCGCCGCGTTTGGCCACCGAACCTTGGAGGCACTCGGGCCAGTCCTGCAGGACTGGCTCGACCGGCCTCACGGCTTTTCATCATTCCGTCTGGTGCAGGTGCTATCCGGGCATGGATGCTTTGGGTCGTACCTGCACCGGATCGGAAAGGAGGGTGCCCCGTCCTGCCACCATTGTGGCGCGGTGGAAGTCACGGCACAGCTCACCCTCGAGGTGTGCCCGTCGTGGGCCGAACCGCGCCGCGACTCTCGCATTGCACTATTCGCCACCTCCGTCGAGCGGGAATGATCGAGCACTCGCGGTCGTTCCCGGGCCTCTCCCTCCAGGAGGGGCGTGTAGGCCCCGCTGTCAAGGCGGGCGGTCGTCGGCGGGGAACTGGACGAAAAGGCTCTGCCAGTTTCCCAGTTCCCCTCCATGGTGACGACGCGGGAGTGCCACTGGGTCGTTTAGTGGGTATACCGGCCCTCACAGGCCGGGGAGTCCCACATATCCCCCCCATCCTCCAATGGGGGGGAATGCGTAACGCATTTTTCCCAGCGAAAAAAAAAAAAGGGGCCGTACGGGTGGGGAGTCAATGTCAAGAAATGAAGTCGGCTCCCCTACGCAACGGTAAAAAGTTAAGTAATAAAAATAAAAGTTCATTAAAATAATAATGTTCAAATTTTCTTTATACTTTTCTGTTTTAGTAACCTAACGCAAATAGAAGGGTTTATGTGTGTGTATTATAATTTTGAAATTATTGTTAAATACCCGTGCGAAGCCGGGGCGGGCCGCTAGTATTGAATAACGCCCCAGGCGGTTACTTATTAGTAAGATCGGCCGTACGCACGTAAAATTTGTCACTATTGCGACTGATTTTGTACGGCCGCACTCAACGGCCCCCAGGAACCACTATTGGTCGTCTTTCCAACAATTGCGGGGCTGTCCTATAGCGAACTTCCACTCAACTTTATTTGCTTGCTAAACTGTAAACAAAGTCATAACATCCAACGGACACGATGCAGCTAAAAGCCTGTTAAAATCCAATAAAACTCCTAATCCCCGTTGACATGTTAATGAGACTCCACTTTAAACGGCATCCACCAAAAATTTGTTCGTGAGCAAAGTTGAGTGTATTTTACATAGAAAGTGGATTATCTGCTTCTATATTCATCATCTAAACTTTTATTAGGAGAATACTATATAGCTTATAGCTTAAACATAATGCAAAGTTTTTTTTCCAGCTAGTAGATGAACCTGCTTTCTACGTGTAGGTGGTTTAAGTCGCGTTCATATTTCGTGAGTTTGTAAGCGCCCTACAGAAACACGCCCAAGTTTCAACTCCGAGAAATGTGATTATGTAGCGAACTTTAAGTGAATTGCTTAACATGAACTTGTGAAACTTAATTGTTCGAATATAAACGGCTTTGATAACTTTGCTGACAAGTATTTTCAATTTACAAAAATAATACTACAGAGTCGTAAAACAATATTCGATTGCGAAACTGCTAATACAAACACTCGAATTCGATCCGAATCAAAAATTAAGTTACATTGTTGGCAGCTGTCTAACACAATTAAAACAGATGGAACTTGCTATCGAGAGTACCAACAGAACAAAACTTGCCAATTATCTGTATCCGTTCAGAGAAACCCTTTTGGGGGATTCAAAAGCTTCCAAATTCTATAAAACTTTCACCGCTTCATTTGGAGTCGAGAAGAATATAAAAGTCGCTTCAAATGCAAGTCTGCGCGACTCGACAGCTGAAGGTTTCGTATTTATGTAAAATGCAGCTGTAATTGAAAATTTTTAATGGACTGTTAAGATTTAATATTTTTTTATCCACATCCTTTTGTCAATTTTTTCGTTTTGGGCGACTGTGTAGTTACCGCCTTTTGGGTAGGTCGTCGTTGGATCCTTTTCCATCTTTGAGGTCCTTTTCTGTTTTTACCAGATTTTTGGTTTTTTTATTTACATGAATGCCCATACACGAGAGGCCAAAAGTATATTCAAACATCATGGACAAACCCACTTTTGGTACCGTATGAACCCCTAAAAGCGAGTGCCGACGAGCGACGTGCGCAAGAAACGTTCCCCTGAATTAATAAGTTCAACACGAAATTTGAATTTAATGAAACAAGTTAGCTGTGAGCAGCTGAGCGTGTATCGATCGAGTTCATAATAAGAAATGAAACGATTCCGGCGAAGTACCACGCGCCTCGTGGGCGGGTAAGTGCTAACGCGTCGTTGATTCTTTCAATATCTCTACCATTAGAGGCTTTTGAAAATGATGGTTATTAATTCCTGACACACATGAACGCGATTGTACATCATGTACATACTGTGTGGGATGTTATCAATATGTTTTATTTATACGGAAAATCCTTATAGAGCCTCTTAAGGCGATGACAAGAGCTAATGTGCGTCGTCATTATTAAATAAAATATATATTTTACAATATTATATTATTACTATTTTTTGTATATTTACTACTACTATAATATTTACTATTTTTTATAAATAATTTTACTAAGGTAATTTTGAAATATGCAATCGAAACGTACATTCGCCATAACAGGCTCAGGCCGCCCCGCCCGATAATTAGACTTGAGTTACCTACTTTAAGGAGTTACAGTCGAATTGTGACATGAATCTTCAAGCTTTGTATGGTTGAGCGACTTGTATGCTGATATCAAACGTCATTATGGCACACACACTATGAAATTTATTAACACCTATGAAAGCCAAGTCTGGGAATTTTTTAAACATAAATTTATAATATAGTTTAAATATCAACTGCACGACGAAGAAGAGCGTAAAATCCAAGGATAGAACAGTCTTAAATATGAGTGTTTAATTGATGAGTAAAAAAGAAGATACGCCCGTCTCCATGGCTAGACATAAACCGTATCTTGAATCGAAACCAAACGATCAGACATTTAAAACCAATAAATTGAGTCATGTCCGCATCTGCATACTAAAAGAATTTAAACCTCAACTTCAAATAGGTACCTAGCAACATAAAACGCGTCTTTATTTTATGACGGCTTAGGAACGGAAACCGATAGACTATCCAACGAGATTCTTCAAGAAAATCGGATGTCGTAAAACGTAACTCAGTTTTAAGTTATAGCCTGTGCAATATGTACAAATTCTCGAGTCATATTAGGGAGAGTGGAAAAGTCGTAAAATCTATAGTGTTCTCGTAACGTGTTCGTGCAATAAACCCGTGTTTATTTGTGTACAGTAGTAGTCAGCTCTTGTTATCACTAATTATAGGTACTGGTTCGGGGCTCTAGATTATTAATATGAAACATGAGATTTGACACCCTGCTGTTTCACCCACGGAACAGAGAAAACCCTACAAAATGTCTGTGGTTTCACCCACGTAGTTTTAAATCCCGGTATTCCCACGGAATAAAAAGTAGCATATGAGCTATTTCAAACTATAATCTATCTCTGTGCCAAATTTCATCAAGATCCATGCAGCTGTTCTGGCGTTATTGAGTAACAAACGTCCAAACTTTCACATCTGGGGAGGTCGACTGTGCCTGGTTTTCAGTAGTAGCATCATTTTCCATTACATTAAAGTAAAAAACTTACCAAAATAAAATAATCCAGCTCGAATTAAAAACTAACTAAATTCTCACCATAAAAATATTCGAGTAACCAAGGAATAATGAGACTGAAGTAAAACTTGCAACGGACCGCCCGGTCCAAGGCTAGACGCAGTTTTACAACCTCAACCGTGTCCCAGCGAATGCATTATTCAGAAGCAATAATTTCAACTGTAGTCTCAGTATGAGATTTATCGCCACATCAAACGGTATTGTACGAATAGATCGTTACGAACATATTGTCGGATAAATTATAATCTGAAATAGCTTCAGAGTCATAAATGATTGTAGTATTCTCTTCTGTAGGTATATTTTATAGACGTATGGAAATTACCTTTGGGGCAGACTTTTGCAATCAGTTAAAAGGTTTGATGGCAAATTTTAATCTGTTAATGCAGTATTCATTCATGCTTGAATAAAATTACTGTTTTGGTTATCTATAGTAATAACTTAAAAGAAAAACAGAAAAAGCTACATAACATTTATCCCTAGGCACGGTCGACATCTTAGTTTTTATTGAAGCAAGAACCAACTCAATATTTTTGGGGATATCTAGGGCAGTCAGAGGTGTGTTCCCTCACTGTTTGAGAGCACACTGGCATGACGCACACAATCATCATAGAAAAATCTTTTTTCGCACGACCGGATTTGAACCAACAACTTCTTATCCAGAAGGCGGGGTAACTCTTACTTGTCAACAATAAATTACTTAGTCTTGTATTATAAATAATCACCATTTGGGTCTGCTAAGTCACCATTTTGATTTCCACGTGTTCCTCGTGGCCTCACACAAATTGTACAAAGTAACGTGAGCAAAATACGAACACTCGAAACACGATAACACCAGCCGCAACTGAAACAAGATATTAACATTCAAACAAAGCAAATTCATTTACTACGACAATGAGTCAAACACAAATTGGTTTGGAGTTGCGAACGGCGAAAGGCGACGCAATCGCACCACCGCTTTTGCGTTTAATTGACGCCTCCTATGAAATTCGCTTTAAAGACACTATACAGTAGTCGATCCGATTAAGAATTTTACGATATTCATAAAAATATCGTACAGCACTACCGCGCGTGCGACACCTTATAGCTTTCGATTCGATTTAGAACTGTCATACTTCGGATCTGACCTTAGAGACAGAGGTTTTATCATTCAGGTAAACATGCCAAATCGATCGTCGACCGCATCAACACTTAAAATCAGGTGAGAGGTCAATCGTTTTTTACGTTGTAAAAAAACTACATCAATGTTAACGCCTACTTGCTCTGATGTGTTTGTGACATTAATATAACTGAACCATTTAATAAAAAAAATTCTAGAAAGAAAAGCTTGCCCTTGCTTTTATCGCCAATAGATAAATGTACCTATAATGATAGGCATTGTTTATGCTTTTTTTATTTTAAATTCACGATATCACCTGATGTTAAGTGATGATAAATAAATAAATAAATACATAAATAATGCTGGACAATCCACACAGCACCATCTAGCACCAAAGTAAGCTACTAGCTTGTGTTATGGGTACTAGATGACTGATATATTTGATACATTGTATACTTACATAGACAGATATTTTTATTATACATACAAAACACCCAGGCCAACGGAACAAATTTCTGCAGATCGTACACAAACTTGTTCCGAGGCGGGAATCGAACCCGCAACCTCTTGCGTCGCAGGCGGACTCTCGCCCACTGCGCCACAGAGGTCGGTTTGCACGCTAACCGAAAAGAACCCAACTTCTCTTAAAAACATCCACCTGCACCTTTCTAGGTGATGATGATACTAATTGGTTTTTGTTGAATAAAAATTGTGTAAATGATCGGATCGCAGCATGTAACAGAGACCTTAAAATTGGATGTTGTTTCGGCCGATTCCTCTGTAGGAGCAACTTGGTGAATAGCTGCCCTTGTAATGACTACTAACTAGCCCGGTGGCCGGGTCGACCTCAGGGGACCTACCGTGAAATTAGTGACATCGCTTGCATTGCATCCACTATCTAGTATTTTGGGCGTTATCCACATATCCGATCTAATATTCGGACAGGCTATGCGGCTGATCGTTCGAAATTTTCATGGTTATTGATGGCAGTGTTATGAGCCGTATGAGCACATTAGTATGGTACTAATACCTACCTAAATTGCCCTGTCTAATGGATTGTGGATTAATGTCATTAATAAACCATTACTTTGACAAGACATTACCAACCAATGGTCATAGAGCATAGATAAAAGCACAATAAGGGCGTGTTATACCATCTTAAAAAAGCACTCGAAAGATTGTGTACTTTTTTATCTAACTTTTTGGGTTAGTATAACCATCTCAGAGCAAAGCCGTATGTTATATAATCTGTTCCTTCTTTTAGTACAGACCTACATACAATCAGTCAATCAGGGAATTTCAAGTCAATGGGGCTATGAGTTTTTTTTATATTTACTCTTCGCCTTTGAGCGTTTCGTAGAGTTATCATCATCAGCCTAAAGAAGTCTACTGCTGGCCAAAGGCCTCTTATATCCAGGGCCCGTACCACCATCTCTTGAAACATTCTTATTTCAATATTACTTTACTTCTTGATCATAAAGCCGACTCAATGCAGTTGATATAAGACATTGGCATAAAAGTAATATTGAAATAAGAATGCTTCAAGAGATGGTGGTATGGGCCCTGGATTCACCTACTTCCTAGATAGTGAGCTGAATCAATTAAAGAAAGCGACAACCTTCATTCGCTTTGAAAGTAGACCAATATTCGAACATTTGGGGTAACAATGGGGTTACTTTTGTTACCAATAGCAAGGGCTCGTAATTCGGTTTTGCGGGTAAACCTTCCACTGCTGAAACTATTGTTTGTATGCCCAACCTTAATTAGTAACGTTTGTTACGAAGCGAGCGACGGTTGACTGTGTCTTGGATATGAATAATTGAGAAATTGGACTTTAATTACGTTTGTGGTGGGGCTTTGATCTCTACGGCATGACATTCTCATTTGATAAGTAAACTATATAATCTAAACAATTATGTACCTAAAACTCTCTCGAAGTATGAAATGAAATAACATGTATTTATTTGCACGAATGTATGGATAGTATGCATAAGTGTATGGATGAATGAATGAAAATTTCGTTCTTATGGCACGGCTATGTATATGTATGAATCTGGCGGCTTACTCCAAATACGGATTTATAATGACATTTTAAGTTACACTGTGCTATATGTTCGGCAACTTCAACCCATTTTTTACGGCTTGATCTGAGAAAATATAGCTTCCCAGATCAAGGCGTAACACTTTACCTAGTCTAGAGGAGAAAACAAATGAAACAAGACGTAATCTAACCCGTCATTTATAAACGGTTGATAGTGGGCCATTCGATAATATAATAGTAGACCACCTAGAGTAGATTTCAAACCAAGAGAAAACAAGTGAGTAAAGGCATACTATCGCTATCTTTTTCGCACTTGCACACTTCAATTCATCTCGTTCGGTTACTAGCCTTTGCTTGATCTAAACCCAGTGTTGGAAGCCACAAATTGCGGTATACAAATGATCGAAAAAAACACTTTTTTCCGAAAGTGTCGCTTTGTTTACAAGTGCTTTACCATGCCTATATACTCACCCCCTGGTAACACCGACGTTATATCGTACAGCCAATTGAATAATGCAGCGTATGGTGTCAACACAATAAGGCTGACGTTGCTTTTGAGCTGGGTCGCTTTGTCTCTGTGAGATAGGTTTTCGTCTAGTGCCTATAAATTCAGTAATTTAGGTCGTTTGTCTAAAAGGTGGGAAGGTAATGCAGAAAATATGTAGGTGACGACGTTGGTGGGTGGAAGTTACTTTAATTGCAATGCTGCAATTAAAGTGGAATTAGGCAATATTGGTGAAATATTGGTGGATGTATAGGCAATCGTGTCATTGCAAATATAATTTTGTGTCACTGACAATATGAGGTCGTTTATTTTCTGCCACTCAGCCAAAACCAAACTTTACACATATATTTCTAAGCAACTTCTAAAATAAGGACTTATTAATTCAGTCAATATTTCAGTATCTTACACAGTACAGGTTATACAGTATCGTACACCATGATAAAAACTCGTAATTTTTTTCATTTGGAACGACCATATTTGTTAGCCAACTCAATATGAATCGGGCTCCGAGTACCTGTACACTCATACATAAATAGTGTTCTACCTAATTTTATTTTTATATCCATCCACTTACATGGTATTCGGCCTATGTTTATGGAGTAAATAATGCAAAGCCCTTTTAAGTGATGGAAGGGACAGCTATAAACTTCTTGCTCCAGTAAGTGCGGCGGGATGTCAAAGTCAAAGTCAAAGTCAAAATATGTTTATTCAGTAAAATCACAAGGACCATCTTGAACCGTCTTAAAACTAGGTGACTCTAGTGCCAGTTCCACGCGACCAACACCGAGAAGAACAGGCAACAAACTCGGCTTGGTATCTATCGCTCTTTTATATGATCCTCGTTACAATGTAATAAAATACCTACACTATTGAAGCTATATAATACAAAGTAATCTAACAGAAAAGGAAAAGTAAACAGATTCATAAATTGATAGTATAGTCAAACAACAATGGAGAAAAAAATAAAAAATCTTTTTTTAAATAACATAATAGTAAAGACATTGCAGATATGTTAGCCGTCGATGGGCAGAGCGACCGGGACATCAGGCCACGCACTTTTATCATTAATATAACTATCTATAGTATAGTAAGCTTTCCTTATCAGATAATTCTTAATGTACACTTTAAATTTTTTAATAGGAAGCCCAGTGACACTTTCTGGGAGTTTATTATAGAAGCGTATACCGTTCCCCATGAACGAGCCATTTACCTTTTGTAATCGAAATTTCGGAATGCATAATTTATTTTTATTTCTAGTGTTAACGTTATGTGCGTCACTCTTTTTCTTAAAGCTACCTATGTGTTTATGAATGTACAATAAATTTTCAAAAATATACTGTGAAGTTACTGTGAGAATATTAATTTCCTTAAAACGCTCCCTCAATGAGTCACGTGGTTTCATTTTATAAATGGCACGTATCGCCCGTTTTTGAAGTACAAATATACTTTGTATATCAGCAGCTCTACCCCATAGCAAGATACCATAGGACATTACACTGTGGAAGTAACTAAAATATACCAGCCTAGCTGTAGCCTCATCTGTAAGCCATCTTATAGTGCGAACTGCGTATGCAGCCGAACTTAGTCTACCAGCAAGTGATTTTATGTGAGGACCCCACTGCAATTTTGCATCAATAGTAAGTCCTAAAAAAATTGTAGAATTGACAGGGGTAAGTGACTCTCCATTTAATTTGATACTGGTTGGTCGCTGAACCACATTTGGCAAAGTAAATTTTATGCATTTAGTTTTCCCAGCATTGAGCAAAAGATTATTTACAGTAAACCAGTTAAGTACTTGCGACAGAGATGCATTAACGTCATCGAAGTTAGCCTTCAATCTGTCGATTTTAAAAATTAAAGAGGTATCGTCAGCGAATAGAACAATTTCACACAAATTTTTAACAAAAAGTGGAAGGTCATTTACATAAACTAAAAATAAGAAGGGACCCAGTATAGAACCCTGTGGCACCCCTATATCAATGACCGATCCGGAAGACCTCTCACCGCCAACATCAACTTTTTGGACTCTATTGGTTAGGTAGGACTGTATAAGATCAATTGCCCGATTTTGGATGCCATAGTGTTTAAGTTTAGATAATAAGGTGGCATGACTTACACAGTCAAAAGCTTTGGACAGATCGCAGAATACCCCAATCGCATCTTGTGAGTGTTCCCAAGCATCATATATGTGCTTTAGGAGCGACGAGCCGGCATCAGTCGTTGAACGACCTTTAGTGAATCCAAACTGATGACTATGAAGTATGCCGTTGACATTAAAATGTGATGTTAACTGATTAAGAACAACTTTTTCAAAAATTTTACTCAACGTAGGCAGTACCGATATAGGCCTGTAGTTAGCAGGATCTTGTTCATTTCCGGACTTGTACAGGGGAATGAGTTTACTGTGCTTCATTAAATCTGGGAAAACACCCTCATCAACACATCTATTAAAAATGTATGCTAAACAAGGTGCAATATCAGTTATGATAGCGCCTAATACTTTGGTTGACATTCCCCATAGATCTTCAGTATTTTTAATATTTAAAGATTTAAAAGTTTTCACAATATTATCAGGATTAACATATTTAAAACTGAAGATATTTTTACATTTTTGAACGCTTGACTCTAATAGCGTTGTCGCTTCAGCAGCTGAGGAATTTAAGGATGAAGTGACAACTTTTGGTATGCTGGAGAAAAAACTATCAAACGCGTTGGCGACTTCAATATTTTTAGTTAAAACATTATTGTTTATTTTTAATTTAATCTGTCTATTGCCGATCTTTGATTTTCCTGTTTCGTTATTTATTACCTTCCAGGTTGCTTTAATTTTATTTGTAGATTTTTCAATTTTATTTCTTATATGCAATGATTTTGCCGCGTGACATACTTTTTTGAAAATTTTTGAGTAGATTTTTGTCTGTAAAATAAACGTTGGGTCATTCAGCATTGACTCCCTAGCAGCATATAGGTCATATAGTTTATTTCTACTTTTGTAAATACCTGGAGTTGCCCAGTCAGCAAACTTGACACTTGCACTAGCTTTACATGTTTTGAGTTTAAAAGTATCTTTAAGTTCTTCATTTATTAAATTTGACAATTTCATAAAAAGATCATTTGGGTCGGTCAAGCATGGCAAAAGGGACACCCTCAGGTCAACATTGCTCTGGAACTTTTTAGTACGGCTATCTGTGATAGGCCGATAGGTGTAGATCTCGTCTCTATTTGATACTCTATAAGCAAACCTAGCGCTATGGCCGTAATGATCGGAACTAAAATGCTTAACTACGGACTTACAGATTGGAGCTTGAGTGCAAAAAATGTTGTCTAGACAGGTGGCAGATGTTAGTGTCACTCTAGTTGGGTCTTTAAACAAGAAGTGTAGATCAAAACATTTAAACAAATTTAAAAATCTCTCAGAGAGTGGATGAACCGGAATGTCTATATTAAAATCACCACAGACTATCAAAGTTTTATTACTATCAGACATTTTAAGTAATACTTCCTCCATAATGGATTCATACAACGTGAAGTCTGCGCCTGGGGGACGGTATACACTCACAACGATGTGCCGCTCCAGCTCCACACACGACAGCTCAACAGTCCTCTCAATACTGAGATTAGCAATATCTTTACGCTCCCTGCATTTCAAATTGTTATTTACAATAATTAAAGAACCGCCATGTATAGCGTTCTTGCGTCTAAAAGAGCTCACAACACTGAAATTATTATAAAAAGGGAGCAACTCTAGTTCTAATATCCAGTGTTCTGTAATACACATGATATCTACATTGAAAAATTTTAAAAATAATTCTAATTCTAATACTTTGCTGTGAAGGCCTTGAATATTTTGGTGTGCGACATGTAAAGTGCCAGGCTTCCCCATTGTCGAAACGACTAGTTTAAATGTTGGGCAATATGCCCTACTGCTTGTTGGCCCTTGTTAGTACTACTACTAACTGTGGGCTTGTCTATGGACTGTGTTATAGTACATATAACAGGATCAAAAATATTAAATGCTAACAATTTAGCAATAGTTATTTTACTATGTTTACACAAGGACATAGTACTTCTAGTCAATATAAAATTACTAATAAAGTTATTAGTGTCAAAAAACAAAATGTCACTATGACGACATGTCAAGTTGTATAATATTAAATTTAGTTTAAAAATATTCTTATTTTCTAGTGCACTCAGAGAGTTAGAATAAGGGAATGCACATAAAATTAGTTTTCCTAGTCCTAATTCTAACTTTTCTAACAAAACTTCCACCAGCTGAATTAATTCTGAGTGCTTGATTCCAGTGCTTTCACCTAACTGCATAATCAAAGTTGTGTCTTTGTCAAGGCATCTGTCACTATTGATGCTTTTTATGAAATAGCTAATTGGAGCATCTGGGTGGCAGTTGTTAGTTACTACCTGACCTAGTTCATTGCTAAGTAACAGTCCCATCCCTATTCCTATCTTGTCCGAGTATATGACAGTCTTCAAGGTATTTGAACAAGAACTGTCTAGTCTAACAAGAGACTGTGTTATACTTACTGCAACAGGCTCAGTGGGCACAGCACCTATCATCGGAACAAGTGGTGAAGGTGATGCCACCTGTTCAATCACCCGTTCCATAACCAATGCTGTGCCAGAGACCTGCTGTTCATACATGGCTGGGTCTGTCTGTGTGCTACTATTACATACTTGTACATATGTACTGTCATCATTAACTAATTCTGACATATTTTGTTCAGCTTTCTTATATTTATCTGTAATGTCATGAAGTGACCTTTCTAACTGCATAATCTTTGTAGACATATTTTCTTGCTCAACTGAACTTCGCCCTAGTAATTCATAGCAGGAGTTCAGTTCTTCATTTAATTTACATTTATCTTTGCAAAGCTTTGCCTGACTAAATACATTTTTTTGTCTTTTAATTTTTTTCTCAGATTTTTTTATGAAGTTACTTAATTTTACATATTTTTTTAGTTTGTTACTCCCTTTTATGAATGGATATACACCTTGGCACTTAGGTGTATTCAAGTCTACTAAAGAGTAGTTTGGGTCACCGTTAACCAGTTCTGTATGAAGGTCCAGACTACTATAGTCATTTGAAGTTGACACATGCACTGATTCATTTTGTTCATTTCTTAGTCTACACTCATATAACTCCTGCTTTAAGTCCTGGATTTTTTGCATAGCTAATTCGTAAGTCTCATGACACTGCTGCATACATTCAAGCCTTGACTGCAGGCTTTCCATTTCGTCACGAGTGTCTTCATACTGGGTGGCTAGCTCGGCTAATTGCTTCTTGAGAGTTTTATTCTGGCCCAGAATCCTTAGCATTTCAGCCTCACTCTCATCCCGTTCTTGCAGTAGCTGCTCTTGAACCTTAGTTGACACTTTGAGTTCCGCTGTAACAGCCTTCAGTCGTGCCTCAAGGTCACGTGCCTTCCGAGTCATGGTCATGTTTGTAGCCTGAAACACAGGGGTTAGCAAGTGAGTATATGAGATAGTTGGTTACAAATGTGTGTTTAGACTGATTAAGAAATGGAAATACAAGTCAAAATATAGTTACAATTTCTCAGAAATACAATAAAAATGCTACTTCTCTTACTAATTATATTAATAATATAGGGAATAATACTATAATGTAACACAAGTTGCAAGACAGGGACTTAGATTTTTGCAAATAAAATAAATTAGCACTAGAAGATTAGTAAAAATAAAATAAAAACAAGATGTATTGGATCATAGGTAGATATTATTTTTAATTTCAGTACCTATGAACATTGTACAAGTAGTAAATGATTCTAATATTTGATAGGTAGGTAGTTGTTGTATACTGTTTGTTACTTTGTCAATTCTGAGGATAGATAGGTACCTACTAGTAAGGGGCTAGTGTGACTATGTAGGTTTTGTTAGTAGGCTAATTTGCCTTTGTGTTTTTTGTACCTAGGTGTAGTATAAAACTGTGTGAGGCAAATGTTTTGTCATCAATTCGAGCTTCCACTGAAATTGTCAAGCTGAAAGAGAATAAACGGTGCCTGTGTTTTGTGTTGTGACGTGACTCATCAGACGGTTATATACCGACCGGCGAGCAAGTTTGAATTTGGTGTTGTGTTTTTGGTTATTAGATGTGAATAAAATTAAACACAATACTCCCCAGGTTTATCGCCAGCCTCAACAGGAGTCAACGCAGTAGAACTATCACAGTTCACAGGCAGGGATCCGCAAACAGCCAGCAACAAATCGCCATTCGTTTCGTTGTCAAAGTTCACAGGATGCTTTTTAGGTATTTTTACTTGTCCAAATAGTTCACAAAAAATTACACAAACTATTTTATACTATTTAAAACTGTTACACTGGTTAATACATTAGAAATTCACGCTAAAACATTAATAAAAACTAAAATAAATATGAGCAGCTGATTTTTCGATTTCGATGCCTTCACAGCCTCATTACGTAACTAAAGATATGTAGCGCGTTGCATTATGTGCTCAAAATTCATGAATGTATTGTCGTGCCATTAACTTGCGACGGCGGAAAATAGATTACTTGATTACTCCGTAGATTCAATTGATTACTCCGTATCGTCCGTATTTATGATTATTTTGACTGTGTTTTGTTTTAATTGATATTTTCGATAGTTTTTGCGGTGTTGGAAAATGTTGTTCAATATTTCATGTTGGGAAATTTTTGTTCAAAATTATTACACTCTCGTAAAGTTAGGTATTAATTGTAATCACTACATAGTATAAAACAAAGTCGCTTTTTCTGTCCCTATGTCCCCATGTCCCTTTGTATGCTTAAATCTTTAAAACTACGCTTCGCACGGGTGTACACGGGTATATGTACAATACATGCATGATATGCATGTATTGTACATATACCTTCCTCTTGAATCACTCTCTCTATTATAAAAACCGCATCAAAATTCGTTGCGTAGTTTTAAAGATTTAAGCATAAATAGGGACATAGGGACAGTGAAAGCGACTTTGTTTTATACTATGTAGTGATTGTCTTTTATGTTTTGTTCCAGTTCCTCCTCACCAACTCATCCTATACGACAAGTCTGGTCGAGACGTCTCCGGGGTGGTCGGTCCTCTTGAAGAAGGCAATGAACTTGTACTAATCTGCGAAGTCAGAGGAGGTAAGCCAGATATCCTAAGCGCCATTTTTTGTATAATTTGTTTTAAAGCCATAATTATTATTGTTTTTAAGTTTTATAACACTAATGAACTCCTTTCACAGCCGCGTGTCCCAAGGTAGCCAAAATAAATATTATATTTACTGTTGTACTTTATCTTTTTTCTCATTAAAGTATCACAGATAAATATATGTTCCCCATTATTTTAATGTGTTTGATAAAGACCGATTATATCGAAAACTTTCACTTACTGTTAATGACTGTATTCACTGTAACAAAATAATATGAGTAGATCAAAGGAGGGTAGTAGTCAAAAGGCCTACCTTTTGACCACTGCACCCTATTGATCTACTAAATAAACCTGCCACTTAGGGTAGGTTAATTTAGTCGGACATAGATAATTCCGATCACTTTAATCTGTCTATCTCTACTTTATTCAGCATAATATTTCTACCTCTACTCTGGATTTTCCTACTGAATTTACAAACCCCAAAAAAACTAAATACGACAAAAGGTAAAACATATTTAGGAATGCAGTTTTGTGCCTACAGAGAAGATCATTTACAGGCATTATATTGGCGTTAGGCATCTTATTGATGCCTCTAGAGATCATAAGAAACTTTGAATATTGATACAGTCTGCAACGAAACTTGATTTCGTGTGTACGTATTACCAGCGTAAGTTTTTATATCTTGCATAATGCTGAGTTGGGACTATTTTGCAACTATCTTTTTTTTACTACTTTTGATTATGTTTTAGTCTATAAGTCGTTGATATATTTATTAATTATTAACTACATAGTTGCAAATAAACATTTTTGATTTGATTTTGATTTAATTTATTAATGAATGGTATCTGTTTCTTGAAAACTGTTATGAGCGAAGCAAAATCATCAAATATTACCTAGAATTTATATCATGATAGAGTTTCGGAGTAGTTTAAAAGATTTGGATTAATTCTTTGCCGACTGTACCACTCGTAAGCATTGGGTAGGTAGGTTAAGTGAGCCGAATATCTTTATTATGAATTCGATTACCCAAAATGTTTCTCTAAGGGATAACGTAGGATAAAATTGTATATTGTTTCTGTCAAAAAAGAGGAAAATATAATAGTGTAATAAAAAAGGAATTGCAGTCTTTTAACTCTATTTCGATATCACCCGTGAAACAATAACAGATCCGTTTTATAGCCCACGCATTACGTTATATCGTTTTTTATGACTTCAAAAATCATGTTTCCAACTCTCCGAACATGGGATAATGCTTTTCCTAGTAACAATGGTGATGTTGCCCAGTTAAACCATTGTTATTTTACCATAAAATATAAGTTTTGTGTGATGGATAGTTTGTTGTGTTTGAAAGTAAAATGTTACGTACCTAAAAGACAGAAACCATACCGATATTATGAGCAAAATTCGATCTCGAATTCGATCGGCAAACTATGTGTAATTTAATGATTCGATCATAAAGCGACACTTCTTCTTCTTTGTGACTTCTTCTTCTTCTTGTCGTGTCACTGGTTTCATTTGAACCGATGTGGTGAAAGGATTTTAAGTCTGCCTCAAAAGGCTCCTTTTGAGCCCCTGACATTATGGAACTTTTTAGGTTACGCGACATGTTGGTTTCCTCACGATGTTTTCCTTCATCGTTTGAAATTACTGGAATTGTGCACAATGAAAAGCCACACAGATTTTTAGCTAAAATTCGTTTGTCCAGCAAGATGAACTCTGTATATTCAAGAAATAAGCATAGCTCTCGCACAACTGGGAGATGAGAAATTAAAGCGATTACTTTGATATATCGCTCTTAAACTTACCGATAAGTCACTCTGAGAGATCGGCTCCAAATGGCACCCAGTGTAAAGTTATCCATCGCAAGATACGCTAGGGAGGCGAGGGAGGATCACAACTCAAACACAAAATTAGACGCTCTACTAGATATGCTCCTCTTTCAAAGTTTATATTGAGTTTAAATTATCAATGGTCACTTTTAGAAGCTGGCGCGGTTGAATTAACTTTGGAACTTGAATTCATTTCAACTTCTAAACATAGATCTTTTATGAAAACAATTTTTGGCAAGTTAATACCATTTCTGCCGAATTGCTAATTGCCGCAGTTTTGACCGTCGTAGTTTTAGTTTTTTATCACTTGTAACTATGTATTTACAACTTAGAAGTCACGCAGGATATGAAAGTGCCTCAACATGTTCCCATCTGCCTATAATTTGCCCTTCAATTCAAACCAAATTAAAAGAACAATTCTTGTACACTTATTTAATTATTTCTATATAATCAGAATCTCAGACCTCGATCTAGCTCGGATTCATTTTTAGAAAATGTTTTTTTATCCCTGTCTTTTTTGTTAAGCAACCGAGCAAAGCAGCTCGTTCGCCCAGATATTATACTTTAAATACCTACAACGTTTTATCCTTGCTTTATTCATTTGATTGTATGGCAGTAACCACAGTAGTAACCCATGCTTTCAAGTACTTCCCAGATAGCCCACCAGATAATAAAAATTGAAACACTCATTCAAGCAAATAAACATTGTCCAGGAATGAAGAGGTTATTCCTGAGACCTAAGAATCGTTGATAAGTGACACCTGTCATATGTTTTATTTCCTAGTTTTTATTTTAATTAAGTTAATACCTTCATTAAATTACCTAGTTGTTGAACGGCTGCAAATGCGATCTCTAACCCGACTACGAGTCGGTATGTGGTAGCTTGCAATTGATTGGATCACCTGCTTTACACGTAAATTTGGTTCAAAGTTGCAAGCCTTGAATAAATCGCCGCTAATCCGCCGAAGCGCTTAATGTTTCGAGTTGGAATTATGCATAGCCCCGGGGATTAGCGGGTTGTCATCCCGTGTCTCGCTGCGAACGACTTTGCCGATCATTTTCATGGTCGAATGTACGGACAAATAGTTAACTCACCTAAAAGCGAGAAGTTTGCCTGCGGGAATCGTCATTATCAGCCTGAAGAAGTTCACTCAAAAACGAAAAAAAGAAGACCAAAACTATGAAATTAATAAAGTAAGCATATAGCTGGTACACTAGGCGTCAACCTTGTAGACCGAGTTCCAGGGGGCACCAAGGTCCAGGACGTCGAATATCAAATAATGAAGCTCAAATGGGCAGACACCTGACGGGTGGAGCAAAAAATTTATTGAGTGGTGGCCGAGGGCTGGGAAGGGAAGCGTCGGATAATGTCCAGTAAGACTAGTCGACGACATAGTCAGCATCTTGTGCTGTAGATGGATGAGGGTAGCCAAAGATCTTATAAAATTAAAGAGCATAGCTTAGCCTATGCTTAGCAGTAGACTAAGTCAGACTGCGGATGATGATGATACTTTATGTTATTTGGCAAAACAGAAACTCACAAAATCTTCCCTCGATTGAATTCGTGATTTATTTCAACTGACTAAACTAGAAAGCGATTTCGAGTCGAAGTCACTTGTTGAATTTTAAGAAGCTTTCTATTTACTTTGCCGTGACGAATTATTTATCAGGACGTCGTACGCACCTCTCACCGTGAGGCAGGTTTACTTCAGTCTAAGAACTTTTCGAAACTAATCAAGAAGTTGAGTCGAGACTGAACAAACACAAATAAAAAGTAAAAGATATTTTTTTATAGCACATTGTTGCTTCACCGCTACTATTAGATACAGTCGAAGTCATAAAACTACTCGGTACTAGAAATAAGATCGAAGAGTCTACACAGCCTGGTACGAACTTTACTGGTAAGGAACTGTATGTTTAGTTTATAAAAATCTATATTTGTACTGTCTGTTTTATCGCCACTAGTCAGCCCTGCAGGTAAACGCTAGGATTGTCAGAAGTTCATTTTACTAATAAAAAACCTATTATATATATAACTATTCTCGAGTTGGTACTAAAAGATCTGAAGAATAAGTTCCTTTTTTTATATCTAGCATGCCCTGGGAATCACAAGGTCTTAAAGCTTTGTTTTTTGTTACAAAAACGATTATTTACTTCTATGGTAGTTTATACGTACACTTTTGTTTTATAACTAAGTAACACCAACAAAGTGAGCACCAACTTAATCAATAGGCTTACTTTTTTATATTATTGTGTTAAATGTAAAGTCAATTATAGGTGCATCATAAATAACCTAGTTTCTGTCTAACCTAAACAGGCATCATCAAAACCTGTAGAATTGTCAGTTTGAAATCGACGGTTCCAATATATTGCTGGACTGCTATTCTTCTTATGCATCGAAGAACTTTGAGGTGAACTCTAGATTTCAAAATGCAATAAACCCGAGATCCTTACAAACCCTGTGCCTGAACCTACCGAATGACTTCACTGCTCAACGAAATCGTATAGGTATTGATCTTGAATTAGGAAATGTGTATACAAAATATCACGATACTTTTACTTCAGTGTATGTCATTACGTCAAATGCCTCTATAATGGGCTCGCTAGACGGTACTGTACTTGAGTGCCGTATTTCAATGCTAGTAAAATGAAATGTTACATACATTAAGTTGTTTCACGCAGGATGGCCTTGAAATAAATTCTATTCAAATTCTTCAAGAAAGGCAAGTGGAAGAAATTCCTCATTATACAAAATACAAACCCAATTTTGACAAACAATAATAGCCGTGTCGGCGGCTGTTCTTGAGGGAGTTGGTTGAACAAGTAAGTTTGTTAGAATAAGTGACGTGGAATGATCAATATTGCCGGGGCCCAAGTCGGGGCCGCGATAACGTAATTACTAGGAAAGCCTCGCCCAAGACGCGGCGAAGTTGCCCAGGCCGACTACTCTGTTCCAGTTACCTAGCTATCTTCATTGGAACTTTACATTTTTAGCAATTATCGTCGCTAAGCTCCTCAGTATTAAACAGTACTAAAACGTTAGTAAGCTTTAAAAAATATCCGCTTCCATGAAATAAACTTTTTTTTCTAATCCTATCCATCGCACCGTTTTACAACCCGGTGGTTTCCGATTCTTTCATTCATCAAAATAAGTAGTTTTCTACTAAGAAAATGTTTTTTGATATCACGCAACAAACCAGCTGATTTCTATAGATAAAGAAAATAGTGCCTGACGTGATTTTATGCCGACGTTAACATTGCTTGGCATAATAATTCTATATAAAATATTCGAACCTTCTAATATTGTGTAGGGGACTTTGGCAACATGATATTGTTGTAACATGTCGTGTAATAACTTCCAGCTTTACACGACTCACGTGGGTAACCTTGAATTACGTACCTATAAATGGGCTATTTTTATAATCCGTTTATCACGTTTATTCGTTGTATGTATATTGCCATCATAAAACAGGACCTATCTACCTACTTTTAATTTCGAAGATATTTTTTAGTTTTATTAGTCTTCGCGTTCGAAAAAATTGCTGTTACTTCAAACAACAATAAAGTCAGTTTTTATCTAAAAATAGCAAGTGCTTTATTTAGATGTTTTCTTTCAAAACAGCTGCTCTTGTTTTTGTTTCCTTAGGTGTTATTTTCTTACAACATTATGCTGAAGTCTCATAAAGTTGAATTAAGGAAATAATTAGATAAAGCAAATACCCCCACGAGGTGAGGAATATTGCTGTGAATTTTGCAAGATCACCCCTCATATTTTATAAAATCTCTCACGCATAATAGACCGCGTTATGGTTTTAATGCGAAAAAGAAAAACGAATAATTATGGATGGTTTCTGTGAGCTTAGGATGAACTTGAACCGTTTGTCCTCTTCGCAACAATTTTAAACAACTAAAAGAGGAGAAAAACATTCGTGGGTATAGATCATTGAGCTCTCTACGCACGTGATTGACAAGAAAACCATACTATTTAACAGCACATAAACATTTCAATAGGGGGGGCTTTTACTCAACAATGGGTCATTATGGACTAATAGTAATAGTAATAGACGTTTCAGTATTCTGTCTTCTTTTAATATTTATTATTATTAGGGTATTCGTTTTAACTGTTAAAGATTGACAGCAAACCATGGAACTCCTTGAATAGTTCCCTGCTCGCGTCTTTTTAAATAAAAAGTTTTATTTGACAAGATACTCTGAAATACTCGTTAAAATATTACTTTTTGTACAGGAAGACCAGCACCAACTGTGACGTGGCTGATAGACGGCGCCTCCGCTTCGCAGTACATTGGCGAGAAGACTGACACGCATGTGGTAGTGAACAGGCTAGAGCTACCTCATATAAAACGAGAACATCTCAACACAACGTTCAAGTGTCGAGCATCGAACACCAACCTCGTCAGTCCGCAAGAGAAGATGGTCAGGCTTGAAATGAACTGTGAGTACATTCTTAGAATCAACCTGCTGTGTTTCCTACACGTACACACGTGTCGTGTAGTTATGCTCCAGGCACTGCACTTATGTCCTTGTAGTTACCGTCATTCATCTTTGGCGCCGTTTCAGCTTATTTTGTACCCGTCTGTACAATGTCATTCTTCAACTACTTTTTACATAAAAATAACGCACAAAAAAAATTACTCATTATTTTTCTCTTAAAAATAACTGAAATGAAGAGTAAATTAGTGAGAGTTAAACTACAGAATTTAATCTCTAAGGTGAATTCCATAGCACCTTCTGGAGAAGTATGGTTTATGGTTTAAGACATTTATTTCTCATAAAATTTACATAAAATTACTTACTGAGAAACAATATTTTTCAATATTTACATTTTATGAGCAGTGAGCACACATATTAACTAAAAACAGAACAATATATCTACTCTTTGCAGAGTAGGTATAGGTAAGTATGGTTTAAGAAACTGGTATTTCTGCCAGACTCTTTTTTCTAAACAGCATCATTCATTATTTCGACCAGTTCCACGACTTGACTGCAGCATACATGCAATGTCTTACATCGTCGGCTTTCTCCTTACAACGTACGTGATTTATAGTTTTGTTAACAAGGCATTTGTTGCAGTGAAGCCGAACATGGTAGAGATCCTGAACAAGCCGACGACATTATCTTCGGAGCGATACGTAAACCTCGCGTGCGTGTCGGAAGGAAGCCGGCCGCCCGCGCAGCTCACCTGGTACAAAGATAACAGGAAATTCAAGAGCTCGAGAGTGAAGGTAGCACTGTGGGATTGCCCCGAAAGAATAATGTGTCTCATTTAGAGTATTTAGACGACCTCAGTGGCGCAGCGGGCGAGAGTCCGCCTGCGACGCAGAGGTTGCGGGTTCGATTCCCGCCTCGGAACAAATTTGTGTATGATCTGCAGAAATATGTTCATTGGTCTGGGTGTTTTCTATGTATAATAAAAATTTCTATCTATGTAATTATATAATGTATTAAATATATCAGTTATCTAGTACCCACAACACAAGCTTTAGTAGCTTACTTTGGGGCTAGATAGTGCTGTGTGGATTGTCCAGCATTATTTATTTATTTATTTATTTATTTATTTATCATAAGTAAAAATTAAATTAATTCCAAAACTTTAAAACTATAGCTATTATCATTCATGACAGTACTGTTTCTTGGGCCACAGCTAACGCTTTTCAGGAGACAGAGCCTCATACTTTACTGTTTTTTTTAATTGTTTCCAATAAATATTTTTTCATTGGGTCATTCGATTTTGGTCTAGATTCTGTGCCCACAGATTTGATCAACACAGCTTTTTGGGCCGTGATTTTACTGGATCCATTACGTCAAATATGACTCCAAAACAACCAAAATCTTGTTCAGCCTTTTTTACTTGTAACAAAATCTGGAAATAAAAATAGCAGATGGTAGCGAAACTACTCGCTGTACCTACTAGTTTATAATAGGTGCTATGTAACCGAACTTTATTGAAACTCACTTGTCCACTCTAATTGATCCCAATGTAAAAAATAAAGAGCACCGGTGGTCTAGTAGGAGTGACCCCGCCTTCCGATCGTAAGGTCGCAGGTTCGAATCCGGTCGTGCACCAATGGATTTTTCTATCGAAAAATTTATGTGCGCAATGCCAGTGCTCTTAAACGGTGAAGGAAAAACATCGTGAGGAAACCAGTTAGTATTCTAACAGCGGCGATGGGCTTGCAACCTGTCACGTATGGAATACTAACTACTGCAAAATGTGGGTATGTGCCAAATGTAATGTTTGGACGTACCTCTGACTACCCCCCTTAGACATCCTCAAAGAATCTTGAATTAGTACCTACTTGGTACTGGGAGATCTGAAGGGATATCTACCGTGCCTGGGGATCAAAGTCGTGAAGCTGTTTCAGTTTAAAAAATAAATGTAGAAGCATATCAAGCCAATAATTAAGCCCAATTAAATATCCTTAACAACATGCTTGATGAATAAACCGACACGTACATCGCATCGTAGGCTATACAGTGCTCGCTTTTATGCTCTACTCGTATATGGTAATTGTAATTTTTCTTTGGATTTGTTTATTAGTAATCATTTACACTTTCGCGATCATAACACATAATTTGAATTTCAACGTCGGGAAAACGTCTAAACAGTAAAGGTAAAGCGTGATAATACCTGTGTAATATTTCAAATTATTAGTAATCTGTATCAGTGTGTATTGTGTGTATTCTATATTTATCGATGTACAGAAATACCAATGTTTCGTAGAAAGCGTTGGACCTCGCTTTGCTTATACATAGATCCAAATCAGTCCATTCTTACGGGCCCTTTATATATTTATTTACATTTAATCTGCAGTCCACGCGATAGGCAATGGTTCGTATCTTCGCATCCACCCACAACTTCTCACAAACGTTAAACCTCATTTCTCATACATTCTCACATTCAAAAAAATATATAATCGGTGAAATAAATAAAAAATCGCAATCAACAAAGATTCTGGGAATAACATTACAAAGGTTCAACAATTTTTTTTAAACAGATGGCCAACCACGATCTCTTGAAGCATCCTTTTTTTAATATTACTTTACCTTTTGATCATAAACCCGACTCTATGCGGTTGATATAAGACACTGACATAAAAGTAATATTGAAATAAGAATGCTTCAAGAGATTGTGGTTGGCCCTCTGGACGGAATACCAAATGAATAGGAATAACTAACGAATGCCCTTTATTCTAGACAACACTAGCAAACAACGAGACTTGGGTGAGCAGTCAAATCCAGTTCATGCCGCTGCCCGAGGACGATGGATCTCAGCTGAAATGCCAGGCGGACAACAGCGCGTTGCCAGGCCAGAGCATAGAGGACTCCTTCAAACTTGATGTTGTTTGTAAGTTATATCATTACAATACTAATTATTAATTATAAGTCTAGGAGGACTTATACAACATTGTTTTGTGTGAATGTTTTAAATAAATAAATACTACTTGTAGGTATATTTTTTATTTTTGAACTTTCGACACAACACCATTTTGCCAAACTAAGCCAAAGCCATGTGAACCAGATTTTTTTATACTAGCTAATGGAACAAGCAGATGGCCCTCCTGATGTTAAGTGGTGCCCATCGCCTATAGCAAATAATTGCCTAGTAAGTCACGCACGATAGGAATGTGACCTTCGATGTACTGCCATGGGTCCATCAACTTGAAGCAAACAGGTGATAAGCCTCATGTGCTTGTAATTTCCCCGGCAATCACACTTTTGAAGCCGCTGCTTGGCGGTCTTTGGCGGCAGAAAAGTTATCATAAATCAAAACATTGTCTTCCACTACTTAGACAAGTTTAGATCATTATTCGAAGATCTGCCATGAGTCATAAATAAATAAATAAATATAAATAAATAAATATTGGTGGACTTTCCACACAGCACTATCTAGCCCCAAACTAAGCTTATGCTTGTAATATGGGAACTAGATAGCTGATATACTACTTATAATACTTTTTTTTTGTAAATACATACTTATAATATTATATAACACCCAGACAGAGAACCAACATTTATGTTCATCACACAAATGTTTGTTCACGGTGGGAATCGAACCCACGACCTACGGCGCAGAAGGCAGAGCTACTACCAACTGAGCTACGTAGGCTGTCGAGCACGCGAGCTGTATACGTATTGATGTAAATAACTCATACGTCATTGTCAGTCATTGGCAGCGACCAATTGTTCGACTCCAGGCTCATCAGGACATCAGGTGAGTTAGCAGTCAGCTATTATAGTATAGCTATAATAGCAATAGCTATTATACAATAAAAAAAAATAAAAAAATACGTAAACATACAAACCGAAATTTCCTATTTTTTGCTAAGCTTCTCTGGATTGAACAACAAAAGAATTTTGTGACAAACCTTTTTTAAAAAACGGCATTGAACAGTAAAAATTGTTAATCTACTTCTGTCACTAACTGGATAAAACGTGAGCGACGACGCGTGCGGAAATTTTATTGTTAATATTATTTTGTAACATTATTTTGTGCAAAATTCAAATAGCCTAATCTCAACGTGAAGCCAGGCGCTGTGGTATATTCTATAGCATATTTTAGTTTACACCACTCTTATTAATCGACCACAAAAAAATTTACATCAATACGTATACAGCTCGCGTGCTTGCTCCCAGTCAATGGCAATCTGCCTTAAGGCTCCGGTGACAGCGGCTCGCAATTTCGAAGTGCGATTGGCTATTATTTCATTTTATTTCATTTCGGGGAGGTTGTTTGAAAAAATAACTCTAAAGAAACACGCATAAATACTGTTCTTAATCATTATTACTAACTTAACTCATAACTTAAATCATTTTGGTATTAGTATGTTAGTACGTTTACCTAATACCAAAATGATTTCTGACTCAAGCACATTTCCCTTATATTATTGTATTATTTGTGTTCGAACAGTATTTATGCGTGTTTCTTTAGAGTTATTATTTCAAACAACATCCCCGAAATGAAATAAAATGAAATAATAGCCAATCGCACCTCGAAATTGCGAGCCGCCGTCACCGGACCCTTAATACCACGCAATGCAAACAAAATAATATAAAATCGACGGCGCCCTCATCTTGAAAAAATCCCTTCTCCATTATTATTCTGGCACATACAAGTGCCATAGTACTCAGAGCCCAACTTTTTTTTGGTTCGATCTCTTTATGAAAATGACTCAACACAGTAAATACCCTGAACGTGTGATAGCTTTCTGACAAGGAAGATTAAGTGCATCGTAGGGCACGTTCATGTCGTGCGTGACTTGCTAGGTTATGTTTTGTTATGGTTACCACTTATCATCAAGCGAGGCATCAGCTTGTTTCATCAGCAAGAAGTACAGATAACCTCGTTTAGATCACGTTGTGACGTCACACGGTTTGGACAAGGAATCTCCTAACATAGAGAATAATGTCCCTTATACTCGTAGTTGATGTACCTATTAAATCAAAAATTCAAAACCTCGAATCCCGGGACGTGATGCCATTTAAGACGACATAATATGCCGACATGCGTTTTATTCATCTTTTCTGCTTATCTTTGGAGAATGATGAGCCTTAGCCTGAATTTTACACTTTATGCGCAAGCTCCAAATTATGCTATCAAGAGAATTGGCAAGATGTCAGGAGGCATTACGGACGCCGCTATATTATTTAGATATGAAAACGAGGCGTAATTGTTTGTTCAAATCAAGCGCTCCATCTCGAGTCTCGAATCTACGATGACACAATTAGCGAAACTTCTTAATTCGCGAAGACTCGTTCCCTAAACGAATATTGCTACAAAATAAGCAGTAAAGGAGCTCAGCTTAACCGGTTCGCACATCTCTAACATCGTTAAGCTTAATTATCATTGCTACTTAGGCGCCCGCTCAGCATATCCGCATGGCTGACGCACCGCCCTTCGTGGGAACAGCTCTAAAACAATCAACAATGTGAGCGTGTACACAGAAAAAGCTTCAGGACTTTGACCTCCAGGCATGGTAGATATCCCTTCAGATCTCTCTTCTATACCAAGTACAAAGGCAAGATTATTTGATATTTTATAAGGGGTCTTGTCAGAGGTAGGTCCAAGCAGGTTTGGCACAGAGGTAGGTATCCACTTTTTCAGTAGATGGTATTCCATACGTGACAGGATGCAAACCCATCGCCACTGCTAGAATAAATAGTTAGAAGCTAGAAAAGGGTAACTCCCATTAGACTAGCACTGACTATAAACTTGAGGAGGTAAGAAAAAATCTATTTTTAAAAGTAAGGTATCTTAACGATCTAAGTTTACTTAACAAATAACTGATAAAAAAGTACTTATATCTTTCTATCGTTACGAGCAGGGCTGAATGAGTTGAAAGTTTGATAACATTTTTAAGAAAGATAGATCTTTTCGGTGTAAAGTAACTAATAACATATAGTTAGAATATACAGTTTTTTTATAGCCCAATTAAAACATACTGTACAGCTATACCTTTGTTTATTGGGAAAATAATTTTGAGTAGTGTACATTATTATAAAGGCCTACATTAAACAAAGCAAAGATTTTAGTGCTGTAGCTACCATAACTACTATTGTCATTCTATTTTACTATGCTATTAAAGCTCTCTATGAAAGCTAAATATCGTACTTATTAGTGCGACCAAGCATTAAGGCTCGTTATGTTCTGATTTGAAAGGTGTTGTATTGATGTCAGTGTAATTACAAGCACATAGAGCTAGCACTTTTGTTTCCGAAGTTACGTAGTGCACGTCGAACAAAGGACACATCCTCAAAAGATGAGCTTGAGGTACTACTATGTCTATATTTTTTTATACCTCTACCTGATGGAACAAGCAGATGGCTCATCCTGACCAGCAAACTGAATTAAATAAACAATGGGTTGTTTATGTATAATTTTTTCACTATTATATTTACTAATTCTTATATATGGTATTGCTGCTTAAGCCTGTACAATCAATTCCGTAAAGTTATGTGTACCTTTTAAAATAAATAAAATAAATAATGCTGGACAATCCACACAGCACTATCTAGTCCCAAAGTAAGCTATTCAAAGCTTGTGTTATGGGTACTAGATAACTGATATAGTTAATACATTATATACTTACATAGATAGATATTTTTATTATACATAGAACACACCCAGACCATCGGAACAAATTTCTGCAGATCGTACACAAATTTGTTCCAAGGCGGGAATCGAACCCGCAACCTCTTGCGTCGCAGGCAGGCTCTCGTCCGCTGCGCCACAGAGGTCGTCAAACGAAGAGGAGAAGGTTTTGGTAGCGCATGCTTATTATACTGAATTCTAAAGGGATTCATTATAATAAATTTACAACCATGTGTGCATCTTTAATAGAAATACTCCTTATGAAAGTGCGACCAATTTAAACTCGCTTCGCAACCGTATTGTAATTAAGTTTGATTACCTTCATGATCATGAGCTCCAAATGTGCTTTCATATTACTTACGAGTGATTCATTAGAAGAAGATGCTTGATTTTAACATTTGGTGTCGAGGCTCTAGGTCCGTGGGGAACCGAGGCTTTTGGAGGCCTTCCGGCTCCTCCAAACTTTATCCAGGTGGCTTATCGAGGCGACGCGTGGCCCGAAGTCTAGCGAGTATCTCTCTCTCTCTTAGTCTTAGTCTTTGTCTCTCTCTCTTCACAAAGAGCTCGTCCGGGAAGTACTACAACCACGCCTATTTCTACCGCCAAGCAGCGTTGCTGTGTTTCGGTTTGAAGAGTGTGGTCGCCGGTGAAAATACAGGCACATGAGGCTTACTGTATGCCTCAAGTTGATGGACGCAGGGCAGTGCATCGTAGGGCACGTTCCTATCGTGCGTTACTTACGAGGCAATGCTTTGTTATAGGTGATGGTCACCACATAACATCAGTTAGGCTATCTGCTTGTTCCATCAGCTAGTTGTATACAAAAACTTCATTGTCATTCATCAACCTATCATCTCTACAATCAGAGCCAAAGCAGAGACCCTTGCGTATAAACACAAGTTTAGTAACTTAGTTAGAGCAAGGTACAATGTTCTTCACTGAAACGTACATCAGAGACGAAACTGCTAAATTGTACAAAATATAACCAACAAAAAATGTTCTCATCCAATTACAGCACACTTATGTATTACCTACTATTATGTAAAACTTTTTGTACGATTTATTCCTGAAAATAAAAACTTATTATTATTATTATTCAGCGCGACAATGCAGCCTGCATCGCGGGACGCTTCCGACCAAACTTGCAGACTGTTTCAAACAATCTATAGATAGCTCAACTGTTTCATTGTGTACGATCTGCAGAAATTTGTTCCGTTGGTCTGGGCGTTTTCTATATATATAACTAGCGACCCGCCCGCGCGCCCCTGCTTCGCACGGTTGCACATATCATGCATATATCTAAATATATATAACGCAAAGGTGACTGACTGACTGACTGACATAGTGATCTATCAACGCACAGCCCAAACCACTGGACGGATCGGGCTGAAATTTTGCATGCAGGTAGATGATATGACGTAGGCATCCGCTAAGAAAGGATTTTGATTGATTCCACCCCCAAGGGGATGAAATAGGGGATGAAAGTTTGTATGAAATTTTGACAATTTTAAACCGATCGGGCTGACTTTGCATGCATAAAGCTACTATGACGTAGACTTAAGGATTTTGATAAATTCCACCCCTAAGGGGATAAAATAGGGGATGAAAGTTTGTATAAATCTTCTATCTATCTTCTATCTAAATCTAAATATAAATCTAATCTAAATCTAAGTTTTCTAATCTAATCTAAATATATATAACTCAAAGGTGACTGACTGACTGACTGACTGACTGACATAGTGATCTATCAACGCACAGCCCAAACCACTGAACGGATCGGGCTGAAATTTTGCATGCAGGTAGATGATATGACGTAGGCATCCGCTAAGAAAGGATTTTGATCAATTCCACCCCAAGGGGATGAAATAGGGGATGAAAGCTTGTATGAGATTTTCAAGGTAAACGAGCGCGAGCAAAGCCGCGGGATCAGCTAGTTATACATATAAACCTTCCTCTTGAATCATTCTATCTATTAAAAACACCACATCAAAATCCGTTGCGTAGTTTTAAAGATTTAAGCATACAAAGGGACAAGAGGACATAGGGACAGAGAAAGCGACTTTGTTTTATACTATGTAGTGATAAAAAATATCTATCTTTGTATTATAATGTAATTAAATATCAGTTATCTAGTACCCATAACACAAGCTTTGATCAGCTTACTTTGGGGCTAGATGGTGCTGTGTGGATTGTCTAGCATTATTTATTTATTTAATATTCCTATGAATTAACTAAGCTCGAATCGGACGAAAATAGCTCCATTTCAGACATTTGCAAACTATAATTAGCACATTTAGCACACAACTAGGGTTATCTTGTTGGTTGGTTAAGCGTGCGCGCTCCGGCAAACAGCGCCTCCGGTCACTAGGCACTTCCATGCGTTACCAGCACAGCTCTCGAAAACGGAACTTTCCACGGACAGTTTATCCAGTGCCACCAACTTGCCTCAAACTAATTTCGTCTAATTTAGTCTGTGACTGACCGACGAACTCAGACGCATGGCTTACGGCACTTCCGTCGGACACCTTCCTGTCTGAAGGAATAATTTGACTTTGTCCGTCTCAGTTCCGCTTTAACGTTTGACATGACAAATTTTTTCAAACCACTACTTTGTTTTTCAATTTCTAATATTGCGCAACAAAACAGTTTAATTTATTCGGCATTCAATCCTGGCAACTAATCCTGAAACAAAATATTTACAGATCTACCAAAAGTTTATTTCATCGACTCGATGACATCGAGTTACGAACCCGCACAGCTGTCGCCCAAGCTGGACAATAACCTTTTATGCCACTGAGGCCGTCCGTTGCAATTATGATCTAACTAGTAGCGCCCCGCGGTTTTACCCGCGCAGATTTAAATCCCGGTATTCCCACGGGATAAAAAGTAGCCTATGTGCTATTCCAGACTATAATCTATCTCTCTGTCAAGTTTCATCCAGATCCGTTCAGCCATTCCAGCGTGAAAGAGTAACAAACATCCATCCATCCATCCATACTTACAAACTTTCGCGTTTATAATATTAGTAGGATAAACGTAAATGTGAATGTCACTTTTCACGAATCCCACTTTAGTTTTAAACTTCAGCTCGCTCTGCTCTACTTTCCATGAACGATAATTTTGTAACAGACTTCCCATAAACAGTATCAAAAGCTTACATGCGCGGACGAAGCTCAGTAAAATATAATTAAAACCTTGTTAGTGTTCGAGACCACACACAACATCAACACTTTACATCCGTTGTGGAGAGGCCAAAAACTAATTCTGACTAGTGGGACCGCCCCTCGCACCCGGCGAATCTGGATGGCAAAACGCTCGAAGGGATTAAAACGGGTTTAACACCACGTTCTAATGCCAAAACACAACTTCGCTAATTTATTTACAGGCTTAGCCTCTAGAGCGTTTCATTTTCCTTTTAAGAAATCAATGCCTCCTCACTGTTGCTAATGAATGGTCATCTATTGAAATGCGCAAGAAAGCGGCCGACTCTATTAAAAGGGAAAATTAATTTTGAAATAAAAATAAATTGTGTTTAGTTGTCCTCGGCGAACCATTACGCATTTAGAGCGGGAGAATTTTGCTGCCTCCCGGCGCGAATCGTTTTGGCAACAATTTAAACGTTGGAATCGTAAATGTTTATTTGGAGAACGAGTGTTTCCTTCGGCCGCGGGGCGATGTCGTTATAGGTCTTTAATGGCCAATAAAGTGTCAACGCCCGCTCCTAGCCGCAGATAAGTGTTCACCTGAAGCACTGCCCCGGTGGAAATAGGGAAAGAAATCTAACACCTTTTTCTCTAACTTATAGTAGCTATTTAGCTCCATTTTTATGATGCAATTACTACATTTTACTCTTTGAAAAGAGAATGCTTGAAAATGTATCGAAGTAAATAGTAAGATTTTCGAGCAAAATAAGTAAAATAACGTATTTTTAAAATAAGGTATAAAAATCTGCAAATGACGATAGACATTGGTATGTATACCTTAACTAGTTGCGCCCCGCGATTTCACCCGCGCAGATTTAAATCCCGCTATTCCCACGGGATAAAAATATGTAGTTACAGATAAAAAAATCTGAATCTGATAAAATGCGATTAGTGAGGGACCATGAAATAATGTTTTCCAAAATAAATAACAAAATGAACATAAACGACGTAGCAGAAATTTATTTTCTTACGATAAAAGGGTATAAATATTACAGCATCAAAATCAACAGAAGGTCGATGGAGCCCATTCATTCAACTAATGTAAAGGACCGTGATGGATTTTTTGTGTACCTTCTTTAATATCAGTAAGCTTTCTCAGATATTCTCTTGAATCTACTACTCTTGAACTCTAAGTATGTTTTGGTATCTATAATAAGAAATAATTTAATATCTTTCTATCAATTATCAAATAAATACAAATTATATTTAGTAGTACCTATAGTATAGTTTAGGGCTAGATAGTGTTGTGGTAACTGTATGTGCACCAAAATATAAATATTGTTTATTATGTTTCATATATTGCATTAAGACGACCTCTGTGGCGCAGCGGGCGAGAGTCCGCCTTCGACGCTAGAGGTTGCGGGTTCGATTCCCGCCTCGGAACAAATTTGTGTACGATCTGCAGAAATTTGTTCCGTTGGTCTGGGTGTTTTCTATGCATATAATAAAAAATATCTATCTATGTAAGTATATAATGTATTAAATATATCAGTCATCTAGTACCCATAACACAAGCTTTGAGTAGCTTACTTTGGGGCTAGATGATGCTGTGTGGATTGTCCAGCATTATTTATTTATTATTAAAGCGAGTAAATACGATTACCAATTTTGCTTGTTGAAAAATTTTGTTTTTCGGCAAGCAAAATTGTCCAAAAGTTATGTATATAACATAACTTTTCCATAACAGTGCATTTTTACAAGTCAAAACTAAAAAAAAAAAATCGCACACAGAAAAATGAATGGTGCAAAAGGCTGGGAATAAAATCCTTGAACCGTACAAGCTTGGACTACATTAAACCGCGTTATCGCCTGCCGCAACCGCTGACATCGCACCACTCGCTTTTTATGAAACCGCCTGTATTGCCACGCAGACCATTTATGGTCCACAGACAAAGTTTTGACGGAATTTTAAAGCGATAAGCGCCCTTATCGTTTGGGGAATAAGCGTTTGTGCCTCAGTTTGGATATCCGCGTCGCAATCTAGTTAGTCACAGACTCAATCCCGTTTGCGTGTAAATTTTTGTGCCTATAGGCTTTAACTTTTTTTAACTTTCAACATGTTAGTAAACATCATTTATTTATTAAACATCATGAGTCTTACAGACTTACAAAATAAGTGCTAATACATATTACTACTAGATCTAGACTTAGTTATTAGGACACATGAGTAACTAAAATTATAATATAGCTAGGTACCTATAGTTAACGTTACATTATTCTGTCCATAATTTAGTTTTATGTAGAGTCCTCTATAGTCCTTAAGCGTTGGTTGGTGACTTGTTTTCGGCTCTGCAGACGGAGCAACTTTTCTCATAGCTAATTTCTAAGAGTATGTAACTCTTATAGAAAAAGGTCTCGTCCACGGAAATACACCACCATGTTTTTTTCACCACCAACCACCGAAGCTGTGTTTCTGTATCAAGGGTTTGATTGCCAGTGATACTATAGGCACATGAGGCTTACGAGCAACATCTGTGTAACAGATAATGGAGGCAGGGCAGTGCATCGTAACACATTCTTACCGTGTTGTGACATACGCATGTATAACTTATCATCTGCTTAATCCACCACCAAGACATTTAGAAAAACAGTGCGGACATCTGATATCTGCGTTATGCGTAATGTGGGTACACATATATTTCAGTATGCTTGTTTCAGATCCTCCAGTGGTGTCACTTTCGCTTGGCAGCACCCTTAACCCGAACGACATCAAAGAAGGCGATGACGTATACTTCGAATGCTCAGTCAAAGCCAATCCCAGAGAACACAAAATATCATGGTATCATAATGTGAGTACCACCTCTCCTAGAACATACATTACTAATAGTTGGTTAATAAATAAATAAATAAAAAATATTTGTCCTACAAACTACCATTAAGATTAGAAATAAAGCTTGAAAGTTAACTAGTACAGAAGTGACAATTGTAGGAAAAAGAGTAGGTGCAGAGCAGACTTCCATATTCGAAGTGCGATTAAGCAAAAAGCTCCCTCCGTAGATGGTAATAGGATCATTCTCAAAGAGTCTGATGACACTTGGTACTAAGAGAGGAATATCTGATATATTAACGTGCCTGGTAATTAAAGTTTTAAGCTGTTTCTATTTTATCTTTAATAAGAACGACTAATGCTTAGATTGCAAAACTGGTTTATTACAATATTATTCGTTATGTGCTAAATGCTCCTTGAATGGTAATCTTATCTCAAGAGCCTAATAGAATCCAGTAACTGCGGCATATCAGACACGCTATTCAGAAAATTAAATCTTTCCATTTCCCACGGATCCGGCCGCATTCAAAAGAAATCTTAATTTTACGATCCCTCAAGTAGAAAATTAAGAAAAATGGACACAATAGGCAGGTAAATCTGAGTTCAGGATTGATGAAGATAAACAGCTTGGCCAAAAAAAGGTTAAATTAAATTATTTCCGTGGGATGGTGTCGTCGCTCTTGACGTACTCGTATAATGTATATGATTGATGACATAATGCTATACGAAAAAGTACTGTAGTAAAACTGCCAACACTATTTCATCACCGACGACCTCAGTGGCGCAGCGGGTGAGAGTCCGCCTGCGACACAAGAGGTTGCGGGTTCGATTCCCGCCTCGGAACAAATTTGTGTACGATCTGCAGAAATCTGTTCCGTTGGTCTGGGTGTTTATGGATAGTAAACAATATCTATCTAAGTATACATACAATGTATTAAACATATCAGTTATCTAGTACCCACAACACAAGCTTTAAGTAGCTTACTTTGGGGCTAGATGATGCTGTGATGATTGTCCAGCTTTATTTATTTATTATTTATCATCATCAGTCTGAGAAGTCCACCACTGGACATAGACCTCTCCTATACATTTCCAGGAAGAACGATTCTGAGCCTCCTTCTCTCCGTCTACTGACTTACCGCAATCCTCAAGATGTCATTACATTGGGTAGGTGTCTCACACGACTTCCTCTTCCGGTACGCCTGTTCTGAGTTTTGCCAACTTGTCTTTTTGAATTTCTCTTTTCTTGTTTTAATTTCGATAATTCGAAAATTTATTACAGCGGCTTTTGTTTTTCAAATCCGAAAATTGAAAAACAACTGTCGACTACCAGTCCTACCAGTACCTAGTTCATTATCGCTCTTCGAGCACCTTTATTCCCGAGCGGTACTTAGGTGCTTCGTTTTAGACAGCACAGCTGCAAAATATGATAGTCAACAAAATAAGTGTATTTTGAGTAGCCCTGAATATTTAATATAAAAAGTAGATTTGACATTATGTTAATAACAAAATTAAAAAAATCATAACCTGATAAAACCGTTACTATTTTATTTACTCACTGTCCACAACTCTGTTATTTTGATCACTTCTCAAAATAGGCTAACTTTTGAAGACAAGCTATTTATTTAGCAGCGTTATGAATAAATCAGCTAAATTTAAAGTACGATTTCATTAATAGTTCTTCAGTTGGACTAGGTTTTCAAAATTTTCTTTTTATAAAAATATTTTTTTGTTTCGTACCTGTATTCGTAACGTGTCGTCGTGTATTCGTAACTGCTTCAACGGAAAGTCCATTAATATTTATTATATTTTTTATTTATGTATGTTTTTTATCTATCCAGGATAAACCGGTTCTACAAAACGTGGTGTCTGGAGTCATAGTGAGCACAAAGTCCCTAGTGCTGCAGAAAGTCACAAGAGATCATGGAGGCGAGTACTCGTGTCGGGCAACCAACGCGTTGGGGGAGACGGCTAGTGAAGTGACGCATCTCAGTATACAATGTAAGCTATTTTAACATATTTATTTGTGTGTAATTTATTGACTTATTAACTTATTATTGTTTGACATGTGTAATTTAAAATACTTTATTGTTTATATTTTGTTCTTTATTAATTTCAATGTGTAATTATAGTAGCCAGAATGAAATTTATAATTAGAGTAATTGGGCTTAACCGTTCTAGTTATATAAATAAATAAATAAATAAATATTGTTTTTACCGGTTATTTGGTAGTAGCCAATTCTGTTGTTTAATTTTCCTAACTTAACCTAAATTGATAGCGCTAAAATATTGCCATCCCTTTCTAAAAGACCGAAAAAACAAGGACGGCTACAATTTTAGAGCTGTCAGATTAGGTTGGTTTAGAAGAATGCAACAACAGAATCGACACCATTGCCTTCTGTGATGTACACTATAGATGATTGTCCCCACCAATAATTGTGTAAAGTTTTTTCGCTGTCAGTGTTACTAACCACTTCCCTGGGCCCGTACCACCATCTCTTGAAGCATTCTTATTTCAATATTACTTTTATATCAATGTCTTATATCAACTGCATAGAGTCAGCTTTATAATCAAAAAGTAAAGTAGTATTGAAATAAGAATTCTTCAAGACATGGTGGTACGGGCCCTGATGTTAGATCTATGTCTGATGTTTCCATCAAAGAACTTAAGTCAAAGTGGGTTTGCTAGCTTATATACATAACGCTCCTACGTACTTCATTTTATATAAAGTGGATATTCAAACACCAATTTTGCTGAGCTTAGAAGTTTCCCTTTGAATGAAACGTGAACTTTAGCTCTCATTGGCTTTTGCTTTGTTTAAGAGCTAGCGAAGTGATATTGATTGAAAGTTGACTGTCAAAAGAAACCAGGCTATTCTATCTAGCAACCATGCACCATAAAATATAAGAAGCTGTTTGGATGGATAGTTGTCTAAAGGGATTGACTAATATGTCACAGCTGATAGAGATGAAAGAAAAGATGAGAAAAAATAAAAATTACAGGTATTAAAAATTACATAAAGATTAATTGTAACCGAATGCTTAAGTTTGCCGGCATTTTGTGTGATATAAGAATGTTCAATCAAATTTATGCCCTCGTTGCATGTCTGAATGTACCCAGAAAACAATTCTAGATTCAGACCATTTGGTCATTCGGCCCGAATGCTCGGTATTCCTATGATCACTCAGATTTCGGTGAAAATATAAATAAAATCAGAGCAAACACTCATAATAACACAATGCCGTAATTGGACATTGGAATTGCTGTTGGAATAAATTTGAATTGAAGTCAAGTGTAAGGTCGATCGTGATACGATTTTCTTGAAGTTTATCCTCAACAGTCTTTTGTTAAAAATTAATAAGACGCACTTAAAAAACAGGAAGACTTTTTCATGAATTGAGAAAATCTGATAAACAGAATAAAATAATTAAGTAAACAACGAAGGACGCGAGACATCAATAAGTAAAATTCATTGTCTTACCTGTTAGGTAAGTCCTTGTTATTAAATAAATTTGGTTGTCTTTTGTTTCATTTTAGTAAGGAATCGTGAGATATGTTACAGATAGGGTGTGAAAATATTCTGAATGGTGAACAATTTTAATGAGAGCTTGCACCGTTAAAACCCATTAATTAGTAGTAAAGCATTTTTGTGAAAAGTTCATCCGGGAAAGATTACGGGATTTACACTTCAATAAAAATATTATACAAACCAATATTTAAATTTATTTAATAAAAACCAAAACCTTATTTTAATTTCATTGTTCTCTTCGAGTCATTAATTTCTGTTGGAACATTATAAAAGCAAAAACATCAGTGTTTTGTCTTATATTGGAAGCTGAAAGCAGCCCTAAAACTTCATCACCATAAACTTACTCATACTTAGTCGGAAGCACAGTATTTGTCAGGAGTGAAGAGGTGAGTCATTCTGCCAGCATTAATCATAAGAGGGTGTTGAAGATTCACATCATCCCCGTCTCGCCGTCAAATTATCTGACTTGTTTTTGTTTCTTCCGAATTTTAGGAAAATAAAGCTGAGCAAAACCGAACGAACTCATTTAATTTGCTTTTCGATGACAAAAATTTTTGTTCAGCCTCGGGGGCCTATAATTTCAGCAGCAACGGGTCGGTAGAAATAGGCAGGATGAAAGTACTCGTACTTCCGCGGGCGATTACGAAACCACCAAGTGATTCGTCATAGTCAAAGATCATATTTAACCCCACTATTAATCATTATTAGCACTTGGTGATTTCAAGTTTCGTAATTCAGTGAGAAGTATAGTTTTCGTTGGAGTTGATATCATTGCCGACATCAATCATGCGGGGAGCCGCCGGCGTTGCCGGGTCGTAGATTTACGTCATCTCTGTTTCGGCTCGAATGCGGCAAAAGTACAGACGCACACATTTTAGCGAGCAAATTATATTATGCTGATTGTATTGTGTGTTCTTTGTTCTTTAAGGCAAACAAATAAATATGTATGTCTACAATGATAATAATAATACCTGTCACGTATGGAATACTAACTACTGCAAAATGTGGGTATGTGCCAAATGTAATGTTTGGACGTACCTCTGACTACCCCCCTTAGACATCCTCAAAGAATCTTGAGTTATATAGTACTTGGTACTTGAGAGATCTGAAGGGATATCTACCATGCCTGGGGATCAAAGTCGTGAAGCTGTTTTTTTTTTTGTTTTTTTTTACAATGATAACATTAAAACATGATAATGTTATCATGTTAAATCGAAATAATTCTATATAATGATTCTATAATGTCCCAAAAGTTATTCTCCGAGCGGGATTTGAACCCGCGACCTTCCCCTTGATACAAAAATCTTTGTGATATCCTTAAGTGTATCATAGTCAATATTATAAATCTAATGAAGAAAATGTATATAATGTTTTCAAATTATAATAAATTGATCTCTCAGATTACGTAGTTGAGAACAAAACATTAAGGGCCTTACTACAAAAAAATATAATAGGCAAACGTTAAACACTGCCTAAACTATTGACATCTCTTGCCATTGCATAATGACAAACAGAGTCAGCGCTAATTTTAGACACTGTTTAAAGTTAGACACCGTTTTGTAGTAAGGCCTAAATCGGTATGTCTGTTGCCTGTTTTTCTAGGCTACGGCCGCGTGCAGTGGCACCTAGATTCTCCTAGTTCGAAGACGTTTCAAAGTGATTTTACTGAATAAATACCTTTTGACTGTGACTTTGACATTAAAAACGTTTCAATGCCACATAAAACTCTTCTTTTATGTGCCATCTGCTTCTCCAACGCTTTTTTTTCATGAACCAATAATAATAACGATAATACACAACATTAAGTAAAAATAACATTACTTAATGGTATTATACATATTTGAAAATAATTGAAATGATGTTCAACATCATTGAAATGTAAACCAGCTGTTATAAGTATGTAACTGATATATTATTATTTTTATTGTTAGTTGTTGATATACTGATTTTATTTATTTATCTAAGAAGTTTTCCTGTCGCCTGTACCGTATCCCCTTCTATTCGTTACCTTAGCTCGTTTGTTTCACTTTTGCACATTCCCAGGCGACAGTTTGTTCCGTTTTATTGAACCAAAGCCTGCAACGTCACAAATCTAAGGTGAAGAAATGCTGGTTGTTATACGCACGCGGCGCGCTATACTTACCTCCCTTAATATTAATCTGACTATATTTTCATATTCCCGCTAAGGTAGGGAATGCAAATTGTTATAGCTTGAAACATAGATAGATAGATAGAAGATAGAAAACTCTTTATTGTACACCACAACAAAATAACATAACATGGTAAGAAATGATTTAAACTACAGCGAAGTACAATGGGCGGTCTTATCGCTATGAGCGATCTCTTCCAGACAACCTTTGGATGGACAGGATTTTAATGTCAAAAGGGCGGTGTCACAAAGGACTTCTACACATATTTTATACAACATATTGGATGAACAGGGTAAAGTTTGCCGAAATTTAGGATTCGAAGAGGCGTTTTCATGCGAGCGCCGAACGGTGCTATCGAATCGAACTTTAACCTGTGATCTGGCACCGACCCTTGACCTAGGTAGTGGGTTTAAACATAGCTAGACATCTTCCTAAGCGTTATGTTCGTGTTCTTTGCTTTAATGTATACCTATTTAGACTCCCTTTCCTTTTTTAATTCCCGATATGTATAATGTGTTTTTTTGCATATTATTCCGTTTCCTTCTAAAATTTGGACGCTGTTGCTTTTTTTTAATTATCAATATAAATTGTAAAAGTAGATATACTTTCGTTTCCTTTTAAGCTTTGAAAAATATTACTATTTCGTAAGAAACCTTTCCAATTATTAGAACTGTGGTTTTCGATCGAATAAAACATTCATTGTACTGCAATCGTTATGTCAGTTATGAAACCAACAACGACTGATGCACCATACACACATAATATCTGGAATTATGTGTGTTTTATACACTTACTTAGATCTTGAAATTATAAAGGGTAAGTTTTATTCGGCTTTATGTAATTATTGTTTATTTTATTTACGAGTACGCGTGTACAAGTCCTACATCATTGCGTTAAAACTATGAAAAAGATCAAAAAATATTTTTATAAAGCTATGGTCTAAATAGGTTGAATAATCTGACTCAAATTCCTGGTGAAATCTGTATGCTTCACAAATTCAAGGGGCGTTTTAAGTCAGTGGTTTGCTCATTTGCAGCATTTCTGCTACGTCGTAGCAGCTACGAGCTACGAACTGTAATCTCCAAAGTCTTGTGACGTCTGCCGATTCGTATTGAGCTCACGTAATAAATTCCAGACCGCATTTCCTTGTTGAAGAAAGTCTGTTTTCTTAGTCTCATTCTTACTACAAAAATATTGAATTTAAAAGACTGAGTTTCAAAGACCTGAATTTCAAACGCGTGACTTTTGATGGTCTTATGACATGATAATGTATGTAGTCAACACCACCTCCTCAGTAATAAAAGTAATTATACATTTTATCAATATTTATATAGATATAGATATTATTGTTCCTATTGATCGGAGGGAAATCTCAAACCCAATTCCGATAACAACAAGATTGTAAAGATATTGATAAAAGGGGTATTATAACAATGTAGCCCAAACTCCAGTATCCACGAAGTACCCGCAAATAATACTAATTCCCGATTGCACTTTCCAGGCTATTGAACTTATAATAGTAAGTAAATTTCTCTCAAAGGGTTCCCCTTCCTGTTCAAATATTTGAGGCTTTAATGAAAATCTAGAGCGGGGGAGAGCGCAGTTCGCAAGACACCTAAATGAATCATGGCGTGAGACTGCGCTTGCTTCGAGTTGGGCGGTAAAATTTATATATCGTCCAACTTTAGCAATGATTTAACGAACCAAATTTACAGCTTCTTTATCACTACTTACTGCCGTTTGTAGCTCATGAAACCGATAGTTGCTTTTCATTTCTTCTGATATTAAAGTACTCTTTATGTTCTTCGTTGGGATGTTTGTGAAAATCATAAAGCTTTAATGGATTTCTTAGTTTTAAGTACCCTCTTAAGTTATCTTCCGATGCGAGTTATATTTTATAGTTTCATGCTTGGTTCTTTATTATTTTGATTTTGGCAAATCTAAATATTCTAAAGCCTCGTTCATACGAAGTGTTTTGTGGTAACAACAAACATCCGAAACCTTTTTGAGTGTTTGTAATATCCGCGCTTTGAATTAGCACCCAGACCGCAAATGGTTTTAGTCGGAATCGCTATGTTGAAATAGAATTTAGAATCACTTCCTGGTAGATAACATAATGTCATAACGTGTGGAAGTATTAGTCTATTTTTATTCTCGGTATGTGCCAAATTTTATACCAGGACGTACCTCACAACCTCAAAATATCCCGGTATTCCTGGGATAATAAGTAGCCTATGTGCTTATACAGACTATAATCTATCTTTCTGCTGAGTTTCATCCAGATCCGTTCAGCCGTTCCGGCGTGAAAGAGTAACAAACGTACATCCATCCATCCATACTTACAAACTTTCGCGTTTATAATATTAGTAGAATGTATTTATGCAGGTACATATAACCTTAGATTAATATTTCAATCTTTGTTCCTATGAGTGTAAAGAACAGTTAATTTGTCAATGGTTTTTGATTGACATAGCCTTAGCTTGACGTTCATTTCACCTTTAACAAAAATGTGATTTTTTGACAGTTCTTAAATAATGTTTGTTTTTTTTCATATTTTACTACGCACATATAGCTACGTTTTAATTTAATTAAATGAACACACAGAAACCCATTAGATATAAATTATAGTAACAAGAAAGTTTTCACATATTTTTTTCTGAACCTAAACTTTTTAATGAAAGCAACGTTTTTCTCAAAGTGCAAAGTGCTTGGATAAACATTTACTTAGCTGATGCAAATGTATCGTCTAAGCAAGCTACTCGACTTAATGTTACAACACACAGAATTATGTGTTATGTAGGTACAACTAACCAACAGCAAATATAACACCTTCTTTACATTATTAATTTATTTATTTATTTAGTTTATCTACACAGAAACATTTTTTTATAAAACTTAGCTGATGGATCAAGCAGATGGCCCACATGATGTTAAGGGGTAACCATCACCAACAAACAAAGCATTGCCTTTGAAGTCACGCACGATAAGAACGTGCCCTACAATACACTACCTTGTGTCCATCAACTAAACCGGTTAAGCCTCATGTGCCTATAATATTGTGCTAGTAATTAATTTTACAAAATAGTTATTAAAAAAGTCTTATAAAAAGGTGAAGTAGACCTTGGCTTTGTATTACTATTTTTGAAAGATCTGTCCAGCTTGAGGCATCTTTCACTCATGCCCGTATTAAAGAGACTATGTAGTATATATTTTAGGTGAAGCAGTCCAGCACAGAGGGGCTAATGAGAGCCTTAGCCTAGTTGGCTAATTTAATCCATAGAAAATACCTTCTCATAAACTACTTGCTTATGGAACAAGCAGATGGTTCACTTGATGTTAAGGGGTAACCATCACAAGACACGCACGATATATGATGCGCTGAGTGGCCCTCGTGTGCCAGTAATTTATAAGCAACCACACCCTTCAAACCGAAACACGAAGTTTAGCGGCAGAAATAAGCATGGTGGTTGTACTTCCTCGGACGAGCCCTTTACTACGAGCTCTAGCTTCTCTCAGACATGGTGAATACGTGTAAACCGCACGATATGTTATAGACGCCCCGGTATGTGAGCATCCATCACCACAAGTGCTGGGGGCCCAGATAGAAGAGGAACTTCACGTGCGGTGTTCAGTAACGGCCAACCCACCCGACGTTACCTTCTTCTGGCAGTTTAACAATAGTGGAGAGAGCCTGGACGTGTCACCGCTCAAGTTTGGTAAGTAAACATTCAACACATAGCAGCTGGTAGGTGAAGTAAAATAACAGAAATCGCGCATATCCTACCCTGCTAGTATCCTACTAATATTATAAACGTGAAAGTTTGTAAGTATGGATGGATGGATGGATGGCTGGATGTTTGTTACTCATTCACGCCGGAACGGCTGAACGGATCTGAATGAAACTTCGCAGAGAGATACATTATAGTCTGGAATAACACATAGGCTACTTTTTATCCCGTGGGAATACCGGGATTTAAATCTGCGCGGGTGAAACCGCGGGGCGCAACTAGTTAATTATAAACGCGGAAGATTGTAGGTATGGATAGATAGATGTTTGTTACTCTTTCACGCGGGAACGGCTGAACGGATTTAAATGAAACTTGGCAGAGAGATTGATTATAGTCTGGAATAGCACATAGGCTACTTTTTATCCCGTGGGAATACCGGGATTTAAATCAGCGCGCGTGAAACCGCGGGGCGCAACTAGTAAATAATAACAGTAGGATATACAGTATCATACAGTGACATCTTGTCTTGAAAACTACTCAGCTTTAAAAAACAAAAGGATCTGTTTTGAAGGAATCAGACTATTCATTTAATGGCGATTGCCTTGATAAAAAAAAAAGAAAAATATCAATATTATTGTAAAAATATTTACAAAACAAGGTTCCCCATTTACTATGTGGCATATTTGCATAGGTACAGCGAATGGCAGCACAAGTGAGTTGAGCTACAAGCCACAGAGTGAGAGAGACTACGGCACTCTCAGCTGTCGAGGCACGAACGGCGTGGGGAGGCAGCTGGATCCCTGCGTCTTCCAGATCGTTCCGGCTGGTAAGAACAAATTAATGAATTCATCTCAATCATAATCAAAAAAACGTTCTATCAATGAGGAAACAACTGCACAGCAAAGCAGCAAGATGTTTATGCGTTCTATAAATTTATTTATGCAACTGATATACAAAACTTACATAGGTTAAAAGACATTACAAAAGTTTTAAGTCAAAATGATTAAAAATTTATAACGAAGGGGTTAGACCATCAGAGTTTTTACAAACAGTGACGTCAGCAGGACTGACGTCACTATTCCCATCGCTAGGCTCGCTCATCGCAAAAAATGAAACGCACGTCCTTTACTTTAAGCACTAGGTTTATTAACCCCTTAAAACAACCTTAAAATAAATCTAATAATAATCTAATAATAATTACAGAATTTAGGTACTCACAAGATATCACCAAACTTAACACCACTTGTCCTCAACGAGGTTCGAACCAGACTGACACCGGTACGCCCAGCCTTTGCACAAGATGGCGCTCCGGAAACAATCATTTTAAATCACAATATTCAAACGATTTTTAAAGTAGTTAATTTCTATCTCTAAATTCGCAACAATTCTTTTAAAAATTAGTTCTGAATTTTAATTATTTTATTTTCAATTAAAACAAGAAGTTTTAATGTTTCAACTAGGAAACGAGATCAAGCCTATGACTGTATTCAATTTGTATTGATGGAAATTATTTTAAACCTACTGATTATTATTGACAAATTAAATCTTGAATTTATATTGATCTACAATCTATGAAATAATATTTCCTAATCAATTAGTAATCATCTGATGACGGAAATCCGCAACAGTCAATTACTTAGCTTTTTACCTTCCTAAGCTAACAATAGCTAGACATTACACTATTTTTAATAACAAATCGACTCTTAAATAAACTCCTAATAATTATTAAATCATTTTGTGATTATAATTAAGATTTTTGACGGTCTTGCGTCGACATGTATTATATAATATTATTTTGTCTCGGACAAGTTTTACTGTCGCGTCGTTAAATGACCTAATAAGTATGTACATTAACTTATGCCGGGATTTCAAGTGTGGCTATCATGGTATACAAGTAACAAATTGGAACTAAATATTAAAAACGTATAAACGAATGCGAAAAAGTTGTGTATGTTTTGTATTAGTCGTCACCATCGAGCTTATAATGTAATAACCTCATAAATATTAAATATGTAAAAAAGTCCCGTCCTTAAAATGGATTATTCGGATTGGTTTGTCGGAATTAACCGGAATAATTAAGTCATAACCCAATGACAAAATGGAAAGCTCGCAAAGCAAAAGCTGTCGGGCCGATGTTTTTGCGTTCACAGACGAAATATTCCAATAGCCCAAGTTCTAGAAGCCCGGCCAAAATGAACAGTCCAATAAAAGCATTAATAAAACGACGTGCATACAAATTGAATAAACAACGCGCAGCCGAACTCTGAGCACGTTTTATAATTTCAGCTTGCGGCTTTCAGTCGTACCTACACGCCAAATCTCATAACTCTTCTATGCAGATGTTTTGCTCGCTGGATACGACTGGATTGAAATTCGTTTTTGAGAGAGGCAGACGTGTTTTGTATTATGTGCGGAAAGGTCTTGCAAATTTTTGCTAAAAGCTTTTGTGCTAGATTCCATAGCAGTTTGAACTATCAACTAGTGGAATATCCACGATTTCATTTGTCTTATACCTCCTGCTGCATTCTGTTGGAGTTGAGTCGTGGGAGTTCCATTCACGTTGGGCATTATTATCGACATTACAGAAGGAAAGTTACCACAAAATGTCAGATTTCTGAGACCTGCGATATGCACGCTGTTTCAGTCAGTAACAGTTTAGATTAGACTCTAACAGCCGGTTTCTGAAAGCGCGATCAAACCTAATCGCATGTCAATCTAGTAGATTTTGAAATTATAGAATATATTTTGGATGTCCTAGTATTGGCAGTACTGTGTATTAATTTCGTGGAATTACATGTGGGTACTTCAGCCGTTTCCACAAATCACTGCGTGTTATGTGGATGGATTGGTATTCTGGTAATTATTTATTTTCATTGGTTGAATACCTTGTATTAGTTCAATCCGAAGAATCTCTTCATGATACATTGCACTGATGTGGATAGATTTTTTTAAATTTCATACTACGTTGCTTATGTATAGACCTATGCAGCATTGTATTTCTTCATTTGAATGAATTGACTTGAATTTTTTAGGTTATTTCGAAACAAAATATCTCAACAACATCTTCCAGTTCATGAAATATTTTTCAACAGCTCGTCCATCCGCTCCCCGAAACTGTTCCCTTCAAGCTGGCAACAACAGCCACGAAGGCACCAGCACCTGGCTTCGAGTCCGGTGCGTGGCCGGCTACGACGGTGGGCTGCCCCAGTATTTTGTTCTTGAAGCTCTCGACCCTATCACTGGCAAGACGAGGTTCAATGGAAGTGTCTTTGAGACTGGTGAGTATCTATATACTACTTTGATATTTCAGCAACAGAGGTATCTTTTTAAACGCCAAGCAGTGACTGAAAGGAACGGGTGCCCACATGAGACTTTATACATTCACGTCTCAATGTGATTCACAGAGTTATTTGTCGTATGGGATATGTGCTTCCCGATTTATAAAGCAATTGTTAAGGAAATAAGCAACTCCTCAAACTCAAGGGGTGCATGCATATTCTTAGTTTGACAAAAAAAAAGTACTTCAAAAATTAACTTAACAATATGTTTTCAGACGGCTTAGCGACATTCAAACTAGACCTAGCACAACTGACTTCCAATGGAGAAAGCGAAAGTGCAACGTTCAATTTGCTCATCTACGCAAGGAATCAGAAAGGCGATTCGGAAAGGACTTTACTAGAAAACATTGCATTCAACGATGCTGCTAGAAGAACAGGTAAGTCTTTGTCATACATCCTTGATAACAGTGAACAGCCGGCTGACTCATGCTGAATGCTAAGAAAATACCTTCATGCGAGCGGGTCAGCCGGCTGTCCCGCTCACCCAGACGATTGTAAACCGGTTTTTCAGAGTGTTAATTTCAATAATTCGTAAGTATCTTCCTCGTACTATAAAATTAGTGTGGACGGATTTAAGTCGTAGTGATCCCACACATGGGTTTACGCATCAAGACAAAGTCTTGGCTTAGGCTGTTAGGACAAAAATAAACCACATTTCTGAACATTTTTCGGTATGAAAAGTGCCTTTTTGTGAATTCAGGTTACAACTATTTTAAATGTTTCAAGTTTCATGCAAATCATGCCAATGTTTAGAGCGTCATCATACCACAAGCAACCTGATATCCTAACATACAAACATTGTAACTTTCATATTCATACATATAAAAAAAAGTATATAAGTAGTATATCAGCTATCTGGTTCCCATATTACAAGCATAAGCTTAGTTTGGGGCTAGATAGTGCTGTGTGGAAAGTCCACCAATATTTATTTTATTTATTTATTTTTTATATACTCAAAATGTAAGATAGGATTTCAAGCTCAGCCATTGCTTCTAGTTTGGTTTTATACGTATTTCACTTACAATGATGCAAAAACGTAAAACAGAACACATTTCTATGCAGCTCTCACTTACGTTAAGATTTAAAGCAACATAGTTTCATCTGGAATGCCAGCTAGAAATACAGATTCATGGCTTACGAGAAAACTCCGGCTGGTGCCAATAAAGTTGCCATAGTTCCCCGCGTCCCCCAAATTTTGCAATACAGTTCCTTGCCGGTATTCCCGTACGTAAACGACCTAGTTTATTTAAATATACCGTGCATACTGTTGATAGTGTGACTCTTTGTGTATAGTTCATCTGGGGAAGAATTACCACTGCATGAAATTAGCTACGTATTTCTGCCGCGAAGCAGCGTTGCTGTGTTTCAGTTTGAAGGGTGTGGTTGCAGTGATAATACAGGCACATGAGGCTTAACATCTGTATGCCTCAAGTTGGTCACGCACTTATCGTACCACACAACTTTTTTTTAAATAAAGGAATTATTTATTTACAAAGAAAATTAGAACTAATAGTTACAATTATTTACAAAATGTACAAAATATGCAAAATACATATGAAACAGTTGAGCTATCTGCAGACCGTTGCAAAAGATCTTTAGATAGCTCAATTGATCCAAATCAGTGTCAATCAGAAGAGTACCCAAGACACTGTTTGCATTGCCATGCTGAATGGCAATGCTGATGCGCTGAGCCAGATACTCATCAGCCTTGGGTCACGCGTCGCCCCGATAAGTCAACATTAGTTGGGTCATTGATTGTTCTATCAGCGCAGTATATAAAAAAATATTTATCGGTGAAGACAAGAGCTAATGTGACTCTCGCTCGCACGTTTTGATTTGTTAAAGAATATAAAATAACTGAACCCATCGAAAAATCGCAAACAACCATTTTGTGTGAAATCCATTGCACACAAATTGTTTAGTAAAAATTTCATTTTGATCGATGCAAGTTTTCCTACTTAAAAGTTTATTTTTCTAGTTTTCGTACTTAAGCAAACTTTTGAGTAGGAAAACTTGCATCGATCAAAATATTTTTTTTTTACCAAACTGTGTGCAATCACATTGCACACAAAATATTTGTTAGCGATTTTTCAAAATTGGGATTTGTGATTTTATATCTTTCAAAATGACGAATCGTGCGAGCGAGAGGAAATTTAGGTGTTGTCAACGCCTTAACTAGGTGTTATTGGTTTACCGCTATGCAAAACAAACTTAAACCGATGAAGAAGCGTAACTCAATATTTCAACGTAACTCGTTTACGCTCGTAACTCTAAATTCCTCTTTGGAAGTTTATTTTCAGGGATATCATTTTCACAGTAAAGTTAACAATAATTTTCAGCTGTGTGCAATTTAACCAGGTATAAAATAAGTCCGAAATTTGGAACACGAGGCATAAGTAAATTGTGTTTAGACTGGCTAAATCTCGACAAATATATAAATATTTAAATATGAAAAGTATGGAAAAAAATAAGTTTTATATACGTAACACTACTACTAATACTTCTGATAAGTTTTTTTAGACGTCATTTCGAATCGAATGCTCAAAATAAGAATATTTTTTGGAGCTTTATCAAAAATTTACACGTTTTATGAACATGTTAACTAGCCTATTTTTAATGTTTAACTTGAAAATAGACTTACTATCGGTCTCATTTCTTGATCTATTGCTTTATAGAGGAAATATTGAACACGTAATACATCTATATCGCTTTCTTATACATATAGATGGCAAAGGAGCGATGGGTGGAGTCACCTTGGGAGTGATGGTGGCAGCTGGTCTGGGGGCGGTACTAGCCACTTTGGGCATCGCTTTCACGGTGCTATGTGCCAGAAGACGCCGCAACCCACCGTCGAACAAGTACCCCCCAGGAGATATGCTGGAGCTCAGTGACGGAGGGCGGCGGTACGTGGTCGCGTATACCATCAAACCATCGCCAGACTCCAAAACACCTGAGCCACAACCCGATATTTTAAACGCTCAAGGTACTTTTCCACTTGTCGATTATTATAGCCTTTACAATCTTTTTTGATATAAATAAGTTTACCTAATGCAACACTTAACACTTTTTTATAAATGACATGTATTTTATTGTATCTCCACGTATTATTGTATCCTCTCAATTGTATCTTCACGTATCTTTATTGTAGTGGCTTTACCCTCGGTTTCTGAGAGCTCGATCAACACTAATCGGCTGTCAAGTCACTTGCTATTTCAGCTTTTTCTTCAAATTAGATAGTGATAGCAAGTGACTTGACAGCCGATTAAACACTATAAAACTAATAAATATTATCCTATCAATCGTTAACACATCTATCTTTTTCAGATGATAGCCGAGGGTCGGCTCCTATAATAGAGGAAGCCGACGAGTGGCCTAGTATAAAAGAAGTTCGAGGTAAGTTAGTTATCGCATATAAGAACTGACATTTCATTATGATCATTTTTAATAAAATTAAATAATATTATAACGTAATAATAAAAAATCGTTTTAGGGGATTGGAGTAAAGTTGGAGCAGTATTCTCTGCAGAAGACCTGGCTCTTCTAGATTCTGCTGGACATCCTCAGCAAGTAAGTTATTACACACTTAAAGTAGTAATAGTAACGGATAATAGTTATAGTCAGAACCAGTTAAACAAATTATCTACCTTTTTACAGCTGACCCCAGGCAGTGACTTGGTGTCGAACGCACAAAATAAGCAAGAAGATGTTATTAACCAAAATATGGTTCAGCCAGTAATATCTGGTAACTTTAGGCCTAGTTATGTAGTATCAGATAGTCCAACTCTAGGGAGTCCTAACTTTGTTTGCCCCAATGGTAATCTGAACTCGCCCTTTGGCAGTCAGAGCTTGACTCTAAGCGGGCCGACCTTGAGTTCGGGAAGCCTGGCTACCTCCACCTTACACAGGACCAAAGGCAAAGGCAATGCTCGGAGAAGAGAACATGTCCTGGCAGAAAACCTGCCGGGGCCTGAGAGCTGTGTGTAAAGAGCTTATAGCTTTTGGATTTGATGATTTTGTTACGTTCAACGAAGACAGGTTAACTATTAGCGTACGTTTTCTAAATGCTATTTTCTGATTAGCTAATTACTGTGGTCCATTTTATGAGTATAAATTGTTGAATGTATAAAATGTGTTTATCGATTGTTTTGCCAAAATTATTATTCAATTTATATAGACGCAACTGTACATGATTTATGTAAATAGAGAAGTGTTTTTTTACAAATTCCGCCTTACGTTTTAAATAGATACTTCCTAAATTGAATGCTACGAAAGACGTGAAGGCAAAAAGTGTATTTTGCTATTGCTCAAAAATCATTGTATATAAATATTTCTTTACTTCCAAAGTAGGAGACTGAAGAATTCACAATTTTCAGATTTTTCTGCTTAGACATCTAAATATTTAAAAAGTTCGCTGAGATAAAAACTTCGCGGTTTTCAAGGAGAAAAAATTGTGAATAAATAAATGTACATAACCACGACTCGATTCTAAATTTGAAAATTGTATTTTTACTTGAGTGGAAGTGCTTGTAGAAAATCCTATTTACTTATAAAAAAACTCGGTTGTGTGAATGTAAATACAGTTAGTTGTAAAAAATACCAAAGTTAATTTAAAAAATTAGGAAAACTGTTATAGTAAGACGCTTTTGTTGTCAATTTATGTGAAAGTATTTATATAGTTAAATTGTATAAAACTAAAAATAGTAGGTAATTTGAAAACTGTGTATCACTGTAACTTAGAGCATGAGTGATATAGATACCAGAGATTTTGATTGTTTCTAAAATCACATTAATAACAACCATAAACAGAAGGCCTGTAATTATAGCTTAAGCTTTAGTTTCAAAATGATACGATCGTGTGCTGTAAGTTACAGAGTTCACTTTATATTTAGTGCTATTTATTAAAAGGTAGGAATTGTAAATGTTTTGTGTATGTGTTGATTCTATTAAATAGAGTTCAACACTGGCGTAATGGATAAATTACCTACAATTGAACTATTAATTCTAATTTTCTGTGGTTCTGACGACATGGCAGTTTTATATTTAATAAATAAATAAATAATGTTTTGTATAAACGTGTAGTTTCATTAAAATTTTCACGAGTTCAGTTAGAATTTAATTTAGCTTGATTGTGTTACAGAATGGTATTACTCATAGTCGTGTGAGGACCATTCGGTAACACAATGAGACGTATCGTGATCTTATATAAAGTTTAAACATGAACAATTTCGCAATACTCCTTGCATGGAATTGTGGTCGAACAATGTAATAAAATCCCCCGTCGCACCTGTCCTAAGTATACTTACATCTCCCCCGTCTGGTTACTTAGGTCTGTATATCGGATTAGCTGGTTTACTTGGCGCCACCAAGGAATAAAGCCTTGTCTAGACAAGACCTGACACTCGCTTCTATTTCTAAGTTTTCAAGAGTTCTAAGAAGGTAGGTAAGTTAAAATACAAAAAGACCAATTCTGGTCTCAGAGGCGCGCCATGTGAGAGACCATTGTGCAGTAGTGGACTGCTATAGGTTTAAAATGATGAAATATGTGTAGTGTAAGCACCTAACCGGGTGCCTAGAATTTATATTGCATTTGCAAGAACTCTATCAGAGAAGTAAAAAACAAAAGGTATTTATTCAAAAAAATCACAAGGGCCATTTTTGAAACGTCCTTAAAGCTAGATGACTCTAGGTGCCAGTTCCACGCGACCAAAGCCTTGAAGAACCGTCAACAAACTTACGGCTTGGCTCCTACCGCTCTTTTGTATGAACCTTTTACAATGCATTAAAATACAATATTGAAGCTCCAGTGATGCCAATCGAATTTAATGAAGCGTAGTTAAAAATGGTAAAGGTAAACAAATTAATAAAACAGCACACGCTTTAAGAAGGTCTCCTCCTTTTTGATATCCATAGGTAAACAATTGGTAATTCGTATTTTTTTACTAGAAATTATAGTTCTAAAAGAAGAAAGAATCGACTTCAACTCTTTTGTTAATGGCTTCCAAATCAAAGAACAAACTTATAAACGCTTAGTTAACAAACATAAACAACATTTCGTTCGCCGAACGGCTGGCTCTGAATGGTCGACGTAAGCTCCACAAATATTGACAAAAGACTAACAAATCGACTCCCAAAACCTAAGTTTTGTTTTCCATAAACAAAACCTAATTATAAACTGCTGAATTATTCACAGCCAGGCTGCTAGTAGCGCTGTAACTACAGCCAAGGGAACCTTCAGTATTTATTTATTACAGTACTTAAAAACTTTATGCTAATTCGCAATAAAAACTAAATAATCTTAGATATGTGTTCGAAATAGTTGAATAACAAGTAAAATTTATTCATTTAAAATAATACAGCAAGTTAGCTGAGGTAACAGAGTTAAATCCGCCGTTGTTGATCTTACAAATAAGCTAAAGTTATCTAACTCGATAAGTCTCGATAAAATGTTATTTCAGATAACGATGCCGAAAGATAGCAGACAGTAATATTTTTTGTGAACTTTCATTAAGTATTGGTATTCTTTTATCTATGGTATTGTTCAATAAACTCAGAGGAACCGAAAATAACATTAAAAATGGTTAAAAAAATATACTAACCCACACATGTCGCAGTAGTTAGTAATCCATAAGTGACAGATTACCAGCCCCTAGCAAGTCAGACCACGGTATAGAGAAAATCCTACTTTCTGTGAGTCAGACTATTGTGAAGTTTAGAAGATTCAATAGTTGTGAACTTGGTTTTTAACCGATACCTATAAAAGAGGAGGAAATTTCTGTTTATTTATGTTTGTTACCATTTGTTACTAAACTTTTTACTGGGTGGACTGATTTTGATAATTCTTTTTTTTTATAGAAAGCTGGTGCTTGTCATGTGGTTCCATTTAAATTTGAGTCAGAATTTGCGAGTAGTTTTTGAGTTATAATTATAGTAGTATGAGTGTTTATTCCAGTGTATGTAAAGTCGATTTTTTCTCAAAAGAGATATTTTTCAGCTACTTCTGACGCTGAATGTATTGCATACTGTACAGTTGTACATTTGCTAGAACTGTTGTAGTACAGTATAACTTTACCAACTGTTACCTGAAGTGGTATTTGCGGCACGAGCTCGAACGAGTTACTGCAGTAATACATAAGTCCCGGTATTGGATCTGGGACGATTTGTCCTGCTTTCTTATAAAGTTATAGTAGGTACGCTTGTGGCGAGTGAGAGAGTAAAACTATAAATTAAAGTTTGAATGAGCTTGTGCTGAACTTTGTTAAAATAATTTACGAGCGCTTACATAGTATTTACTTATATTATAGTGTTTTACTAGTTGCGCCCCGCGGTTTCACCTGTGCAGATTTAAATCCCGGTATTCCCACGGGATAAAAAATAGCCTATGTGCTATTCCAGACTTTAATCTATCTCTCTGGCAATTTTCATCCAGATCCGTTCAGCCGTTAAGGCGTGAAAGAGTAACAAACATCCATCCATCAATACTTACAAACTTTCGCGTTAAGGGTCCGGTGACAGCGGCTCGCAATTTCGAGGTGCGATTGGCTATTATTTCATTTTATTTCATTTCGGGGAGGTTGTTTGAAAAAATAACTCTAAAGAAACACGCATAAATACTGTTCGAACACAAATAATACAATAATATAAGGGAAACATGCCCGAATCAGAAATCATTTTGGTATTAGGTAAACGTAAGACCAAACATACTAATACCAAAATGATTTCTGATTCGGGAATGTTTCCCTTATATTATTGTATTATTTGTGTTCGAACAGTATTTATGCGTGTTTCTTTAGAGTTATTTTTTCAAACAACCTCCCCGAAATTAAATAAAATGAAATAATAGCCAATCGCACTTCGAAATTGCGAGCCGCCGTCACCGGAGCCTTAAGTAGGATACATGCCAAACAGTATCTAGCCTTAAGCAAAGCTTGTATCTAGCCTTAAGCAAAAGCCTTAAGTAAGCTGTGTTTTTTTAAGTTTTGAGTTATTGTAGTAAGTATGAGTATGTTTTTCAGTGCATTGAAAATGTTTTTTTTTTTCGAAAGAGTTATTTGCATAACCTGACCTGACCTAAATATTAATTTCGCCCAATGTTCAAACTTAGTTTAGCTCTGTCAGGAATTAAAGCAAATGGTGAAAGAGAAGCTAAAATTATTTACAGTAAGAACCAAGATTACGCTTCCGGAGCTATTAGAGACCGGAATTAAAGTAAAGTAGCTGTAAATGGAACATTATTAATGATTTTAGAGACCTTAATCGCTTAAAGTTATCATTGTGATTTTGTTGAATAAATAATGCTTGAACTTTGAGATGGAACATCGGCTTTCTTAAATACTATTTTACAGTTACTTTTTATCCCTGAGCACGGTAAATATCTTATCACTTAATTGTATCAAGTGCTCAAAAGGAGCTTTGAGGCGCTCTATAATCCTTTCACCACACTATTTCAAACTGTCTAGTGACGCTTCAAAAAGAAGCTCTCATCTCAATATTTTGGAGGATGTCTAAGGGGGTAATCAGAGTAAAAAACACATGTAAAAAAGTATACGAGTATAAGTAGTATATCAGCTATCTGGTTCCCATTAAACAAGCTTAGGCTTAGTTTGGGGCTAGGTAGTGCTGTCTGAAAAAGTCCACCTATAGTTGTTTATTTATATAACAGTATTTAGTTTTCTATAAAATAAAAGATATATAATCATAATTTCAAAAGGCATTTGAATCAAACGTTTAAGTGTCCGTCTGAACAGAATACAGAAGTTTTTCTTCCAAAATTACTTTCCAAGTCGGCCTTCAATTTACACCTCAATGAAGAAACTCTTAACTTTGAATACAAATTTTACTTAAAACCAAGCCAATCAAAAGTTTGGAAAGCTGCCACCTGACCTGTTGACGACTATCAAGTCGTCAACAGGTCAGGTGGCAGCTTAAACATAGGTGCAATCAAGGTTGCAATCATGCAACCTTGATTGCAACTATGTTTCTTGACGTCGATAGTTATATTCAATTATACTTGCCATCTCCCCACCATACTCATGTCATCCTTCACGCAATTGCCTTTTAACCCCCGGTTTCTGAAAGCTCGATCAACCCTAAATGGCTGTCAAGTCACTTGCTATTTCAGCTTTTACTTCAAATTAGATAGAGATAGCAAATGACTTGACAGCCATATCATATTAACGATAGAGATCCCAGTCGCACCTTGGTGTCTTTTCAAAGGTCTTTTAAAAGGACAGGAACTACGTGTACAAACGAATAAATCAATTATGAAACTGTATATGTATAGAGCTGTAACATTTACGGTGCAACTGGACTGTGCAACCGGGTTTCGTAATAAAATAGGGCTTTTATAACAACGCGACAACCGGTAGAAAGGTTTCAAACCCTATGTTACTTCCTAGATTTCTTTTATACAATTAGCTGTATGTAGCTTTAGTACATGCCCCCCTTATGATAAACTAGCTGGTACCCGCGACTTCGTCTGCGTACTTTTAATCTCTTCATCTCTTTTTTTCGCAATAAAAGGTAGCCTATGTTCTTTCTCAGGGTCTAAAGATTGTCTGTGCCAAATTTCATCAAAATCGGTTGAGAGGTTTAAGCGGGAAAGCGTAACAGACAGACAGACAGACAGAGTTACTTTCGCATTTATAATATTAGTTGGGAAGTTGGGATGGAAACCATCACCTATAAGAAAGCATTGTCTCATAAGTCACGCACGATGGGAACGTCACCTTGAGCTATAGTGTCTGTAATTACACCGGCAACCATACTCTTCAAACTGAAACACTTCGACGCTGCTTGGCGGCAGAAAACGGCGTGGTAGTAGAATGAGAAAGAGCTCTACTATATTCACATAATAAGTTTAAACTTTTCAATGACAACTACAACAATTTCCGCAAGCGCATATCTCAAGTGAACCCGCTATGCGGAGTCATAGCTCACCTGCTCGGCGTTTAAGTGGAGTGCGCCACAATGGGGCTTCACCCTTTGTCTAGCTCTGGTAAGGTTTGCAAACTTATACTTTTATCCTCTGAAAACGTTGGACGTCGACCCTTAAGAAAACACTTTATTGTACCTACATGAAACAATATTCGCGAACAAAATTAAATGCAGTTAAAAGTGATATATCGTTCCACTGGCTATATCTACTCACATGTATTGTGTGCAAACCATTTATTTTGCTAGTATGGTCAGGCCACGATCGATATACAGTTTATTGGAGTACTGCTTCTAAGTGCTTCGAACTTCGCTGTCACAATTTCAAAGATTTGAGGTAGATCTAAGGTATTAACGCTGGGCTTGGAAGTAGTGAGCTTATTATAATTAAATACGGTAGAAAAGGCATAAGTGATAAATATTTTGATAAAAACATCAGACAGGCTAGATTTCCAAGCCCCCTTGTCAGGGGAGTCAAGAGTACCTCCAAGTACTACATTTAGCACACCCACATTTCACAGGAGTTTGTATTCGCGATGTTTTCCTTCACCGTTTTACTGCACTAACGGATCCGAACCCACAACGATGAGGTTACAGTTAGCAATCAAAATCACTTCCACTAGACCACCGGTTTGTATTATCACAACAAACACCGTGGTCAATAAAACCAACACAAAATAAAGGCAAAAAAGTCATTTTGTCTAAAACCCCAAAAGTATTGTGACCACTTTAATATTTAGCCATTAGCCCAAAAATGTTCTTAGCACGAGTAAAACACTAGATTAGTAAATTACATAAAAAGCTTAGAAGCTTAAAATTCTTAACAGGTAGCCATGAGTGGCTTGGCTATTCAGCTTAACATTATTCTAGCTTTACCATGTGGCAGTTTCCAGCGGAATTCCCGGCGTTTTGTCCAGCGTCCTAGTTTTGTGGTAAGTCCAGGATTTCCGGTTCGAAAATAATGGTTTAAGAAAACTAATTCTGCTTATGACTGCAAAGCTGGGAGATATATTCGTAGCAGTAACTTTGAGCTATTTTAAACGTGCTTAATACGTACTATCATCATCGTCCTTATTAACCAAGTTTGGTATAATCCCATTTATTAAGGCTCCTTCATTTTGGTTCTATGGGCTCCACGCTATGGGTTTTCGTTTCGAAAAAACGGTGGTCCTAAACGCAGAAGGAAAATGTTGTGAGAAAACTAGTAAATATTCTAACAGCCTTGCAACTATCGTTCATGGGTGGTGGTGACCACTTAACATCAGCTTCTTCCATCAGCTTTCTTCCATCTGCTTGTTCTATCAACTGGCTGTACATATAAAAAAACTTGTACCAAATACTATAAAATGCGGACATGTTTTAAATATGTGTACCTATGACCTTAGACGTCCTCAAAAAAACCTGGATTTCGTACTTGGTACAATGAGGTCTGAGGGGATCTACCGTGCCTGGGGTATCAAGGTCTTGAGGCTGGTTCAGTTTCATTGATTTGATTTCAATTTATTATCAGCCTTACGAAACCTGCTACGACCGCTATGGCCCAGAATGAGATGGAGAGACGAGCTTGACACCTAAGCTCATGGCTTGTAGCTGCGTTTAAACGCGAAGAGTGGGAAAAAGGAAGGGAGGCTTTTAACGTCTAAATAATAATAATAAAAATAACATACGAAACCCACTCCTGGACATTCTAGGAAGAACGGTTCCGAGCCCTCTCCATCTACAGACTTCTCATGATTTTTACGTCTTCTTGATAAATCTCATGATACTAATCCATCTAATATAAAGTTACGATGTTTTGATGTTTGTGGCCGATAAACCGATTGGGGTGAAAGTTATATTTCGTAGCCTGGATTATCATAATTATAGGCTTCTAAACATAAAAAATAAACGGGGTAGAATACAAAACATGATCGAACTCAATAAACGGAAAACACCTTAAACATTAATGCTACCAATCATTTTTAATACGCGAGGGAAGCCGCTGGCAGTATATTATAAAATAAAATATGATAAAAACCAGGATATTATTGAACATAATTCATAAGCACTGCGCCTACAAGCTAACAAAAGGAGTGCGTAATAGGGAAATAAATGGAGCGTCTTATTTGTTTTCATTTCAATATTCATCGGATCCAAATCCGAGTAGGTGCCGTACACATTACGTTGCGGAGACGCTGCGACGTCCTACAAACAAAATCATGGTTTGACACATTTGAGGACCTTGATATTGTGAGTATCAAGGAAAGTCGATGGATGGACGGACCAGAACCGTCCTTCCTGGGAATGTATAAAGGAGGCTTATGTCCAATAGAGGACTTTCAGGCTGATGATGATGAGACAGTCTATTGCGCCAAGATTCAATGATAGTGCCATAATAAAATACCACAATAACGAGGACTACAGCGTGAACGTATGAGATAAGTGCGAGCGACGAATTTCATACAAAAACCAAACCAGTTGGAACAAAATTGGTTTGGTTTTTGTACGAAATGCGTCACAAATATTTTTAGTTTTTGGTCCTATGTAATTGGGATTTTCTTTTATAATAATTCTTTTTAGGGTTTTCATATAGGCGGTTAAAATTTAAATTACATAAACAAGCTTATATTACGAATGTAGTCCCTCAGTTTTGCAGTCATAAACAGAAATTCTTTTTCATTATATTCGATTATTGATAAATAAAGTGTGCCTGTATTTACACTGTGACCCATAACATTTAATTTCAGCAACGCCAGTATCTTAGCTGACAAAAATAGATAAAATGGTAGTTCAGATGGAAAAAAATCGAGCCGCGACAAACTCATTGCGGTGCTACACGGCATTGTATTGTGTAGCCTGGCTATGCGACGACTCTCGGAGGGAGAATTGTGACGTTGAGGGGAATTGCGCTCTTAATGGGTAAAACATTATCGTTTTGCTTTGTAAAGAAAAACCTTATCTGATTGCCACCACAACAATCTTCTAGCTGTCTGCAGCGCTCTCGATAATTTGCCCACAATGGGCGATAACGCTGCTCTTGTGGCACTAGTGCTCTGGTGACATAAACACGGTTTACGAAATGAATTTTAAAATTCTATGTCACTGTGTAGATACCTAATAAACAGATTTGGAATAAATACAATACTAAAGGCTAGAGATAACGCCTTGCAAATGGCATAAAAAAGTAAAACCTAAAAAGTGTACCTTTGAATCGTTTTTGGTCGTCAAAATGTTCAAAAATACTTTGAATTGCGCAATAGACTTTTTTATGCGTTGTTCTAAATTCCTCACGTTGCACGCCGGTATTCACGCTTGAAAATCCTAGTTTGAACTAATGTGACTATCGGTTGGTATATTATATAAATGAACACCTTCAGATTTCACGGCTCAATATAGCAGTGTCATTATAGGAATGTATTTCTAAAAATAGAAAATAATAGTGAAGAAAACCATAAAAAAACAAGCTGCCTCGCCTTCCAATCCTATATGGTCGTGGGTTTAAAACTGACGGGGTCCATGAGGTTTCTTATTCAAAAATTTATAATTCACAATGCCGTACTGAGGAAGTGAAATGACCGTCATGTCGTCGAGCTTAGTAGTTAGCCCTATAAACATTTATCAAGTGCAAGGACCTTCTTTGGGGGGCACTTATAATCCTTTCACCACACTGTTTCGAAAAAAACTACGCGGAAAGAATAAGAAGCTATCTGGTTCCCATAGTAGAAACTTAGTTTGGTGGGAGAGAGCTGTGGAGAATGACCACCAATATTAATTTATTAATATATTTGGTCGTAGATATTGAGCGGCAACTGGAGTCTTACAAGCAAAAAATTGCCACAAGTTCCCGCAATAACAGCAATCCCCTCTATAATTGGCATATCTCATCATCGAATCCCGCATCGTGAAATATTCACGGTTTATCTGTAACTAGCTGAAACCCGCGACTTCGTCTCAATTAACTTCATTACTCAAGAAACTAACCAATTTTTTCACAAGTAGCTAGTTCCTTCCTTCGCAAAACCTACTGCAAACAATTATCCGCCCGCACGTTTCAAAATTTTTGAAGATTTAAATCGTTAATTTATAATTTTTGAACCAAATACATGTTCGGATGATAACATTTCCAATTTTATCCTCCAAAACTTATTGTTTGCGATTGTCGCTACAATATTCAGCTATTTATCATCTTTAAAAATTTTAAAAGTTATTTCATGGTTGTCTGCGTGAAAAGTAATAACCTGACTATAAAGCTGAGCTTTAAACCAAGACGTCCAAATATTCATATTTTATCAACCTGTTCAATGGTTTAACCTTAAAAATAACAAACTGACAAACACTTTCGCATTAATAATATTCGTGTAGAGAGCGGTCCTAGTGCGAGGGGGATTTGGGTCGGATACGAGAATCACAGAATCAGATAAACGGCAAGACCGGGTGTAGCGAACACTTGTTTGATTTTGAAGGCTTACCCGCCGACCGCTGACTAGGCTTACAAGCGTTCACTTACAGCCTTAGCTTTGGATGTTCGTTGTTTGTTTCCTGTTTCTTAGTTTTGAGCTGCTCGGTGCATTTTGTGCTCCACTTGCAGATTAAGTTATGTATTTTTGAGGCCATTAGTGTTGCTTAGACGCCTATTTCTGTAGAAATGTGCCCGCCCACGATGCACAGCCTTGCCTCCATAAACTTAAGGCATACCGAGGTTAACCCTCATGTGCCTGTAATTTCACCGACAACCTTCAAACCGAAACAGCAACACTGATTGGCAGCAGAAAAAATCTAAGCTTCTCATAATCAGTATTCAAGGTAGTAGATATTGCGTGCTAATGACGTTTTCTTATGTGGTACTGTGCTACTAGGTACTGTACTATGCTGGGGTATGTTTCTGAGGTACTGCGAGGCAGATTTACAATTATTATTATCCATATTATTGAAATATTATTTTTATACCGTACATATTCCAATTTTTTATTAGATTTATAGTGTTTACTACACTTAAGGAAATCACAAAGATTTTATAACGTCCCAAAAGTTATTCTCCCAGCGGGATTTGAACCCGCGACCTTCCCCTTGATACGGGGCTGCGCTACCAACTAAGGCTTGCGTTTAATAGATACAAGTTATTTTCAGTAACGTTGAGAAAGTTGGTTTTTATTATGGCTATGGGAATAAAAACTTCGCAGACTATAAGAACTGTCTTGAGTTTGACACTTTGTCTTGTAAAAAGATCTATGGATAGCTTATTAAATACTTTAATTTTAATTACACCCAGAGACGGAACCAAAATTAATGTTTTCACTCGAACATTTTTTCGCGATGGATATCGAACCTTTTTTTTTTTTTTTGGAAGGGGGAAAATGCCTTCGCATTTCCCTTCCGCCATGGGGGTGACGGAAGGGGGTATGTGGGTCTCGAACCCACTAAAAACCCCCCTGTGAGACAACCTCCGCCAAAAAGTGTAGCGAGATGGGGTCGCGTTTGCATTCACCATCTCGCCACGGCGATAGGCCCGTATTTACTAAACCGGGCCATTTGCGTCACGACCTTGCTCACCAAGGCCTCTCAAAATCATTAGGGCCACATTAGCCAGCGAAAGTCCCCCGATCTTCCACTGGTGACCCTACTACATAGGGGGGAGAAGGCGGGCGATCCGCCTCCGCCTCCCTCCTGTCCGTCTACGCCGGAGCAGGTCAGCTTGGACATCGTCCTCCCTAACTCGCTCCGCCGCCTCCTTCTGCGCCATAACTGATTCGCAGTAGGAGACTACCGCCTGCCACGATCTCTCGTCCACCAGCATGGCATTGACTACGCTCGGCAGAGAGAGATCTGGCCCCACTATCGCTACTAGGTTATGTCGCTGCGGGCCCAGGCTGCACACACCTCCAGCGTATGGAGCGCCGTGTCCTCTAGCGCCCCACATTCGTGACAGGCGGAGTGGCCTCACGTCTGGCTATCTTGTGCAGGTACTTTCCGAAGCATCCGTGTCCGGAGAGTACCTGCACTAGTCGGAAAGTCAGTGACCCTAACGGCCGACCGACCCACTCTTCAAGGACCGGGCGGATGGCTTCCACCGTCCACTGCCCAGGGACTGGTGGAACCAAGTCCTCCGTCCATCGCCGCAATAGGGCAGCCCTAGCTTGCAGCCGCATGCCGGCTACCTCGTCCCACGCTGGAGGGTTTTCTTGGGATTTCCTCGCCGTCACGAAGTGGTACACTACCTTAGCTGTGAGAATAATAAATTAAAAATCTATACGTATGTTTTATTCAGAAAATATATCAAATCAATCTACCACTACAAATAAAAAAGAGAGTTCAGTTAAAGTATATTAACTTTTCGGTTGGAAATACGCAGCAACTGTTGAGTTTCACAAAACTCGCATTTCTTGCGTCAGTATAACACCCGCTGAGAGTCCCGCAAGATATTGCCGTAATGTCTGAGAGGCGAACAGATGGTCTCGCTTCCGACAGTCATTACACTTTTGTCTTACCAACAAACCACTCTATAATCGACTCTAGGCAACAACAAACAAAGACCATTATTGTATCAAACAACCACAATCAACGGCGAACGAGTATATTATCGAGCTGGAAAATATGTTTCAGAACTCAAAAGTGCAGGATCTGCTCATACAACTATAACAACAGCCTTATTTATAGAAAGTTACTGCTCAAGTTTATAGAACTTAGGTATAGTAGCCAGAACTTTGCTTTGAACTATAAAGAAGTTTAGTTACCTACTTAGCTTAAGTTAGTTTTGACTAGTCGAGGAGTTGAGGTAAGATGCAGTGTATTTGTTTATCTAATACGTATATAAAATCTAGATTTTCAGATCGTATGTATGTGGATTAAAATATTTATTTTTTATCCCAATATAATACAGGATCTACATGCTAAAAAACAATCTGATCCTATTGGATAAAATATTGATGTTAATTTATTATAATGCGAGCAAAATCGCAGGTGGTAGCTGATGTTGAACAAGCAAGAGATCAAAAATGACCCCTGGCCGTTGCGGACCACATTGAAATGCTTTGAAGTAAATAAAATGTCCCGAAAAATGTTTCTAATTTTCTTAAATATAATACCTACACATGGCGACTACACGCCGAGCACATTTCCGAAGCGGTATTTTTAGATCCCGACGCCATAATAAAGGTCTCTGGAGACAGAAGCGATGTTCAGAAAACCATTTCAAACGTTCCCCTTCTAAATGGGTCACATACACGGCGGATATCACTTGAAATTGGCCTAATCTTTAGTTACGGCCTCAGGAATTTGCTTTTAAACGGAACTCAGAGGAAATTGAATGTTGACTAGCTTTATGAAGTGGGAATATTGATTTTTGCTGGCAGGTAGGTGATTATTTTGATCATTATGTACTATCTAATACCTTTAAACGAGCAATTCTTGGTATATTTATTAATAATTAATTGAGTGAGCGAAGCGAACGAAAATTTTACAAACAACTTGGGCGATTTGGCATTTTATGTGTGTATGTTTGTATGTTTGTCTGACGATAACTTGAGAACCGTTTATCCGATCTGCATGAAATTTGGTAAGTGGATAGCTTGTACTTGAGAAATTTACTGGTAAGTATATGAGTAAAATCGGATAAGGGGTTACTAAAATATGGGGGCTTTTAAGGGGGCGAAAATTAAAAAGTTACAAAAAATAGACAGATATGTCATATGAAAGGGCTTGGTTTGGACATTCCAAAACCATTTTAATTTTTTTTCTAGGTAGCCCAGTTTTTGAGATACAACAAAAAAGTTAAATCAAGAGCTTTCATTTCTAAGAGTTTCGTTGGCATCAAGGTTTTTCTACTGGTAGGTTAGTTCCTTTGCTTTTTCAAATATTTTTCTCTGAAAATAAATTAATAAGGTACTTGGTTCTCATTAAATGGTGATAGTGACCTGTTCTGATGATGGAGCCAAGGTCTGTTCAACGGAACTCTTCAATAAATAGGCCAATTTAGTTGAAACGTGGTTACCATACTTAGTTAGTAGGTGGCAGCCAGAGAGTCCAAACACAAAGTTTGGACTTGCCTCTGACTAATACTTACTTATATTTTCGGAGCGTTCGCGTCGCGTCACGAAATCTCAGTTCGGGGCGAACTACTAGTTTAGCTTAATCTCGAACACGGCTTTAACGATTTCCATGGAATTTAGTATGCAGGGGGTTTGGGATCGATCTAGCTAGGATTCATTTCCAGAAAATGTTTTTTATCCGTGTTGAAAACCCCAAATTGATAATTATGACTCTTCCTGACATCTATTGGCGAGTAATAATACTATTATTCTGTAAAATTCTTCAGTAGATCAGTAGATAAGATCAGTCCCCCAGATTCTATAATCTAAACATACATTGCCAGTACCTCTACCATTGAAAAATGTATGTGTGCAATGCTGTCAGACGGTGGTGTAAGAACACAACCTTAAGGGAAAAAAAATTGTTTTTTACTCAATAAATATGATATTTTATTTATTAATATTAAGATTCACAGTTATTCTTATTGTCTATTTACCCGAGTGCCGAGGGTTATGTGTTTGGCGTGTATCTATCCATGTATGTACATATGTATGTATTTATGTATCCTTCCTTCGATATTTCCTTTATTACCACGTAGCAACCAAACGGCTGGATGGATTTTGATGATTCTGGTATCAAAAGATTCGTCGCAACTTCCCAAGTGTCCTTAGAATAAAAAGAAACAAAAAGTCACGTGGGAAGGATAGCAGGAGCGATATTCTCTCACATTAAAAAAAATCTTTTTGCTATCATAGCAATATGGGTATCAAAATCAAGAGAGTGATAAAGTGTTTTCAAATAATGTATTAGTTTTTGATTTAAAGTAAACTCTTAAAGACAAAACCAGAACGCAAAATTCGTTAAGTCACTTTAGTGAGCTAGGCCATGAGTGATACTAAAATATATCATAAAACCTTCTCTAAGGTCATACAAATCGTTTAGAAAAAACCGCATCAAAATCGATGAAGCCGTTTCGAAGATATTAAGAGTTTTGTAATAAAAAAATGTGATTGCTGGTAACCCAAAAGTGATCAAAATGAGTTATACAACCACAGGCGTCAGTAAACTGCTAGGACATAGGTACACGAGCCTCCGACTGTCTGCGATCTAATGATCGCATTTTTATCATTCGTCAAGACTGAAGAATGGATTTCAATATTAAAAAGTACCACATTGAAAACATTATCTTATTTACCTACCTACATACTTTTAGTTCGGGCACTCAGGTTTTTTATTTTTTAATAAATCTTCCTGTTTAATCTATTTGATTGATTTTAATAAAAGAAACCTAACAATCAGTATAAATAAGACAAGCGAGGCGTTCTGCTTTATAAAGTCCACAAAAGTAATTTACCGTGTCCACTGCGCTGCGCTACATTTTGTCATATGCTGCAAGTTGGTACAATGATGCATAGAGTCACTGAATCAAGCTATAGACTGGAAATGCAAACATTCATTACTATCATGAATCGCCAAAATATAGAACAAACTTTCATGCTGACTTGTTGATTCAGTTTTTTGATTGTTTAACCACTCACATGCCGGAACGTCGATCTATGCTAAATACATTTTTAATTGTGTCTGGAAATCCGACATAATAAGAGTATAGTATAGTGTAGAATATAGTAGAGTGAAGTAGAGTAATATTGTATAGAATATAGTAGAGTGTAGTATAAATATAGTAGAAAGAGATGTAGAAAGAGGTAAATAATGTACCAAAAGTTTCGAGTACCAAAGGTGTGATTTGAACCCATAACAGTTATATTTCTTCATTTTTTTAGTCTACGTTCTGATGGAACTAGCAGATGGCCCATCATCTGATGGGTAGTAGTAGTCTGTAGTAACCACCGCGTATAACCTACGCCCTATGATGCACTGCCCTGCGTTCATTAACTTAAGGCATATAAGCCGTAATTTCACCGACAGTGTTAAAAGCAAGCCAATGACTTAGTAGAATTGCAACGCGTTGGTCTATATGTTGGGTTGCGGCAAAGAATAACCCAAAATGGCAATAGACTTCCATCCTCCCGTGGATGTTGTGCAAAGCACCCAATGATTGACATTAAAAGACAGGTATAGAAGTGGACATTAGACGTTCCTTAGGCTGATTATGACAATGGTAGTTATTCTATCATAGAAAGATACGTCGCTGCTATTTATATAACTCTCAGGTGCTTTAGTAACTACACTACCATCTGTGTCTGTACCGATCTCGCTGTTGCCCCCGGGGACAGCTACAAATGCGATAACCGCGCAGAAAATTTTCTACTCCAAATAAATATAATGGCATTGCATTACATACGTTGGGAAATTCGTAAAATACACAGATTATGCCAATGTCATGCTGCATCGTTTTTTCCGAGTGTCGATACGGGGTGGTCGTTTAAATTGAACGTTGTAGTAGGTACTCATTACGGTTGATTTCGTGTTGAGAAAACAGTATTTTATACGGAAAAAAATTGTGAATGCAAAATAGTTGTAATACTACTTTTTGGAACAAACAGATGGTTATCACAATAACAAAGCATTGCCTCGTAAGTCACGCACAATAGTAACGTGCCCTACGTTGCACTGCCCTGTGTCCATCAACTGGAGGCATACAGATGTTAAGCCTCATGTGCCTGTAATTTCACTTGCAACAACACCCTTCAAACTGAAACACAGCAACATCGGCGTGGTGGCGTACTTCCTTGGAAAAGCTCTCCACAAAGATATTTCCTATGCTTTTGAAAACCTCCAACCAAACACAGCATTAATCAATTATTAGTTTTGGGCTAAACTGATGATGTTTTTGCTATAACCTGGTTGACTTTATTTACACTCGGGTAACACGATGACAAAGGTAATATATCCTTCCGATTCAAAGTTGAGAGTGTCAGTAGACAAGTGAGCAAGACACATGGGATATGATTACCATATTCAACGCATTTACGTTGTAGGTAGGCTTCGTAGGAAATTATTTGTCATATTAACGTCACTCCCGCTCGAGTTCCGACGTCGAGATGTTAATTTATTGCATTATCTTCGACGGCTCTCTGGAGCGAAGCGATACAATAAAAATCTAAGAACAAACGTGTTTGAAGATTGTTGGGATGTTATGATATTTATACCTTCTTTATTTCCCTTTCCTCTTGGCTTTAAGTAGAGAATTACTGGAAAAGTAGACTCACTATTTGATCCCCATGCAGGGACAACCCCCAAAGTATTTTGGTACATGCAACTGAACTGTGTCGTAAAAACTTGTGCTGTAAGCACAAAGTAAATATATCTGGATGTAGGTAATCTACAAGAACATCTTTGAGAAATTCAGCATGATGGTGGGAAAAAATGTTCAGTTTAATCGTAAATTATTGGCAGCTTGAAAAACTTATGCCTTCCTCCTAAATAAGACAGAACGATCTAGAGCATTCTTAGCATCCACCTTCTTTCGGATGGCTTCCAAAATGTTTTAGTTGCAAGGAACTGGCTGTAAATTCACGTAGGTATATAATATAAGAAGTTTCAAAGGATCCTTGTGATTGTACTGAAAACATACCGTTTTGATTTTGGTCCTGATTGTTACTTGTTCAGTGTACGGTCCGTACACCACGTATAGTAACTAAGCTGGATATATCAGAAAAACCAAGAGATAAATTTTAACTGATATATTTAACGATAAACTGTAGTTACTAATGAAATGATAGTGAGACGCGTTTGTCGATTGACAGGTGATCGCGAACTGAATATAATAAAAAGTATTGCTAAAATTGATGACTGGCGTAAATGCGTGGTTGGCATTAATTAGGGCAATGCACAATGTACGTGCTCGTACATATTCCCGGGCCAGAAATTGAGGATAAGATGTTGGAGAAAATGATAGGTGAATGACGTGATACAAGGTGATGCTGATGGTACAATTTAGTTTACAAAATGATGAAATAATAGTTACTTAGAATAACTAATTGTCCAGTCTTGTAGTCACAAATTGCTTCATTGATTTATACTTAGTTCATGCGGTACGATTGAACTTTTGATCGAAAAATACGGGCGAACTAGATTTATCTGAGATCACACGCGCACTAAATGATTTTTCTAACTCAGGCTCACTACGAACACAGCACTCATGCACTGCACTTTCACTGACGCATTTCGTAGGAAGCTCGAAGCTTGTAGCTCGTAGTTCAATCGCCGCTCCCCCTGCGCTCTGAGGCGCAGGCGGCGCTGCCAGGGCGGGCGGCGCCGCGGCGGGCGCTCCGGGCTGCGCTCGCGCCCGCCAGCGGCGCCACAGTAAGACTGCGACTCCGACGACGACCGCGAACAACACCAGATAGATGGCGACGTAGTGATGAACGTCGTGATAACTGACTCTGTCAGTCAGTACTCCTTCCGCTGTGCTAGCTTTAAGCTGTTTGAGCTGCCTGTCTATCTCCTCGATATACTCTAGGTGATTGGAGTAATCAGATTGATTTAGGACGGTAGACAGAGGAGTTGATATGTTGAATATGCTGTTGATTGGAGGGATCTCAATCTTCAGCACGTCTGCTTCTTCTCGAAGAGTATTTGCTAGAGCTTTGTGAGCGAAGATCGTGATAGCTTCGGTCTTGATGATACACCCTTCATCGATGCTTATTATCCCTGACCTATGTAGTTGGTCAGCGGTAATCTGATGCTCGCATATGATTCGCACAGAGCATTGGCCGCAGCAGGAATAAAAGTAGGTGTTTATGCTGTTCAATCCAGTCCAGGTACTCTTGCAGGGTGATGATGATGATTGACACTGGTCGGATAGGCTTTTGACACAAAGATTCTCGTCTAATTTCATCTGATAAATAGGTTGGTGTAAAGGACATAGATGCGAGTCCGTATCCAACTCTACACAACTATGTACGTCTCTTTCTGCGAGAGGTACATAAGAGTCCTTCTGCATATTTATTGCTACATATTCTGATATCGGAACTAGGCTTGTCATTTTTCTTCCAAATTGCTGTGGGATAGGTATAAGCTTATAAAGTTCGAAGTTGTTTGTTGTTCGAATTTTGATTTCAAATATTATAAACTTATTTGAAGCTCTAGCTCTGACGGAGAGTAGATGATACATTTTAGCTATATCGGATTGAAGGTTCCAGGGCAATGATACGTCCTTGGTTAACATTCCAGTGATGGTGTTCATCTCGTCGCGTAGCTGCTCTGGGGTAACAAGGTGAAAGTTGAATCTTCCGGCGTAGACATTCGTTAGAGCATCCATGACGGTTTCTTGTATATTCTGTAGACTTAATAGGGTACCTTGTGCGATAGCTGATGATAAGGTGAAGTCACAGGAACTTGATACTACTTGTAAGTCGTCTCTCTGCTTATTAAACGTTCTTTCAAGATTATTTAGATGCTGGTTAAAGATTTTACTTTGCTTATCAATAGAAGATTCTACTCTCTTCAAAAGATTAAATTCCCCCTCGACGATTGAAGTCTGATTTTTCCAAAGTACTGCTAAATGTTTTTCATTATCTCTAATAGTTTCAATGTCACGCTCGTGTTGCTCTGCAAAATCCTGATCAAGTACGCCGAATAGTTTGTTAGCTAGTAACCCGATCCCATTGATAAGGCCGCGCGGTAGTCGCGCGCGCGCACTCCGTGGGAACTGCTTACCGAGCAAAATGTTGTTGTAGTGAGCGAGTTCATTGAGCCCATGATGTAATTGAAGAAGTACTATGTCGCATTGTGCTATCTTTTTATTTGTTTGATTTTTGCAAAGCCCGTCTAAATGATTAATGTATTTGATAAGTAGGTCATGGCTTTGCCAATAGGGCTCCATGTCGTAATAGATGACTAGATTCCATTGATCTCGTTCAAGTCGAATATTACTAATATGATCGAAGTAAAATCCTTGACTTGAATTAAAGTTGGTAACTTGATATTTACCGTGGACGGGAATTGCCATCATTGTAAAAAATAGCATAGACAACATAAATAAATAGTGTGATATGTACGATTTCTTTGTTCGATTGGTGACTGTAGCTGAGCAAACTCTATCTTGTTTCTGTTGAAACGTACAGTCCTGTTGAACTGTATCGGTACCCTGTACAGGTAACCTAGAAATTTTAGAGATAGGTCGCTTTAATTCACCATTTTTCGTTTTCAGAGTGACTACACGTACGTAATCATCTTTCCCTGGATGTAGAGCTGTTATTCTGCCTAGGGCCCACTTCCCAGACGGCAGGTTGGCGTCGTGAACGATGATGACGTCATTGAGTTTTAGGTTTTCTTGTGGTTGACGCCACTTGCTTCGCGTCGATAGTTGGCTTAGATATTCCGATTGCCACTTCTTCCAGACATCTTCAAAGATTTTTTGAGTGAGTTGCCATCTAGTACGCAAGTCTCTCTCGGTCTCAACGATAGTAAGTGTGGGACCGCTAGATAAGAAGTGTGCTGGTGTTAAATACTCCATGTCTTCAGGGTCCTCAGTTAGAGGGGAGAGAGGCCTTGCATTTAAGCATGCTTCTAATTGAGAAAGCAACGTTGAATATTCCTCGAAAGTCAACTTCTGTTCGCCGATGACTCTTTTTAGATGATATTTGAGGCTTTTCACCGCTGCCTCCCATAGACCTCCCGCACTAGGCCAGCCTGGAGCATTGAAGTGCCATTGGATCTTCATATCGGTAATAGCTGAATAGAAGCTAGGATCCAAAGTGGCTTGAAGATCTAAGTATTCTCTGTTGAGAACTTTGTTAGCGCCTACGAAGTTGTAACTTGATATGTGACTGGGTGCGCCTCTTCGCGCTGCCATTCTTCGTAAGGCTGCTAGGAAGGCCGATGAGCTCAAGTCGGAGACTAGTTCCAAGTGTACGGCCTTGGTCACCATACACACGAAAACTGCGATATAGCCTTTAGTTGATTTTATGCCACGACCCTTGCTAGATTTGACATCGACAAATCCAGTATAGTCAACACCTGTGTGCTGAAAAGGTCGAGATGGCCTCGTACGAGCTGCTGGATAGTATCCCATTATTTGTTTGTGCTTGATAGGATCGTGGCGGCGGCATATAACGCATCCACGTAAATGCTTTTTAACTATAACTTTACTGATAGAGCTATGTTTAGAAAGTAACTGATAAACGATATTGCTTTCTAAATCTTGTTCAGTGACAGCGTTGACTTGACGGACTTTCTTCATCTCCAGGTCAGTGGTAAATGCTGGCTGCTTGCCTTGTCCATCAAAGTCTGATAGCCATGATGGTCCCTGCCACCACAAGTCATGTTTTATCAGCTGTGATGCTGTTAATCCACGGCTGGCACAGTCCGCCGGGTTTTCTTCCGATTTGACGTAACGCCAACATGTTGATGGCATCGTCTTTTTGATATCTGTGACCCTGTTGGCCACAAAGGTCTTCCATCTGGTTGGGTCTCCGCTAAGCCATCCTAGAACAATCATGGAATCAGACCATCCATAGATCTCAAGCTGGTAGGTACTTAAGCACTGTTGCACTTTAAGTACTAACTTTGAAAGGAGATGACCCGCCAATAACTCCAACCTGGCGAGAGAGATATTTTTTCCACATGGTACTATCCTTGTCTTAGCAACCAATAGGTCGATTCCCTCGTTTTATTTTGCAATAAATAACGCATGCGTAGGCTTTAGTCGATGCGTCACAAAAGCCGTGCAATTCGATTGCGTCATTTTTGTTAGTTGATAACCACCTAGGTACTTGTATTTTATTGATGTTAATAATATCGTTTTTGATTATGATCCATTCAGATAAAATTTCTTCAGGCAGGGGGTCATCCCATTTGATTGCGGACAACCATACCTTCTGAAAAATAATTTTAAACTTAGTCGATATTGGCGCTAGCCAGCCTAGGGGATCAAATAACTTTGATATATCCGAGAGGAGTGATCTTTTAGTTTCCTTCTCGGCCGTCGATTCAATTTTAGACTTGAACATAAACATGTCTTGCTGGTGATTCCAACTAAGTCCCAAAGTTTTGGAAGATTCAGGTTGCTTGAAGTCGAAGCTGTTTTGATTATTGTGCATGTTTGCATCTGACAATTCTGCAACGTTCGACTTCCATTTCCTTAAATTGAATCCGGCGGTTTTAAGTAGATTGATGAGGTCCTCGCGCAATTGTTTTGCGTTTTCCAACTGATGAGCCCCGTGAACGAGATCGTCCATGTAGAAGAAGCTTTCGAGGACTGCAGCTGCTGCGCTGTATAGTTGCTGATATTTTGCATCTGATGCCAACTGTCGAAGGGTCATCATTGCTAAGAAGGGCGCGGCCTTGGTACCGTAAGTGACCGTTAAAAGCTCCCATTCTTTGATATTTTCCTGCTCGGAATTTCGATAGATGAGCTTTTGCAGCTTTTGATCTTCTTGGTTTATCCAAATTTGTCTAAACATCATCTCTATGTCTGCAGTAAAGGCAAATTTGAATTGCCGCCATTTGATAATAAGCGACTGAAGGTCTTGCTGAAGATTAGGTCCACGCTTCATGACGTCATTGAGGCTGTAGCCTGACGACGTCTTGGCTGAGCCGTTAAACACCACTCTAAACTTAGTAGTTGTAGATTCCGCTCGTTCCACTCCGTGATGAGTGAAATAAAAATCGGGTTTGGTGCTACTGATAGCGGGTGCCATATGGCCCATTGAGAGGTACTCTTTCATAAATGATTTGTAATAATTTTCCATTTCGTGATTTTTAATAAACTTCCTTTCCAATGATTTGAACTGAGCAATTGCTTTATTTTTTGAAAACCCTAAGTTATTTTCAAAATCTGTTTTCATAGGTAGCCGTACTTCATACCGACCGTCTTCTCGTCGAGTGGTGGTGTTTTTGTAGTACTGTACGCATTCCTGATCTTCTAATGATAGATGGGACTCTTCTGCAATGTCTTCGATTTCCCAGAATCTCTGGATTTCCTCTAAGTCGTTAATAATGACATTGCATTGAAGAGTCCTTGCGCTACCACTCAAGATCCACCCTAAACGCGTGTTTTGCGCAATAGGTGAATGATTTTGCTCGCCTCGGCAGATACCTTCTAATAAGATCAACGAATAAATATCTGCTCCGAACAAGATGTCCACGGGACGGCTGTGATTGAACTCAGGATCGGCTAGAGTGATATGGTCCAAGTAAGACCATGTAGGTTTGGCAAAAGAAAAGCTTGGTAAATTTTTTATAAGATTTTTCATGATAAGTGCATCCGTGTGAAACTCAAAGTTGTTATTGGCTGAAACGCATTTGATATTTATAGCTCCTTTGCAGTTCGACTGCTTCGCGCCTATTCCTGTGATCACACCCTGACATTTTTGACGAGGCAGCCCTAGCTGTTGGGCAGCGTTCTCAGATATGAGAGAAGTCTGAGAACCTTGATCTAAAAGAGCGCGCATTTTGATAAAGGAACCATTGGATGCCTCAACTTTTACCACAGCTGTTGCTAAAAGGATTTCAGGTATTTCAGTTTGAGACACGTGTGAGCTCCTAGCTGTTGGCTTTTGACCCTGTTTGGGTTCGCTGACATTCGCACTACTAGAAGTCGATGCCCCGGCCTCATTAAAGTTTAGCGAAAACGCGTCATGTAGAAGCGTGTTATGTGCAAGGTTGCACTCGCGACAGCGTTTTTCTGAAGTACATTCGTTTCCATTGTGGCAATAAAGACAATTTTTGCATAATTTTAGATTCTCGGCTGTTCGAATTTTTGACGATGGTGACATTTCACGGAATTTATTACAAATAAAAATAGAATGATTATTCTTTTTGCAAATTGCACACCTATAATATTTTGCGGAGTAAACATTTTTGCCGTTCGCGGATTGCTCAATACGTCCGGTCGATGACGGCTTCGTATTAGAATTATGAAAGGATTTTTGATTTTTATAATTTTGTTGAGCAGATTTAGGATCAGACTTCCTTCGTGAGGTTTCCATTGTTGTGAACGTCTTCTCCAAAAATGATAAAAAATCTTCTAGATTAGGAACCTCTTTAGGTTCTTTTACAGAAGAGAGATATTCGCTAAGGGTCTCTGTGTCAAGCTTTTGACACATGAGATGAATGATAAGAGGATCCCATGACTCTACGTTAATTCCCAAGTTCCTGATCGCGTTGAGACTTTCGCGTGTTACGTCATGGATTTTTTTGATTTGATTTAGCGACGATTGTTGCGCCGCTGGGATATTGAGCATTAGATCGAAGAGAGAACTTAAAATTAGGCGTTTATTATTGTAGCGATTATTCAGAAGTTCCCAGCTGATTTGATAATTATCAGCTGAGATGGAAAGATGCTGGATAAGCCTTTCCGCTTCACCCTTTACTTTAGTTTTTAGAAATTGCATTTTCTGAGCGGGGGATAGAGTTGGATTGGCATGAATAGTTTCAGTAAAAAGATCTTTAAAACTGGACCATTGCTGATAGTTGCCAGAAAAGGTTGGAATTTCCATTTTTGGAGTAGTGTTTTCACGATGAGAGACAGAGGAGAATTTTCTATTGATAGCTTTTATGATCTCATTAAATTTTCTCTCAGCTTGAAAAAAATGCGATTCGTACTCCGGGCTTTTCTGACTAGCCGATTCGCTATCTAGCTCCCAATGAAGGGTGTCGATGGTAGACCAACGTGATTGAATGGTACGCAACAAGTGATCAAATTCCCATTTCTCCGATATAGAATCTAAGTCGATGTTCGAAACAGTATGCTCGAATGCCTTGAAATTACTGCTTTGTTTCCGCAGCATCTCATCGGTCTTGCTATTGCTACCCCGAGCCTGATACGAGAATTCCTGCGATGGAGTCCCTGGCCTTAGGGTTGCCGGCTTGATAAGTGACGCGGGAGTCCCTTCCCTCGCACCTGAGCTTTGAATAGCTGTTCTGATGTAGGTGTATCTTTCTCCACTGCTTTCAAATTGATTTGTTGTAAAGTATGGATTAGACTTAGTACCTAATCCGCACAGCTTACTATGATTCGATTGATATTCGTTCCAGTAGCTACCTAGAGTGTCTAGCCTTCGCTGGATATAGTCTGGAGTTTTCCTATCCGAACCGTCTTTCTTGAAATTTGAATAAATTTGCTCAATCGCGGAAGCGATTCGCTCTTGAGCCGATAGTAATTCTTCCATAGTCGACATCTTAGTACTCGTAAGTTATGAGAGTAAAATAAGATAAAATGGAAAGATCTTACTTGATATCTTCTGGACTGGATGAACGGTGACGCGGTGCTGCTACTCCTACGTCCGTCCTGTGGTGTCTGTTGACGCCCTGCTGATGCTGTGTCCTTCCTGCGGTGTCTGTTGACGCCTGCAGTTGCTGCGGAGGCGGTCGCAAGCCGGCCTGGCTTACGTCCTTAGGTATTATCGGAAGATACCCGCTGCTGTGATCCAGTGAGCTGCTTGCTCACACTGATATTTCCACTTGTTAGCGGAAATTCTCAAGGTAGCACTGATTCACGATAATACCGCACTCGCGAGGGTGATATACCAGTTTTAAAATTTAAAAAAAATGATGTACGGTCCGTACACCACGTATAGTAACTAAGCTGGATATATCAGAAAAACCAAGAGATAAATTTTAACTGATATATTTAACGATAAACTGTAGTTACTAATGAAATGATAGTGAGACGCGTTTGTCGATTGACAGGTGATCGCGAACTGAATATAATAAAAAGTATTGCTAAAATTGATGACTGGCGTAAATGCGTGGTTGGCATTAATTAGGGCAATGCACAATGTACGTGCTCGTACATTCAGTGTCGTTTCATCGATTGGGGAAGCGTTCTGAACGCGATAGTACTTGTAGCCTTATTGTTGATCCAGGTAAGTAATTTTTTCTTTAATTAAACCGGCGTCGCCACTCCAAACAAAAACCACGAAGCCAACAAATCAATTTCGCGTCAGGAAATTACTTTGTAAAGTTGAAAAGGGTTGCGCGATACGGCACCAAATTGAAATTCTTTTGTGTACCGCGCCTTTACGTGTCCAAAACGTTACCTGACTCTTTGAATCATAGCGTAACAAAATTTTTCAATCAAACTTTAGAATGACAAACTCGTTTAGAATTTTAGCGCTGAGATCGAAGTGGAAGCTAGTTAAATCCGTTTACGGCTTCGTACAAGTTAAGCTATATTTTTACTAATATTATATATATTGATTGTTGACTTGAATCGACTTGTAGATTAAGGAAAACAATCAATATACTTCGATTGGTCCTGAAGTTTGCATTAGATTATCGAAACATCATCACAAATTATTTCTGGCATCAGCATTGTTATTCATCATGATGAATGATCATTCACCATGCAGCCAGTGTCTTAAGAACGCTTCCGATTGGCACTTATCGGATCATGTGAGCTATCCATACATCGTTTGCGCTCTGCAGATAACAGAACTGTTTCATATTTATTTTGTGCATTTTGTAAATAATATACAAAATGTTCATTGTACCTAATTTTCTTTTTGTAATTTAAAAAAATAATAATTAATAATTAATCCTAATTTTCTAATTGTATTTTCACAAATGTATAATATTTATGAAGCAAACAAATTAATGTCATTCTCTACATTAATCTAATCTAAGCTATAAAGAAGTTGAAAGCAAGAAGTTGAGCAAAGTTCATTAACTAAACAAGCAATCTACTAAAAGCAAGGGTTGAGATAACAGGCATTTAGGAAGCTGTGGACTACTTTCTGGTGATTATTTTAACAGGTATAAAACAATCAAGTCAATCAAAAAGCTATTTGTTCATTAAAATGTAATATTTTAGCATTTTCTAAAGGACCTGGAGTTATATTTTTACAATTGACGTAATCAAACTGGTACTAAGGCGGATTTACCAGAATTATTGTAAAAAACATTTAAATTTTTAATTCAGTCGAGCAAGCTGTTCTCAGAATTGTTATTATTGATCAAAAAGCTAAAATTAATAATTGTCCTTATGAATAGCTAGTTGCGCCCCGCGGTTTCACCCGCGCAGATATAAGTCCTGGTATTCCCACGGGATAAAAAGTATTCAAGTTTCATCCAGATCCGTTCAGCCGTTTCAGCGTGAAAGAGTAACCAACATCCATCCATACTCACAAACTTTCGCGTTTATAATATTAGTAGTATAGTAGGATGATCGAGAATTTTAACAAAGATACATTTAAATTTATATTTTTTAGCTTAGACCCTTTTATTACGAAGAAGAACATTACGAGTATGTTTTCAAACTGCCATTCAGCATTTTGAAACTGCCATAATCGATACGTGAGGATATTTGCCATGCTGTATACTTTTTAGGCGTATTAGTTATGCCATATTTGGTCCTTTTACAGTTGTCATATTATTTGTGCGTAGAAACTTGTGCTAAACGGAACACAATTAGTGAACAAGATTGTCTGACGGCGAAACCTACCAAGTGGCAAGTAGACACCACAGATTGCAGTATATTACCTAGATTACCTTTGCCCTAGAATCCAGGTTGGTTCTCATCTTACCAGTGTTATATTCATTCTTGTAATAACATTACAGGCATACATCGGATTAGCCGATGAATATTTGATATTCCCAATATGGATTAACGGCACAATAATATTTATTGCTTCGTAAGACATCGAGATAGAATAATGTATGAACTGCTCAGTCGATATTTCAGAGCTAAGCGTTCCTATGAAGTGGTAATAAGAGACAGCTTACAGAGCATACGGTGGAGTCAATAATTGGAAAATATCGTGGGTTGGTCGTTTTTACGAGGGCCCTCACAGCTGGGCGTTCCAACAATGCCAGCGCCCAATATTACATGTATCATACTAAATTACTAAGCTGGGTTTTAGCTGAGTCTTCTTTGAGAAACGTTGCGTTTTGTGAAAATTACTATTCAGTAAATTGCCTACATAAGCTTACAACTAAACTGATTATTTGTGATAGCTAATAAGTTAGCACGAATACCTACCAATAAGATAATGTATTCATAATAGATACAGTGTGATTATGTGTGGGTATTTCATAGTAAACCTCATTATCTATGAGAGAAAGAAAAGTCAGAGCAACAATTAGTAGACAAACCCGGTACAGTTAATGGACAGGTCCGAGCACAGTTCGCCCTTATTCGTAGTTCGGCTGACTTACCCAAACTTACCCCATTCAGTTCAGGAAGCTTGTTAGTGTGACTTCTGCGGTTTTCGACCAGATAACATTGTGCTAAAGATTTAAACGATGCGCAGCACGAAGTTTTGTTTCGCAAGTAAATGCTTACATGCAGTTAGGTATGTGTCAGTAATTGTAGTGATACCCGCTAGGCGCTAAGTTTCAGTAACTCCTGAAAGGCCTGAAGCTTAGTAGATAGCATTCTAATCTATTTTGTTATAAGTACACTACTAACACGTACACACGACTATCGTACGTATATTGCACACGTATTAAAACAGATAGGTCGAGAGATTTTGTCGCGGGAGTTCAACGTTAAACATTTGTTTGTGATGTGTTTGAGTTATTAAAATTTCTAATCTAAACTAGTATAATAGAAATTTGGCGAATAAATTAGTTAATTTTAAAGTAGAGTTTGTGCTTAATTGGTTTAATGTTGATGGCATCATGATTCAAATACAAGCGCAAAAGCTTGTTAGAATATTATAGATTTAAATATTTTAGGCATATTCTTTCTATAATTTACGTAGGATCAACTCAAGTTGATAAAGAGGCCGTAATTCATGAGATTCTGTAAAATTAAAATTTCCGGACACTTCTCAAGAAGTTTTGAGTAATAAAATTGTAAAAAACGTTTCAAGTAGCTCGTAATGTGATAAAGCTTTTTACGCGTCTTTGAGATTCCTTGTAGTTATACAACTACAGTCTGTATAATACTATACACTTATACAGACTGCCAAGAAAACACAAATTATTTTTCCCAACTGATTACATACCTTTTGGTCTTGTTGTTTTGTCTTGTCAATTTAATTTAGTTAATTATAGCCTTGATCATTTTTATATACAACTAGCTGATGCCAAGATACAAGCAGGTGGCCCATATAAAAAAGCATTGTCTCGTAAGTCACGTACGTTAGGAAAGGACCAACAATGCACTGCTCTGCGTCCATCATTTTGAGGCATACAGATGTTCAGCCTCATGTGCCCGTAATTTCGCAGGCAACCACATTCTTCAAATCAAAATACAGGCAACGCTGCTCGGCGGAAGAAAAAGACGTGGTGGTAGTAACTACCCCCGACGATCCCTTAAAGAGCGTTTCTGTTAAAATCATCATCCTGGAAATCAAAAAATTAACTTCTGTTTTTTTTACTTACATAATTAAAACCTCACAATGTAATGCGTAATGTCCACCGATCAGATTTGAAGATTGATCTTAGATTGTCCGGCAAACTTTTTAAAGTCATCCTTTCATCTACAAGGGCCCCAGGCTGCAGTTTCCGGTGCGAGGTCTCCAGAAAATTTCTGGCCCAAAGTTTTGTTCCTAACTGGCGACATTTAGAAGTTAGATTGGCCAACTGTCTGTAGGGAGTTGGTACATCATTAACAGAAGATATATTGGCTCACGCATCTCGTAATACTAGTTTACCTACTTTCACGCAGTGTTTGCTTAGGGGAGCATTTAGGTAAGTGGAGCTCGCTTAATGTTGCAAAAGGCAAATTTGTTCACGCTTGTTTGGTAGCCTACTGCTTTAAAATTCATAGGTGTTTAAGCTGTTTAGTCAGGTATAAATGAAATGAAAGATGAATTGGCTCGAACTGAATCCCTAGATAGTCATTCTCTTAAGTTTTTTTACGACTTATAGGTTTGACTGCAATCTCACCAGATGTTAAGTGATGATGCGGTCGGCGATGTGGCACGGTTACCTAAAAACATACATATTCACTCTTTTGTTGAAAGCATCCAAATTATAGGCATTCGGAAAAACGCCGGTAGACGCCGGTTAGGAATTCCATTCTTTGGCCGTGCATGATGAATGAAGAAGCAAAGCGCTCGGTGCGGGCAGTTGGTATGTCAACCATGAATGATGCCTTGTTTTCTTCATACATCATGTCTAAAGGGGTATGTCAGAGGTACATGTAGAGGGGTTTTGAGGGTATTCTATGAGCGATAGATAGATTGCAAGCCCATCTGTACACTTTTGAGTACCAAATTTTTCCCATGGTGTGTTCCCTTACTGAAACGGCTGAATGATAATAAAAATCACATGGCATTATTATTATCATTCAGCCGTTATGATTCCTCCGCAAGGCTAAAGCTTCCTTTCCCTCTCGAAAACACGGCGCAAAAAAATCCCTAAAACCCATTGGTGACTAGATTGTAATCCACGGCCTTATGATCAGAAGGCGGTGTAACTCCCACTAGTCCACTGGCTACTGGACTAAGGCACTACTTTAAAACAAAAGGTAATAGACGAAAAGCTAAGACGCAAACAAAGACGGTTCTGCATTGTCGCCGCACTGTCGAGGACTCTCGAGCTGACCCGCACAGACCTCATTCAACGGTACTCCTTTGGATAAGTAGCTACTAACGTAAACAAAGTGGTAACAAAAAGTTTTACTTCAATTCGTGGTACTGCAGCTCATCTACATAATTGCAATATTCTTTCAGACATCTTTTTAGTTGAATTACTTTTTGTACAAAGATACAGCCAGCTACTTTGCTAATATTAACTTTTGCAATGTCCGAAATAAACGAGTTTGAAGATTATTAAATTGTATACATGATTAAATTTTATACATTTTATTATTTTATAAACTAAAAAGAACAACTATCACTGCACCTACCTGAAATTCACGACCTTAGTGGCATGGCGCAGCGGGCGAGAGTCCGCCTGCGACGCAAGAGGATGAAAAAAAGGAAGAAAGAAAAGACATTTATTTAAACAAAATATTCTACACAGATATGACAATGTACATAGTAATGACACCTAGAAAGAGAGAGAAACGAAAAATAACATTAAAAAAATACATCTCCGCAATATGACTGTGGAACGCTGTCATGCACGGTCTGCATAAAAAAGGTTGCGGGTTCGATTCCCAGCTTGGAACAAATTTGTGTGCGATCTGCAGAAAGTTCCGTCAGTCTGGGTGTTTTCTATGTATAAAAAAATATCTTTGTAAGTATATAATGTTTTAAATATATCAGTTAACTAGTACCCATAACACAAGCTTTGAGTAGCTTGCTTTGGGGCTAGATGGTGCTGTGTAGATTGTCCAGCATTATTTATTTATTTAAAATGCCTTAAATCTAAGTTAATCTAGGCACTATCTTTAATCAGAAGCTCTGTCTTGTGCGCTGTAGGTGACAAATTAATGAATGAATCTACTCTATTGTACTTACACCAAACAAAAGAACGGACATTTCAAAATTAAAATGAAAACTACAATTACAGGCAACTAATAAAGCGTGCACTGTGCAGTAAATTATTTTATTAGTTCATCTATTCCAATGACAATGCTAGCTTCAAGATTACGTGACGTGTGAAATAGGCAAGTGGTAACCAAATATAACAAAGCATGGCCTCGCAAATTACGCACGATAGAAACTTGCCCTACGATGCACAGCCCTGCGTTGACCGAATTTTACCGGCAACCATACCTTTAAACCCGAAATACCGCAATACAGTTTGGTGGCATGGTAAGCGGTAATGAATATGATGCTTCTACGGAAGAACTCTATTCATATATCCTCTTTTAATATTCTACCCTACTTCCTCTCCCATTCTGGTAAATAAATACGCCTACTACTAACTACTAACCTGATCGGGACGAAACTTGCAAAAAACATAGTTTGTAACCTGTATTAGCATAAAGGTATCTTTTTATCCCGAGCACAGGGTGCAAAAGAAAATGAACCATATACTCCGTTGATAATGTTTTTACCCATTTAAATGCCACATTAACATAGTAAAACGCAAGCAAAGCCACGGGCAAACGCTACTTACCCACATTTTGCAGTAGTCAAGAGCAGCGAACTTAATCCTGAAGAAGCTTGCATTTATAAAAGTCTCGTTTTCGACGGCACCAATACACTTTTTTCTTCCTTAATCGAGTTTCTTATCCCACCTGAAGACAGTTGCTAAGTTTGTTGCGGTGCCGACTTTTCAAGATAACTTTTATCTGCCTGCTAAACAAGGCTTTCGTTTTACCGCGCGATGTACACTTGCCACAAAACTTATTTGAACTTAAATTAGTTTTATTTTAACATCTGCCATCGATATTACTTTTGCGTTTTTTTTCACAATTAAAAAAGTTTTTAAAGGATGATAACTAACTGAAGTTATTCGCTACCACTAGAAGTTTGAACTTGAAAGTTAGAATGCTGTATCAAAACCCGACTGAATTTTCTTGTATTTTTATAGTAGTACTACCAGTATGCGTAGGTCTACCAGTTGAACTACTGAGTAGTACTATGTAGATATACTATGTAGGATAGCTGAGACTGATAACTTACGTACACAGAAACGCTCGTGAAAGCATTATAATACAAACAATCCAAGTAGTGCAACTACAACCGATTACCGTCCACTATCACCGAAGCACAATTGACGCAGTCGTTTAAGTACAGGCTAAAAAATTGGCTTGTGTGTTACTTATAATTAATTTTCTAACTGTGTTCTGTTGACATTTTTAATTATTTTTTATTTTAATCTATTATTTGACATATTTACTAGGTATGCATACCTTATGTTTTTTACAATGTTTTTGTTGTACCTACCCATAAGAAACTATAAAGTTCAGCCATTGTACCTGTTTTTGACGTGTAACCTGTGTTATCAATAAACGAACTTTGAACTTTTTGTGGCCGTCCTGTGTGTTTAACTTTATTCTGTGGCTCAACTTAAGGCGGTTAGTACTGCTAGATTAGCATTTCGACGCGTGCGGTTCCAAATTACATACAATTACGTGATATTGTCGAATTAGACTTGAAAATAACACGCTCTCTGCCGTGTCTCACTTACGACCGCCGCAAGGTCCAAATTGTGAGAAATTATTGACCGAGCGAGCGAAGCGTCTAAGTTTCCACATTGGCCAAAAATGCGTTTGTCCGGATGTCTGTCTGTCTGTTCTCCTCTACAGGTCGCATTTTTCAACCGATCTGGACGAAACTTGATACACAGGTTATATGACTTATTAGATTTTTTTTGTCGTCGGGGATTTTTGATTGGAGGGGTACTTCCCCCAAAAAAGGGCAAAAAGGGGGCTATTTGATATACTGGATATCTCCACCAAATGAGATCCGATTTCGATTATTCTTTTTTTATTTGAAAGGTAGTAACTATAAGTTGGTCTCATAAAAGTTTGGCGAAGATCTGATACGGATCTTCAGCATGATGAACAGGATAGCTCATCAAACAATCGATGGTTTTCAATCAAATTTAAGAAAAACACAAAGGACCTCATTCTACACAAGATGGTGCAAAAAAAATCAAAAAGATCAAAAAATCACAAAACGGAAAATGCACTTGCACATTACATTCCTCAAATAGCTCACTTTTAGTATGCTCGCGAGGTCTACAGCTCCCAGAGCCACTAGTGAGTAGTATGGATTAAATAAAACATCACTTATTTTGATGGAACACACATATTTTTGCTATGCTTTACTTAAAACAGTGTTTTTGTTATTGATTTCATGCATTAATTTTACACATATTGTTCATGTACGTACCCCCTATTTTATTTAACCTATTCTGTTCCATTGTTACACAAAAGTTACGTAAATAAACAACGAAATAAACAACATCTTACAAGTAGTATTTCTGACAAAATTGTATATTTTAATTCGTTAAAGTTGAGGCCGTTGGTCCTGACCGTTTGACATACCCTGATCATTTACGAACAAGAGAACGACTCATGACAGCCGCGCACAAAAAAGTTTATACGTAGATTATTATCTCGCTCACAATCATACGAATCGGCTCAATGTGAATACGTGAGGCGCAAATTATAATGCAAAAGAAAATGTTCGAGCAACGAATCTGCCGTATTTTAATCAGCGTGCCTTATAAGATAACCTTGCGGAATAAAGGTGCCAGGTGAAGCTGAAAAGTTCGAGGAAAACGTAATCGGAAGCGAGTAAATAAGCAAAATGGAGAGAAAATGGTATTTCAAAATTATACTTTACACGAGTTATTGAATTTCGCCGTTTCCTTTAGGTAATTCTCAACTTCGACCTATTTGATCAAGCGCACACGAGGCTGTAATAATCGTAGAAGCCATTAGGAACATTTATTTGTCCAACCGTGACTATCGTACACTTGTTTCTTCTTTTATTAGCTTTACACAAGAAATTCACAGTTCACAAGCCATAGTATTTTAAAACCACGTTGTAAATTATATTATTATTATATTATAAACCTTAGTTGTATGTAATATGTGTTATAAATGTTTAAAAACTATTAATAAAAAAATAAAAAAAGTACGGAACCAAAAACAGCCAATAGAAAATTAGGACCTAAAAGGTCCTAATTTACTTTTCGCTGTTTTGTTTTCGAGCAAAGAATACCTATTTGGAGCAAAGAATATTTTGTTATCATTTCGTAAGCCGGTTTTACTAAGTAAAACATATAAAGTCTAGTTCGCTCACCATGTATTTTCAAGTACCGGCTGTGTATGTAAAATACGATTACCTCGGAAAACAATTTTCCCCTGATTTCTCAAATCGCATTAAGCTCACATAAAGCGTTTCTTCTTGCTATTTACAGATTGCGAATCACAATTTCAGACCAAATGTGGGCTCGTATTTACCGACCCGCAGGTAAACTTGCAGTTAAAAAGGAATTTGGTGGAATTTTATCGCTCGTTAGGGACCTTAAAAGCTGTGGCAGAGAATGCCATTGGCTCGTCTTAATACTTATGAAGTTTCTTGCGGGATCAATGGCTATTTTTAACCCTGCGGCGATCATAAGCCATGAAGGAAAATTTGGTGAATTTGGAAACCGCCGATGTCAATCAAATCCTACTAAAGATTTTGAAGAAATGTTTTTAATTTCATTGAGACACATTGAGCAACCGATTGGATAAAACTTAGAAGAAGTCTATTTTCTGCGTATAAAATAGCTTCTTTTACCGAAATATATACAGGAATGGGGTAAAAAATAAAAACCAACCAAATAAAGTTTCAATCTCCGCTAGGTAGCACACGACCGAAGCCGCGGGCGGCTGCTAATTAGTAAATAAAAGCCAAAAATGAGAACTCATTTTCATTCGTTCTTATCTTGAGTTGGTACTTGGTAATGAGAGATCTGACAGGATATCTGGGGATCAAAGCCTAGCTGTTGCTGTTTTTTTATTTGGATCCAGCTCAATCCTACAATAAATGTGAAAGTTTGTAAGAATGGATGGATGGATGTTTGTTACTCTATAACTCCAGAACGGCTGAACGTATCTTGGTGAAAATTGACACAGAGATATATTATAGTCTGGAATAACACATAGGCTACTTTTTATCCCGTGGGAATACCGGGATTTCAAACTACGCGGGTGAAACCGCAGGGCGACTACTACTTTATAAAGATGTAAAAAAGGTATTATGATCAGGGACGGTGTTCTTATCATGGATTGAAAGAACGAAGCTTAAATTTAATTTATATCACAATACCTTTCATTTCGTATAACTTAGATATATTTTTCCACTGAGCTTAAAGTACTCGCTTTCTTTTATAAAATTCCCCCATTTTAAAACTTTACCTTTGTTTCTTTTGGGTGTCTGGTTTGTTTCAATTGGCAATTTGAGATAGACAGATCTGGTTATCGTCAGCTATTTTTTGATTTATTTTCAAGATGATATCTTTTATAGAAACTGCCAGGACCCAGACTAAGTTATTGTTCAACTTTATCGATTTATCTTTTAGAATATTTTTTAAGATTGTAATTTATACTTTGTTTCCTTATAATTTAAACTAGTTGTGTCGATAATATCAGACACAAAACAATTGTATATTTATTACTAGCGGCCCGCCCGCGCGCCCCTGCTTCGCACGGGTGCACATACCATGCATGTATTATACATATAAACCTTCCTCTTGAATCACTCTATCTGTTAAAAAAAACCGCATCATAATCCGTTGCGTAGTTTTAAAGATTTCAGCATACATAGGGACATAGGGATATAGGGACAGAGAAAGCAACTTTGTTTTATACTATGTAGTGATTATGATGTTTGAAGCAGAGGACACCCTTCTATCCAACGGACCGACCACAATGTAAGAATGGCGGGATGTTGTTGGATAGAGTCCGTTCAGATCTTGTTACTTATAAATAAAATAAATAAATAAATAAATATTGGTGGACTTTTCACACAGCACTATTATTATTGATCAAAGGGATCTTCATTTCGTGTCACTGCTTTCTTTGGAGCCAGTGTGATGAACGGATTTAAAGTGCGCCTCACAGAGGCTGTTTTCGAGCACTTGACATATTATATATATTATCATGTTTTTTTTTCGGGTTCTAGGACATGACAACTTCCTTGCGACGTTTTCCGTTTGAGAGAGTCACTTTTGTACCTACAAAAAACGCATTAGTGCGGACGACCGGTTTTGAACCTAAGGCTCTAGGATTGAAAGGCGCAGCCGCTACTACAATAACACTAGTCTCTCATTATCAAGACAATATAAGACAAATGAACACTACATCACTACATAATATAAAACAAAGTCGCTTTCTCTGTCCCTATGTCCCCATGCTTAAATTTTTAAAACTACGCAACGGATTTTGATGCGGTTTTTTTAATAGATAGAGTGATTCAAGAGGAAGGTGTATATGTATAATACATGCATGATATGTGCACCCGTGCGAAGCAGGGGCGCGCGGGCGGGTCGCTAGTAATAATAATCATTGAAATAAACTAGCGAAAAGCTATCACTGCCGCTTTAGCCTCTTGGGGGGCATTCCATCACGTTGGCAGCCTTTTGTATGGATCGGCCCCTAATCGGCCTTTCGAACGTGACACCGCGATGCACTATTCATCCCACGATTTAGAGGCATCGAGTGAAATTATAAATACTTAAATTCAATGTAGGTATCTAGAACCTCATTCAAAAAAAAGAAGAATAAGAAACAGAAAAAAAATTACTAAGACAGTAATAAATACTTTTCATTTAGTTACAACGCAACGTAAGAATAAGTGAGCCCTTGACTTAAAAAAACTACTTTGAAAACGTGTCAAAGTAGTTTTTTTTAAGTTAGAGAAGTGGACAACATTCTATTACTGAACCGAACTATGTCCAGTTGGTACCTACGCCTTTTTAAGTAAACAGAAATGAACATGACAATGTATTCTCTTTTTAATGTAATCTATCTTTTAAACTCTGGAATCACACTGGTCATGCGAGGAAACATTTATTGTATGTGAAAATACAATTTAATTCAATTTGTAGAGTATGCTGCCGGCAAACGAGGCGCACGCGAATCAAACATTTGCAACGTAGTTTAACGTGCCTTTTTGATACAATATTGAAAAACATTACTATTGAAATACAACGAGCATTAACATTACATGGTTTTGACGTGTAAATAATATTCAACGGACCAAAGTCAACTAGAGAACTAAACACGTCACGGTAACTTCTTGAACCCTTTCACTATTTGGGCATGTTTGTGACATCGCTGGGATTGAAATACGAAAGTGCTAAATCGCCCACGGCTTTGAAGCTTTCAAGGGACATAGGTTGTGTACATTTGTAGGTACTTAATATTCTGTGAGACGACCTCTTACCGATGTGGAAAGTAGAAGTGGACAGGGGTAGCTACATTTATAATTCTATTATTTTTTGTTTGTTGTTTTTTTTATACATTTATGTTGTTGATGGATCATGCAGATGGCCCACCTGTGGTAACCATTATCTATAACAAAGCATTGCCTCGTAAGTCACGCACGATAGGAACGTGCCCTACGATGCACCGCCCTGTATTCATCAACTTGAGGCATACAATGTTAAGCCTCATGTGCCTGTGATTTCGCAACCACACTCTTTAGACCGAAACACTGTAACGCGTCTTGTCAATTGTCAGCAGAAAAAGGCGTGGTGGTAGTACTTCCCGGGGCGAGGCCATCACAAAGAGCTCTGCTATTGTTTGTTCTCTGTCTTTGTGTATTATAATAATAAAAATTGGTATAATATAAACATTAAATCAGCTTATCTACAAGCAAGCTTTGCTTAGTTTAGCTAGATAATTATGTGTACCCAAAATGTATGGATACTACGCCACAGCCAAAGTGCTCTTATTTTCACTGAAGTACCAGTGGGTTGAACCGATTGAATTACTTTGGAATTTCAGTTCAGTCGAACAGTTACCCACTCTAAAGCAGGCTTGGTTTAGCCGGACTTTGTGATAGGAGCGCAGAGTGTTTCAGCCACATTGAGGCTGGAGGGCCCTTCTCACAGAGCGCTCCCTAGTACGATGGCCTCTTTGAAAATTTGACAACATGTTATAACTATAGGTGAAGCCAATACCTACTAATTAAGCTATTTTCTGTTTCAGTATTCTGATGAAGGGAGGAGGAAACCATTTATATTCTAGCAGCGGTGCTAGGCTTGCAACCTCTCACGTATGGAATACTAACTACTGCAAAATGTGGATATGTAACAAATGTCTTATTTGTACGTATACCTTATTAGGTACGTACTTCTAAGGGGATTTCTAAGGGGGGACGTCAAAGGTATTTCTCTGACGTCCCCCCTTTGAAATCCTCATAGAATCTTCAGTTTGTCTTGATACTAGGAGATAGAGTAGAAGATGTACCGTGCCTAGAGATCAAAGTCGTTAGTTGTCGTCAGTTTTATTTTTATACTGTTAACTAGCTGATCCCGCGGCTTTGCTCGCGCTCGTTTACTTTGAAAATCTCATACAAACTTTCATCCCCTATTTTATCCCCTTGGGGGTAGAATTGATCAAAATCCTTTCTTAGCGGATGCCTACGTCATAACATCTACCTGCATGCCAAATTTCAGCCCGATCCGTCCAATGGCTTGGGCTGTGCGTTGATAGATCACTATGTCAGTCAGTCACCTTTGAGTTATATATATTTAGATACCACATTAAAATGTTATTGCCTTTGTCAGCTATCGTCAAGTTATTTCGCCAGATTATTTAACTTTTACTATAAAATAGATGACACGACATCGTTGTACGGATGTTAGCTTGTAAGATTGTCGGATATATTTATTTTGGTAACATTGGTAAACAACCAACAACTCCGTGGGTTATATAACACAACATCCAATATTTTCTCGGTTTCGAAGTCGCGATCTCATAACATCAAAGTCTGCTTTCACATAGGCAACCATACTAACCGGTCTAACCAAACTATCACTATTTTATCACACGGAAATAAAACACAAGCCGGTATTATAAAAACCTGGGTGTTGATTCTCTGAATAACAACTATGTATTTGGTTTTAACAGGAGATACCCCCGGTTTCTGAGAGCTCGATCAACAGTAATCGGCTGTCAAGTCACTTGGTATTTCAGCTTTTTCTTCAAATTAGATAGCCGATTAGTGTTGATCGAGCTTTCAGAAAGCGGGGGTAAGTCTGCTATTAAATTTTGATGACAGAATAGTATTACTAAGCTCAGATTATGTACGATGCATGTTCGTGATATTATCAAGATACAAATAGCATAAACGTCAGTCAAATAATTCAGGAAACACAATCACAACACAACTTCATTAGTAACTGAAGTAGTTGCATCTCAGCTGTACTCGATGATATCACCTTCACGCTGTACATAAAATACTGCACTTTTCATTTGCTGCTAAGCTACATTTGCGACCTAGGCTTTGCACGCAAGCAGACGGGCGCAGGCAATCTGCTTTCTACCCAAATAGGTCAAGTCGCGTCAGCAATCATTACAAAACCGCAAGTGTTGAGCGAACCGAACGAAGCACTTACGCCCTATTAGTGAATTTAGCCGACCGCTGCGGAGCCGGACCGACACAGTTACCGTAAAATCAATTAGTTTTAGACTAATCACCGGCAGGGAGGGTCACTCTATCGCAGGTCACTGATTCACCCGACTAATATCGTTAGCGAAGTCATTCGCTGTTGTTTTAGTTACCCTAGTTTTTATTAATGGGTTTACATGTTATTGTTATAATAATATGTGTAAACGGTCGAGAGAATGTACCTATTACCGGTACGCGTATAGCTACTGAAATCTACACGATATTGTATAATGATTGCAAAGTCAATAGTGTTATTTTTACGATAGTCCCAAAGCATAATAATGACAGACGTTAGTCTACGCATAAAACGTCAATACGGAGAAGGCACATTTCGTAAATCACTAATTTATCAAACGGCATTAGGTAAACATGTATGTACTGTATGCCGTATAGCCACGGAACAGAGAAAATTTATGTTTCTGTGTGTAGCTATGAAAAACGTTCCGTCCCAAATTCGTTCTTTGCTGATTGTGAATGGGCCTTTGAGTGATTAGGTTGACGGTTTCTACAGATTCTTACGCACACATAACGCAATGTCTAAAACTTAAGACCACGTAGTCTAGTTAAATTACTTCAATATTTCATACAACATACTCGTATACAACGAGCCATTATTTTCCAACTCAATTCTACCAGGAAAATAATTAACCCAACATAACCAAAGAAAATAAGTATGTGAGTAATGGCGGCATTAGCTCGAAGTCCGGTTGCAGAAAGCGCCCCTTGGAGCAAGGACGTGGAACTAAGCGTTACTTATTGTTCTGTCCGCGCTAAAGGAATTGCCCACGGATGCTCACTTCCACAGCGGATTTAAAACAGGCACTGACGAATCGCTACATTATCGCCGACAGCGTTCGATTTAATTCCAGTGCAGAACGGAACGTAAAGATGTGAAGATAAAGAGGTATATAGTATACACATCGCAACATAGCATAGCATAGCGTGCCACAACGTGAGATTCAGGTCTTAGAGTGTTCACTCTCACTTAACCCACTCTTATTTTTAAAATATGAAGCTTATTACATGAATTCAAATTGAAAAGCCGTATATTTCCTTACATGTAGTATTAATCAAAACTATATTACTCTAAAAGTACTAGTAAAAATAACTCTATGTATAATAAAAAATATCTATCTATGTATGTATATAATTTATTAAATATATCAGTTATCTAGTACCCATAACACAAGCTTTGAGTAGCTTACTTTGGGCTAGATAGTGCTGTGTGGATTGTCCAGCATTATTTATTATTATTTATTATATTATTATATTGCGCATACGCGAGCTTAAATCATGGCTAAATAACACAATATTCATCCTAATTGCTCAGTTCAAGTCAAAAATTTTACAGTAGAAAGACATGAAAACATACGAGTATATCGTGTTCACTAGAAAATGAAACAGTTATTTCTGGCTACCGCCGGCAACACAAACAGTGGAGACGTTTTCTTACAACGCGGTATAATTCTCCGCGAGCGTTAATTAACTTTTTATTTTCCATCGAGGTGCTACCTAGCTACCTCTATAAGGCTCCTTTTAGACAAGACGCTTAGAATCTTTTCATTCCAGGACCAACACGAGCGATTGAAAGCAGCTAAGGCCAACAAGCGACCGAAGCGTTCATCTGTCGATAGTGTATGCGACAGAAAGCCACTGCACGTCATCGCTTGATTTTCTTAAGTACGGAATAAAATCGATGGTTTTCGCCATTTTCTGAAGCTAAAGCTAATCATGTTTCGAACACTTGTTGATTATTCTTACTAATCCTACTAATATTATAAACGTGAAAGTTTGTAAGTATGGATGGATGGATGGATGGATGTTTGTTACTCTTTCACGCCGGAATGGCTGAGCGGATCTGGATGAAACTTGGCAAAGAGATTGGTTATAGTCTGGAATAACGCATAGGAGAACACATAGGCTACTTTTTATCCCGCGGGAATACCGGGATTTAAATCTGCGCGGGTGAAACCGCGGGGCGCAACTAGTAGGTCGATAAATAAGAAACAAAGCTTCACAACTTTTTATCCTCAGGTACTGTAGATATATTTAATAGCACCAAGTACCAAACGAAGACAAATAAGTCAGTGGCTTTTATTAAAAAAAATCACAAGGTTTACTCTGCAATGCAGGCTCTTGTTTCGCAAATAAATAGTTTTCTTTATTCAAATACAATTTGTTTAAAGGGCGAATCCTTTGGGACTTTAAGACATAAGAACGAAATTAATAACATTTTCCAATTTTATTGGATTGAGTCATCGATCATAGATCGATCACATACGAGTAGAGGTGATTTTGATGACATTGCTGCCACATTGGCATACAAAAAGTATTCTATTGGATATGTCTTATAGACAATTCAACCACGGCATATTTTTTCTTGTGGATGTAGCGTGGTATGTGTAGAGTAAGCCTAAGCCTGCACTTGAGTCCGTCGTAAAAACTGGAAACAATTACACCGTACCAACAATCCTTAACGAGCAGACATTCTACCAGCGGAATTACAAATGGCGCAAAATTATGAGGAGCTTCAAATAATCATTAAACATAAATGTATAATGGTTTCCATCGAAATGATAGCCCTTAGCAGTTAAATGGCTCGGTAATGTCGGAACACAATCTCTACGAAGCAAAATTGTTGTTTTAGTGTGGTATTAATGAATCATTGCCTATTAAGTGAAACAAGAACATGTTCTTTATTTTGTGGGCCGTAAAGTTTAGGGCGGCTCGGTGATTTTCTTTTGATATCTATCTGCGAATAAAGACGTTAATAAATGGTAAGCTATGAGTTACAACGTAGTTTACCTCAAAGCTAGGTCACGATTTTTTTTATGTTACGCATGTCCCCAGCTCTATACTTATATACTCCTCGTAATAGAGAAATGAGTTATTAAAACTAAGATAAGATAATGTTTATTTCCAGAAAAAATACATGTTTGACCAACCTACGAAATAAATACCTTGATACTTTACAAACAGTACTGACAACGTATTTCTACAATTCTAACAATACTAGTTTTTTATATTGCAAATACTTCCCACTTCGCCAAAAACAGTAGCCATTTCAAAGTCTTTCTCAACTATTTGCTGTGTTTTGCTGACAAATATATAGATACTGCATACAAAAACCTGTCAGCAAAACTAATCAGAAGTACACAAGTGAATGTCGAAAAACGAGTGAGTCTTTTGTCACAGTGTAGTGCCTATAGCCCGAGGTGCTGCGCCGTATCCCGGCAATAAATCATTGGGAAACCCTCCTCTCCCTTCAACCCCCTCCACTGGGCTTGTGTAAAATACATATTTCCACGTCCATTGGACTCCTTGCAATGGAACAATGACCGGACATAACCGAGTACAAGGCGGACCGAGTCTAGGCATGATTCATATCGGTACTATCTGGAGAGTAAACTCGTGGCTTTTGTTATACTAATAAACAGAAGACAAGGAAAATGAGTTTTTTAATTGCTATTGTTTACGGTTTACAACACATAATTTGAGTGCATTTTTTGGTACCACAATGTGGAATAGGTAAATTTTTACTATTTTGTTATTCTGGGCAGCTCAAAGGATTTCGCTAATTGTGTTTTCACAAATTTTGTATCTAGGTAAACCCCTCGAAGTATCAACCACCTGGCGAGTTTCCGCAATAAGAAGCTAAAACTTCAAACTCTGTACTCTTACTTAACTAATAATAAGTATTCTACATATTATATCAAAGAACGCTTAGAGGTAGCATTATGCAAAGCGCTCGCGCTGGAAATCCTCAACCTAGAAACTGTTGCCAACTTTTTAGCCATTGGCTGAATTTATCTACTCACAATTTTTTTTCTGAGATACCAAAATTTCACCTTGGATTAGTATAATTTGTTTAAATGAAAATCTTATACATTTCATACATTATGTGTCAGGTTTTTAGTAAAGCGGTGTAGATTTCATCTTACCGACTTTAGAAGCCGTACCCTAGCCCTGTTAGATAGACTTAACAAACCCTCGCCTAATATCTAAAACAGTCACTATAAAAAATAAATCCAACCAAAAAGGCAAACAACACCGTGCAACACTGAGCGTCACAAAGAGGCGCGGAGCGTGTCAACCTACCTCGCACATCCCATTCAAACCTACTTTTGTTTCCACAGGGGAGCCTGTGACGGCATTTTAAATTTCACTGTGATATCCTTTCGCAGTTGGGAAATTTAAAGTGCGTCCCGCGAAACGAACGCCGGTGGCACTCTGTCGCATTTCCCGAGATATCGCCGGATTTACTGGGTCGAAAGCTTTGTGGGGCTAAAATAAAACGGCCCGCAGAGAAATCCACCGCATGTTATTAGGAGAACGCTAGATTTATATCTTGTATTCAATTTGCGTGAGAGCTATTTGTTTGCGTCTGAGACGCTACACGCTTCGAGCTCGTGTGATCAACGAACGATAACAAATCTATGTAAAAGTGACTATTTTGTTTTTATTTACTGCCTTACTCTAGTAGGTACTCGTAATCACAACAATAGCATAAACGTTAGTAGTCATTTTCGTCATGGAAATAAATGGTGATAAAAGTACCGAAAATGTATTATTGTTCAAAGCTGCTATATAACATTGCTTTTTTCGCGTCTTGGTATGAAAAGTGCCTACGATGATTGTTATTAGATGAGTTTCCTCATTGGAGAAAGTGGGGAGACTCGGCATGAATGCAGGATCCGCCAACAAGTCGGTTTAGCTCACAAATATTGCCACTTTCTCCCCTCTCAATGACTTATTAATTTAATACGTGATCACTTCCGAGGGGATGAAAATATGGCAACTGAATCTATTTCTATATTTCTCTTCCCCTCCTCAATTTAAGATACTAACATTTCTTACTTTGCAACTTTTTTTGATAAATGATACATATTACATATTTCTGTCCTTTTTTTAATTGAAACTTTTACTTGATCAGGGCAACTTGGACTACATTATGTTAGTGTAAAATTGATCTGCCATAATGTACCTTGTTTGAGAGTGTTTTTCAACAATATTATCAATAGCTATAGCATCTTTACCTACTATATATATCGGGTTGGAACAACAAATCTTAGAATTTCACCTATTGAATTGGATTGCAAGAATCTCTTTGTTTTAAGCTTGATGAATGAAGTTTCAAGTCTTTAAGGCTCCGGTGACAGCGGCTCGCAATTTCGAGGTGCGATTGGCTATTATTTCATTTTATTTCATTTCGGGGAGGTTGTTTGAAAGAATAATTCTAAAGAAACACGCATAAATACTGTTCGAACACAAATTATACAATAATATAAGGGAAACATGCCCGAATCAGAAATCATTTTGGTATTAGTATGTTTGGTCTACGTTTACCTAATACCAAAATGATTTCTGACTCAAGCACATTTCCCTTATATTATTGTATTATTTGTGTTCGAACAGTATTTATGCGTGTTTCTTTAGAGTTATTCTTTCAAACAACCTTCCCGAAATGAAATAAAATGAAATAATAGCCAATCGCACCTCGAAATTGCGAGCCGCTGTCACCGGACTCTTAAGAGAGAGGGTTTCTGTGTATTTCTTTACTCCTTTTTGGAGCATCTTTTACTTAGACATCATAATGAGCTTTACACAGTTTTATAAAATACTAGTTGCGCCCCGCGGTTTCATCCGCGCAGATTTAAATCCCGGTATTCCCACGAAATAAAAAGTAGCCTATATGCTATTCCAGACTATCTCTCTGCCAAGTTTCATCCAGATCCGTTCAAACGTTCCGGCGTGAAAGAGTAACAAACATCCATTCATACTTACAAACTTTCGCAGGAAAATTAGTAGGATAGGATAAAATACGAGATACACCTGCTGGTTTGGTTGGGTGTTGCCGTGCTAGTCTATGATCAAGAGAGCTTCGTCCCGGATCTTTTCCGCGTCATTTGCGCGGGTCGATCGCCGTCGCCCAAAAGAGCAAACACTTCTGGATAAGAAAACGCTCCTAATATATTTTGGTGGCGGACCGTTAATGTGTTCGCGCCTCAATGGAGATTCAGCACCAATTTATGCCGACGACGCTTTTTCTTATCGATATGTTATTACCTAATTCGACATTTTCGCACCGCATTAACTTTGGGTTAATCTTTGATAGCTTTGAATGGTTTTGTTGAAGATTTAATAATCCTGAGGCATTTATTTCTCTGGGAAATTCAGTTTTTTTTTCAAATCAAGCGCTGATTTGCACCTTCCACCTATCTACACACGTCCTTCTCTGTTTTTATTTCTACTTTTCCTGTTTATTCTACTTACTGTTTTTATCCTGAAATTGTTCTTCTATGTCTTCTCGTGTTTGCTTTTCTGCCGTGCTTCTGTTAATGTTTTATTGTATTTTCTTGTTTTAATTATTATAAGTGTATGTATCGTGTGTGTGTACAAAATAAATGTATTTTCTTTCTTTCTTTCTTTTCTTTCTGAGATTTTTCTTTTGCTCGAATAGCACTTAGCGAAAAAATCCAGCAGACTTTTTTCAATTCGAGTATGCTAATACCTACTAAAACAGTAAACCTGTTTGAGTTCGAGTATGTTCGCTAATAGTAAAATCATATCTTCAATAGTTTTATTTGTAGAAAGAACTCTTGCTGACCAAGCTTCTTTCCTTTACTATTTTTACTTGCATTGAATATTCCCGCAATTTCTACAGTCATTCGTCTATGAAAGTTTGAATTATCAAATTTTCTGAATCAAATCTCTGTTCATATCGAATATGGTTTGAATCTTGTACGATGCACCCGAATAGGTATTTACACTCGAAACATCTCATCTCGAGCTGAAATCCGTGGTGCATAGCGAGGCATAAATAATTCCGTCGGTGTTGACGGTAAAAGGCGCAGAAATCGTTAGACGGCATCAGTTCCGCGTCATTTCACGCGCTCCGAGACACGTTTACACATGCCACCTACCACGCCACTCGAGATACTCGCCCTTGCCACATCACATCGTTAGTTCTTTTAAGAAACGTACTACAGAGAAAACATAAATATGCAATCATGTAATATAAATGTTATATTTATTTTATAGTATCCGCAATGTAAGTCAATTTCGAAACATAAGAGCCAACAACAAAAAGTAATTTCGAAATCGTTTGAAAATAAAGCGATTTTCGGTGATAAGAGACGTCTAAGGGCATAATGATCTCGAACATCATTATGAAGATAAAGAGTCGGATGCACATTATGGGGGTATAAGCTCACAGAAACTTTTTATTCAATAAGGACCGTGATGAGACGAAACATCTGGCAAATTAGGGGTCAATGACCGCCTCCGAGTGGTACATCATAAAACGGGGAATTTACATTTCAAGAAGTTGTGACAGGGCGACAGCTAATATAAATTACATCAACCTTCTTCAGCAATTCGGTTCGCAATATTTAGAAGGAATAATTTTCCTCGTAATTTCCCCTTTATAACCGAATAATCTGTAATTGGTGGGTTACTAAAATTATAAAATTGAATCGTTTATAGAAAAGATCCTTTGATAAGGTAAACAAAACAAACCTCCCCGGCCGGCGAGGCCTTTTTCGATCGAGCCCCTGCGTCAATTCCTTAGTATCAAGGAAATACAAATAAGAGTACATATTTAGGAATGAGGAATATCAAAGCCAGTTAAAATGGAGAGGAATTTTCAGATTTCATTTGAGAACAAACAAATAGGCAAGTTATATTGTTGTGCAACAATTTATCAGAACGAACGTATTATCTAGATACTTATTGAATAGCTAGTATTCAACCAGTAGTTACCTGCGACTTTGTCCGTGTTGGACTTCATTTAGATCACTATATGTACTTACGCATGTGAATGCCCAAATTAAATCTTTTTTTTTTTTTTTTTTTCTTATAAATTTTTTGATAGATTTTAAGAGATTTGATAAGTTTAGCAGTTCTAATAACTAGCTAATTTTATTGTGTAGGATTTCCCTACGACTTCCAATTGGCCGGTTTCAAACAAAGTTTGGTTCCGCCTCCGAGGTGTAATCTTTAATAGAGTTTTCAACTCTATAACGCTTTGGATGGCAACTGAAACTATTAATTTTATTTTAGTTCTTGGAAAATTGTCAGACTGCAAATCTAACAAAAACTTAATTCTCTATTACAATTTCTTGTAAACTACATTTATTTTAACGTTTTGTTAATTCATTTGTGTTGTGTTGATAGACTGGGCTGTGCATCGTAGGGCATAGTCCGTTATTGTATGCGATGATTTGTTATCTATCATGGTTACTACTTAGCACCAGATGGGCATGTATATAAACGTTCTATACATAGTATAAAAACTCTCGCCCGCGGCTTTCTTCGCGTGGGGAAAATGAATCTTTAACATAATTGATTACGATACATGCGATTGAAACCCACGTAAAACGATCAAATCTATTATACTTTGAAAGATTGTGTTTATCAACGAAACGAGCAATACCGGCATATTGTAAGATGATTGCTAAGCATATCAAAAGAACCTATCTTATGAAGAATATTCATGTGATCATAGGTATAACGAAGTGCATTAGACAAGCTTTTACAAGCCCATCAAAAAATCCATAAACACAGTGTCCCTTTTCGGCAGAACCTCGTAACATGCAACGTTTTGTTTTACGACGCAATAATACCAAGTTCACAATAACATTACAAATTTATTATTTTCACACAAAACGGCTACAAACTTTCACTATGACGCGTAGATACCGTTTTTATATCGGCTTCGATTCGATCAAATCCTGGAATTTTCGGTGAAATTCGGCTTATTGGATATAAATCCGGGATAAAATAGGATCATACCTATGAAGGTAACCTCTGCCATGCTATCTTCGAATATTCCCATGCAGAGATTGTATCGATGAAAAACGCGACATCTTCCAAGGGTTTAGAATTTTGTGGAGAAAATCGTTTTACTACATTCAAAGATTTGTTTATGAAGATTGAGGACGAGGGTAAATAAAATGCGAAATACACTAGAGAAGAATGAAAAAGGGTAAAATTAACCCTGATAATCCATTACAACTAAATACAACCAGTAAAACTAAACTTAAAACACCAACACAAATCTCCAAACCTCATTACCACAAAAATCAAATCAATAAATTTTACTCAGTCACCCGGTTTTATTGCTAGTGTAATCAAAAATAGAAATTTAATTTTAATTATCACAAATTCATAATGCATCTATATTCGCAGTAGCCAGAGATAGAGGTGGGTGGAGTGACAGATACAATGATACTTTTTACCGGTTGTAGGTAATGCGGCCCCATCTCATCTAAACAAAATTATCAGTCATTGACCATTGTATTGACGTTCTACCAGACGAGATACAAAAGTAGAGACGAGACTTGAGTGAATTTTTTTTTTTAAATTATTAAATGTTTCCACCTTATTGAGGGGACTATAAATTGATTTATCAAACGTAAAGCTAAAGACATAAATCTGAAAATTTTCGAAGTCGAGCTCACCAAGTCAATAAACTAAAAATAACTGTAAATACGGTTTAATGATTAAGCTATTGGCTTCTGTCTGGTAACTGCGATCCACATATAACGGCTTGTTTGCCAGCGGCTCGACCTACAGCGAAACCGAATTATCACTCCGAACGGCCCACGGCCTTCCGATGTTAATTGTTCGTTCAAATAATCATTATGGGGGGTTGTATTTACGCAGCAGATTCGAAAACATGCCATTCGTCACACAATTTTGTATTCGGTATTTAATTTAGGAAGTGTAAAGATTCGGAGACTTTATTTGAGTGCCTTAATTTTTGGACGTTTCACGAGCAAATTGAATCACTTCAATAATTTATGCGAGAATTTCATATGTATTCAACAAATTCAAGTTGTTTACTGTAACGGGCCTTAATTTGCTTATTTAGGGGAATCCATGTAGCGTTTAATTTTATTTTAAATTGATTTTCTTTTTCTCTGTTGATTTTCTTAGATCAATCTCTGAATGAAAATAATTATAAAGTTTTTCCAATATTTCGCAAAGTCAATCAGAATTGAAACAATGTACATTTGGTTTAGTTGTTGGTACCACAGAAATATTTTCTCTGTTCCGTTCTTGGTACAGTAGATCTAAAGCGACATTACCTACCGTGCCTGAGCTCAAAGGTCAAAGTCAAGAAGCCAAAGCCAAAGCTCAAAGCAAAGGTCAAAGTCGTGAAGTCGTTTCTTTTTTTTACAATACCTACAAGCTTTGCTTACGCGCTGAGTGAAAATGTTTACGAATATTTTATTTAAAACAAGTGCGCTGCTTTCTAACATCAATAATTAAGGTGTTTTCCTTTTTCGTGTGCTTTTATATTTTACTATCTACGCCCCGCGGTTTCATACAGGTAGTTTTAAATCTCGGTATTCAGCCTATGTAGTATTCCAGACTATAATCTATCTCTGTGCCAAATTTCATCCAGATTCGTTCAGCCATTCTGGCGTTACTGCGTAACAAACATCCAATCTTTCACATTTATGATATTAGTGGGATGGGATGGGACATTCCGTTCCTGTTTTTTATTGGGATAAAAAGTAACTTCAACGTTAATCCAACCTTACAAACTATTTCAGCTCCAAGATTAATTCAAATCGAATAATTAGCGCGTGATTCACGACCTCACAGGCGCAGCGGGCGAGAGTCCACCTGCGACACAAGCTGCTGCGGGTTCGATTCCCGCCTCGGAACAAATTTGTGTACGATCTGCAGAAATTTGTTCTGTTGGTCTGGTTGTTTTCTATGTAAAATAAAAAATATCTATCTATGTAAGTACATAATGTATTAAATATATCAGTTATGTAGTGCCAACACAACACAAGCTTTGAGTAGCTTACTTTGAGGCTAGATGGTGCTGTGTGGATTGTCCAGCATTATTATTATCATTAAGCTACAAACATTCTAACATCGTAACTTTTGTATTTAGTAGTAGCTTCCGGGCAGTATATTTTTATGATAGATTGAGCAGAAACACATATCGATTTTCGTCCCGTTGTAGACAACGGGACGAAAATTGGGGTTTGTTGACATCTACGTCGGCAGCGGAAGATCACGGAATGGCTTAGCTGCAATCGTATCTCGTGGTGGCTTTTTGAGACAAAAACAAATGGAAGTATTACTGGAGACAATCTACATTTAAATAGATCTTTTTCCTCAATTCGTGCGGAGTTTGGTGATAGGTATCAGAGTTCTCGATTTATTTCGGGAAATTTACATTTCGTCGCATTTTGTGCGCAGTTGTTGCAGACTCCGTCAACTTGTCATCGGTGCTTGTGTCCATTATTTTACCTATATACCCTTACCTACTGAATAAGCGGATTTATTATAATATAGCAATTGATCCTTATCTTTACTAAAAAAATAAAGAATTATATAAATATCTATTTTACGCTGCACAAGCTTTACCTACTTCGTTTTCGGGCAGATGAGACTGAGTGAAAAGTTCACTAATAATTTCATCATTGCATCACTATCACTACATAGTATAAAACAAAGTCGCTTTCTCTGTCCCTATGTCCCCATGTCCCTTTGTATGCTTAAATCTTTAAAACTACGCAACGGATTTTGATGTGGTTTTTTTATAGATGACCTTCCTCTTGAATCACTCAAGAGGAAGGTTTATATGTATAATACATGCATGATATGTGCAGCCGTGCGAAGCAGGGGCGCCGGGCGGGTCGCTTGTATTTTTATATCATAAAAAAATACAAGTACTTGCTAATAAAACAACAAACAACCATGGCTTACATGATGCTATGCGATAACCATCATCAAGAATATCAATAAGAATGGCATCGCAAGACACGGTCGAAAGGAATATGACCTAACAATGCTATTTCCTATAATTTCACCGGCAACATCACACTGAAAAATTAAACATGATGAAAGATGGCGGTTTTTTTAGTGATACCAAGGAATTAAATACATTACCTTACAATACGTATGTATTGTATTTGTATGGGTGTTCTGAACTCGTTACAAAAAGATTTTTTAATTGATTAATAGCTATTAAGCGTTTGACTGCCATATCATCTGATGGAAAGTGAAGATGTTTAAATTAAATCTTGTCATTAATAAATAGAACGAAGTACTCCCGAAGTACTCGTGCATAGTTTGACATAGTTTTTGTGAGTATTCCTTGAAGTATTTAGCGTCTTAGTCACGAATCACACTAAGCTAGTGCCGCCATTAGCGATTTCACAGCGTTATTAATTATTCCACAGTGAATGGAGGGAAGACAAAAGGTGGCTGCAGATAATGGTAGCTGCTCCTTCGAGAGACTTCCTGGATGTGGCTGCGACGAACCGTCAGTGTAAGATTCCAACTAAAGCTACAAGCTCACATTTGATGACATAATTAGATCATCCATTTTATAAAATAAAAATGTTATATTTTTATTTTATACAACGTTCAAATATATTTATTTGAAATTTCACATGGATACAGAGCAAGCTACACAAAACCAAAGAAAAATGACACTTATCACAGGAACATAAGGAGCAAGCAGTGTAACCTGATGCCCAAGTGAGTACAAGATACTAAAACAAGCGCCGACTGACTGCAGAGTTTTTGCAGTGTAAATCTTGTAATACATGGGTGACCATGCTTTACTCGGTTGCTTGACAAAAAAAAATATTTTTTTTCTAGATTTTGAATCCTAGCTAGATCGATTTATCGCCCTCGAAACCTCCTGCATATGTACCTATATTTTATACACCCATATATTTGTTTAATTATGTACAATACACTGTTACACTGTATTAACTATTATAATTATGGTCTCATCAGTTTCTAAGTTTAGTGTGTATGATATCGTGACTTTGAAAATAAAAGTCCTATAAATAAAGAAATGTTTTATAACGCGGCCGCATTCCGCCCATTTGCAACAAAATTGCATTTTGTTCCGTTGTAATGAAAGCAGTTACAGCATAGCTCAGGAAATGTCACAGTTGGTTTAATATTTCCCAATAAGGACATTTATTGACAAAGAAAATTACAACTAATAGTTACAATTATTTACAAAATGTACAAAATACATATATTTTTTATTTTTTTTTTTAATTTATTAGCAATTAAATATCTTATAATACATACATTTGTGGTAAAAATAGCATCTAAAAACCACTAAGGTTTATGTCGGTGCTATCGCGAGTTAACGTATTTTAACAATACATCTGATTGCAAGTACCTAAAAAACTGAGAAGCTAGGTACTTATATGTGATAGTAATATTTAAGTGTATCATGTAATGCGAATAACTTATTACACATTACCTACCTATTTATGGAGAATAATTAGGGTCAAAAAGTATCTCTTAAGTTTAAATTTTATATTTGTTGGTGTCAAACTCTCGCGTAAATCCAAAGGTAGGCCATTGATAAGCCGAGGGACCATAAAACCGGTTATGCGCTCGCCGTACGCATTGTTCGCGCGAGCTAGACAAAGCTGCTTCCTAGAAATGGCCCGAGTGTATACAGGGTGTTCAATCAAGTTGAGTGCGGAATGGTTAAAAAATTGCTCTTTCAGTAATAAAAATTTAACCTGTGTATGACATGGTAAAACCTTACAGTGATTAAAGAGGCCGTTATCATCGTCGTAGAATTGATTTTTTATTTTGGGTGAAACTAGCGTTTTAACTATTCTTAATTGTAATTTATAAATTTCATCTAGGTATGTTTTATAAGTTCGACCATAACTAGTGAGACCATATTGTATGTACGATTCTGCCAGTGCATTGTACAGCATTAATCTAATTTTGAACGGGATGCGATTTTTAAGGATTGTGATATTGGCGAGGAAATACCTCAATTTATTGCATACATACTCGATGTGATGACTCCAGTTGAATTTTTGATCTATTATCAAGCCAAGGTATGTTTGTCTGTCAACAATATCGATAGATGGGCAGCTACACATATTATTATTCATATGCAAGCAACTATGGTCGTGGGCTATTAAATTTTGGATATGGGTGTGCTGTTTGAATGGAGACTTTATTTTTAATAATTTAGTTTTACTAGAGTTTATTACTAAGCCTGCATCGTGACACCATTTAGAAAGAGCGTTTAAGTCTAGCTGCATAAGTTCACAAGCAGTCTGTGGATTTTTATCAGCGATTACTAGGCAAGTATCATCTGCAAACTGGTAGCACGTGCAGTTAACAATGCAGTTACTCATGTCATTTACGTAGGACAAAAAGTGGAGAGGTCCTAAGACGGAGCCTTGTGCTGTTCCCTCAGTGACCGATATATATATGAAACAGTTGAGCTATCTGCAGACCGTTGTTTACACAGCTCAACTGTTTCATATGTATTTTGTATATTTTGTACATTTTCCAAATTGTATTAATTTATTTAGATACTTCAATTACAACGGTATTACTAATAACAGTAATTAAAAGACTAATAGCAAAAAGATAGTGTGTTAGAATATAACGTGTAAGTAAAGTTCTAGAAGCGCAATTTATTAGAGCACCTCAATGAAAAAACAAAGAAATATTTAGAACACAGCATAATGCGGTTTGGCAACAACCCATGCACGATGATCTTCCGTTAGGACCGAATTTAAGCCTAACAATAAAACTTTTCAGAGTGATCCTTGTGTTTTATACGAAAAAATACCTTTTACTTTGACTTTGACGTTGTATTAAAAGGGTATGAACGTTATTGACTATGAATGACCCAGCTTAAGTACTCTTGAGCTGTGGCAATACCGATTGCTTTTCGTGACTGTATGAAGCATATTATTATTGTTGAACTGTTCATTTACTGACGTTTAAACCACTGCCTGCAATTGTAACATGATTACCGCGTTTATAATTAGTACTTAATAATGTTTCAATGTTCCGTGTAAGCCTAACATCACTTTATTTATATCAATTTGTGGTAAAATGAAATGCTCTACTCAAAAGTTATGTTTTCGGATTTAAATTAATATCCCGTTTCCTAAAATCGAGGCATGGTTGCCTCGATTTTATATTTTTATATATTTTTATGCCTCGATATATGGCAGTATGTAAGGTATTTTCAAAAAACAAGCATCTGATATTTTTTTTTATTAATGGTGTATATTTCAGGCTCCGCCGTTATAGCTCCAAGCTAAACAATACTTGTACTATGGAACTTGTTCAGGTACCTGAAACCAGATTAAGGAAATCCTTTCATTTGCAATCTCCTGCCCAAGATGGTTAATTTAATAAAAATATTTATTTAAAAACCCTGGGTTAGCTAATGGTGCCATTGCTCTTTCCCATCTATCATTATTATCCATAAACTCCACGCAATTTTAAGCAATGCATCTCCATACTTTAAAAAAATTTAACAGTTTCATTCAGTGGCAACTTCGACATTGTTTTGGTTTCAAGGTGCTATTTTTATGAATATTGTACTAACGCCCGGTTTCTGAAAGCTCGATCAACACTAATCGGCTGTCAAGTCACTTCCTATCTCGGTACCTTAGTACCTAGGTTTAGTGCAGCATTTAAGCTGAGACGTGACCTTTTTGCCCCGCACAACGGTAGGTAGGTTCTTTATTAGTGTAGATTATTATTTTATTTTCTGTTAGTTTTAAGTAAGTACCTACTTGTGTCTGTGGGACGAAATAAATATGTTTTCTTTCTTTCTTTTTTTTCTTTCTATCTCTATCTAATTTGAATTAAAAGCTGAAATAGTAAGTGACTTGACAGCTGTTTAGTATTGATCGAGCTTTCAGAAACCGGGGGTAAATCTCTTTTGTTGAATAATTTTTAGGAGGAATCATTATATTCAGAACCAATTACAATTAAACTTACCATGTCACACAAAAGCACCATATCGCGTTATAATTATACGAACCACACCAAGGAAACCTTTTAAATCACATCGTCATGCAAGCAACTAAGTAACCTTGTTTGTAGTAACGAAACTCTTGGAAAGCTCTTAACCAGCGTTGAAAACATAAACCGGGCACACGGGCGCATTTTATAAAGTTAAAGGAAACTCGATTAAATAAGCAGTCGAAGTAAGTTGGCAATGAGAGGCAAGTTTGAGGATACCGGCTGATTGAATTGTACGCAACTCAACGTTACATCGCATGACTTGCGGTCCATTGCGCGTTAAACGTAAAACTCATAAAACTTCACTGCTTCGAAACGATTGAATAATCCACGGCGTTGTCACTGGCTCCGCTGAGAGAAATGTCACTCAGCTCTGAAACGAACGGCTGAGGTTCTCAGAAATCTATTTTTTAAACGTTCCGCTAAACTACAGTTTTCGTACTTAAATCACACATTTTGGTAAACTGTATGGAAACTTTTTCATTTTGATTATGTATTTTATTATTATATAATTTATTTATTTAGCCATAAATCATAGCGGTTGTAAACAGGGGGGACAGCATGAGCCCCCCCCCCCCCCCAAACCTGGTAGATGATGCAGCCAACCGCGCTGGATTCACGATGAGTGTTATTTGTTTTTCATTTTTAACGTAACTTTTCCCTACAGATTACGTACTTTGTAAATGCTGAAACCTTTCCCATTGCTCATGCAGCATTTGCATTAGATATATTCTTGGTTTGGCTATGCCTGCCTCCCTCGTACCAAAATCCTAGCTACGCCCTTGAACGGCTTGTATTTTGCACGTACGTGTAATTCAGCATATTGAATGGCAGTCCTACATGTTTTGCAGACCGGCGACATGAGGACGCACCCTGGGAATACACGTGACTAATTTAGATTACTAAATTGTACCTGTAATGCGTCGCCTCAGGGCCATTACACGCGAGGACTACGTGTGCTGGTTGTAATTGATCATAGTCAGTGGTAGAGTCGTCCCCTGCCTATTCGTAGGTCTAAACCGACGATTGGTATTGTTGAAAATGCTATGTTAATCTAACTAATATTATAAAATGTGAAAGTTTGGATGGATGGATGTTTGTTGCTCAATAACGCCAGAACAGCTGAACGGGTCTAGATGAAATTTGGTACAGAAATTTATTGTCTAGAATAGCACGTAGGCTATTTTTTATCCCCGTAAAATGTATGTTTCCCGTGGTATAGCTTTTGGGGCTTCGGGAGAAGATATAGAGGAAAAGGATAATAACACCGTGGGGCGCGGCTAGTCCAATATAATATCAGCATCTGACGCTTGAGAATATATAAAGAGATGACGGCTGACAGAAGGGCATGGACGAGGAACGTGTTTTGCCGACTCCATAAAGTGGGATACAGGCTGAAGATAACGAACAGTTTTTTTATATTTACGTTATTTAAGCTTTTTTAGCTATTCTTTTCATTTTAGTCCTTATAGCTTCTACAAAATACTAAGATTTTTCTAAGTTAGATTTTTTAGTTCTACAAATATTGTAAGTATAGCTTCGAGAAACCGCGTACAAAGTTTAGGTCAAAATGCAAGTCAAAGTACTATGTGACTTGCATTTTGACCTAAACTTTGTCAAAGCCGAAAGCAAAGCTTCTGCAGGCAGTACTTAGTTGTCCTGGTGAGTTCGGCGCACGACTTTAATTATTAATTACCGGTGTCCGAATGTCAAGCTGTTCGATGAATACTGCACAACAGGCTGCACAAAGCATTAACAGGTGAACACCAACATCGAAATAATATTCCATTACCGAAGTTTTGGTAAATTGCTCGTGAAATCGATGATTGAATATGTCACTGAAATCCGTATTGCCGATGTTTCCGGCAAACAAATAGCTAGTAATCAATCGTATTATTTGACTGTCGTCGTCCATTATGTGTGAGTAAATGAATGCAAAATATTCGGGGTAAATGATTTATGCCCATTGTAATTTAATCGATTGAATATTGTGATTTTTGGCGGTAGGTTTGTTCAGCGTAATGTTTAAGGAGGATTTTGTTGTGCGCAGGTGTTGGCGAACCTTAAAAAGGCGTACTCGTAGCTTGTGATCTAAGTGAGTACGGGTCCGCTAGGTGAAACTCTCTGTAATATTGATAATTACAGAACAGCACTTCAGTTCAGGCGGACATTTAAAAAACACAGAACATTGTTACAGCTATTTTTTGGGTCCATTTCTGAAAATGACCTACCAACAGTTAGGTATAGAGGTTACATCGTTCATCGCAATCCAAAAAAGTTGTATACTTTCGAAATGAAAACCAGAAAATAATAAAGCATTTTCGCTTATACTTTCTAGTTTTCCAGATAGCTAAAATATTTCATAGATAAAGAATAATTAATTTTCCTAGCTAAGACGCTAAAGTGTGTTTTATTATTTCGCTTCACTGATTACACGTTTTTGTTAGCTATCTAACAGAACGCTTTGATCAGTTTTTCACAAAGCTAAATTAACTTTTAAGACGCTGCTGGCTGAATACAGTATTTTAAAAAGAGTTGAAAATCTTTTTAATAAGTACTGAAATAATAGGAATTCAATTAAAGTATGTGCAAACCTTGCTCTTAAAATCATTGCAAACCAAGAGATAGCAAAGTAAAAGTCTGTGTTTTTTTATTCAGCTATACGGAAAAGGGCCTTATCTTTTGCCTACTAATTTTCTTGCATCCGTGGTAAAGTTATTTGCATTGATTCTTTAAGACTCAGTCATTAAAAATAAAACAGAACAGAATAGAAAATGTTTTATCCTACTAATATGTATTATAAATGCGAAAGTTTGTAAGTATGGATGGATGGATGGATGGATGTTTGTTACTCTATAACTCCAAAACGGCTGAACGGATCTTGGTAAAAAAGGCACAGAGATATATTATAGTCTGGAATAACACATAGGCTACTTTTTTCCCGTGGGAATACCGGGATTTAAAACTACGCGGGTGAAACCGGGGGGCACTGCTAGTTTTTAATATTTATTTAACATCGGATAGGCAGTCCACGCAGAAGAATATTGTTGGCATCTATATATAGCCACATAGAGATGCATGAGTAGAGAGGCTCGTTTTGTCTGTTTAAGTTAAGAAGTACCTCCGTAAACTTAGTCTTCAGACGTACGAAGTTGTATACTAAGTATTAGCACTAAGTTGGGACTATGTCATCGACGTTTCCACGTCGTAGTTGCTGGGATGCTTGCACGTAGCTTAAGGATTAGTGCAAGTTACAACAAATTAAGGCTATTCTTTATCTTTAGGACTGCGGAGCGAGCGCTAAAACTCCGAGCTAATGTTGAAGTAAGGTGCATCTCGCCAGAGACGTTCGTACAAGAAGCGCTAATTTGATAAAAAAAATATGAAAAAACAAGCAAAATATTAGGTGCCTTTAATGATTTATTTCTAGAATTTTTATTTACTTAAACAAATAAAGTTTGGTGAACTTTCCACACAGCACTATCTAGCCCCAAACTAAGCTAACGCATATAATATGGGAACCGGATAGCTGCTAGAATACTTTAATACTTTTTTGTGTTGTAAAATACATATTATACTTGGAACTGGCACCTAGAACCACCTAGCTTTAAGACGTTTCAAAGTGATCCTTGTGATTTTATTGAATTACGACTTTGTGAAAGTCAAGATGTTTGTGAATCAGTTTTACGGCTGATCTGGATAAAACTCAGTAATTTCATCAAACACATAAATAACGTCCAAGGTACTTTTTCTCACAAAGAAGACAAAATAAAAAGTAGTCTAAAAATGAACCGTTTCATTTTTGTATCCTTTTATCAGCTCCATGTGTTCACAAGAAAATGCCAGTTCTGAGTGTAGCCCATATTAGCAGTTTTATTTTCATGCTTAGGGCCGTCCGGCAATGAGGCCGATATGTACGAGCACTAAACTTAACGGCGCTCTCAGCCGCCTCCGACTATGAAAACCCAATCAAAGTTTAATGCGCCTCTTTAGTTCCACAGCCTTTATGGAAACAGACGAGCTCTCATTAGCCTTATAAATAGCTATCAGAGCTTTATGTTGTAGGTTATCGCAGATCATTTTTATTCTATGATGCACTTTAAAAAAGTACTCGTATACTGATGGTACGAACTATGTATTGGTGAGTTTATATAATTAAGTGTACGACCAAAAAACAATAAGCCTTATAAATAGCTATCAGAGCTTTATGCTGTGGGTTATCACAGATATATTATATCAGAAAATTTTATTGTTTTTTTTTATTGTACATGCAGGGTGTCCCAGAACTCAACGTCAATCCGAAACGGGGCGACAGGATTGATTGTAAGCATCATGAGAAAAATCAGAAAGAAATCTATCCCATGCAGTTTGAAAATTATGGGCAAATAAAAACCAAAAAATTTTGTCATCTGTTACTATTTTTCGGTTATTGTGTTTGATTTTTATTATTTTTGTTCATTTAAACTTTGGAACCGTAACCCTAAATAATATTTCTAAGAATCACAGCCAAAAATAATAATTTTTTTTTTTTTTAGGTTTCAATTTTTTTTCTCATTTGTCTCATGATGTTTACAATCAATTCTGTCGCCCCGTTTCGGCTTGACGTTGAGTTCTGGGACACCCTGATACCTACTCGTAATCCAAAATAACACCCAGAAAGAAACTATACATTTATGTTTCAACATACAAAGTTTGTTCTCGGTGGGGATCGAACCATCGGCCTACAGCGCAAGAGGCAGAGCTACTACCAACTGAGCTGTGACGGCTCTCTAAAGAAATACAGATAACCAGATAGCAAAGTGTTCCGCTATATCCTTTAGCGGCACGGAATCCTCAAAACAATCACTATAAATTCTTATCCTACCCATATTGGCGTATTTCAATGCATCCTACATACAAACAGCATATAAAGCTGATAACCTTTGAGCTCGCCACTCTTTACAGCCGTTAGTATATACGATCGTTTGCGGTGTTAGACTATTTATTTTGATATAGACTGGAACAATATCAATATATAAAGGTACTCCAGTTTGTTTAGGAGGCAAGACCTACATACATAGTCCACGAATTTTTGATGACAATTTAAGATAATCCATATTTCATGTATTTTTTGTATATATTACTTTTTGAATGATTATCTATTTTATTTATAAAATGTGACATTATTTATTATAGTCCTATGGGTTCTTTAGTTGCATAAAAATATCAAAAACTACATAACTTCTAAACTTTTCTTACACATTCGCAATAAAGTAGTTTTGATTATTTTTATGTATTTTCAAACTCCAGATATCAAATGATAACCGCAATTCACAATTTTACCTAGGTATTCATTTATAATTCATAAAACGTTTATTCTCGGTGTCCTTAGTTGGCCGGATTTAGGGTAGGTAATTGTGCAATTATTTTTAAGAACGGGTATTAATCTCACCCCCGATTTCTGAAAGCGCGATCAACACTAATCGGCTGTCAAGTAACTTGCTATCTCTATCTAATTTGGACTAAAAGCTGAAATAGCAAGTGACATGACATCAGATTAGTGTTGATCGAGCTTTCAGAAACCAGGGGTAAGTGTTCGGAATGCAAATATTACCGTCATATCATTGACAATTCTTTACATAGTAAACCAAATAAGATTAAGGAAACCATATGATATTTAGCAGCTCGTTTGCAGATCATGATGTGGATGATTGTCCCAAGTCAGAACATATCTCATGCCCCCTACAAACGCCTTTTGTCGGGAAATAATTAATAGCTCCGCGCCTATTGTGGTAGCGTCAGATGAGCACCTCCTTTGTGAGGCAGGGTTAGCATAAGATTTTCATAGTCACCGTGAGGTCTGGGATTAATTTTCGAGCTTTATCGTGCTGTTCAGCAGACCGCTTTAATTTTATAGATACTAGCAGTCCCGCCACAGTTTTGCATGTTAAACGTAATTTCTAAACCAAGAATACAACTTTAATTGATCACTATAATTAAAAATATTATGTATTAACTATAAACATGAATTAGTGTAAAATTTAACAGACTATCCTTTATACTTTTTATAAAAAAAAATTATTTCAAAATAGGTTCAGTAGTATAAATTAAAAACACATACTTAGGTATTACGCACACGCTTCTTTATGAATCAAAACAGTAAGTTTTATTTGCTCTACGAACATCGTAGCTCTGCCTTCGCTCGCCTTAGATCTTTAATGAACAATAATAATTTAACAAACAACTAAAACAAGAAGTGGACGGTCATATCGCTGAAAGCTCTCTTCCAGACCACCTTTGAAAGGTTTTGGTTGTAAGGAAGATACGCCGCGGGTACGAAAATAATAAGATTAAAACTCATAATAGTATTAAAAAAAGAAATTACACGCTAAGTAGGTAAATAATAAATAAACAGCATAATTATATATCTAATTATATGAGTTGGAATGACTTTTTTATTTCCCTTTATTGTATGTGTTGAGCAGCCCTGCAGATTACGTGAAAAGCGCATTTAAAGTAAAGTAAAGCAAACAAGCGGCTGTGCTACTTGTTATTGCGACAGCGCGACTCTCGCTCGCGAATAACGGAATAGCTGCCGTCTCCATTGTTCAAGTCGCTATTTCATGTTTATCGTTGCTATTGATTTTTGCCGATAAATGAGTCGATGTTAGTAAAGAAGAATGTGTATTATTATTCAATTTGCAACGCTTTTTTTTTTTGCTTTGCTTTTTATACATTTTGGCTGCCCCTTAATTGGCAAACATCACTTATAGTTATAACAAATCATTGCCCTGCAAGTCACACACGATAGGAACGTGCCCTACGAAGCCAATACCCTGCGTCCATCAACTTAGGCATACAGATGATAATCGTGTGCCTGTAAGCATGAATCTGGAACCTATAGGCACATGAGGCTTATCATCCACAGGACACAGGACTATGTAACCACAAACTAACCAAAGCTATGTTATATGGAAATATGTTTTCAGTTCCAGTTTGTGGCTACATTGTCTTGTATTGGACATTTCAATGTCCGAAAATATTTATTTATATCCCTACTCCATTATAAATACATAAAAGCATAAGTAGTATAAAATATCCTTGGCAAGAAAAAACGAGTAGGGTTTTTTACTTTCTAACTTAAATCCGCAGAAGGACTTCTGCGGGAATTCTTCACATCTAATATTTTTCTCAAACAAAGATTTGCAAACTAAAGTCTTGCAATCTTATCCGCATTCGGCTTGATTATTTAATTTTATCAGTGTACCTGACCTCCAGTGGAATTCCCTAGAAATAGAAGTTTTTTCGGCAATTTTGCTCGAGCCTCACGTAAGCAAGACAAGTTTCGGTAATCTGAAAGGTTTTATCTAGATGGGAAGACCTATTTTGGGGGCAGGTTATCAAGGAAAGGCCTCTTAGGAGTGAAAGAGTTTTTTTTCTTGTGGCAAATTATTCCAAAGTGACACTCAATCCTGGGCCCGTACCACCATCTCTTATTTCAATATTACTTTTATGTCAGTGTTATATCTGCACTGCATAAAGTCAGCTTTATGATAAAAAATTAATGTAATATTGAAATAAGAAATTCTCATTTCAATATTTCTTAATGCATTCTGAATGCTTTAAGAGGTGGTGGTACGGGCCCTGTACTTTATTTTATCGTCATTATTGAGGTATATTTTTTTTATACAATTAGCGGATGGAACAAGCAGATGGTCCACCTGATGTTAAGTGGAAACCAAACACCTTTAACCAAGCATTGCCTCGTAAGTCAGTACCTACTACAGAAACCCTGTAGTATTATAACAGAAGCTGAGTTTTTTCACGTACGTAATGTCAATTACGGAAAAATGTGGGTATGTGCCAAGAATATGTGGGCAAACCTCTGACTACTCCCTTAGATATCCTAAAATAGTTTTGAGTTAATAAAAGAGTCCGGAACTCGGTCTGTAAGCTGAAATCCGAAGACGAACAAAGGTCCAAGACGTCGAAGATCGGATTACGGAGCTCAAATGGAGCTGGGCAGGACACATTGCTACACCTGGTGATGACAGGTGGAGTAGGACGACAACCGAATGGTGGAGAACCGGGTACAGATGCGTAGGTCGTCCTACAGCGAGATGGGCGGACGCCATCACAAAAATAGCAGGTCGGAAATGGGTCAGACTGGCACAGGATCGTGGTAGATGGCACAAACTAAGGGAGGCTACTCAGCAGTGGGCTGTGGATGATGAAGACTTTTTTTTTACAATTTATAAGTAAAACGTTTGACTGCTCTATCATAATCTCACCTGACGGTAAGTGACAATGCGGTCTACGGTGTAGCACCTAGAAGATACCTATTCGCTCGTCTCACTATAAAAGATGTCAGAGATATCTATCTAAGTACCGTGACTGGGAACAGGACGTTTTTTTTAAACAAAAAAGATGACAACAAGCTTACGGCCCGCCTGATGGGAAGCTGTTTCAGTTGTGTTTCCTACTAGTTATCTCTAAACTCTAGGTATGTCTAAGTCAACTTCCTAATAATAGTTGTCTAAATCCTTTGAGTTGGTATTTCTCAGTTCCAAAGCCAAGCTACCTTTTGATTACGTCACATATCCCCGGTGCTGAATGCATAAATGCTTTACTTCTCTAGCTCTTCGTCAGGAGGTATTAGTACTAAACGCAAGAGATAAACTAACGTTGGATCTAGGGAATAAATTATTTACTTACAAAATTCTACGTAAATCTAGAACAATAAAATACAAAAAATAATCTATAGTTTTTTTTTTATTTATTTATTCAGCAAAACTTAAATAACAGTTTTAATAATACAACATCGTGAAACCTAGCAAGGTTTGTGTCGATGTTGGCACTGACTCGAGCTGTTTCAAAACATAAAATTTATATTTATAGTAGGTAGATAGTATAAATAAGTAGGTAAGTACACTTATGCTAATAATTATGAATGTATAAGTCACGTCACACAAAAAAGAACGCCGGAAAATAGAGCAGGATCCCCTCGCGATTGCGCATGCACAACACTAGCGGCATCACACCCACCTCCCCTCCTCCCGGCGCTCCTCTCGCGTGACGCGACTTGAACCTACTGCATTCGTATTAGTAACTAAATAGGTTTAAAAAAACAATAAAGCTATCACTCATTTTAACTTTTATGGTCAGTTAGATCAAAAACAACAATTATTATTATATAAAGCAGGTAGGTTATAAAAGTCTATGTAATTATTTTTTAACAAGTACGTAATGCCGATATTGGAAGGTACGTAGGTATTTAGGTTGCTTGTTGTTTATGCGATAAGACTTTTTTAAGTTAAAACATTTACATTCAAAAATTCGTACTAAACGCAAGTAAATAAATTAACATTGAACCTAGGGAATAAAATACTTTCAAAATAATTACATAGGTGTATAATTTTATATAGAAAAAAGATAATTAAAGAAAAAAAACAAACGAATAATTTTATTGAGTATACAATAAAATTGTATATCTACCTTGTCTGTACTGCCTAAACTCGAAAACTCTACGTCTACTTTCATTTTAAATTTATTACATCTACCAACAATTTATTTGTGTACGTATATCACCAATTTGGTCTTACGCCACCACAGGAGTACAGCCGCGAATATTAAAATAGCGTACCATTTAAATAAGCGAGTGCAAGTTTCTCTAGTTCAATTTTCATTCCACGGCAGGATTCTATACACACACGTACTTCCTTACAAATACGAAATGCATACGACGTACTCCTGAAATAATTACGGCAAACGGTTAGCATAGCGCGCGGCTGCTGGTGACAAAACGCGCATGACGTGTTGACACATTCAAAATTACATTACGCGACAGCCCTGTGTAGTCTGCGCCCTAGCAATTGTTTTACCTATTGAACCATCAGCTAAAATAATATCTGCTACAAAAATAAACCAGAAACAGCTTTCATTTGAAGTGGCAACTTCGTTGTACTGTTTCCGTTTTATTAAAATCATACCACATTTCTGATGGATTGTGACCAACACAAAGCAGGTAGAGTCATCGATGCAAGAATTGCATTTGAATATTATGATGTGGCCCCATTTACATTTTATCGTGAGCTTTTTCAGAAGCGGCTAAACTGTAAGCATATTTATTTCATCATCAATGATCTTCTACTAGGCTTAATAGTAGTGTCATGATTCTTTGAGGATCTCTAAGGTAGATATTCAGATGACCCTACGTACAAATGTTCCATACAAGAAGGTTGCAAGCCCGGCTGTTAGAACACTAAGTACTTTCCTCACGATGTTTTATTACCTTGTTCAAGAATTATCTTTTTTTTTTTTTTTAATTTATTAGCAATTAAATATCTTATAATACATACATTTGTGGTAAAAATAGCATCTAAAAACCACTAAGGTTTATGTCGGTGCTATCGCGAGTTAACGTATTTTAACAATACAAGTACCTAAAAAACTGAGAAGCTATGTATGTGTGATAGTAATATTTAAGTGTATCATGTAATGCGAATAACTTATTACACATTACCTACCTATTTATGGAGGATAATTAGGGTCAAAAAGTATCTCTTAAGTTTAAATTTTATATTTGTTGGTGTCAAACTCTCGCGTAAATCCAAAGGTAGGCCATTGATAAGCCGAGGGACCATAAAACCGGTTATGCGCTCGCCGTACGCATTGTTCGCGCGAGCTAGACAAAGCTGCTTCCTAGAAATGGCCCGAGTGTATACAGGGTGTTCAATCAAGTTGAGTGCGGAATGGTAAAAAAATTGCTCTTTCAGTAATAAAAATTTAACCTGTGTATGACATGGTAAAACCTTACAGTGATTAAAGAGGCCGTTATCATCGTCGTAGAATTGATTTTTTATTTTGGGTGAAACTAGCGTTTTAACTATTCTTAATTGTAATTTATAAATTTCATCTAGGTATGTTTTATAAGTTCGACCATAACTAGTGAGACCATATTGTATGTACGATTCTGCCAGTGCATTGTACAGCATTAATCTAATTTTGAACGGGATGCGATTTTTAAGGATTGTGATATTGGCGAGGAAATACCTCAATTTATTGCATACATACTCGATGTGATGACTCCAGTTGAATTTTTGATCTATTATCAAGCCAAGGTATGTTTGTCTGTCAACAATATCGATAGATGGGCAGCTACACAAATTATTATTCATATGCAAGCAACTATGGTCGTGGGCTATTAAATTTTGGATATGGGTGTGCTGTTTGAATGGAGACTTTATTTTTAATAATTTAGTTTTACTAGAGTTTATTACTAAGCCTGCATCGTGACACCATTTAGAAAGAGCGTTTAAGTCTAGCTGCATAAGTTCACAAGCAGTCTGTGGATTTTTATCAGCGATTACTAGGCAAGTATCATCTGCAAACTGGTAGCACGTGCAGTTAACAATGCAGTTACTCATGTCATTTACGTAGGACAAAAAGTGGAGAGGTCCTAAGACGGAGCCTTGTGCTGTTCCCTCAGTGACCGATATGGGTGCACTAAACGTGTTGTTGACTTTAACAGTAAAAGCTCTGTTATGCAAATAGCTTTCGCACCAGGCAAGCAAGGGGCCTCGTACTCCACAATTATCTAATCTGGTTACTAGCTGACTGTGCACCAGGGTATCAAAAGCACGTGAGAAGTCAATAAAAAGAACAAGTACATGTTTTTTCTCATTCAGGTGCTTATTCACTTCATCAGTAAAATTTGATAGTAGATCCGAAGTGCTCTTACCGGATTGGAAGCCAAATTGATACCGGTTTATTACGTTATGCTTCCTGTAAAAGGTATGAATATGCTCACACACGTATTTTTCAACTATTTTATCTATAGAAGAAAGCAGAGTAATAGGTCGATAATTAGAATAATCATTACGTTTTCCCTTTTTGTATACTGGCCTTACACATCCTACTTTAAGTTTGTCTGGGTACAACCCAGTTTTAACACTACAGTTAATTAGGTCAGCAATTGCTGGTGAAATGTTTTCACCTATCATTTTGATGTCAGCAACTTTAATAGCATCAGGACCTGGAGCTTTACTTGAATTAAGATTCTTAATTATTTTGAAAACGGTTTTACTAGTAGCTTTTTTAAAAAGAATACTTGAATCAATTGGTTTACATGTGTTGAGGGGGTCAGTTAGTTTAATATTACAATTAGGAATGATGTCTTTAACAGCTTTATCAAAACTACACGCGAAGTTATTAGAAATAGATTTAGCTGTTAGGCCTTGTATATCAAACGCTTTGAGTATAGCCTCATCTATTGAGAGTGAGACTCTTCCTAACATTTGGTTAATAATTTGTTATATTTTTTTTGTATTTTTAAAGTTACTATTAATATGTTTTACGTAATACGTGTTGCGTTTGTTTTCTAAAACTTTATGGATTTTATTGCGAATTTTGTTATACTCTAATTTTATTTTAGCATCATATGAACTTTTTTTCCAATCACTGAATAATTTATCACGTTTGTCACATAGCCGAGTGATATTCCCATCAATCCACGGTAGATTTAATTTTTTTATGTTTTTTGCGGACTTATAGCATTGGCTAGTGGTTGCCAATTTATTAGCATTTTGGAAAGAGTTTCGAATAAAATTGTAAATGTCATTTGGGTTTGTCATATCTTTTGTTTTAATCCATTCTACTTTTTTCAGTTCATTATAAAGAATTTCATAATTAATTTTAATTTTTTGAACACCCTGTATATTCCTAGGCGAAGCAGGTGCATTATCGACACAAGTGAATATTATTCCCCGATGGTCAGCCAGTACGACATCGAGCACCGCCGAGTACGGATGTAATGTGGGAAAACGTGCAAAAATGTGGTCAATACAAGATTTAGTGATAAGGTTTTCTCTTGATTCTATTCTGGTATAATCTGATACGCCACACATTAATCCGCACTCGCTTAGTGCTCGCAAATATGAATCTTTGGATGATGTATTGGTTTTCAGATCGATGTTTGTATCACCAAGTAAAAGTAAGTTTTGTTTTAATTCAAACTTAGATATATAATTACCCAGCTCCTTAACAAACAGGTTCTTATTTGTAGACGGTGGCCTATAAACTGCACACACGACTACGTCGCGATTTGAATTGAGTTTTATGGTGCCAGTAAGACTTTCAAACGTTTTGGTTCTAGATTGGATTGTTGTGAATTTAATATGGTTTCGTACGTAAATAACAATACCGCCTCCTTTCCTGTTTGAGCGGAGTTGTGAGTGCAGATTATAGCCAGGTAAAGTAAACAAATGAATGTTGTTATCTGAGACACCAACTTCTGTTAAAACTATTAAATCTAGCGGGAATATACAGTTTTGAATTGTTTGCTGCAATTCGACAAAGTTTTTTATTAGTGATCTAATATTGAAATGTAAGCAAGATAAACTTAAACTGCTTTTAGATGGAAGTTGATTGAAGAAATTATTAGTAGAACTGCAATTAAAAATTTCTTTTATTACTGAATCCATAATATCAAGACAAAGCAGGTGCTGTTAATAGTACCTATTTACAATGGGGTAGACCCTTTAGGTTGTTTCTCGAACTGGACTGAGCATTGTTTTTCAAGTTGGGTAATATCATGCATGGTGCGAATGTAGTGTATTTTACTAGTACCTGTTTTTCTAGCACAAACTTTACCATTCTTGCACCACACAAATTGACACGACTTATTTAATAGCTGGGTTTTAGCATTAAATAGCAAAGTTTTTTGGAACTTTGTTAGGGCCTCCCTGATGTAAACGCGAGCATCAGCTTTCTCCTTCGGGACGTCGGGCACCAGCTGCCCCACGGTGAGACACTTCTCCTTGCCTGCATCTATCCACTGTTGCTGATGGACTTTCGACTTCAGCTCAACAAGAAGTGGTCCCGGTTTCTCCTTGGACCCAGGAAGGCGCTGCGACGATTGAATATCACTCTTCTCTACATTCAATTTTGAAGCTACAGCTTCTACCATGCTTCCTACTTCATTTAAAGGTATATCCGGTATCCCAGCTATTTCTAAAGTGTTCTTGAGGGATTTTTGTTCAAACTCTTTAATCCCCTGCTCCAAGACAGTAACCCGTAACTCCAGATTCTTATTTTTATTTTGTAAGTCATGATTTTTGTTTTCAAGATCTTTAATTTTGCTGTCCTGCCTTTTTATAGCCTGCTCCATAGTGGTTAGTTGATCACTCACATACTCTAGTGAGTTCTCGAGGTTGCCAATCTCTTCACGGAAGGTTTTTTTAACCTCCCTGCTGATATCTTGTACCAGCTTTTTGGTGTCAATGACTTGGGTATTCCCCGCGAATCCGTCGCACTCCTCCTCGTCACCGTCATCATCGGGGATCACGAACGACGACCTGCGAGACATGTTTCTCAGACAGTCTTCACAACTCCACTCTATACCAGATGAGTTCCGAAGGGTGTTCAGCTGCTTATTCGATAGCTTCGAGCACGCAGGATCGGCATGAACTATTTTATCACATCTACTGCATTCCAATCCAGGCACTTTTTTGGTAATGTTTTTCATGCATTTTACACATTTTTTGAGAACCATAATTAAAAAGCGGTTGAGGGTAACTAGGTACAATTAGTATTGGTAAAAGTACGCGCGTCCTTTCGCTGTGGCGAACTGACGTGAACTTAATTAATGTATGGTATGTTATGCTTAGTTAATGTATGGTACCTATGTGCACTAGCTAGTAGATAGAGTTTGACGGTGCTTCTGAGGGCGTAGTCGCAGTTTTGGTTGACACATTACACGCGTGTATGGTGTACACTACACGCAGTCTTTAAAAAATAAGAAAAGCGCCCCTAGCGGACACGACCGACTTTTCTTATTTTCATACAAAAACTGATCTAGCCTGCTACAACGTCTACCAAGAGTAGCCCACATTAGGCTCACATTCCAAGGCATTTGATAAAGACCCGAGGGCTGTGCAGCGTTGTAATCCGCGCTCGTTTGCGTGGAGTGGCTGCAATGATCCAGCTTAGCGCTTTATAATGAGCTCCCGCCGGATCCACTTCCGGTTAGGCTGTGCTCATGTAAACAAGGACATGACTACATGAAAGTGCTTGGAATGTCTGCTACTACGTGTGGAGTCATTTTCTTTCACTTCCTGAGAGCTGAAATTCATGAATTTTGTTATAAGTGCACTATAACAAGAAGCTGTGTTTCGGTTTGAAGAGTGTGGTCGCCGGTGTAATTACAGGCACATGAGGCTTAATATCTGTATGCCTCAAGATGATGGACGCAGGGCAGTGCATCGTAGGGCACGTTCCTATTGTGCGTGACCTACGGGGCAATGTTTTGTTTATAGGTGATGGTTACCACTTAACATCAGGTGGGCCATCTGCTTGTTCCATCAGCTAGTTGTATAAAAAAAAAAAATCTACGCTCCAAATTTTATGGACATTTTTATATCATACTAGCGGCAGGCCCGCGGTAGCTCTTTTACCCCGTTCCCGGTATTTTTTCGGAATAAAAAGTAGCCTATAATGTTAATCCAGGTTACTAACTAAGTATATTCATTTATATAAACTGAATTTCAATTATAATATATTTATTTAGTAGGCTTAGCTCAAACATGTTTCGGGCTGACTATAATACTTAGTACTAAATTATTCTGCCTCCATTGTTAAAAAAAAAGACGGAACTATTTGAATATGGTAGACAGTTATATAATTTTGTAGGATCATAGCAGTATGAGTACTCAAAAGGATGCACTGTTACAACTACCAATGATACTATTTATCCGTAAATCCCATTTTTCGGAGTTACTCAGCATAGAGTAACTCCTCATTCACTGTAGAAAACTGAGAAATGTTCATAAGACAAGAAACATTTTAAATATAATGCTACTCTATTAAACACCTGCTAATGTGAACACAACTTAGCAGTCTTGCCTACTCACGGCTACACTCCAGGCGCCCCTTCACACCACCGTATCATATTATTAACGACTATAATTTACTACACTGCATATCATACTGGAGGTATAAGTACAATAATAATACAAACTGGGCATCGTCATTCAACATCAATAATAATAAATAAATGGCATAATAGTAGCATCTTCCATAGAAAGTTCACTGTTGGACAAAGTTCCAATACCGAAACCAACGATTTTGAGCCCCTTTTTACAGACTTCCCACGAACTTTACAACGGGTGGGGAAAATTCCAACACTTAGTCTTCTAATACTTCGTTATTCATTCGTTCTTACAATAGCTTAAGAAATAAAAACTCAAAAATAAAATATTAAATAGGCTTACAACTTAATTCCCAGGTGGGCACGTAACCTTTTACTTTATTCGCTCACTTGTAAGTGCTTTTCAAACTTGCTAAGTCCCTCCATAAAAAATATTTTGGGAAAAGCTTGTGCGCTCTTTAGGGAGGGCTTGTCCAGGACGTACCAACTACTATCATGCCTATTTTTGCTACCAAGCAGCGTTGTAGTGATTTGCTTGGAAGGGTGTAGTTGCCGGTAATTACAGGAACATGGGTTGTAACATCTGCATGCCTCAAGTTGATAGATGCAAGGCAGTGCATCGTAGGGCACGTTCCTATCATGCGTGACTTGCGAAATGCTTTTTTATAAGTGATAGTAACCACTTAACATAACATTACAGTGCCATCAGCAAGTATAAAAAAAACAAACATATGTATAAATTTTTTTATTAGATTTATATTATAGTGTTTACTACACTTATGGAAATGGGGAAGGTTGCGGGTTCAAATCCCGCTCGGACAATAACTTTTGGGACATTATAAAATCTTTAATGTATCAAAGTTAACTAACAAAAGGTCGACGTATAGAATATCAAATTATAGTCAACACAAATATACATCCAAGACCTCCTCCACATATTTCATGAATCACCATGACCATGGATCTACAAAACCTGTGAAAATAAAAGCACTAAGCTTAGTTATACTACTAGTATAGTATTCTTTTATCTGTGGTTATACATACTATAGGGTTTGAACTTTCCATAAATTTAAATCCAACCGTTTCGAACAGTGTTACATAAATCATAATCATAATGAAATTCCAATTATTTTATGCATCGTCGCTTCCCTCCCTTTGGGAATGCTAACTAGTCAACGATTTATTTCTCTGGCAATACACCCTCTTGTAAACAGGGCTTGGTACATTAACGTACCTAAGACGTATTATAAATTAAAAACATGTATGGTCATGCCCTGTATCTTACAGAGAAAATTTATAAAAAATAACGGGTTTCTAACTACGCTGATTGAACAACCAAGTGGCCCATCTGATGATAAGTAGTTACCATCACGATTGAAACATGCCCTACGATGCACTGTCCTGCGTCCATGTGCCTGTAATTTTAACGGCTACCACACTTTTCAAACCAAAACACAGCGACGCTGCTTGGTGGCAGAAAACGACATGGTGGTAGTTCCCTCCCGTACGAGCCCTTCACAAAAAGCTATACTATGTATTCTCCTACCTTTTTTACACGTATAAAAAAACTGTAAGTATGATTTTATTGCATTGTTACGGTATGAGTCTTAAGAGTTTGAGTCAAATATTTTGTGATAAGTACTTTAAAGAAAACATTCCAGGCACGACGCTCTTATTAATCGTTGCTTAAATGTCCCGTAAATTGGCTACCCGAATAATAATACATTTAATAAATAAATAACGGTGGTCATTCCGTAACACACTGTATAATCTAGCCTTTGATTATATACCTCTAGATGGAGTTTTGCGCTGCAATCGCAACAAAAACAACAGGCTGGATTTGAAGCGCTTGTGTGTGAATTACGCACACAAGCATGCGTAACTACAAGCGCGCTACGTCACATGTGGCTGTACTGAGTGATACCAGCTCTTGAATATTTCCCATAATAGTAGGGGAAAAAATATGTTTTGAATTTTTTTCAATTCACTTTTTAGAAATGATTACGAGGTAAAATATATCTGTAATGAAAAAATATATTATTGAAGATTATTTATTTTCAATATTCTTACTAAAAATAATAGACATAGACATATACTCTCTTTTAATATCTAGTTCTAAATTATTTTTACACAAGTCATAAAATCATTCATATAAAGTTTCATACACTTGTATTATTTATATTCGATACAGCAGAAGGCTTAGTGACCTTAGTGAGGCTTAGGTATATAATCAAAGAATCTAGCCTAATCTATAATCTAAACTAAGCAAATCTTTTTTTTTTTTTATTAAAAGGGCTTTGTCGCTGGGCGACCACACTGCCCTATAATAAAACATCAAAATACAAATAAACATATCAAAACTTAGTCTACATAATTAACCCTAATTCTGCCAAAGTCCTATGAAAATCAGATAGCTGATTTAATCATTATATTTTGATAAATACATACCTGTAAAGTATCACAACAACAAGACAGGAAAAAAACAAATTCTACGTGTTTGTATATCACTCTATAGCATGCTGATCGTTGCTGGTGCGGTGATCGTAGCTGTAGGATCCTTAGAACCTCTGTTTACCTATAGGCGATGGATATGCAAATGGTGTGTACAAAGCCAATTACAAGTAAACCCTCTTGGTAATATAACTGTCGAATTGTCTACGTACATTTAGGAGCAAAAAGTTGACTGAACTTTTCGTAAATCTGCAATTGAAAAACTTTCTTAGAAAAAGATTGAAGTCATTATTGCACTGTACCTATGCTTCATCAAATAGAAATCATTATTGCACTGCATGCATAGTGTCTAAATCTACACCGGATTATTTTTATACAGCTAGCTGTTGGAACCAGCAGCTGGCCCACCTGATGTTAAGTGGTAGCCATCACCTATAACAAAGCATTGCCTAATACGTCACGCACGTTAGGAACATGCCCTACGATGCACTGTCATGCGTCCATTAACTTGAGGCATACAGTGTTACAGCCTGAACTTGACCCCTTCAAGTTTCTTCAAAGATATCGACACTAAAGGCTGTTTAAAGTCTCAAAACACTCACTCTTCGTTAGCAGATTTTTGTATACAATAATAAACTCTAAAGCAGTTCGACTCAGTAAAAAAAAAGAAACCGCAAAGTACTACCAGAGATGTGAGACTGAGACCTACCTACTTCTACATTCCAAAGGTTCCAATTAAGAACATGGCAGTCTCAAAACTCTTGCAATAGAAACCAACCAACATTTCATAAAGCATTCCAGCCGGCAACCTTCATATTCCTCTGAATATTCCATGGTCGTCACGTTGCAAAAAGTTTATACGGTAAAGAGGCGAGTGTGGTTTTCATTAGACACCGGAATTTGCATGATATTCATTAGCTGGTGGGGGCGGGCTCAGCGCTCCGACTAGTTCGGACACGGCACCCAAAATGTACCCTGTATAGAGCTGAAACTAATTACTTTCATTACAAAGTGATTAGACCGTTTGAACATATCCGGTTAGCTTTTGATATGTTGATGCAGGAATTTGGGCAACCACAATGCTGGCTGATGCTTTACAGTTGTTGGAAATTTCATGATGGCTTTTTTTTATTTTCGAGTTCATTTGATTAGTCGTTCATAGGTGGTTTATAAATCCTTGGTCGTTCTATCATAGTATGTCAAGTAGGCCACGTGATGGGAAAAAACATCAAATGATCATTGCTCCAAAATTTTTTGCGCAAATAGACATTGATTGCTCTTTTTGCAAGAAAAAGTGTTTAATAGTTATTTGTTATACAAGAGCGCAAAGTTGCTTTTTAACCACGTGTTCAATTTTGATGACCGAGCAAGCGAAGGATTCTAAAATTTAATCACGAGCGCAGCGAGTGATTCAAAATTAGAATCCTGAGCGTTAGCGAGGGAATCAAAAGAGCACGAGGTGAAAAATCTTTGCACTCGAGTGCAACACGTAACTTTTCATTCCTCCTCAGCGAGGAAATGACTAAATGCAAAAAAAAAGTTTACAATCACAAGATAGGTACTTTTATTTCAGTTTAGATATTAACTACTACATTATGACAGGTAAGTATTACAGAATAATCTTTAAATTATAACAAAATAATACTAAGGTATAATTTAAAAAAATTGAAAGTAGTGAAAAAATGGCGCGTAAAGAACAAAGCAAATTGAAAAAAGAACACCAAGAAGGTTCCGAGTCTAAGTTTTTAACAAATTAAAAAAAAACTATGTATGATATATTCGGCACCATAGAGGTAGCAGTAAATAGGTTTAATGTTTTTTTTAATTCACAAACTTAGTGCACACGATGTTCTAAATTCAATTTACTTTATCCTCTAGAGAATAAAAACGGCTTTTGCACTCAGATATTGAAGAGCAAAAATACTCTTTCCGAGATGGTGAGATGAAAAGGTATATTGTTGTTCCCTATTTGTTCCGTTACTTGTTCTCATAAAAATACATGTATTTGAGTTCCACACTACAAACTAGTGACAACAGTTCACAGTAATGTTTAAGCTTGTGCACAATTACGAAAGGGGTAAACAGATTCGTGGGCGAGCCTCGTCCCCGACCCTCGTCTGGATCTCATGAAACTGTCATCGCGGACGCTCCCACCGGGATTTTTGCATCAGCTAACAAACTTTGTATTTATAATTTTGTTAATGATAATGAGACTTATATTGTAGCTGTCTTGTGTTAGTTCTTGTAGTTTGAAATTGATCTGTTGTTCTACATAATCAAGGACTTTGAGGGACCTTGTAGTCTAAATGAATACCTATTATAACTTGTACCTGACCTTCCAAAATATCAGCTTATCTCGCAGTTTATTGTAGGTTAGACCACGTTAGTCGAAACTACTCGCGGGACCAAGAGGTAAGACAAATAGAACTAGGTACACTGTGAATATGAGTTGTGCGCTCTCACGGGCGAAATCTTTATATAAATTTTCTGAAAATGTTACCTCCAAATACAGTTATATAATAGTACATTGTTCACCGAGAGGAGAAAGTGACCGATTACCGTCGAGGGTGTCGTTTGAAGTCCGAGCCGTAGGCGAGGGTTTTAAAACACCCGAGGTCGGGAATCGCACTTTCTTTCATAGTGCTTTATACTACACCTACGAAGAAAATAAAAAACTAAAACTGAATCCTCAAACAACACACAAATTGAAAATGGCGCCAATGGCGTCTGCAATTTTTACATGGTCTTTTTTCAAATTGTTTATCCTGCCGCCGCAGGGTCGCACTGCCAGCCCGACACCATCCAACACACAGCTAGTGGCCAGTGTCATTTTGCGAACTTGGAAAAAAAACTCACTGTAAAAACTTGTTGGCTTTTGATATTTAGGTTACCGGCGCATAGTCTTACCCAAAATTAAAAAAAGAAAAACCTCGTAAGAAATGGATTTTCATACACTTTTCTCTCCCGCTCAGATGCGTTTTCTCCCCGCATATTTGTTCGATATGCAATGACGTACTTTCTACCGTAAATTTGATAAAGTATCAAGGTACTTTGTTTGTTTTTTATACTACACCAAGCAGGTGTAGTATAAAAAACATTTTATCAATGATTTTGCTTTGAGCTTTCATGGTAGTCCTTTTAAAGGTGTTTTAAAAATGACATGTCAGTTTTTATCATCCGAGCCACATTAGATTGCGAGTATCATCAGAATTTTTATTTTAGGTCAAGATATATAAAACAAAGAGAACATTTTCAACATTTACAAATAAAAAAGTTTATTCTCTTTTTAAATAATGTTACATTATTTTTAATGGTAGTTGATACCTCCTTTTAAGTAAAAAAAAACACAGTTGAAGTATTTTATAAGACATCGCCATTGACTGCGTTATTTTTGAAGCGAATTCGAACCAGCTGTTTTTAAATCTCGCTGATTTCAGTTCATTTATATGCGAAGGCCACTGTTGAATAGTCTTCTAATTAAAAAGAGTCTCCTTTGTCATGCTGATGCGTTGGCTTTGGCTTTATAAGACTGTAGACGCAATCACGTTGCTAAAACCCTTCGAATAAATATTAGAGCTCAAGACCGTCAAGTGTTGCTTTCATGTTCCTTTTTCACTGTTTAATTAAAAACCTCTGGCGTCATAAATGAAGTCTTATTCGAAATCAAGTCTGAGTAGGCAGCATACTTATAAAATAATTGAACTCTTGAGCCAACCGTGCCAAGGGTAAGTCAGATATCGCTACTCTATGAACTATAATGTAGACACGCAAAAAGGGCCCATCAGCGACGAAATTTTAAGGAGGTTAAAATTCGTTCAAAATATAACAAAAAATAAAACAAAACAGAAAGGAACATTCCGTCCGAATTCCCTCACTTTTGCGATAGTCACGAACAATCGACAAATAGGTACTGAATCCAATAATATAAAGTCTTCTTGATCGGATTGAGGACGAGACGTCGCGACCCCGGCTCTATCGCTGTATTGAACTTGACAATATGGGAAATTGACGATATAGGGTATCTGACGAACCTGTTGCCACCGAGTTTTATTAAATAAAAGCGGCTGCCCGCTGCTTTGTTCGCGTATTAGTAGTCATTGTTAACATCACAGTTCAAAGCATTTTACCTTTAATATAGACGATCATGTTTACGACACCGTTTCCGGATTTTTTGCTATAAAAAGTAGCATAATATTCTAAATTACGTTACAAACATATTATTTAAGTTTCATCCGAAAAGGTTCAGTGGTTAGGTTACCCCCAAACAACCAAACATCGGTACTGTCGCTTATATATGCATACTAGCTGAACCCGCGGCTTTGCTCGCGCCAAGGAATTCAAAGTTTCATGCAAACTTTCATCCCTTATTTTATCCCCTTGGGGGTAGAATTGATCAAAATCCTTTCTTAGCGGATGCCTACGTCATAACATCTACCTGCATGCCAAATTTCAGCCCGATCCGTCCAGTGTTTTGGGCTGTGCGTTGATAGATCTATGTCAGTCAGTCACCTTTGAGTTATATATATTTAGATTAGTCAAATCCTTGTTTTTTTTTATACAACTAGCTGACGGAACAAGCAGATGGCCCACCTGATGTTAAGTGGTAACCATCACCTATAAACAAAACATTGCCCCGTAGGTCACGCACAATAGGAACGTGCCCTAAGATGCACTGCCCTGCGTCCATCAACTTGAGGCATACAGATGTTAAACCTCATGTGCCTGTAATCACACCGGCGACCACACTCCGAAACACAGCGTTGCTGCATGGCGGCAGAAAAAGGCGTGGTGGTAGTACTTCCCCGGACGAGCCCTTCACAAAGAGCTCTACTACTCTTCTTATTGTTCTGCAAATGTATAGCGATAGAAAATACATTTGCTTCGTTTATCTAAGAATCGAATCGGCTCTTATTCCGGTTTTTTTTAATATATTTGGAATGGTTTAAAACTAGGATAAGCTATTTCTAAAATTTTCAGTTTCTGAATCTTGTTGCGTAGGTACCTATTATTATTTTTTTATTTTGCTTGGGATGCCAAACTAGCCCTTTTTCCAGTGCAACCAGTTCTTGTTTCAAACTAAAAATTTATATTTTGGCATAAAAAGTATAATTTTACATATTCGGCTGGTTCGTGTGAGTGACAGACACGTATGGTAATAGAGGGTGTGATTTGCGCTCATGAGATTCAATTTCACGTGGTTGTATGATTGACGGGGACATTATGCAGGTGTTCAGGCCCCACATAATTTACTATTTTATCATTCTTTGAGACGTTGCGCTGCCGTTGTCGTTTGTTTCGCAACCGGACTCACTATTCTGTGTTGTCGTGTCCTTTGTAGTTTCTGTAGTACCCCAATAGTAGGTATAGGTATCCCATTATCAGATGAGTCGTAAGTAGAAAATAATAACACGTATCTTGATGCGTGTTCTTATTTCCCTCATTCGTCTCCGTTCTTACGTCCCTTGGGACGGTAGCAGCAGTTCTCAAGTACATAAGGGGCTGACAATCGCCAAATTACTACTCACTTGCACATTTAAATATTTTTGTAGATATAAAATTACTTAGACAAACAAGTTGTCTGCCAGCGTGAAGTCTCAAATTATGTAATTGTCAGTCTAGTAAAAACGCCATCAATAGCAGAGAGAGATTAGACCCATATATCTATATTGATAAATCGAAAGAAGCTTATAGATACACCGAGAGATTCACTAACGAATTGTGAATAGCAAGCAATTGTAGTTGAGAGTTCGCAACAAAGGTGTATAAGAAAATAATGTTTGAATGAAGTGCTATTGTTACGGCTCCTCACAAAGGAACTCACCGCCAGTTCCGTCTTTACCCTGAGGGCACTTGGGGCATGAGTTCAGGTGCCCCCGACTTGGGCGAGGCTCAAAATTACGAAGATAAATAAATATTGTTGTACATTCAACACAGCACCAACCAACCAACCAACCAGATAGCTAAAATAATACATTGTAATACATACCCATAACTAAACCAGGCAGAGAACAAACATCTGTGTTCATACACAAAGCCTCCCATAATGTTATATTTTGACTAAATATAATAATAAAACAAAACAATGTTTTTTTCCAATATTTTTTTTTATTATTGTAATAAAGCCCCCAAGCTCAATACGCCTAACGGCTCTGAAGTCAGCCCTGCTCTCCGCAAAGTGCTCCATGCATTTGGACTACCTACATCTGAAATTAGTTTCGTTTGATGCTGTATTAGTGGGCGGTTTCGTGATTGATTCAAAGATATTCGTTTTTTTTTATCTTCACATGATTATTTCTTCAGAATCCACCATATTTCACGATTATTTCTCAGCTCAGTCAAGATAACGATATAGTAAGTTTGAATTTTATAGGTGGCATTTATATAGTAGGTACCTAACCTCTATGCTAATTGGTGAGTGGTAAATTAATCCTCAATTAAACAAATCTCAGTTGGTGACGCATCTCGTCAGAGTAGCTGGTAAACCCCAATCACTTGGCGAGTGGACTACTGCCCGTTTTATATATTATAAGAATATCTCATAAGGCGCTCCCTCATCAGAAACATTGACTGTACATGTACTTTCACAGTGAATTAAAAAAGTGGGATTAGATTTGAGCCAACATTGCGTGAGGAAAAGCGAGCATTACAGTGCGCAACCCTGTATTGATATAATTTGTTACATTTCATCTGGTTACCCGTCTAGTCAAAAGAATTGCCTGCAGAAAGACTTTTATACAAATACAAAACTTTTAATTTACATAAAAATATCTGCATGCAGTATATGTATCGTAGTAGGTGCAAGTTCATATTGTGCGTACTTGCAAGGTAATGCATTATAATTAAAGGTGATGGTTACCACTAAACATCAGAGTATCTGCTTGTTTTATCAGCAAGTAGTATAAAAAATGCCCGAGTATTGTAACGTAATACTCAAAATTTAATTTTAGTTGCTACAGTACAGGCGAAAGCCCCAGTGAGGGAGCACCTTTAGGTAGCGTCGACCGTCGGGTAATCTTAAATCTCATTGAATAATGTAACAGTGTCAGCATTTTCTTAGTGAGTGCCGTAACGAATTTAGGGGCAAAATACACTCACACAGTTCAGTGGCGTCAGTCATATCACGGCGTGAATGAGCCACCAACATAATTTATAGACCGACCAAATGGCACCAAATCGGCTCACGATTAACCCATGGTATGTTTAAATAAGTCAAGTGGAAGCTATGTAGCACTTTTCCATGTTTCGAGTATCGTAGCTTAGCTTCTCATAGCGTGCAAAGAAAATGTAAAAGCAACGTAAGTGTAACCCAAATTGCTTTCCCGTTCAATGTAGAGAAAAGTAGTGTTACAAGGGCGGGACACTTAGGGCGGTCCGGTTTTCCCAAAAATTTTACAGAAGGTTCCCTAAACAATTTCCGCATTTTTTTCTAAACAATAGGCTTGCTCATCCGCCGAGAAGGATTATGTGAAAATTTCACAAGGAATTTTCGTGTAATTCCGCCGAATGGTTCAATGTGAGTGAAATTCTCTAGAGTTCAATACATTCGAATATCCTTTTGCGATTGGAGTGACACAAAGCGTATTGTTACAGACGAGAGGTTTCTATCTCCAGCCGTTTTGTCACGAGCACTCCCAAACGAGCATTGTCTCCGACAATACAGGAACCGACTAGGTACCGCATGCACTCGCATAATAGCTTTTTATTCATACAAATATTCCTTGTGAAAATCAGGTCAATGCACTGCCGAATCAGAACGAAGTCGGTGCACGTTTAGAATAGAATAGAATAGAATATATGTTTATTTGACGACAACACACAGAAGAAACATACAGACAAGAAAGAACAGAAAAAAAGGCAGTAGGTAGAGAATATACAGTAGGTAGATTAACAAAGACTTAAAAAATAAAGATAGCGTTTCGTAATAACACCCCAAATGGAATCAGGTTATTAGATTGATAAAACTTTGAAAATCTTCTCGTTGTTTGAAGTAGGAGCGTGGTTTTCGAAGTCTCGAGAACTTAAGCCCTTGTGTTAGACATCGCGGGCTAGATATTAGTGAAGATGGAGCGAGGGAATTCAGTGGCGCCGGCCAGACATTACTCACGAGCCAGGTAGGTACACCTCCCTCATGCTCATGAACTTCCGACCGTCTCACTAGTAGGGTTGTCAACCCTACCGGTAAATCTTAACTATCAATGTTTACAATCCTTGTTGACTAGTACAACTAGGTGTGTACTAGGTAAGTGTATTCGTGGGTTCGCCACGCCCTTAAAACTCAACTCGATACGGCGATTGAGGTCCCTGTTATTTTCCAATTCACCCAATCCAATTATTATCGTACTACAAAAAAACTTTGGCAGTTTAAAAATAGAACGTTTGCGAAAGTTCAAGCTACGATTATAAGCTACATTTTAATCTACAAAGAGCAAGAACATTGAGAGAAACATAAAGAATTAACATTGTAGAGTAACAACACCACAGAAAATTGTTTAATGGCTCACTGCCGTCGTAAAACTATATTTCACTGGAGATGGAGACAGATGAGACATCTTGAAAGTAGGCATGTAAACGTTGCCTTCACTTAACTGATCATCATAACACGATACACGCACACAAGCATATACTAGAAATGCTCAGTATTCTATTGTTCATGTTTCATTTAATCAGTGGTGGATTAGGACCGTAATCAGAGTAAGTAAAGTATAAATAATAATTACCTGTCTCCACGTGGACAACAGAGGTCGAGTTTGTCATTTTTTTTTTCATTTAGGTTACAGCTTTGCTTTATGATATAGCTGAAAGTTTTTAAGTAATTAATCATTAAAATAAATCAATATTTATCTGGCCTAGAACCATAATTATAGTAGGTACTCGCATTTTTTTTGCAATTACTGTGATAATAAATACAAATAAGTACATTAAGTTACTTTTAGTGGGAATCAAGTATTATGATAAATTCTGTGAAATGGGAAACGTTCATAAAATATGAAAGTAAGTCCCTAGTCCCTACTGACGGGTAGTACATACTCGTACCAGCACCAATTAACTGTGTGTCGTATCTGTCACGACAACTAATCTGTGGCAGTAGGGTAGAAGAGGTAGAGGACAGTGGCCCTCGTTAAAACTCTGACCGTTCAGTAAATCTTGCGGGTTTACGATTCTACAAAAATTGGGGCAGTTCCCACCATCGGCTCCTTCCGACTATTGTACGGACAGACTATCCGAAGTATTCGCGTAGTTTAGTGCCACTAAATTTATGTTATTACCGTCCCGGCCGTTTTTACTGAGTGTTGGTTTTGTTTCTGCATATCATTTATCTTAACTGCCTACGGTCCACCTCCACCGTCTCATATCTTTTGATTTATATGGAGATGTAGGTAATGTTGACCAAACAAAAGATTTTTTATAAGGGATTTTTGTATAATTAACTAACAAACTTGTGTAACATTTTATAAGTCTCTCGCTATAGTTCTACTGTTGGGTATCCTACTAATATTATAAACGTGAAAGTTTATAAGTATGGATGGATGGATGGATGTTTGTTACTCTTTCACGCCGGAACGGCTAAACGGATCTGGATGAAACTTGGCAGAGAGATACATTATAGTCTGGAATAACACATAGGCTACTTTTATCCTTCTCAAATAAACAATTTTGTATTTTATTTTTTGTATCGCTACTAGTGCAAAATTTTGCTTTATTGTGTCAGGTAAAATCATAAAATAAATGCAGACAGCTTACACCGTATCCAAGAACAAGAATGAATCATTCTAAAATATTTCTAAAAAAGAAAGTAAGAAAAAACATACTATTGTGATGATAACAATGACTATTTTCACAAACCTAAAACAATCTACGAGTATTCGAGCTGTGGGTTCGATTCCCACACATTTGTGGGAATCGAACCCACAACGTAGTTACAGCAAAAAAAGTAGTCACTATAAACTGAGCTGTCAGGACAATATATTTCACTGTAAGATATGATGGTGATAATGAATACTTAATTAAATACAGCCTAAGATAGAAAAGGACCGACGAAAAATTAGGCAATTATAGAAGTGTGTGGAAAGTCCACCAATATTTATTTATATTTATTTATATTTATAGTTACAGAAAAAACTGTCATCTTGTTAGTCAATATTTTTGAAGTACCCGTTAGATAAAGCAAATTGAGATTAATGTTTCTGTAACGCTGAAATGAAACGGGAACTAACTATGAATGCCAAATGAGAATCATACAAAGTCGAAAACATTATGTCATGAACCTTATGTGGAGGGGGTAGGGTTGAAAACTGGTGAGGATGTGATCGGTCTGTTCGTATATTAATCGCAGGGTATTTAGTATTCAGATGAGTGGGGCACCTGTCGCTGTCAGCAATCAGCCGCTGCGGGCATTATTTTATCATTACCCAGACAATATTGCATGATTTTAATACATGAATGTCTACTTGATTACTTACATCAGAGAGATTGCTTGAAGTTATCTTCATCAAAAAGTCGTGTAATTAAATCTTTATAGGTAGGGTATTTGTCGTCTTCTTTAAAATTGCATATTAACTAAAATAAAAGTTTTCCGGCATGTATTATACATACAGCCCTTACAGCTCACTTGTAAGAAGTCTGCCTTCTGCACTATAGGTCGTGCGTTCAATCCTCATGGGAACAAACATTTGTGTGATGAACATTTAGGTTTTATTCTCTGTCTGGTGCTATAAGATATTATAAGTCGTATGTATTTATAAAATAAAAGTAAATATTTGAGATTCACAAAACGCTTAGCTAAACGCTCCCAAACTACGCATAGCTTGTACGATAAAAACCAGATAAGTGAATGAATAGCTACTTATCTTCACAGAGTACAAAAGAAAGTACAGCTATATTTCGATGGAAGATAAACTAGTCTCTAGACCGAAACATTTTAAATCCAAGAATAAACTGCAAAAGTTTGAAAGTATTGGCGTAAACAATGAAAAACAATTTGAAAGCGGGAAATACTGACAGTGCTATCTTGTCTCGAGTTGCGAAGTTGAGATGGCATAAAAATAAGGAGTGGCAGTACTCGTATAAATGCACTCACACGCATTACGCCTGGTATTTCCTGTGGAACGTCTATTCACTGTCGGGCGGCGATGTTTTATTTTGTATCGTGAAGAACTCTCGCTTTATGAAATGTATGAATTCTGCAAGTAATAAGAGCAAAATGGCAATGTTGAAAGATCGTCGGTCGTCGTAGCAGTATTTATCGCTACAACGCGTAGCAATTCTACGGCGTAGCTTTGCTACAAAAATATAATTGTTGTTACAAACATTGTAGATTCGATTTGTATAATGCACAATGTGTATTATATGATAGATTAAAACAGACAATAAGAAAATCTGTGAATCTAAGTATATAATATAAAAATAGCCTCCTAATTCTCTTTTCTGCGTTAAACCTCTCCAACAACACAAACTCTGAATCATTTTATTAATTTATGAGATAATTAACTGTATGATAATGTTTCCTAATCATATCAAACAACTTTCCTTGAATATAAGATATACCTGTTCACTTCAAAACGTAGCACTAATAATCTGTTTTTCTTTGTCGCTTGTTTTTTTTTATTGTAGCAGTATTCCGTGATGTGTCCATAGGGAGCCAGCTAGAGCACGAAATAGCCGACCCCATGCGGGAAACTTTCTAATCTTTAAAGTTTTTCACCAAACCTGGCTCAGACATCCGTCTTACATACGTAGTAGTAGGTCCCCTTTTCCTTCTGACTAGACATACTTGCAGCAAATAAACTATGTATATGCACAAGTTTTTTTGAACAAGTTACTGTGTGTGGAAACCGACCTGTTTTTTTTTACAACTAGCCAATGGAAAAAAGCAGATGCCCCACCCAATGTTAAGTGGTTACCATCACCTTTATACAAAGTATTGCCTCGTAAGTCACGCGCGATAGGAACGTGCCCTACGATGCACTGCCCTGCGTCTATCAACTTAAGGCATACAGATGTTAAGCTTCATGTGCCTGTAATTACATTCTCAACCACAACCACACTCTTCCAACCGAAACACAGCGTTGCTGCTTGGCGGCAGAAAAAGGCGTGGTGGTAGTTACTTCCCCGGACGAGCCCTTCACAAAGAGATATCCTACTCTTCGAGTTCCAGTTACTGTTGTCTTAGCCTTAAAATTCGGTTTGGACAGCCCCTACTCTTGAGATTGGAATTACTCAAACAGTGTTTGCTTAACCTAATAATAACGGGAATCGAAAAAAATACAATGTTTTTGCATTGATAGATGTTCCATTTAAAAGATGGGGGAACATTCGTGATTGATGAGCATTCGTCGGCGGCTTGGATTACATTTGACGAAATATACATAAACTCAAATGCATTAACATTCATGCTGACTCATTCGACGGAAATTATGCCTGTGTGTGCATATCGCTTATTAGGTTATTGATGCCCAGAGTATTTACTTTGCAAAGTTGTAGAACTCAAACTGGTGTGTGTAAGCCATCTAAATATATGGTATTTACAGGTTCATTCTCTGTCATTTTGGGTTTTGTTGAATTTCAGTTTTTTTTTTAACTTAGTAGTCCGTTCCTTAACCACGATCTCGCCTGGTGGTAAGCGACGATGTAGCCAACGCTGGAACAGAACAGTCCAGAAGACACTTATTCACTCTTGCCTTAAACCCAAATTGTAGGAATCAGTTGTTTTGTAACCAACATTACTTGAGGTATGAGTAATGGCCTCAACAAACATTTGGAATTATTGTGATATCCTGATTTGGAATAATTTTGAATAAGCCGCCACTATTTCACTATTCACTACTTTTTATCGACTATCGCAGCAACACAGCTCGGATCATTGGTTTTTTATAAAAAAAATGAATAAGCCAATGGCCCACCTGATGTTGAGTGGTAACCAAACACTTTTAATCACGCTCGATAGGAAAGTCCCCCACAATGCAGATACAGTCCTGCCTCCATCAACTTGAGGCATACAGAATCAGATGTTATGCTTCATGTGCCTGTAATTTTACCGGCAACCATACATCTCAAACCAAAACACAGCAACGCTACTTTGCGGCAAGTAAAGGCATGGTAGTTCTTTCCCTAACGAGCCCTTTACAAAGAACCCAGGAGCCTTATTCACTATGACCATTTGCACCGCGATCACAGCTAAGACAAGGCAGCCGGTGTCATACGGTCAGGGCAAAGTATATCCTATGTCGTAAAGAATAAAGCCCAACATCAAGTTTTGACGTTTCACGGTTTGGGGCAAGGAATCTCCTATTGTCATAGTGAATAAAGCACCAGTAGAGTTCATAAGTTATGCTCAGACAAAACACATAAAGCCAAACCGCCCAACTTATCACTACTTCGTTAGCTTCGCTTTACTACTTGTTCTACTATTACTTTGTTCGCTTCGCTCATGCAATCAATTAGTTGTATCTAAACAAGAACTCTACGTCAGCTTCTCAAAGATACATTCAAAATTATCAACGAAACTCGTTAAACAATCTACCATTTAGCAAAAGCACAAATACAAACAAAGCAAAGCTTCAAATGAGTATGAAACTAAAATATCCAGCTATGTAATAAGTCAAACATCGCGCACGTGTACAATGTAATCAAACCAGCTGGCAGTTGTCATTTAACTCGAGCTAGGTGAGGGAATTACTGAGCATACATCGAACAAGCATTGAAATAAATCAAAATGAAAGATAAATAATATTTTTCCCAAAGTTGTCCCGCAGACGCCGTTTATTGGTTTGTTTGGGTGGAGCTGGCGCCACAGAATTTACCTACCTGCGTTACGATGTTACTTGTAGACTAACATTAGTGGGCAGGTATATTTATGGTCTTCTTTTTCCTTATAAATATATCCTTATAATCAGCACTATCTTGCCCCAAAGTAAGCCAAAGCTTTTGATATGGGAACCAGATAACTGATAAACTACTTATATTATACTTTTTTCTGTAAATACGTACTTATAATATTATATGACACCCAGACAGAGAACAAACAACTATGTTCATAACACAAATGTCTGTTCTCAGTGGGGATCCAGCCCACGGCCTACGGCACAGAAGGCAGAGCTACTACCAACTGAGCTTTGAACGCTGAGTTTGGGGCGAGATAGTGCTGTGTGGAATTTGTGGAAACTCCACCAATATTTTTTCATCTCTTTGCCAAGATGAGACGGCTACTTGCGAAATGTACCTGGCAAGCAGTGAACGTCTGGAGTGATAATGATGACGATTGTCACCTAATTGACTACAGTTTATTTCATGGGTTAAAGGGAGTTTGTTAGACGCAAGCGCACCCACTTTAAATTCAGAGTGGAAATCAGGGTGAAACCAAACACACAAATTAACTTTTATCGATACCGAAAAGCCGTAGAAGTGAATAAAGAAGTTAAATAAAATAAGGTTTTCTTTAGGGTGAGGTGAGTGAGGCGTCCAGAAAGTTCGGCAGGTTGTGCGATAAACATGGATTTATGTGGGCGCCGCTGCCACCGCCATGCTGCCGCCGACTCGGCATAACAAGTTAAAAGCATTGCTACTCGTAGTTTTACGGGAACTGTGCAAGTGTACACCTCAACAAACACGTTGACTCTATCATTACTTGGACAAACAAGGTTTGATAAAGTAGTTTTGTTTAAAAGTTCACTTTGATACCGATTGGTATCATCATTTTGTTGTGAGATGCCACTGTTTTTGCACGAAACGTTTTTTTTGTTTAGTCAGCTTTGAAGCTTTCAAAGGTAGAACACGATCTAGTCCACTCTAAGAGCACATCGTCAAGTTCACTTTTATCAGTGCTGCCAAGTCTTGTCAAAGTCAAAGCCAAATCTACTTTGTCGAAGCAGACTTTGATCGTGTCAATGTGGTTTTAGCTCATAGACCTGCCACCATAGAGTAAGGGCTTGTCCCCCGCAGGTGCGTTCGGCGTTTCCACGTTCCACGTATTGCGTTTTTGCGATATCTGTTTTCAGTACATTTTGTATTAGAACGAACACGAAGTTACCCATTGCTGCGAACATCCAATGCTTCCTACATCCAAACGCGCGTTTTCAGCGCGTTTGGATGTAGGAAAATCCAAACGCGCGTTCTTATCGCGCCTGTGGGGGAGAGTCTTAATACTTTTCTGCCTAAAAATGTTCCAGACTGTCAAAATATCACTTAATATCTGTTGCCTCATTCACTCAAAACAATTGAAATCTATTGTTTAATATATTCTAATAAACATGTAACAATTAGAATCACTCGTAGGTACAATCGAAAATAAATAGATTTATTTTCCTGGAACGCGTAATCTACAGCACCTAATATTATAACTATTAATTAAAACTGTAAGCCCATTTAGCATACTACAACTCGCAAAAAAGAAAAATCGTGATCTTCTAGTAGTTAATGTGTAAATTTCTATAAACATTATTGAAACCACAAATTTAGGATTTATATAATAAACAGATTTTTCATTTCAAAACCAGTTACAGAGACTGCAGTTTGACACAGTTGCTTATTATGTAAATGCTTGTCGAGATTTACGCCACCGAGGTGTTATCTGAGCTGTAAGGAAGTTCTTGTTTTATGTATGAGGCCTTTTCAATTCATTTGAACGATACTCTTGAACCTTTGTCCCTTCCGGGTCAGTTATTTATTGCTGGATGTATCGCGCTAAATCTAGTGTGCGTTCATGAAACTCAATACAAACAATATCGGCCTTTGTCCATCTCGGTTACCTCATTGCTGATTCTCTCTGGAACGGACAAGAATAGGATCTAGATTTTATATTGAAGTGCAGAGAGGTCGAGTTACTGAGAGAAAATATTGAATGTTAAATCATAAATGCATTAAAAAATATAAGGGCATTTTGGAACTTAAAGTCCTTGTTTATGTTTAATTAATATTCTCAGCGTGATACAAACGAGTACAAAAGCGAAGCATCTTATTCAAAGTTTTTAGGGCATAGTTTTCATCAGTCCTATTGTGATTCATAGCGTAGTGCACCTAACTACAAAGCAATATAAAATACTGCGACACAGAACTCTAGCACTATACGTAAATTGATATTCATACCACGTGCGATCGTGAGCGTCGTTCAGCAAAATAGGAAGTGTAATAAAATATTTCTGACTGAAATGTTATAACTTATAACTGAAATAGAGTGCGCGGGTCATAAAATACAAGTTTTACGGATCTCTCGCATAGTTTTGATTTTCGAAAATTATCAAGTGGACCGTGGTTGTTGGATTGGATTTTGATTGTACCGAAATAGTGTGCTAATTTGGTTGCACTTGAAGTAACAACACTGCAAAGCTGGATCAGCAGTGTGCTGACTTGGGTCTCTTGACACGACGTCCTTTTTTCTCATTTAGGTGAAAGTATAACAAAAGCTTAACTAACTGTTCAAGCCTTATTGACTTTACCCCACTTATTCAATAAATAATGCAGGGCAGCCATACAAATTATAGGTCACGTCAACCAAAAAGAACGTTGGAAAACAGTGGAGGGGATGTGTTTACTCATACAAAACACTCGCGCCATCACATCCGCTCCCCCTCCTTCCAGCGTTCTGTTTGCGTGACGCGAGGTGTACGTAATTTACTTGATCTAAAATATCAACGTATCTTTCTGAAAATAAATCTTATCCAGGAACTACAGAAATAAATTCTTTCTGCGTAGCTCTTGTCTTCACTACTTTACTTAGTATTCAGCATTTCAAGTATACGAATGCTTTATTTGAACAGATGGTTACCTATACAATACCTACACATATCGTGAGGTAAGGATTCTCTTCCCCGCCAATATGTTTCAATTTAAACTAAGCCGCTTGTAGATACGAGCTCGCCTCGGAATATCTTTCGATTTCAACTGGATTCGACGATAACAAAAATAATGTTTCTCCTAAAACTACCGCTATAAAAAGGTACATGAATTTCGATTTACATAAAGCATAAACTACCACTATTCATAAATAGCAGTGCGGTTTGGGTAAAGTTGTCGCAATATTGAAATTAGAACAGACAACTATGATAGCGCTTATTACATTGAAATCAGAATCGTTTCAAAATTTCATCGCAAATGCTTGTTGGTAAATATTGGAAAGCAATCAGTAGGCTGATTGCATTGAACATTATTGCTTTTCTAATTTAACTGCAGCTATGTACCTATTTGAGGCACAAAATACCTTCGAATATTTTAGTTTATGGTAATCAAATTACTGTAGATCTAATTCGCTTATTCATGCTTGGGAATTTTTTGCTTTAGGGACTTTTCAGGAAAATTAAAATAGTTGAATCTCATAAGATAGAGGTAATTATCCGTTTCAAATAGATGTTTGCATCTAAATCGAAATGTAACCCAATCCAATGCTTTAACGCTGCACTTCAGTACGGAAATAAAAATTTCACAGTACAAACAAGCAATCAGAGCATTTGCGAACTCGCGCTAAGCAAACACACCCGGCCCGGTCCGTAGGAGTGCTTCTCAAAGACTGCTCTCGACTCTTCCAGTGTATTTTTTTATCCAAATCGTATCAGTATTTTTATAGCACCTTTAAAGGAGAGTTTGAGGACAAAATGGCTGCGCTTCATCTGCAAGCAATGGAAATGTGCGGATTATAATATAATTATGTATAGGTAGTTTCAGTGGTTAGCTTGTAATGGATAAAATAACGGTTATTATACAATAAATGCTGCATAATTCATATCATTTTATTTTATATCAATTTTTTTTTACGGTTTTATGCCGACAGCTATTGGATTATATAGTTATCAAAAAATATTAGCAGGCTAACGCACGCGGGTTTATATCCTCCATCATAAAATAACATTTGTTAGCGCTAAACTCATGTCGTGTTAAAATCTTACCTACTTCGGGCCACTGTCTGTAGCCAATTTATATTTCAAGTAATCTTTAAAATATGAGGATCGAGATTTAAAATTGCTAGAACCCTCTCTTATCCGCACGTTCCTATCGGATTCAAATAAAATCTAGACTCAGACGTACCTTCAAAGGTTGTCCTTTTCTTTGACTAGTCTATAAGAAAGTTTTTTGAGTTATCGAAGTGAATTCGGTGAATCAGTCGAGTAGTGGCTATTCAAGCGTGAAGGTAGAGGATTCACAAAACAAAAACTTGTACACGAACAACTCGAGCTCTGTTTTTCAACTCTATACTTTTCTATCATAAATACTTTGTTTATCAATAGAGTCAACTCTAGGTTTTTTGTTTTAAAAAAGGCGAGTCTATACCTATATGTTTTAAGAACAGCTTATAGACTGTCTAATAAAATGGGGGTAACGTGTAATATTCGACACGGATCTGATTTATTACACACTTCATCGTTCCATAGTTGACAAAAACATGAAAATGAACTTTGTATTTTAATGCAAAAAATAAAAACCGTTTTCCAATAAATTCGGAAACGTAGCTGTATCTAATAGTAACAGATTCCATCGGATACAATTTCAGTGGTGGTGAGCGAGCATCCCTCGGCAATGCGTCAAACGGCAATAACGTATTTTTTTCAATTACGCTGCAATTTCCATGAATCATTTTGTACCGGTGGTGAACATTCTGGCAAGCTCGGTGCGATCGCTGTGGTCTGGGAGTTAGCGTTGAATCTATTCACCACACTATCTTTGTACCTGCGCAACTGGCGACCAACCGCCTACGACGCAAAAGGTAATCTACAATTGGAATGTATTAAGAATGTCTAGGCAGACTCTAAGCAGTCTGTTCGCTGTTTCATTTTGCTTGATTCTGCACCTAGATTCACGATTTAAAAGTAATCCTTGAATAAATATCTTATGACTGACATAAGAAAGTTACCGTCAGATCTCGAGCCACTGACCCAGATAGGAAATATTTGCGCACACCTCGCGAAACGCCAATTCCAGTATATAGATTTGCTTGATTGTATTAGCAGGTAATCAATCTGAATATTGGCACATCGTTTCATATTAATACCGATAGTTGAAGCCTCGGCCACTTTGCATGATTGCCAGGACCTTTGTAATAAATTGATTTACGCTGGAGGATAATTCCAAGTGGCGGTATAATAAAATGGAATTCATTCCACCACTTAAGTTTATTGAAGCTTAATTTTATTAATTTTACCAGTGTTTTATGTGACTCAGACTCGAAAACTAGATTAAATATGAATATATTTATTAAAAATTAGAATAGTTTATTCATAAATTGAGTGAAATTAAGAATTAAGTACTTCAAATAAACTAAGCTCAACAGCATAGGCACTTGTGCTAGTTAATTGAAATATGGATTGAATAACGTTTCGGTGTTTATTGTTAATAAATGTTATTTATATTTATTAAATAACTTATCAAAGTTGATTGGGGTAAAGGACATTTTGTTCCTTCTTTTCTCTGTCTAAGGCACGTGTCCGTCATTCGACTGAAAATCTTTCCATCATCTGAGATGACCTGTTCCACTAAGTTTAACCAGTTGAATTAATTGCACAAAAAAGTTCTAGTTTTGTCAACTTTATTATAACTTTATTATAACACTAGAAACACGTTTTTTTTTAATGGCTAACGCTAACTGAATTTATGACATGAATTAATTAACCGTCTATAACAATTTAGGCCTCAATCTGCGATAAATAAACAAACTTACCTCGAAACAAGATTAAATAAATACAGAAATCATTTTCCAAATTATAAAATTCAAATCCGAGTTGCGGTTACACAGGCGTTATAATTGTAAATAATTTACATAAAATAATGTACCGGTACAGAAGGAAGAAAGAAGCCTAGAATTATACAGCTAGGTAACATTAAGAGGCTGATGACCGCCAAACAAGTTCTTGTTTTTTTTCAACATTTTCGGAAGATATAAAAGCGCTCAATGAAAAATCTAAATCAACAGAACCATCAAAAATACTGCTCCAAAGAAAAAATAGTAACAATTTTTTTTATGGTTTTATTTATCAAACCAATACTAAGGCATTGCCAATAAAATTTAATAGGTCTATGATTTGCCCGTTCTGCGGTCGGCGCTAGTGTGAGCACGCATCCACAGAATCATTTACAGCCTACGTAGCTCAGTTGGTAGTAGCTCTGCCTTCTGCGCCGTAGGTCGTGGGTTCGATTCCCACCGTGAACAAACGTTTGTGTGATGAACACAGATGTTTGTTCTCTGTCTGGGTGTTATATAATATTATAAGTAAGTATTTACAAAAAAAAAATATATATATATAAGTAGTATATCAGCTATCTGGTTCTCATATCACAAGCATAAGCTTAGTTTGGGGCTAGATAGTGCTGTGTGGAAAGTCCACCAATATTTATTTATTTATTTATTTAGCAGAAATGATCGCCAATTCGCTCATTTTTTCGCGTGGATTCAGCTCGCTATGATTGATGATTTTACCTTGTTGACTTGTTACTAGCTCGACTTTATAAATAATGCTGGACAATCCACACAGCACCATCTAGCCCCAAAGTAAGCTACTCAAAGCTTGTATTATGGGTAATAGATAGCTGATATAAATAATACATTATTTACATAGATAGATTTTTTATCATGTAGAATACATCCAGACCAACGGAATAAATTTCTGCAGATCGTACACAAATTTGTTCCGAGGCGAGAATCGAACCCGGAACCCTGAACCTCTGCGTCGCAGGCGGACTCTCGCCCGCTGCGTTCTGAGATCATCGATTTTGTTTCAATTCCTGTTATTAAATCAGTTTCTGTGGCTTTTCACCTTCACTTTTACAATCGACTATTCTGAATGGAAATATTTGTCGATTAAAATCGTCCCGAACTCAAAATCCCAGGAATTTATTAAAACTCTTGGATATTTTAATAGTTGAGAAAGTCCTGTATTGTAGTATCGGTGTCTTACCCAGCTAACCTCTTTTTAAGCTGCGTTATAACTCAGTTCTCTGGAGAAACTTGTTTCATTAAATTTAAATTTAACGTCTGCTTATTAATTCAAAGAAACGGCGTCGTCTCCCCGAATTCCGCCTGAAATGAGAACTTTTTACCATCATTGATACATTTTAACATTTCATTTGCAATGTAACTGTTATTTAGTATCTCAATTTAATTTTGGGTGCCTGTAATATTACTGCTATATTCTTACATTTTGGACCTTGCGGTGGACGTAAGCGCCAATGTAGCGAGATGATGGCATATTTATGTATTAAATTTAGACATTACAACATTATTCTACATGTAATAAAAAATCAATAAATTGCAGCATACAAACGATTTTTTAGCGTAGGCGATGTCGCAATTGCACCTCACGACCAAATTGGGGCAAGTTCTTTATTTTAAGCCGTGATTACATCGCGTTATTTCGCACCGTCGTCGCTTGTTGTCATCAAGTGTCGCGACAATGTCGTCAGGAGCGTTATTCTTTATGACATAGGAGATACTTTGCCCAAACCTTGTGACGTCACAACGTGATCTAAAAGCAAACGCGATTGGATTGGTCATAGTGAATAACGCCCCAGGTCTTTTCCGGTTGCCGACGCTCAGAAATCACGTGTGCAAGCTCGAGGCTAGGTTTCCGTCACAGAGCAACAGTTTTGTATGCTTAAACAGACATGTAGCGTGGCATCGAGGCAAACTGGAGGTGTCGCAGCGGATCTGGGGCAGCCAATTTCCGGAGCTTCCGCGGCGAGTCGCCACGATTAGTGCTGCGATAGATACTCGACATGCATCCTTCCGCCAGATAAAGCAGAAGCGTCGATTTTCAGAACATTGATTGGAGTGGAACTGGCTCGAATTCTCCATAAGCAACGCCAACAGCACAACACAGCATAGTTTTCTTCATCGAGACAAAGATATTTAATATCAATCTTCTCCTTTTAGTCGTGTCACTAGTTTCTTTAGAAACATTGTGGGAAAGGATTTTAAGTGCGCCTCAAGAGGCTCCTTTCGAGCACTTGATACATGTAGAAATTGTAAGGTTCTATACAACATGCCGGTTTCCTCACGATGTTTTCCTTCACCGTTTGAGAGTACTGGCATTGTCCACATAAATTTATGAACAGAAAAACTCATTGGTGCACGACCGGTCCTGAAACCACTACCTTAGGATCAAAAGGCGGGCTACTACTACTTCCACTAGACTCTACTATACTACTTGCTACTATAATGGGAACTTTCACCTCGATTACGTATAATGTAAACGACTGTTTTTGTTTGACCTACGCTTGACAGAGTGTAGCCCGTGGCCAATTACTAAGGCTAAGATATCGATAGTAGATTATGTAATGCGTCAAAACTTCCTGTTGTCCTGTTGACGTGGATAATCACGAAGATAATCATGCATATCTCCCTTCGACAAATTAATAAGGCGGCGTCTATTCATGATTCCTGCCACAGCTCGGGGTGCGGCTAGATCACTAAAGATTTGGCAATAAACAAAAATATTGGTAGACTTTTTACGCAGCCCACACTAAGCAAATCTTGGAATATGGCAATTATTAATAATAATTATTAGTAGGCTGAATATTTTACATTACATATGTATGCAATAAAATAATTATTATTCAGCTTGTTATATAAATATTGAATAAATGCGTGACCGAGCTTTGCTCCGTTGCTTAACCTAAAATACAAGGATTAAGGGTCCGGCGACAGCGGCTCGCAATTTTGAGGTGCGATTGGCTATTATTTAATTTTATTTCATTTCGGGGAAGTTGTTTGAAAGAATAACTCTAAAGTGACACGCATAAATACTGTTCGAACACAAATAATACATTAATATAAGGGAAATGTGCATGAGTCAGAAATCATTTTGGTATTAGGTAAACGTAAGACCAAACATACTAATACCAAAATGATTTCTGATTCGGGCATGTTTCCCTTATATTATTGTATTATTTGTGTTCGAACAGTATTTATGCGTGTCACTTTAGAGTTATTCTTTCAAACAACCTCCCCGAAATTAAATAAAATGAAATAATAGCCAATCGCACCTCGAAATTGCGAGCCGCTGTCGCCGGAGCCTTAAAAACATTTAGCAATAGCAATAGCAAGATAGCGACAGCGACAGGGACAGCGACAGACACTTACCACTAACAGCTTCACGACTTAATACAATACTATATCAAATACTTATTTAATTCATACTTCATAACTTCAGCGATAATATTAAAAAACTAGACTATAGGCTGTGTTGCCAGTAGCTGTACACCGACGCTCCAAACGAGGCGCGGGCACTGGAGCGGTTTCATTAGAGGGCCCATTTGCATGTTATTCATTACCTTCATACGCATGTATATCATTTCGTAGCTCTGGACGTTTTTGATGTTACTGTGTGAAGATTGCATAAATGTAGATTATGTAGCAAGACGCAATATAGCAAGGTTTGAGTTTTCCTGACTAAAACCTTGCTATGATCTGATCTGAAGTATTTTATAACATCAACACAAAACTGTATGATGAAGAATTTCATTTAGATTCATTCGCCTGCAATATGGGATCGGCACACAGGTTTTTAACTCCACTGTATTCTATCAGCCATCATCTCAGTAGTTACTCCTTTCTTAATTAAATTATCTTTTACACAGTTCATCCATAACTTCTTTGGCCTATCTCTGATCTTAGAAAAGATAAAAAGATAAAGATAAAAAATATTTATTGCATAAGTCTTATACACTAATAACATATAAGTAAGGTTTATCTACGTGAGTTTCTTATGTCGTAGGTAAAGACCTTAGGGTAGACAATAAGTTGAGTTCCTCGCTCTAACTAAGCATGAGCTTGTATGTAGAAGCGAGGGCTCTTCTTTTGGCAACAACTAGTTTTAATGAGTAGATTGTAGGTAGGTTCAATACAAATACAATTTATACTAGACTGAAAACCACGGAACGGAGCTTATCATGCAAAAAGAGAAAAAAAAAGTTACTAGATAATTACTAATCTACATAGGGGTGTATAGTAATGTCAATTACAATTTAAAAAGATGGTAATAGAAAATGAGACACAATTCAAAATAAACTATTCCTAAAATAAAATACTAAAATTAACTTAATTGAAGGGTGTGTTACGTACGCCTGTTAGATGATAGTGTAGTGTGAAAGGGAGTGTGCGAGTTAGTGTGTATGTGTGTGTATGTGTGTGTATAGAGGTGGGCTATCCTACTACTACCAGTCTCATAAGAGTCTGGGTATCGTAGGATTAGCCCACTTGTGTGTTGTTGTGAAGGATAGTGTTAGGGAATGCAGATGTGTGTGTATAGAGGTGGGCTATCCTACTACTACCAGTCTCATAAGAGTCTGGGTATCGTAGGATTAGCCCACTTGTGTGTTGTTGTGAAGGATAGTGTTAGGGAATGCAGAGATAGGAGGGAGAGGGGTAAGGTAACATTTGTATTAGGAACACATCTTTAATAATTTATACCATTTTCCGAAGCAGTTCCTCTGTTTGGTTGTATGTTAGAGATTGTAAGTGCTTGGTGACTCTGAATTTGCACTCGGTGGTCAATAGATCGTGAATTTGAATTATTTTATTTATTTTATTGTACAGGTATGGGGCTAAAAAGGAGCTGTGTTTCTGTGCAAATGTCGTCCTGCACTTTTTAATTTCGAAAATTTTGTCTCTAAGCCTACTTGAATTTTTTGCTGTCGTAGGAAGGAGGTGTTGTTTTATAAGGGTCTGTTGAATAAATATTTGTCTGCAAGTAAGAATTTTGCATTCTAAGTAAAGCTGTGTGGTTGGGTAGATGTACGGGTGCGAGAGGGCTACTTTAAGAACAGCTTAAAAGTAAACTTAAAAGTGAAAAAAAATTAATAAATTCCATTTGACTTTGAATTTTTGTCGTGCCAAAAGTGAACTATAATTTTGAAATTTATATCTGTTCTAAATGATTTTATTAATCTTTGTGCAAGTGACTGTAATAGTGACGATATCCACAGATGGGACTTTAATTATTTCTCCAGATAAGGTTTTGTGTAGAAAATGTTTTGCAATAATATCATGATCACATTTTTGGAGCATATTTCGATAACTTATCCACTATTGCTCCCACGAGTAGCAAGCTATGCTTTCGCTTCGGTACTCCAGATAAAAAATAACTGCCACCCGTATTGTCCGCGATAGTCGTTAGAGATTAAAAAATGTATCTGTGTCATCATAAGACGACATAGATACTTTTTTATTTAGATTAGCATAAGCTCGTTTACCTAAAATGCTGAAGACCGGCGCTTACCGGTATATATATTAACAATCGCAGCGAAAATCTTTCACAAATTGGGAGCAATAAATTTATATACAAATACTGTTTATATACCCACTTTTATCTATAAATACCCTTATTGGGATGGAGCTGTCTCCTGACTTACAGGTCACAGATTCAGATTTCTGTTGATAAATACAGCCTGCTGAAAAATTTTCTTAGTTACATATTGAACTATAACATAACACAATAATCATTTCTTGTTTATAAAACAATATCCAGCAGCAGATTTTAGCGCAGTCACGGGCAATCTGCTTTTACGTACAAACGTGGCCGTGAAGTGCAAAATTAGAGGCATAACTTCGCGGCTTGGCAGTCTGTTTGTAAATGCGGTCTCTCTGGGAACGACGGAGCACAGAAGCCCCCGTAAACAAAAGGCTCTCCTCGCACTTTTATAATTTACTTAGGTATCTACTTCCTTTTTGCTTTTTGAATTTTGTTTTTTTACAATTCCCCCTTTTTTGGAGAGCTGTTATCGCGAACTCACCGTTACTGCCTTCATTTTGTGTTCTATTCAAATCAGTTTTGATGTGGGCCGCCTCCACGGTTTCGACAGATACGAATACACCGGAGATGCTGTGAGGCGTCTTTTAAATGCTTACAATATTAGAAGAGGCTTCTTTTACTGTACACTACGCCGGCCATTGTAGTGATCACCAATAATATCAAAGCGGGCTTTTACCTTGTAAAGTTGAATTTCGTGAAATACCAGTAATAACTTTAATGGCTATTCGGAGCGGCTGTCGTCAGGGAAACTTTGAAAGTGCTAACTCGCCGGCCGTCTGGTTTAAGTTATTAATAAAATGAATGGTCTAACCTATGTATGTTTAACTTTGTTCCCGGGAGAAATTTCGACATTGTTGTATGTAACAGACGTTTAAGATTGTTAAAAACTTCCTGCCAAATAGGTATTTAACTCTCAATAATAATGCTTTTTGAAATCTAGAAGGCATTCTTCGGATTATAAGTCGACCTTTTGTTCTTGCCGCGTATATCAGGAGCAATTTTCTTTTCTCTCTATTTTTTAAACACGCTGGCTTCCCTCTGGCCGTAATTTTTCTCCTCACCAATTACTTTGTTTCTGCACCAGAGAGGTATTGCTTCAGAGAACGCTCTCAGTATTTTTCAATATTCGGTTTCCTTTATGTTTCTAACATTTCCAGGTTGGATACTTCGAGTAAAATGCTAGATAGTTTTAGTTATAAAAAAACTTGAATTCAATATCGTTGCAAAGCAATGAAAGTAAAATCACGAATTGGTAAAAAAAACTATAGTGCGTTTCAGGGGCTAATCTGGACAGCGCGAGGAAACTAATCAGTCAATCTCAGCAGCGGTACCTATAATAGGCGAAGTGAATCTGCAAAATGATGGCTTCCCGTATAATTAATTACCTAAACTTCAATAGCTCGGCCAACAAAAGACGATTGTTTGCTCTCTGCGCCGTTGAATCGATGTGGACCCTAAAATCCGGATAATCTGGCCTTTTGTATCTGTTTTATGAAAGAAATAAAGTTTTTATTTCCTTTTGAATTAGCTGCTTCGTCGGCGAATCTTGTCGGAACATAATTTTACACCCGTGACGCGGATGCTTTTTGTTTGATTTCAGAAAATGATTAGCGCCGTTCCGAGTTCTATTTCAAAGCTTCAAGCATACGCCCGAGGTGAATTTTAGACATTACTTTCGTTGCAAGCAAACAAGCTATAATAATTGAACTGAACAGTAGTCGGCCAAAGAACAAGCAGATGGCCCACCTGATGTTAAGTGGTAAGCATCGCCTATAACACAGCATTGCCTTGTAAGTCACGCACGATAGGAACGTGCCTTACGATGCCCCTCTGCGTCCATCAACTTGAGGCATACAGATGTTGAGCCTCATGTGCCTGTAAATACACCGGCAACCACACTCTTCAAATCGAAAAACAGCAGTTTGGCGGCAGAAAAAATCTTTATTTAGTATTTAACATTTAATTTTTGCCTCAACAACAAGAAACTTGTCAAAAACAAAGTCAAATACAAAATTTTTCCGTTGCCAGTATAATTTATAATAAGAATTTTTTGTCTTATAACAGTATCAGAGCAATCCGTGGAAAACAGTCACTTTGTTGTGCAAAGCTAAAAGACTGGTCTGCAGATAACGGGCTGAGCACAATAGGCCGCCCCCGCCTGCCTTCCGCCAAATATGAACTCTCATTGTCTACTTAATTACAACGGGTGTCTTTGAGATATGGCTGGTACATATTCAGGGGCTGTCACACACATTTAATATTTTATCGTATATAAGAGGAATAGGAGGAATGTATTCTCTGGAAGGCAATCATTGCGAGTTTTGTGGATGTACACGTGTCAATTGAATAGGGAGCTTATTGCGTGTTGACGGAAAACGTGCGGCTATTGAACTGTGGCCGAAAGTCCATACCTGCTAGCTATACCAAACCAACCTGTTATAAACAAAGCTCTCAACCGCAGTTAGTTTTCATCCAGCGACGATGGGCTTGCAGCCTGTCACGTGATATAACAACTACCTGTATACTATACTAAATGTAGGTTTATGTGGAATGTAATACCTATTTGGATGTACCTACCGCTGACTACCCTACTTTAGAAATCCACAGTTAGTTAACTAACTCATTGGCCATTCCATAAAATAAATATTATAAATGTAACGCCGAATATACAAGGTTATCCTAGTTACACGCAGGAAACTAAATTTTCCTTGACTTTTGTCGGACGCAATCCCGGAAACTGCTAGTATTTTATAAATTATTCTCGGTTTTTCACTTAACCAACCAAATACGACCGCGGCTGGCAATAAAAATACAGCTCTCCATTATTAAACAAGTTGAATTTATTTTTAACAATTATTTCGTATCAAGCGCGCTTAAACACGAAATGTCTGCAGTAAAAAAGTACAACTAGGTACCGTAATATCGAAAACGAATAAACCGAAGTGTCAACGAATATAGTACCTAGCTCATAAAACGAAACGCATGTTATCGCAAATAAAAACAATAGGTAATGCGAAAGGGTAGCACAATGTTTAATTTCGGATAACACATGCACAAGAATCCGAGTGCCCGCAGATAAAATATTATGATCCTGCCTAATAAAAATAAAAGGTTCGCGATAACAATAATTTTAAATTAGATCAATTTAGGACGATAACGGCTCCAGTTATTATTTCCATAGCGGCGATAAACCTTGTAAATGGTTTTCCAAACGTCCCGGGCTGTGCGGCGAGCCTTTTTATTAGGGTATTTGTCAAGATATTCCTTCGCTAAGAGGGACTATAATCGAACATTTTACGTTTGGTTACCATGCACCGTCTGTTCTAGTCTATGTCATGTTAATGGGGATTTTTTTATTTTTCCCTTGTTCTTCTGACTAAAATCTCAATGTTGCCGACGTCGAAGCAAAACGGAACCTCTTCTGGATGATTGCTACCCCACGAATGTATGGGGTAGCAATTATGCTGAGACGGGACCTATTTGGCCCACACAACACAGATTAGATACTATTTTTTTCAGTTTTACTGACTGTTCTGGCCCACTAAGACGTTCCCGAACGCATAAAATCATAAAATCAAGAGGAAGAAGAAGATTACGCCTCATGCACCCTTGGCAAAAGACACTCGCTCCATTTTTGGACAAACATAATTACGGGAAGATGGAGGAATGCCGATCACCTGAGAGACAAATGCTCTATTTGTTTTTTTATTTGTCTTAAGTTAGTTTTGAGGTTTAGAGACTCTGCCTGCTCAACCATTACAACATTTTAATGAGTTATTGGAGTGCGCGGTATTACCCGACACGATCGCCATTACCCCTGCTTCCCCTACTATAAAACCTTTTACCATAATTTCGAATAAACCTGCAAATGTAACAAAAGCAAGACTTTGGAATCCATACCTAATCATCGCCCACCGAATTACACACAACAATTTTGTGACCCCGACGTGATATTTGGACACCACGGGAGGCTAAGGAACCTTCAGGAGAGGTGAAACAATCCAGGAGCCGAAGGAAGTTAGCCCCATTCCCAACCATCCTTATCCTTATTATTCAACTTTTAATTTTTTTTAATTGTAAACCTAGACAATAAGCTGCTACATAAATAAATTTCATTTCATTTCAACTTTGCTTCTGTTGTGTAATTTATTCAAGGTTGCCTGGAAGAGATCGCTCTCAGCGATAAAGTCAACCGTTGTTTTACCTAATTGTATGCTTTTACCCTGTACTATGTTTCTGTGTGGTGAACAATACCGAGTTATCTATCTTTATATCTTTAGTCGATTTTTTGTACATCGTTTGCAGTGGGCCGAAACACCGACCTTTTGTTTATGCACCTGCGAGTTGCGCCCCGCGGATTCATCCGCGCAGATTTAGGTATATCCCGGTATTTCCACGGAATAAAAAGTAGCCTATGTGCTTTCCAGACTATGAACTATCTCTCTGCCAAGTTTCATCCAGATCCGTTCAGCCGTTCCGGCGTGAATGAGTAACAAACATCCATCCATACTACAAACTTTCGCGTTTATAATACTTGTTAGGATTGAAGCATAATAATATGATGTTTACTAGCCTTTAAAGTTAGAAACGTTTCCAAATATTGATATAAAATAGATCAATAATAAATCATGTTATTTAAATATTTAAGTGAGTTTTTTTTTATTTTTAGCTAAGTTTGACGGTTGCCTGCGTCCTAAGTCAAATTCAGAGTCATTGTGCCATTTTAGATGAGTAGGCGGTAAATACACACTTAGCCCCAGAAGTTCCACTGAATTAGATCAAGAGTCTTTGAGCCTTTGTTTTTGCAGAGTAATCATATTATATCAGGCAATTCGCAAAGAATGTTTTCTTGTTTTGGTGTAATTTAAAGTTCACAGTAATTTTTTAAGCTGGGATCTGACCAACGTTACGTTAAGGGTGGGTCCCTTATATTTATTTATTTAGATTTACCGACAATAGGTACGCAACGTGCTTTTTAATAAAGAACACAATAAATTATGGTGTGTTAATCTTTAGGATCAACAAATTTCTTACCATATACTTTGCTCAATTTAAAGGCACTAAAAAAATCCTTTCAGAACTCTTACTTGAATACTAGCATAAGATCTAAAGGGGGTCAAAGGTACATCCAAATATTTCATTTGTCACATATAGGTTCGGGACAGGTAAAGAAAAGCATGGTCAGAAAACCAGTAAGTAATATCTAGGTGAAAAACATGGTCATCTAATGAGAGTAGCCTAAAAAAAATAGTAAAAATTGCTTATGCCAACAGATGTCAGAAAGAGTAACATTTTTCCGTTTAAGTTTTTCATTGCCTGAAAACCGGATAAAAAACATTTTCTAAGATTGAAAAAAACCCCAAATATTTCATGTAAATCATTAGAGCTGTTTCCGAGATTCAGATTATATAATTTTTACAAACAATACAAGAATTAATCGTTTATGTACTCAATTCTAACAACAGCGGTGTGGGCTCAAAACTTGGGCGTATCTCTCATGGCTAAAAACCAAGTGTCGTCAGAAAAGGATGTATGGTCTTAGGTACCTACCGTGTACCTACCTAACACAATTATGGTTGACTGACGACGGTGCCCGCACAGAAATTGTAAATGTATAATTGTCTAAAGTGCTACTGTGGTGACAGAACTCGGTACGCTTTGTAAAGGCACAGAATACCTAATAATGTAAGTTACAGCGGCTAGGAGCACAGTAATGCCAGTGGACTGTGCACAGAAGACGTGAAAACACCCCAATGTTTGTAGAGCAATAACACGCCCGGCTCACGAGCGATTACATTGCTATACGTGACTGTGGACGCAAATTTGCATGTTTAATGAAATCATCGTATGTACCTACATCATAAATCAATGATGTACGTGGTAGACGGTAATTGGACCACTAAATCCGTGCTTGTTTATGTATTCCAAACTAATTACGGGCATCGTAATCGACAGATAAGATACACACAGCCCAGAGTGTCGAACCAGGCAGCCACAAGGAACGAGAAATTTATAAAACTGAAACATCTTCACGACTTTGATCCCCGTATATATCCCCTCAGATCTCTTAGACAAAATCAAAAACAAACGGCCTTTATTCAGTACAATCACAAGGATCACTTTGAAACGTCTTATTATGATAAGAATCTACCGCCAGTTTGATGCGACCAAAGCTTATAAGAACTGGCAAGAAACTAAGTTTGGTTCCTAGCGTTTTCTTGTACTATGATCCTTTTACAAAATAATGGTACTTACCTAATTAATTGTTTATTTAAAAATGAGTTCGAGCATAGTGCAGCCCAAGCTTTTTTGACATCTACATTTAGTACCAAGTACCTAAAACTCCAAATTCTTTGAGAACTTAAGAGAGGTAGTCAGAGGTACGTCCTTTATTCATTTGGCACACAGATACCCACATTTTGCAGTAGTTTGTGCAAACGGTAAGAGATCTGAGAGGACATCTACCGTGCCTGGAGATGAAAGACGTGAAGTTGCTTTAGTATTTCAGTTTCGATACGATGAAAATAGTAAAATTTTAATTATTCAATACAATGCATGTATAATAAAAAATATGAGTATATAATGTATTAAATATATCAGTCATCTAGTACCCATAACACAAGCTTTGAGTAGCTTACTTTGGGGCTGATGATGCTGTGTGCATTGTCCAGCATTAAAAAAAAAGTGTAAGCTTTAAATTGTCATGTTTCATTAACCTCGCAGTCCTTTCTCGCTAGGTTTTTGCTATCACCTATTGAATTTATTTTATTTTTATTTTATTTATTGAATAAAATCCACAGCTCTTTGTATTATATAAGTAACATAATGAATGTAGCTGAAAGCCAATAACGGATTAACATTTTTAAAGTTAAATAATAATATAAAACGACTATCACTAAATTAATTGATAACATAGGTACTAATAACATGACTGTATTGAAAGTGTGTGTATTGAGTGTGAATGTATGAATTTATATCTACGAAAATAAGTTTAGTATGAAATATTAACTTTCTTCCCTTATCCTTTTATTAAATGGCATTTTTTTCCATTTCACTTTGCCATCAAAGAACATTCTTTGATGGCAACCTTTAAAATGCTCCACAAAACAATGAAAAGGTTGAGGGCATTTGGCGCTTCCCGCGTTTCTGCATTTTTTATGCCCCTGAGAGAACCGGGTCCCAAGCCTTTAGCCTAGGCCTAGGATTTTTTTACAACCTGACCCTAGTACTCTTTTAAAAATCAGCTAGGTATACTATAAATCAGCATTTTTTTTAAACGGCGATCTTGAATAAAGCAGCTGGCACCGCATTTTGTTTGTACGAGCCAGCAGCGCTTGGTGTTTCGATCGGGAAGCAATAAATATGACCGGCGGAGGCTCAAGTTAGCGCACTTCCGGCGTCGACCACGCCGCCCTAATATTTAGTATTCTTTGACCACGCTCTGCACACAATTTGAAAGCTCTTGAAAAATACAACCACACAGCAAACATTCATTTTTAAATTTAATTAACTAGTAAAGTTACCAACTTTTAATTGAATCTACGGTGCAGTTTTGCAGCTTGTTATTATCGAGATCAAATATCGTAATCGAGTTTGGATTGTTTTGAAACTCATTTCGTATAAGATATTTCAATGTCGATATGAATAATTAATATAGCGAACTCTACGGCTAACTACAAATAAATGTAACTGTAGATCCCTGAGCCAAGATAGAAAAATCGGCGGACTACTAGCTATTATATTAACTCCTGTTATTTTTATGCGCAAGTACGTGTGATTGCTAGCGCCAAAACAACATACCCAAAGCTAGCGGTTCAATCATCCTTCCAGCATTTAAGTTCCCGTTTCTGAGCCGTAATAAATTCAAAATAGCGCTAAGGCGTGATAAATGTTGCCTTTACATTATACGCGTCGAGTCTTAGCGAGTCTAAGGCCGACATTTCACATGCATCAAAATCGCAAATCGGCTTACACCGAGTGCGGTGCATCAACCCGCTGGGCCGGATAAGGCAGGTGCAAGGCTATGATAACTGGCACGATGTTGGCCCAGCATAAATCATCCGGCGACCGGATCGACTGCACTTACCGCACCGTACTGTTTACCGTCAATACTCGCTACCAGATTGCCGCTGTACCTTGATGCGACTGCGATGTAAATGCAGATTCGCAGTGTTGGTTCCGTTCCGTGACCGAACGTTTTACGAGCCGGCTTGTTCGCATTTCGGTGCCTAATGTATGGTAATGATATACGGCAGTAAATATAGGTTAACGCTAGGTTACAATCAATCTTGTGCAACTGAGCCTCTGGTTTCGACGAACTTGTTTGGAAGTTTATTTAGGTCTCTATCGCATCAAAGGATGCGGACGTTGACTTTGCATTGTGTGTTTGCCACTCAACTAACACAACGCACTGGAAAGGAGAGCTTAGTTAGAGGATACTAAAAATATGTAAATTATGAAAATTTCCTGCCCAATGCATCCGGCTTTGTAATTTCAAGGAAACTAACCACAGGTCAAAATATATTTCCAACTTTCATTATATTCAAAGTATAAACATGCATCCCTGCTTAGATTCGTACGTACTTGTAATGCGCTCTCGAAAACGAGCCTCCATCACATAAACAAGAACTTGCTCCTCGTTTGTGAATTCAGTAACCATCAACTAAATGCGGAACAATTTTCATTTGAGGCAAACTTTAGCACAGTGGTGGATCCGAAACAACAAAATAAATAGTCGCATACCTACATAGTTAATGGCCTGGCGGGCGGTACGTGGAACATTAAATGCCGAATCACAATCGCCAGCTGCGTCCGAGTCCGGCATCAGCACATTAACGTGGGGACGTGATACAGTAAAGAGATGGTCTAAAGAAAGTTGGGCCAAGCCGGTCGGATTACGGCCTCCGAATGAAAACGGTCGCTAATGAGCAACGCAGTTAATTGCCGCGAGGGTGAGAACCATACCTCTAGACTGGAGTCGCCTCACTCCATTAAAAAAACACGCAGCCTGCTCTGAAAATAAAATTTAATCATGTTATTCGATCCTTTCATTCTCGTGTTATTTATTCCCCCCCGACCCCTCTCGACCCTCGTTTACCTCCTGCCCTGAACCTTGCATTTAACCGGGATAAAAGCCTATGTGCTATTCCAGACTATAATATATATCTGTGCCAAATTTCATCCAGATCCGTACAGCCGTTCTGGTGTAACAATCATCCAAACTTTCACATTTATGATATTAGTGTGATTGAATTAATATTTTTTCATCACACCATCTCGGAAAGAGTAATTTTGCTCTTCAATATCTGAGTGCAAAAGCCGTTTTTATTCTCTAGAGGATAAAGTAAATTGAATTTAGAACATCGTGTGCACTAAGTTTGTGAATTAAAAAAAAAACATTAAACCTATTTACTGCTACCTCTATGGTGCCGAATATATCATACAACTTTTTTTTAATTTGTTAAAAACTCAGACTCGGAACCTTCTTGGTGTTCTTTTTTCAATTTGCTTTGTACGCGGTTCTTTACGCGGCATTTTTTCACGTCATTGTTAAACCTTATATTAAAAACAAGAAACTTGAAAACAAGTGAAAAATGTAGTAGTTAATACCTAAACTGAAATAAAAGTACCTATCTTGTGATTGTAAACTTTTTTTTGCATTTAGTCATTTCCTCGCTGAGGTGGAATGAAAAGTTACGTGTTGCACTCGAGTGCAAAGATTTTTCACCTCGTGCTCTTTTGATTCCCTCGCTAACGCTCAGGATTCTAATATTGAATCACTCGCTGCGCTCGTGATTAAATTTTAGAATCCTTCGCTTGCTCGGTCATCAAAATTGAACACGCGGTTAAAAAGCAACTTTGCACTCTTGTATAACAAATAACTATTTTTATTTAACACACACATTATTGCACAAATATACACAATTAAGGTTAAGCTATTACTTACATACGCCGCGCAGCGGTGCGCGTTGTTTCCTCCATTATTAGACACCGTCCGTCTTATTATAAAAATGTGAGTTAGACTAGGCTTAAGCCAGGACTAACTGGTCCGTGGTCTAACTTTGATACCGAAGTTGGTCCCTGCTCTATAGAAAAATCAAAGACTTAGACCAGACGTTATTATAAAACGGAGTTTATCCCCTAAACCACGCTTTAAAGATAAACCCGAACGACCGCTAGTTTAAGTATGGTCTAACTAATAAAAATCTCATTTTGCCAAATTTTATTTGGTCTCCCACATAAGTTTATTCAATAAAACAACTTGTAGCACTGCATTATCCAACATACATTTCAAACTCTAGATTCCGATCTAAATTTGAAATGTCAAAACGCATGGGTTGCCACGAATTTGTCAATATCAAGTTGATAACGAGATTTAAAACAAAAAGGCGGAGATCTGAGTCAAGAAGAGAAACTAAAAATTGATTCGTTAAAACGAAAGACGAGGTAGTATGCGCATATGACTTTAGCCTGCGGCAAGAGAGTACAGTTATACCAACTTATCGTAGGTTATCTATATATATTGGCCATTTATGCACAAGCGGCTAACTTCAGACCGGCTCAGATAAGTTGGTGATTCCAAAATGAATGAACGATTGATTGCCATAATTTGTTATAGTCTGTGGATATTTGTTGAATGATTATGTTCTGTGATGATGAATCATGGACTATCTCAGGTTTTATGTAGTCTTCGACTAAAGTGTCTTTTGTAATACGAAAATGATAAACCTGAGATGATCCTACATTTATGAGATAAACCAGGTTTAAGTTGTTTATAATAAGAAAACGTGACTTGAGCTAGGTTTAAACCCAGGTTTGATTTGTTTATAATAAGGCTGCGTACGTCAGTCTTGTCGTTGTCTACCTTTTACAGCTTTATTTCATCGTATAGTCAAGTATCCGTAATATTAACCTGGGCCTTAATAAATACCTATGTACCTACCACAGAGTGGTATATGAAATCGCCATATCGAAACCCAATTAGTTTTAGCAAGTTTTGTTACCTATTTTATTTGTTTTAGAGTTTCATAAATCAATTAATTTTGTATTTTATCATCTGAGCACTTCCATACAATTATTAGCGGCGGTATTGGTATTAGGTACGTGTTTACTTATGCGTGTGCGAGGTGAGATTCTGAAGATGATATTAATGTAATTGTGATAAACCACAAACAACCCAATTTCGGAGAATAATGATGAAAAGGTTCAGAAAAAAAAAATTGTTCTCATATAATACTTATTTTGCTATTTAGCAAGAATTAGCGAGAAACATTGATTGATGTACCGCACGCAGCGAATCGTAGATTTTTGTACGCGTAGCATGCCTTAGTTTAGTCGTTGTTCGTAGCTCATTCGTAGCTCCGTAGCACGCTCGTAGCTTTTTTCGTAACACAAAGTTGAAAAATGTACTACGGTAAACATTATTTTACCACGTCTTTACAGACACACCCACTCACTACCATAACATTTATAACTTTTCTGTGGTACCATACTATTAACTTTGAGGGATAGCTGGAAACTGATAAGAACACAATGGCAGTTGAAAGAAACTTCCAAATGAATTAAATAAAATAGAACAGGGATAGAAAACGTAATATTATATCAACGCTAGTCATAAATACCAACTTCGTGCAATATTGCAGATAGATTATAGATATAGGTAAATATGTGTTATCGTGTCCCGTGTTGTTTAGAAGAGATAAGACCACCCATGTAAGTCACTAGGTGTGAACTTCTTTGTTTTTAATGTGTCCTTAAGTGTCCTTGTGGTTGTAATAAAAAGTTTTCTATTCATCAAATCTATGTGTGCATAATTTATTTATTTATGAACAAAATGCACAGCTCTTAAAATACATACAGCCAATAACGGATTTACATTATTAAAACAAGAAATAGGTAACACAGTTTTTTTTTTACTAGATTTACCTACTTTTATGTCTTGTAATGTACGTAAAATTTTGTTCTCAAACTGGTTCTCATGTAAGTGAATTATTGGAATTCTGTATAAGAAATAAAGATTTATAAACCTAAAAGTTGACGATAGCTAAGTACCTCTCAATATTAAGGACTTATTCAGTTGAATACTGACAAAAATAAAGGCAACAAGCTTTTAAAAAAAAATGTTTTAAGCACACTTTGTTATAATAATATGCAAACGTAGGTACTATACATCTGTGTTTTTAAGTAAAACGTAATAAATAAGAATAATAATGTAAGAAGTATGGTATGTTTGAGGCCTTGTGCCAAGCCGAGGAAGAACTCTCACCTTCACCTTAGCATCAGTCGTTATGGATTTGCCATTAGCTATTAGCCATTAGCTATTAGCCCTTATATATAAAAAATACCCAGTAGGTACCTATTCCCACACCCAGAAGCTCGCGACGCTAGTTAGGTTCTCTCCCATTTTTACAGCAAAACTCCCAACAAGAAACGATAATGACCGAGCAAAATGTTTACGTAAGAAATTGGCATCCTTGGTCATGTTTGGCAAATAAGCCCTACGGCCGACAGACCCTGCGTGTGACAGGAAATCTAATAACCCTTGAACGAGTCCGACGTATAAATTCTTACTGAATCGCCTCGCTTGTCCCTTTTCAGGCTCCCATGTTAGGCCGCATTTACTAAGAAAGCAGGATACCAAAGAGATCTAAGGGCACCGATAGAAAAGCTTGCTTATAGTTCGCGTCAACCAAAAATAACGCTGGAAAACAGTGGAGGGATGTATTTGCGCATACAAAACACTCGCGCCATCACACCCCCTACCCCTCCTTTCGGTGTTCTTTTTGCGTGACGCGACTTATACCAATTAAATTCTATAGAGTGAAATAGGAACTAACAGTAGGAACTATTAGGAACCAAGCCGTAGGTACATAATTAGTTTTGCCTGTTATATTTTTGACATACGATTAAATAAAATAATTAGTTGCCAGTTCTCGCGGCTTGATCTATAAAATTCAATTGAACATAACTTACAACTTTGATTTATCTTAGAAATTAATTTATATAATTATATAGTAACCATTATTGGTATTATTGTTGATCATTTGTTAAATGATCATTACTATTATTAAATTTTCGTAATATTTCGTTATTCGTAACGTTTGAACACATTTTGCGTGCTGAAAACTCACGAGGCGTAGCGTTATATTATCTTGGCTCACGAGTCTCCATACAAAAAGGCCCTGATCGACAAGTTAGTAGAACCGCGGTCCTATAAACGGCGGTGTCAGACCCTAGACCACCGGTGCACAAGACCTAATGTGACTCTCGCTCGCACATTTTGATTTATTGAAGGATATAAAATAACTGAACCCTGTTTACTTTTCTAGCTCTCGTACTTAAGCAAACTTTTGAGTAGAAAAACTTGCATCGATCAAAATGAATGTTTTACCAAACTGTGTGCAATGTGATTGCACACAAAATGGTTGTTTGCGATTTTTCAAAATTAATTAGGCTTAGTGATTTTATATCTTTCAAAATGTCGAATCGTGCGAGCGAGAGGTACATTAGGTGTTGCCAACGCCTTAATAGATAGATATTTATTTTTTCTCTGTGGTGCAATTATAGCACGTAGGCGGGCCGGTTCGTAGGTACCTACTTACCTAATTACCGACAAGCAGGCCGCGATAACCTGCTTTCTGTAAAAATTGATTCACTATGAGTTCTCGATTATGTACGCTGGTAGAATTCCTATAAAGGTTATCTTTACGGTATATTTTTCTGAGGTGCTTTGGGTCTTGAATGTTATTAGTAGAGGTACTTTTTTATCGTTATTACAACGAATAGGCTAATAGTAACTTTTCGATGTAAATGATGGGAGCTTTGAGGCGATACTAATTCCATAATTATGATAATGGGCAAGTAGGTAAATGGTCCGCTCCAACATACCCCAGTTTATCCTTATATGCTAAAACAAACACAGACAATGTTTTTTGGGGTGAGGAAGCTAAACAAATGTAGGTATCTTTGATTGTACCTACCTGTATTAAAATTATTAACAACTTACCTAAGGTACCTAGGTACATGTCATGTGTAGTTACATGCATCCACACTAAAATTTAGGGTAGGTGCCTGACTGACTGCTTATGTTAGACTGATAGACAATACTATTAGCATAAGTCCTCCTAGCACTACATTGCTTTGTGTGAAAGTTTTTAATTATTAGATAAATAAATATGTTCCTAGGGTTTGTAGGTACCTACCTATATACTTATACATTATTTATATGAGCGAGTCACGCTTACCCACTTGGTCGTGTAGTTACCTACCTAGGTACCTACCCAGATAGTTAGCTACGAACCTAGTAGAACTTTTTCAAAATCAATTCAATTTATAACTGTATAACATTACAGACCTAGATATATCGGTTTAGATAAAACAAGTATTCAAATTCCTTAATCCACCAACAACAACCGACTACTTCCTTGCTGCTTCACTTCGGTCATTACCTATTTTACTTACCTCATTGGTACACGTATTGTATTCTGTGATATGAACAAGCGCCATCTACACACCGGCCCTATAACTACTAGATGGTTTTAGGTGAGCTCACGGAGACGGTATGAAGTTGGCCTCAATTTTTGTACCAAAGCTTGTCTTTTTTCACGAATATTTACTAGATGGCAATATGTTACAAAGGATCTAAATTATATTTGGTTCTATTATTTTAAATTATTTTTACAGCTAAAACTCAAGACATATCTAATAATTTTAGAAACAAAATGTTTAAATGAAATAAGTTTGACTGAAAAATAGCACCTCCCAAGATATTATGTTCTGTGCTGTGACCCACCGCCAGATGTCACCAGTTACACGACTTACACGAACTAATCAGCTGAGTGGATGTACATTCCTACACGCGTGACGTCATTCGTTTCGTTTCGTGTCAGTCAAACCAAATCGGATTGTAATTTTCCTAAAACTGTGTTAAAAAACAAACTTAGTATGGCAAATAATGCTTTCTATGGAGAAAACAGTGATGTTTCAGCGATACTTTTTGATTTAGACAACACGCTAATACAAACAAGAAAGGGAGATACAAGGGCTTGCAATAAGGTAAGTAAAATTTCAATTCTCACCCTCAATTTTTTTATTGACATTGCCACGGTCATGGATTTTCCTACGTCGTAGAACGGCGCGAAGTGCGCGCGCTGTCATGTCAAATCATCGTGCGTGGATACTGGACTCATGGGGATAACGCTCGCTTTAAAAGCAAGTTTCTTTCTATTTCATCGTTGTGGTGTGGACTTGTTTTTTCAAAGAATCGTGTGTTTGCATACTGTTCTCTGCGTGTAGGGCGCTCACGTTCCAGCGCAAGATATAAATAGACATTTCATGTTGGAGAACGTGCGCTCGCCGTCCGGATTTAGATATTTTGGAAGAGAACACTCTCTAATTATAAACGTGATGTAGATCGAGCGAGTCAGTATATTGCGGATCTTTGCGCTCAGTGGGGCGCTACCTATTGCGCATTTTCATCGTGTATATAGATTTGTGATAATGGGTGACATATCGGAACCGATAAAGAAATGCTGCATGATCCTGAAGGCCGCGCAGAACGACACCGAAAAGTTTGCGGCGCTCTTCATGGTGACCAAGCTAGTCAAAGGCAAGGATTGCAATGCTCAGGCCAAGAAAGCGTTGTTTGAAGCTATTGGATTTCAATTTCTGAAGAGGCTGCTTACCAACTCGAATCCCGAAGATGACTGCCCACCTTCTGTTTACAAGTCGGTGGCCCTCTCCGTCCTCACAACATTTTGCCATGAACCTGAACTATCAACACATCCAGACATGCTTGCTAACATACCTGTGTTTCTGGACATAGTGCAGACATCAGACAATGAAGACTATGATGATAACCTAATCATTGTCAGTGAAGCATACACATGCCTCCAATGTATTGCTGAATATGAAGCAGGTCAAAAAGCACTGATAGGAGTAGGTGCAATCACAAAGATGTCTGAGATTTACTCACACCAAAGCTTCCAAACCGATGAAGCTCTGAATATTCTTGTGAAGTTGACCAGTCGGTATGGACCCACAGCTTGGGGCAATGATCCCAAACCATTTCATGCATTGGTTAATAAAATTTCTTTGGATTTTGCCACTGATCAGTCTGAAAGAAAATTTGAATTGGCTACCATATTAAGTGCACTGCTATACAGCTGCAATAAATCTGCTGTAGTACCAAGTGCAACAGAAGAAACATGGCCATTGAGTATCTACAAAGCTCTACATGACATCCTCACCAGCAAAATCGGTAAAAACCAAAGAGACCCTGCCCTCAAACTAGCTGCTAATATTGCAGACCTCCTTGGCATTGAATGGACGATGAGTGATGATGAAAATCCAAAGAAGTTTTTCTTGTTGTTGCTGCAGCTCTGTGCTATTGAAGTAAGAATGCAACTAGAAGACAGAAGCTTCAAACAAGCATTTGCTAACAGTGAATTGGTCACAGCTTGCTTCACAGTTCTTGAACTCTCAGTCAACTACATGGCTACAGATCAGTTAGACTTGGAGCAGAAAGAAAAACAGTCTGTCTACACCAGCCTTAAGGGTGCTTTCAATGCGGTTGTCTCAATACTGACAAAAGTGTCCAATGACAAAAACAGAGACAAACTGCCTGATGCAGAGAAAGTGTTCATCTGTGCCATGGTCAGGGTCCTAGTTGCTTGGATTGCTCAAGAAACAACTGCCATGAGAGATCAAATATATGCATTGCTGCCATACATATTTTCTCTTGCCAATGATTCCTTCCATGCATTTAGATCTAGAAAATTGGCTGAAAAAAATAAAACTGATGGTGAATCGATGGACACAGACAACTCTCTTCTCGGACAGCTAGATCTATTGCGTTTGATGTTGCCTGCCCTGTGTCATTTAGTGGTAGAAGATAAAGCTAGAGATATTGTCTTGAACCTGAAGCAAGAAGACATCCTATATGAAGCTATGAACTTTCACTGGTCCATAGTCCACTACAAAAAGCCACTCATACCAAAATCAGAAAGAGGAAAACCAAGAACCCAACCAGAACCGGAACTAGACCCTCAGCTGTTGGAAGATATGAAGGACTCCAGGGCTGCTATGGTCAGTCTTTGCAATATTTTCATGAATCTCACAGTATTGGCTCCGAAAGTAGTGGAAAGCAGTATGCTCTTTAATACTTTACTGAAGTTTATATTCAACAACTTACCGGAGTTAAAGAATATCCCTGAAAACTTGGTGTTACATGGCCATCTCGCAGTACTGGGATTGTTGTTACTCAAGTCTCTAGCAAATAATGTGAAAAAGAATGACTTCTCAATATGCCGATACATTACATCCACCATTAGATTCCTTTGGGATGCTTACAATATTGATGAATCAAATGACCCAACAGCATTAGTTGTTTCACTCTCCTACAAAGAGCACTGGAATGAGATTGCAGACTTGTGGTTCCTGGGAATGCAAACTATGAGTGGTGTTCTTACCATTGTGCCCTGGATTTCAGAGTTTGCCATTGAGAGTGGATGGGCTGAAGGCATCACGGATATGCTTGTAAAAGTCAAAATTGGAACCTTGCCACCTAATGTAAAATCAGCCTTTGAGGACTTCCTCTGCAAATTAGTAGATGCTAATGAGAGTGTGATACCCGTCCTCAAAAAAGCCGGAGCCCTTAAATGCTGCAGAAATCATAGACTTATGGATCTAGGCAAGAAACTGTTTGGTGATTAATTCTAATTCTCACTTTCGTCTGTGTGTAGGCATGTCTACTTATTTTTTTCATTTTTATATACCCTCATATTGTAACCAAAGGTACTTAAAAGCTATTTTTAAAAGAATTTTGCTGTAAATAAGCTGTTTTCTTTTTAATTAGTGTGACTTCAAGATAACTTATATTTTATACGAAACAGAGATTAATTCATTAAACTTTATATACCAATGTTGTAGTTTTCTTTCAGAATACCAGCACCTAATCATGGTGAGGTGATGATCTTAGTTAGCACCAAGCGTTCTGTAGATGTAGATATGAGTAGGTATCTTGTAGGACTCCTGCATTTGGACTTTAAGGTGGTACATTATCCATCATGAATGGGAAAGGCCGAATCTTTTCAGTTACGGTATCAGCTTTCAGGCGGTAAGCTGTGCCAAGCTTCAGGTGAGTGAACGCCTTACGCGGGACGATGACCCCTCGCTATTTGTAGATACACTTCCTTACCTACGTCAGGAAAACATTCTCTAGCAGGCTACAAGATGTGGTTTATCATTATCATAAAATTAAATAATACCTACTGTACTTGAGGGAAAATTATAATATAACTAGCTGGTACCCGCGACTTCGTCTGCGTACTTTTCGCAATAAAAGGTAGCATATGTCCTTTCTCAGGGTCTAAAGATTGTCTGTGCCAAATTTCATCAATATCGGTTGAGAGGTTTAAGCGGGAAAGCGTAACAGACAGACAGACAGAGTTACTTTCGGATTTATAATATTAGTAGGGATACTACATACTTGAGGGAAAATTATTTTTTTGACAACAACATCTGGCCATGTATTCACGTCATTATGATAGGTCACATTGACGCGGTCGGTGCCCTCCCACGCAAGCTATCAATCAGAAAACTACACTCACAACACATCGTTAGACATCTGGCAGGTTCTGTAGAAGGTGCAAACTGAAAAATGTGATCTATCTGTAAAGTAACCTGAGCAGGTGGCCGGTAGGTTAGTTTGAAAGACATGGTTTGCGTGGATTACCTACTCATGCTCATTGTTCTAAAATTGATGGATAACTTGATAACTCACTCACACTCAACTTTAGCAAATGATAACGGAGTCTAGAACGCCAATTGGAACTATTTGGAACCGAAGTACCGTTAAAAAACTTATAAACACTGCTGAACACAGCGGCATCATTTCCAGGAAGAACGACTTCGAGCACTCCATTTTCGGCCGGAGGCTGTTGGTAGTCGCCATTCGAGATCCTTTAACCTTTGCGCAGAGCACTTGGATTATGAAACCGTGCGGTAAATCCCAGGGAGCCGGTATATTCTTGATAAACAAACTTTCAAAACTTAAAAAGTGGTCCCGTGAAGCGAAAACCCCTTTTCATCCACAGCTAACTAGCAAGGAAAGTTATGTAATATCGCGCTACATAGAAAACCCTTTGCTAATAGGTGGCAAGAAATTTGATCTTAGATTGTACGTTCTCGTGACATCCTTTCGCCCGCTCAAAGCGTATCAGTTCCAACACGGGTTTTGCAGATTCTGCACTGTGAAATATGATACCAGCGTCACAGAATTAGATAACATGTATGTGCACTTGACAAATGTGAGTGTGCAGAAGCATGGCGGGGATTATAACAGCCTGCACGGTGGCAAAATGAGCATTCAGAATTTCCGTTTGTATTTGGAGGGAACAAGAGGGAGGTCGGTGACCGACAAATTATTTTCGGAAATGCAGTGGCTCATAGTCCATTCCCTTAAAGCTGTCGCGCCGGTGATGGCAAATGATCGTCATTGTTTCGAATGTTATGGCTACGATATAATAATTGACAATACTTTAAAGCCGTGGCTTGTCGAAGTGAACGCATCACCATCACTCCAATCGACTACACACAACGATCGAATACTGAAATACAAGTTGATAGACAATATTGTGTCCGTTGTTGTGCCACCCGACGGTTTTCCTGACGCCAGATGGAACAAGATTCCCAATGAGGAAGCTTTAGGCGATTTCGATTTGTTAATAGACGAAGAGCTCATGGAACGTGAGGATACAAATTCACGCTACAACAAGTGTCATCGATTTAGATAGTGATTATTATACACTCTTTCTTTGTTTATATTTAATTAATATATTTTTTCGAGTTTTTAGCACATTCTAAAATAAAAGTTCTAAATAAAAGTTTCTAAAAAGTTTGCGGTTGTTGGTGGTACGAGTTATATAACATGCCCATTACCACTTCAACTTGCTTACCTACTTTTGATTGTTTATCTACTTAGCTTGTCGAGATACTGCAGCAGCAGTACGGCCTCCCTCAAGATGAAGCAGTGGAGAGCGGTATAAAGTTCCTGCGTGCCTTCCGGGCCCGGCCGGATGATGAGACTTATATTTTGGACGAATGGCCAGCGCACCTGTGGCGTAACAGCCTACCCAAGAATTACAGACATATCGCCAGTAAGTATGAGCTTATGAACAATATCAGTGATTCCGTTTATGTAGGTAAGTAAATTTGTATTCACGAAATGTACCAAATCGCGAGAAATCAATAGCTTACTTATTACAAAGAGGCGACTGCAAAACCTACATAGTACGTGTAGGTACTAATAACCGACTTCCAAAATGATCGCTTAACCTACAACAGTTTACATAATTTCAGAAAAAAAAATTATTATGCTGCAAATTCCCCTAAACACAAAAAGAGATCTAATTTATGTAGTTTTCCAAATTTCCTGCAAATTTTAAATTCACAAGGCATTCAAATAAAAATGCCAGTAGAAAGTTTCCGCAGCGCATGCGATGAAAGACATTTTATGACCAATTTTACACCTTGGGTTATTATTGACTAGTTGCGTTGCGCTCCGCGGTTTCACCCGCGCAGATTTAAATCCCGGTATTCCCACGGGATAAAAAGTAGCCTATGTGTTATTCCAGACTATAATACTACTAAGCAACTATAATACTACTCTGCAAAGTTTTATTCAGATCCGTTCAGCCGTTTCGGCGTGAAAGAGTAAAAAACATCCATCCATCCATCCATACTTACAAACTTTCACGTTTATAATATTAGTAGGATGTGTTAGTAGGGATTCCTAATTCTTTCCAGTAGGTAATAAATGTAGCCTATGTTACTCAGGGATAATGCAGCTTTCTTAAGGGAAAAGACCCTTTGAAATCGGACCAGTAGTTTTTAAGCCTATTCGTTACGTACAAAAATACGAAGTTTTCCTCTTTATAATATTAGTGTAGATTTGTAGGTACCTAGGTACTGCTTTATAGCACCACACATGCATTGAATCTAAGCAACGACCTCTTTTATTCATGACAACATCTACTTTCCTGTTTTATAAGATTTCAGGAGAAGACGACGTCATTAAATTATAAATACACCAGACTTTTCGTCTCGAGCGATTTACTTCGCAAATTAATTCTACAAATGGTCGGTGTTGATGATAGACTACAAAGAACACTTCTCTGCTCATTTATTATTACTTTCATGACGAGTGACTAAACTCTTACTGTACCTACTCTTACTGTGTGTGTGTGTGTGTGTGTTACTGTGTTTATGGCACTGTGAGTCCGTCCACAGTCCTCAATGGTCCTCACCATCCACGATCGGCTAACAAACTTCGTAGAAATAGTATTTAATAGACTTGGCATACTGCCTAGGAAGCTCATGCACCAACAAAATTGCCGTCGCATTTGCTGTATAACGATGACTGTTACAAACACTCGACTCTAATGTTGCATCACATCACATAAAACTACACACTATACCTACTTATTTTTGCGAAGATTTCTGCAATAGAAAACTTAGTGAGGTAACCAGTTAGTAATAAAGTAGATTCCAATGGGCTTGCAATGCAACCTGTCAATTATGGAATACTAACTTCTTCAAAAGGTGGGTACCTACTCTTACAAGTAAGCTCTTTCTAGTTTCAATATGCGAAATTTTCCTAAGAAATTAAAATAAATAAATAATGCCAAATGTGATTTAGACGTACCTACCAGTGAATCACCTTAGACATTCGCAAATAATAATGAGTTGATGCTAAGAGACGCAAACATGAATACTTGATACTAAGAGATCTGAGGGGATACCTAACGTCTGTTTCTGTATATTTTCTTTGTAAAGTAGGTAAACCGAAGACGGAAACAAAGTGGGTGTTTTTGAAATTTACGAGCAGCTGAATTTAATTTTATACAATGAAAATATTAATCTAAATGTCTTCCTCGACCCTCGAACCTCGGCTACGACTTTAGCATTCAACCTCTATTTCAATGATATATTGGGTAAACAACTTCTAAATAGAACATGACATGTCTTTCCAGAATATTCGTTGGCCTTTGAGTATTAAGAGTCCGGTGACAGCGGCTCGCAATTTCGAGGTGCGATTGGCTATTATTTCATTTTATTTCATTTTGGGGAGGTTGTTTGAAATAATAACTCTAAAGAAACACGCATAAATACTGTTCGAACACAAATAATACAATAATATAAGGGAAATGTGCTTGAGTCAGAAATCATTTTGGTATTAGGTAAACGTAAGACCAAACATACTAATACCAAAATGATTTCTGATTCGGGCATGTTTCCCTTATATTATTGTATTATTTGTGTTCGAATAGTATTTATGCGTGTTTCTCTAGAGTTATTTTTTCAAACAACCTCCCCAAAATGAAATAAAATGAAATAATAGCCAATCGCACTTCGAAATTGCGAGCCACTGTCACCGGAGCCTTAAGAGTAGAGCTCTTGTGAAGGGCTCGTCGGGAGAAGTACTACGACCATGCTTATTTCTGTCGGCAAGCGGCGTTGCTGTGTTTCGGTGGTTTAGGGTGTGGTTACCGGTTATATTACGGCACATAAGGCCTGACGACATAACCGGACATAACCATCTGTATACCTCAAGTTGATAGAAACAGGGCTGTTCCTCCTTAAGGCACGTTTATATCGTACGTAACTTGCAATGCTTTGTTAGGTGATGGATACTACTTGAGGCGTGTGCTACATATTGGATATTGGCTCTAAGTTATACTGTTGGATACACCAATGTGTAAATCGATCTTGGACAGTTATTGGACATAAAGTTTGGTTCAATATTGGCCATTCCGAATTTGAGCCAAGCTCGGACGTTGTCGTTGAAAGTTTAATCCAACGTGTGGTCCCGGCATAACAGCAGGTGGGCCAAGTGGCCATCCAAGTAGTATAAAAAATCTTTTTTTGTTTCAGAAAATATATCAACTGAATGGATAAAGTTGAGATTTCAATGTTTGACTTTAACAAATGATGTGATTCATCTATTGGAATCGTTGCGGTATGTTGGTTGAATTTCATTGAAGTAGTTTTATATGTGTTATGAAGAAATATTAATTAATCACCTCTAGTTTGATAAACAATATTTCTCCATAATTTTATTGTAATTATTATTGTGATAGGCAATTATAAGTTGGAATACAAATTCATTAGATACATGTTATTTGTGTTACATAAATGTAAAGGAATTAAGGCCGCGGCCACACTGGTAAAGCGACTGACTGACGCTACGTCACGTTCGCTACCACGACAACAACGGTGGCACAACAATTCCGCTAGAACAAACTTCTGTACATACTTACAAATAACAAGTATTTGTGTATGGGGCGTTGCGTTCGCTTTGTCGTCGCCAATCGCCAGTGGGGCTGCAGCTCTCATTTGAATTTTGCGTTACTTGTTCTACGATCAGCGCAGACTAAATAAATATATCATCTATTTAGTATTATTATTTTACTAACAAATAGATAAGAGCTTTTTTATGATCGCCTGTTTGAAATGTTTGTAAACAAATATTTCCTGAAATGTTGATCTTATAACAAATATCGATTTTTATTTTGTGCATGGTGTTATGTGGTACACGAAATTATTATTTTTATTTGTACTTACATCACATCGAGTAATTTGAATCAACAGCCTCTGACACTACTGGTATCATTCATTTAGTGTTAGTATTCGTTTGTAGTATTATTATTTCATTGGTCAATGCATGCCACATAATACTATGGATATACGGCGCATTCTTGATTTATGGTACCATTGAAAAGTCTGCACCAAAACTTTGTAAAGGCATGTATTTTTACGAGATAAAAGATATTGAAACAATATTTTGAAGAGTAAATTTATAATCTATAAAATATGACTACACTGCCTTTGCAAATGTATTGGGCTTGCTTTCCGCGCATGTTGCTAATAAATGACTTGTTTTTCAACAGTTCAGTTGTTACTCATCGAGTGACATAACTCGGGGCGCGCACCGCGTGCGCATCACTTAGGTTTGAATTGTATATGTAAAATAGGAGGGAGTACACGTGGAAGGTAATACCGTTACCTTAGACAATTCAAAAATTATGAAGACGTTCAAAAACCAACCCGTTGTTGAAAGACAAATTTTCAGAGCTTGAACCCGGTTTCCAATTGACCGGTAAATAACCAGTTAATAACGGTTTTAAGGTTATTTCGTTCGGATCGCGAGCGTTAAGAAAACCTTTATTATTTTATATATTAAAATTTTTCGGGTTTCCAAGCCTTGCAAATTTTCATGTAATCATAATCTCCTAAGTGATTAGAAATCGGTAACAGAAATGTCTTCATGGTTCCTACTATAACTAACAATAGTGCTATGTTGATCCCACTCATTTCCACAAAATCCTGACATAAACTATGCATTAACTCAACACGGCACTACTTTAGGCCTAAGTTCTGTTTCATGTCCAATTTATGAAAATAATTTGAACGTGGAAATTTCGAAAATTGTTTTGCACTACAACGGTTACTTTCCGAAGCTCGCGAGTAATAAAGAACAGAGTGCATGATTTTGAAGTATGTCGTATCGTATGGTGCAAAACTGTTTGGATATGCCTGTATCGTGTGCTGAGTTACAGCATTATTTGGAGCGGGATCTAAAGCATAGCTGCTCGATAAATGGCACAGGGAGGATTACCTTCTCGGTTTGATCACGAACGGGCCGTCGCGCGCCCAATGGCAGAAAATTGAGAAGCTCAAGCTTCGCAAATACTTCGATTGCGTGCTGGTGTCGGGAGATCTACCGTGGGAGAAGCCGGACCAGCACATCTTCCTTGAAGCCTGTAAGCTGCTCAGTGTCGAGCCAAGGATGTGCATCATGGTTGGAGATAAACTGGAAACTGATATAAGGGTAAGCTTCAGTTTAACTGCCTTTCTAGTAACACTATAAATATCGAGTTATTTTCAAGCAAAAAAGACGTATGTAGATACCTACCTAACTACCTAAAGCAAACAAATTAGCTATAAATTGTGGCAATTTCAAGCTGCAACTGTAGGTACCTATATCTGTCATGTTCACGCAAATAGAACGTAAGCAAGACATTACCACAAAACTAGCTCATTTACAAGCACCCTAATGAAAGGTCCCGGAAGAGAATTATCTGGTCTGCATTCGTCGAACTTTAAATGTAGATCTCCTTTTCCCGCAGGGCATCCTTAAAAACCTGTATGTAGACATTTAGGGGCACCTTCAAGATGGAAATCTTACTTTTTTTACAGCATGAGGCAATTTTAAATATTCGCACAAAATGTTTCGTTTACATTTATTTTCGTTTAAATTTATTTATTTAACTCACTATTACCTTCGTTTTTTTCTTTTTTGTTCCAGGGGGGTAAGGATGCTGAACTAGGAGGCACCGTGTGGATTCCTCTCCAGCCTGACGAAGAGTCATCAGATTTACCTGATTTTACTATTGACAATGTCACGGAATTGCCAGAGGTTCTGCCCAATTCTCCAAAACTGAAAAGATCTGCACATCCAGTCAACAAATGTTGACAAAGTCATGAAAGTAAAATTTGAATCTGCGGATGTGGGGAGATTTAGTTAGAGCGGAGAAAGGTTTACCATTTTAAAGGGTTTGTTTATTGGACTTGGTGTTTAAATTCTCAAATTAATTAAAGTTGGTAGGATACTTGCTGGGACACTTGGCATCCATTAGATCAATCTGTAAATGTATTACTAGCCAGATAGCCAACGATGGCTTCACTTAAACATGCCACGCCACGTAATGCGATTATTATTGTTATTGTATAAGTCAATTATTTTTGGACAAATCTATATGTTTGAGCGTGGAAGTCGACGATTAAGATGAAAAAGTTTATAAGGTAGGAACTGGGTACTAACAACTAGATAGGTATGTTTAGATAGACAGATAATGCTATTTTTCTATTGAGCAGTATTGTATAAGTACAAATCTTTATTTTAAGTACAAAATGTGGCATGCTTTGTTCGTTTTTATTAGGTAAAGGACTGCCTTGAGGCTCATATTTCAGAACAAAGCATATTTTTGAATTGTGGCTCCTAGATATATTTTTGACAGGTTCTCGTGGTATAGTCAAAAAGACTACTACTTGAGTATAAATTATAACATGCAATTGTGGAGGCTAACCGCGGCCGCCCCGCGCTCTAAATTCAATCGTGGCAAACACGCTGTGTATTGACGAAAGCTAATTTTATTACACTAGACGACTGATTGGCAAGATTGATAGATTTTAGCCGTAAGTCGTGTTCTCAACCTCTCGCGTCTAAACAAACCGGCCGAGAAAATCTGCTCGCAGCAGCGGCGGCGCGGCGTTGGGCTGGTTTTAAAGTAAGGTACGCGTTTCGGCATGCGGCAGCAGCGCCATTAGAGCGCCGCGCGTTCGGTGGGGTATCAGTTGCGTTTCTAAGTCGCGCGCTTGAGCTTCGCTATGAATAATAGGTACTTACTTAACACAGCGCGCTGCCTAGCGGCGTGACTTTACAACCAGCCTTGGTTTACTTTACTTTTACTTTACCTACAATAATACTTAGTAAGTATAATTTGTGAACGATAAAAACAGATCTGTAGATAGACAGCTAAAGTTTGTTTGCTCTATTTTGATTACATTTTTGACGCAGTTACCTAAGCTAAATATTTTTAAACATGAATTATGTCTAAGCATAGTTAATTTGTGTATAGTGCGCGTCACGCAAAAAGAACGCCGGAAAGAAAGAGGGGGGTGTGATGGTGCGTGTATTTGTATGCGCAAACACATTCCCTCCACTGTTTTCCGTGGTTCTTTTTGTTTGACGCGACCTATATGTATAACTGTAGCACTTCACATCGCTATTCGTGTTCGCATGATTTAATGTTGTGGGTGTTCGCGTATTTTCCCAAATACCTACTACGATTTGTAGTGACCCTATTCGCCTATATTTCACGAACTAAAAAAATATACCCAAATACACGAGCAAATAAAAACTCGAATACCGTATAGCGAGATGTGAAGTGCCACCATGAGGATTTTGGTTGTAATTTTAAGTAATGACATTTTAGACTGTACTAAATGTGATATTGATAGATAGTCAATTTAACTTTCGAATCTTCTTGTCTTGTTGAACTATTTATTTAAGGAGACTCAAATATTATATTTTAGTGTGTAAGTGCATGCTTTCCTACCGTCATGGGTTGTTAAAAGTTAGTAGGTATCCTACATTTTTTTGATATAGAATTTATTTTATGGTAGATGTAACAAAAATAAAGGCAGTGAAAGGATAGATACTACAAAATAATTGCTTAAAATATATAAAATTTTAGATGGGTTACACATAGTACCTACCTGACCTTATGTGAAAATGTAGGTACATAAACAAATGGTAAAAATGTTAAATATGTTAATGCTGCTGAGATAGTTCCTTAAATTGCCCTTACTAAGCTATCATATTTTTTCACTATTTAGTGGCCAATTGTAGATTAGTGCACTGATTTATTGTAATAAAAGATTATTTTTGTATCATTGTTTCATTTTGTCCTATATTAAATCGACGGATTCCTAATTATGGTTCACTAATATTTACAGATTTGAAAAATGCATTTAAAAATGCAACTATGCAGTTCTCAACATCTTAGCTTCTCTCTTTTCTTGTAAAGCTTTCTTTTGTTCTTCAACTATATTTTTCCGCTCTTGCAAGAACTCTCCATATTCCTGTAAAGAGAACCTACATTAGTGACATCAGAACTTGTGATGTTTTGAAATAAATAATAGGATAATCAATATTATGTATGACCTATAGGTATTTAGTGGAAGGAAAGTCCACCTGTGGACTTTCCATAGCACTATTTAGCCCCAAACTAAGCCTAAGCTTGTTATGGGAACCAGATAGGTAATAGGTATCTACTACCTAAATACTTCTTTTTTTATAAATACATACTTATTATATTATTATGTAGGTACCTATGTTAGTCCAATCCAGAATACAAGTTAAGTTTTAAGATTTACCTTAGCATCTAATTCCTTAACAACTTCAATGCCACAAGTTCTTGCAGTGGCTATCAACATAGTACATATTTCCTTTAGAGATTTCCACTCAAGTGGTGGATCTTGCTGCTTTATTTTGGCAATTTCATATATATGCTTCAAAGTTATTTTACCACTGATCTCTCTCACTGGAAGTTTACAAAGGAAATTGGTTAGTACAGTCATTTTGTGTCATGAATGTTTCAACTACAAAATTCACTCATGTAACTATTCTACAAGTTATAGCTAGAGCATGCCTATTTTTGTGTGCACAGAACTAGCACCAAGATCCCACTTCTTTACAAGACACATTGATTCTTGAGTTACTAAATATAGGTAGAAAGGTTAATAATATCAAGCTTTTTTATATATCTTATTCAATTAAAAATAAATACATTTCAAAATTTATTTGATAATAAATTTATCATAACATCAAGTGTAGGATGATAAAGAGAATAAAAGATTTGAAAATAAAATTGGTAGCTTACCAGGCTCCATAGCACCACGGCTGATACCAGCGGCTTGCTTTAGGAAATAAGATGCAGGTGGCTGATGAATAGTCAGTTGATAAGATCTATCTGAGTTTAGTTTAACACGAGTTGGCAGAGGAACTCCTTGCTTTATGGTAGATGTTTTTTCATTGAAGTCTTTACAAAAAGCTTGTATGTTGATGTTACGCTAAAAACAAAAGTTTTGGTCAGTTAGTGAAATTTCAAAAACTGGGTTGGCTATAGCAATCCTTGTACCTAAGTTGAGGGTTCGGGATAGGGGGGATGCAAGTGGGGGTAGATGGCAAGTCTTCCCCTTGAGTCCTTTTTTCTAGGAAATGAAAAAAAATTATTTAATTTTTCAGGTAAGTTACTATGTAGTTAGGTTAGGGTTTTTTTTTTATATGAAGAAAATTGGTAGTAATATTTCATCTCTATGACAAAAAGACTCAAGGTTTTTTTGTTTTTTAAATTGTGTTTTGTGGTGGTCTTGTGGTAGTAACAGACATATTCAGATCCACACAAATGGACTATCTTTCCTGTGGATAAATCAGACATCTGTGAGGATGGTAAATATATAGGAAACATGAGTGTATAAGTTGCACCTCTTGCTGCTGCTTAATTAGATAGTTTCACGTAGGCAGAGAAGTTTACCTGACCCAGCATAGGACCTAAAGGTGGACCAGCCGCAGCCATTCCAGCGGGAATATTTGTTCTCAACTTTGATGAATGGTCTATTTTATCTGCCACCTTTTTCATAGACTTCAACCGGGCTACAGATTTAGACATTATAGCAAGTTCAAAATCAATGTTATTGAGAAATTCGTTTCGAAAAACTTGAATGAAACGAAATGAAAATGTTGCTCGGCCAGCTGACTGACTGAGCTGCACAAAGAGAATGTAAAACCACTCTGACAGACTGACTGTTCTGTAGTGCAGTCAATCAATAATGTCAATGTCAAGTCAATAAAAAAAATGGAAGGTATTATATCTACCGACTTTTTTTTCTCACAAATCCGGTATTTACTGTCAAAACTGACATTTCATATTGTCAAATAACAAACTGCTTGCTTTTGATTGCTAGGAAGTTATTCGTCGAGCGAGCGAGCTTCCTCCTCTCCCTTAGAGAATTTATAACTGGAGATGTTAACGCAAGGCGTACCCCTCTGCCGGCCATAAGACGCGACTTGGCCATGCACGCTATATAAAACTACTTTACTCATCACCGCGCGGCCATTAGTTGTCGTTTCGTGTCGCGAAGTAGTGCTCAGTAAAAATGGTGAATTGTGCGGTATTTCGGTGTAAAAGGAGATCAGAGACATCAAACTTTAGGGAACACGGTATTTCCTATCACAATTAAGTGATATTTTAGTCAATTGTTTTTGTAATTACGTTTAATTTATATTTAATGGAATACCAGTTACGACAGTTTTAATACGACGCCATCGTCTTGGTGGGAGGTGTCGGTGAATTTATATTCCTTGGTAGAAGGCGTAGTGTGGGGACTAGTTGAGCGAAATCGATTGAATGAATGATGGAATGAACGTAAAATTAGAATAAAATGCGATGTGTTTTTTGTACCCATATCAAAATTTAACCGATTTAAAAAAGGAGGTTCAGTATTGGACTCTACAAAAACTGTCTCTGTCATTCTGCCTTCAATACGTCGCTTTATGGAGCTCCTTTAAAATTTTAGTTGTGCTGTGTCGTTGGTTTATTGCTATTTTCTTTGTACTTTTTGAACGCAGAATCGTATAAACGTGATTTTTGTATAGCTGTAGTATGTTAGCTGGAGAGGGACATGGGCTACTTTTTTATCGTCGCCACAATTTTTCATCACCTTTCCCCGTCATACCAATCATCATCATCAGCCTATGTAAGTCCACTGCTGGACACATCATACCAATAAAAATGCATTCATGAAATACTACTTACTTGAAAGATTACTTACTACTTGCGAAAATAGAAAATAGCTTAAAGTTACTCAACAACAGTGTAGCTTTCTATTTGTAAAACAATTTTTAAAATCGTTTCAGTAGTTTCAGAGATTACGCTCTACAAACTCTTAATAAAATATTTTTTACAAAAAAAACCGACTCCAAAACTGCTGTCCAATTTGTTATGAAAAATACACTAAAAAGTTAAAAATAATTGCATTATGGATTTATATTTCAATCTACTTACAAATAGGTATCCATTTTTTCAACAAATCTTATAATTTTATTATTATGGCATTATACAATTACTGATATTTTTGGAGTCGGTGCCAGCACTCTATTTACTTAGTAATACCTACTAGGCTAGACAGGTACACGTTTGTTAATCTTGGCTAAAAAAAGGAAAAGTATATGATTTTGAACCACCCTGTTTCATTCATATGAAATCATTCATTTTGTCGGTCTTTTTACAACCCATCACTACTTTTTTGTGTTAGTGTGTAACTAAACAAAAGTGTAACAACAGTAATTCTTTGTTTGTGTTATTGTTTTTGTGTTGGTGTACAGCTTTTACTTGCGTGTGCGTTTATAGGGACGCTTAATTTTTCTGCATTAGTATGCGTGATTATGTAAATGTGTTGTGTACCGTACTACCTCGCCTCCCGCGAAAACCGGCAGAAAGATTTTAGTACTAAAAGTGGCGCTTGGTAACTCCCGTTATAAATTCTCTAAGTCCTCTCCCGAGTCCTCCCCAAAGACTTTGTACTTAGTACAAAGTCTTTGGTCCTCCCTCCGAGGAATTTGAATACAAGCCTCCCTCCACTGCAATCGGCAGCATAAAGGCCCATTTACATGATTCCATTTTCTTGTACGTACAAGAGCAATAACTGAATGCAATAAATGAAGCGCAATAATGACCTTCGAGAATTGCAAGCAACTGTTTACACGCGGATACTAGTAAAAAAGTTGAATGCAATTATTGAATGCAAATCTTGACAAGAAATAATTGCAGCTGTCTTTTGTTTACACCAATACCTACGATAATGTTTAGGAGATTATTGCTTTCAAGTCTTGCTTTGTCTAAACACAGACTTGTACGTGCGTGTACAATTTTTTGATGCGTTCGTTCAAGTATTGCTCGTATTTGCGTTGGCGAATTTTTCATTCAAGTGTTGAACGTTTTAGATTTTTTTTTCATTAATATTTTAGAATTAGTTTCTGCTGATTTAATAAAGTTTATTGAGATATATCGGATACCTACACAATGAAAATTTTAATTACAAGAACCGTGATGCACGTAATGCTGAATTAAATTCCGGAATTCGGAGTTAAAAGGTTTCAAACATATGGAAATACCAAACAAAAATAAGTAATGCTGCACTAGCAGCATTTGGAAAGGAATTCGGAGTTTAAAGGTCTCGAACATATGGAAATACCAAACAAAAATAAAAAAATTGAGCATCCAATTGAATACAAAAATTGCATAACAAATTATTGTACTTGCTGTTTATACCAGGGACAGTTTTGAATGCAATAATTGTCTACTATAGCAAGAATGTGACATGCTGTACAGATGATGCCAGCCAATTATTGCTATCATATTATTGTATGCAACAGGCAATAAACTTGCATCGTGTAAATGGGCCTTCAGCCTAGTTTGCCGTCCTAGGATTTCTAGGCCTGCTCAGCCTGGTGGTAAATCCGCCACTGCGTCCGAGACTAAATGATGATCTACCCCTGATGTAGATAGGTAGGTACCTACCTAGGTATTTCTTCGCCCATGAACAAGTTCACCAAAATCGAAAACATTAGTAGGTAACAAGCTTCAGAAAATACCTAAGTAGCATTATACATGTACAAACATTCATTGCGAAAATGTACTAGGTAGGTACCTACTTACTGAAATTTCGTAGCTAGTAAAAAGTACCTAAATATCACGGAACAGAGAAAACCCATAAATATCTAGATAGGTAGGTAATTATCTAAAATCTGGTCGCGGGGCAGGGAGAATTGCGTAGGTAGGTACCTAGGTAGGTATGGTTGCAGAACGGCGCGGCGGTCATTGCATCAGTAGGTACGAGTGTGACGCATTCGCCGTAGTGATTGACAGAGATAGAGCTACTATCAACTGAAGGCTGGTCGAAATGGAACTATCTGGTATTCTGTAACTCATCATAATATTATTCCTACTGACTTTCTAGATCATCATCATCATTTCCATATACTAACTATGTTGAATTCTATGTATCTCTCAAAGCTAATGCAGTAAAGATTTATACCGCCAAAATAAATGTTTGCTAAAGTGCATTAAATAAAATGTCATCATTTTATAATAATTTCTTGACAATGCATGCTATAAACATTATTTAGATATCAATTAGTTATGAAATTATGCTCACATTTTTGTTTTACGAATCAGAAAGTTTAAAATGTGAAAAAAGCCCGAATTAAAGTTGAAAAAAGTCGGTGGAAATAGGCGCCCCGAAAAAAAATATGTCGCCTGTCGTATACCCTACAGACTTGACTGATATACTCTTTGTTGACTGATGTGATGTCATCAAACAAAAAACTAGTAATTTTTTATTAGTTTTGTATCATTTTGATCCAATTCATATTTCTATTCTCTACTCTACTAAAGTGTGAAAAACTGCGAAACCCTCTCGGTATTTTATTTGGCCATACACTTTTTAATATCTGGTGTTCTATCACAGTGTGTTTCTTTCAGAATGTATATAATAGGACCCTAAATATTTTCTTACTATCCATTTATTATTAGTGCGATGTGGTCGTTTTTCTCTCGAGACCCAACAAAAGACTTCCCCTATGAAGTGGGAGATCCAGTGCCTGGCCTAGAAGACAAAAGTGTTTGGACTTTACACAAAGGAAAGAAGAGAGGAACCCAAGATGAAGTCTCAATATTCATATTTGATGTTCAGAAGAGTTCAGAGACTTTATTTGATATCGCAAAGGCTTCTTTGAAGAAACTTAAGACTATGAGACACCCCAGCCTTTTACATTATTTAGATAGCTGTGAAACTGATAAATTTTTGTATGTAGCTACAGAGTTTGTAGAACCTCTAACATGTCACATACTGGATATGAAATTAGAAGGACAACAGAAAGATCTTTTCCTTGCCTGGGGTATATTCCAGATAACTGTAAGTATTATTTAATACTTCTAAATGAAATTTCAGCCCCATAGGTTAAGTTTGGCACCAGGTTACTTGGCACTAGACAAGTCCTAATGTAGTATTAAAAAAATGTTTCCTATTATGAATGCATGTGAATATAATTTTCAGAGAGCATTGTCATTCCTAAATAATGACGGAAATATGAGGCACAACAATGTGTGTCTGTATTCCGTATTTGTTACACATGCTGGAGAATGGAAACTTGGTGGCTTCGAGTTCCTCAATTCCCAAGGACAAGAAACCAACAACCCTATTCCTATCAAAATTCTTCCAGCTTTAGAAATCTATGATCCACCAGAAAAGAAAGACCCTGTGAAGTTGAAAGCAGTTACAAAATGGTAAGACTTTATTGAAACAATAATGTACAGTACAATGTACATACTTACTTGGTTTATTAAGTTCTCACTGCCATGCATACATACATCCATTGTATTTATCTTCTTCTTCTCACATGTCACTAGTTTCTTTCGAAACAGTGTGATGAAAGGATTATAAGTGCGTCTCAAGAGACTCCTTTCGAGCACTTGACACATGTTATAGAACTTGTTAGGTATTATCTGTTTAAGATAAGCTATAAAAACATCTTAGTGTGTAGCGATTGAGCAGTGTAAACCAACCAAGTTTAATTTAATCTAAGACAATGCTTCCATTATTGGTTCACATCATTTTAAACTCTCATGTTTCATGGAGTTGGTGACTCATTTAAACTAATCCAAATTTCCCATGTCCCACCACATTGCCATGGACATGAGCTAAGTGTAAACCCAGTAGTTTACTATCTATTCAAAGTTTGAATGGTTTCTGTTTAAATGAGTCACCAACTCCATAAAACTCTTATTAAAATGAAAGTTGAAATGTTTCAGTTTTTAATCAAATTGTAATCGTTTCTGCATAATTTACTTAGAGTTTGCCACACACTGGATGCGTTCTGCAGTCTGGTCAGGTAAAATCACATTATGTATGAACAACAATGTTTTGCCATCCAAATTTCAATTTGACCTGACCTCAGACCACAGAACACATCTAGTATTGCATTAGTATCTCATGTGACATTATTTTCTAGTTCATCAGATATTTGGGGCTTAGGCTGCCTCATTTGGGAGGCATTCAATGGCCCCCTTAAGACTCAGCCTGCTCTTAAAACAGTGGATAACATACCTAAGCAGCTAAGCACATTGTACTATGAACTGGTTAGTGCCAATCCCGCTTCACGGCCAAACCCTGCAGATATCATCACAAGGTCTGTCAATCTGAATTTTATTAATATTATTTAGGAAGATCATACTTAAAATTAATTCATTTGAGTAAATGGCACATTAAATAAAATTAATATGAATTACCTAATATAATTTAGTGTATTAAGAAAAATATATCTTTATTTTTACATGATAAAAACATACCAACTAGTAGTTCACCCCGAACTGAGATTTCGTGACGCGACGCGAACGCTCCGAAAATATAAGTAAGTAGTAGCCAGAGGCAAGTCCAACCAAACATTGTGTTTGGACTTGTCTCTGGCTGCCACCTACTAACTAAGTATGGTAACCAAGTTTCAACTGAATTGGCCTATTTATTGAAGAGTTCCATGAAACAGACCTTGGCTCCATCATCAGAACAGGTCACTATCACCATTTAATGAGAACCAAGTACCTTCTTAATCTTTTAAAAAAAATTATTGAAAAAAACAAAGCAATAACCGACCAGTAGAAAAACCTTGAGGCCAACGAAACTCTTAGAAATGGGAGCTCTTGGGTCATTGGTTATCGTAATTTAACTTTTTTGTTGTATCTCCAAAACCGGGCACCCTAGAAAAAAAATAAAAATGGTTTTGGAATGTCCAAACCAAGCCCTTTCATATGACATGTAATTTTATTTTTTGTTTAACAAGATTGGTCGTCCATAGCACAGGACAGAGAAAAGTGGAAGGGGGGTAGGGAGGCCTTTGCCCTGCAGTGGGACGACGCAGGCTGATAATAATAATAATAATATTAACTTTTTTAATTTCTGCCCCCTTAAAAACCCCCATAAAGTCACTTTTTGTGGTCATTGTCAAGGTCATGGCCTGGTCAGCCCAATCTATGGGAAGTTCATGGTGGATGCTGACTAATCCTTCTCACTATGTCCTACTTGCTGAATCATACCATCAATTTCAGGTGTCGCAGATTGGGTGGTTACTTCAAAAATGATCTTATAGATACCATGTTGTTCCTTGAAGAGATCCAGATCAAGGACAAAGCTGAAAAGGGCAAGTTCTTCTCAACTCTGAGCGCGTTCTTAGACAGCTTTCCCGAGGCTGTTTGTATTCACAAAATACTGCCGCAACTTATGACAGCATACCATTATGGAGATGCAGGCTCGGCTATCCTGGCGCCCTTGTTCAAGGTTAGTAGTAATTAATGAGGATGAGAAATTTGCTGAGAACGAGTAACTTACCACTGAATCCAGAATTCTTGTAACCTAAAAGAAGGCTGTTGAATTAGTAATGGACTTTACTAAATATTAACTACTCTTTTTGAAAACAATTACAATGTTTCTCAAGTTAAACTTATTGTACCAAAGGAATATTAAATCTCAATTATTGAAAATAATTACAATGTTGCTAAAGTTAAACTAATTTTCAGCAGCATGGAAAAGATAAACTACATAATTATGGAAAATATTCTTGATAATGTAATATTGTGTTCACAGTTAGGAAAACTATTAGAAGAAACTGAGTACCAGAAGCAAATCGTACCGTGCGTGGTGAAACTGTTTGCATCAAACGACAGGACAACTCGATCACGGCTTCTGCAGCAGCTGGATCAGTTTATTATGCATCTACATAATAACACTGTAAGTATTTCAGCTTCTAACAGCTCTATTTTTGTGAAACGATATTTCAATAACTTCATTACTTACTTTCAGATAAAGACAGAACAGATGCCTGTTGATTACAGTCTTGTCCCTATTCTGTGACCAAAGTTAGCGACTAGCCAATTTTTCCTACTAGATTATGCATTAGTTAGAATCTAACTGTTAGATAATGATGGACCTGTAATAAAATAAGCTACCACTCTTGCGGTTCCGCGGGCTCATAACAGTAACAATAACAGCAACGCTGTGTTTCGGTTTGAAGTGTGTGGTCGCCGGTGTAATTACAGGCACTTGAGGCTTAACATCCGTATGCCTCAAGTTGATGGACGCAGGGCAGTGCATCGTAGGGCACGTTCCTATTGTGCAATGTTTACTTTATAGGTGATGGTTACCACTTAACATCAGGTGGGCCATCTGCTTGTTCCATCAGCTAGTAGTATAAAAAAAAATTGTAGCAACATCTTACTTCTACATGTACCTACTGAATTTGAACGAGTATGTGCCTCTGCTAGAGCTCTAATCTAACGGTGCAACCAGATGGACAACCAAACAATAATCTCCATTTTAATAATTTCAGGTGAACGACCAGATATTCCCTCAAGTGGTGCATGGGTTTCTGGACACAAACGCCATAATCCGAGAGCAGACTGTCAAGTCAATAGTCCATCTCGCGCCTAAGCTCAACTACAACAATCTCAATGTGGAGGTGCTCAAACACTTTGCCAGATTACAGTCTAAAGACGACCAGGGAGGCATCAGGTTAGAACAGTCAACGGGAAAACAGTCTTGAAATTAAACATATTTATGTTTAATTTCAAGACAGAAATGAAACATATTTATTTATTTATTAATAAATAAATATGTTTCATTCTTTCTTTCCTATAATATTTCACTTCTCCAGTTTTTTATTATGTATTTGTGTTTAATTGTAGTATGTTTTAAGTAAAATTGTAACTAAATTTCTGTATATCATTATGTAATGTGTCTGTGTAGTTGAATAAATGTATTTTCTTTTCTTTCTGATGATTTTCATAATGTCCCAAAAGTGGGATCCTGCTCGGATAATAACTTTCCTTTAAAAAAATCTTTGTAAAAAAAACCGTCTCAAAACTAATTAATTTTATTGAAACCGATGACGGAGTTGCGCCATCAATTCAGGTCAAGTGCTACTTAAGCGTACGTTGTGCGTATGGTATATTATTGTGGTGAATTGACATCAAATATGTAGTCGATTTATTATGGACTAGGTACCTAAGTTTTATACAGGGTGTCTGGTACGTAGTGAAAGGAAAGTGATTTATCTAAGATAGAGATTACAAAATAATTTATTGTTTAAATTTTTGTTATGCTTTGCTATGCTAAATAAAATATGTCTATTCAAATTCAGGACATTTAAATGATTTTTTTAGTAAAAATGTTTTGTTAGTTAACCCCAAGTAAGAAACCATTAAGTATCTAAAAAGTATGAAGAATAGATTCAATATTGAATCCTTCAGAAGACCGCCCATATTACTTCGCTGAAACTTTTGAACTTTATTTTTGCTTATAATGTGTTAAATGTCCTTGTGGTGTGCAATAAAGAGTTTGCTATCTATCTATCCTACTGTTAGAGTTTTTTTACTTTTGTATTAGTGCTCGTAAGGAGCCTTACTGAGGCGCACATAAAACCCTTTAACCACATTGTTTTGAAAACCAACTAGTGACTCAACAACAAGAAGACTTGTATTCTGAAATTGTTAATTCTTATTCCAGAACGAACACAACAGTCTGCCTTGGCAAGATAGCAGCCCATCTACATCCCCAAATCCGACAGAAGGTTCTGGTGTCGGCGTTTGTCCGCGCCACGCGTGACGGGTTCCCGCCAGCGAGGCAAGCTGGTGTTCTGGCGCTCGCTGCGACCCAACAGTACTTCCTACTGGCCGAGGTTGCTAACAGGATACTGCCCGCGTTGTGTCCACTCACAGCCGATCCAGAGAAACAGGTACAATGCCAAACAGCGGCCCGATTACGCTAATGTCTGGCTATCGAGATGGCTTTCAGTTTGACATGTGATTCCCATAGTGCAATAGCAATTATATAGGACGGATGGGAATCAAATGTCAAACTGAAAGCCATCTCGATAGCCAGACTTTAGCGTAATTGGGCCGCAGATTCATTCATTTTATTTCGTGGCGTCAAAATCATTTTATGAAAGTTGACAGTTGTTACTCAAAACTTGTTAAGTTAGCTGTAGACAGTTATAGATACTTGGTGATAGAACAAGTATACAGCCCAACTGATGTTAAGTGGTAGGTTATCAACAAAGCAAGGCACCATATAGACATTTGGTGGGTGAATTTGTATAAAATTGAATTGTTAATAAAAATTATTAAAACCTAAAATGAGGTGATGAATTGAGAGAGAGAACTCGAAAAAGGCTGCATTTATTTCATATTATTCATATGCAATGAATAGCCCGAATCTCGCTCGCACTTATTTTAAGTAAAACTCCTACTTCTTAGTACTTGGTAGACTAAAAAGTACTCTCAAATCAAATCAAAATCAAATCAAATATTTTATTTCGGAACTTATAAAATAATGGGGTAGGTAACACGAATTGGATACGAAGATAGTTACAATAGTTAAAAACTGTGACGTAACCATCAACGCCCACCTCTTAGATTTAGGTATGGAGAGTACTCTGGACTTCTTAGTAGAGTAACCGCTGATTGTTCTGTTTAATAGGTTCGGGATGCAGCATTCAGAACTATCAGAGGCTTTCTTGGAAAACTGGAAAAGGTATCAGAAGATCCAAGTCTCAAGGAAGGCATGGGTAAGGTTTATTTCTGGCGAAAATGCTTATATATAAGCAGATTCCATACTTCATTACATAATATCTAACTACTGTAACATCTGATTCTACATTCACAAACAATAAAATGTGGTTATGATAAGTAAAATAGTACAATGGCGAAGAGAGATCATTGGAGTGATAGAAAAAGCAGTACCTATAGAACTGACTCTGTCACCGCTGACTTCCTCGTTAGCATTTTCGGAACATGTACTTACTTAAAATGAAAATATTTAGTTTATGAAAACACACTTTTATTACGCACTAAACATTTTTGCAATTTAACTGTGCCAGTATTATTACTCAAATTTAGATATAGCAATTTGTTTTAACAAAATATGGTGTGTGATTGTTACCATATCAGTAGTTTTTAACCTTGTCACTTACTTTTTATCCAATGGTTAATTCAAAAAGCGTGGAGCGCTTTGTTTTAACGAATTCAGTAAATAAATATTGGGGCCCTATTCATAATAGTCGCTGAGCGCGCCAATAGCTTATCATACCGATAAGCCTGTTGCTGTCTCTTTTCGTTGGCATGAAAGTGACAAGAATACTTGACAGACAGTGACAAGAGTTCTTTATAGAGCCGCTTTAAAATCGCAGGGATTATGATTAAGCAGGTAAGTGTGTACTTTTTTTTTACTTCTTAATATTACTTTCTTTTTTGTTACCTACCTGTATCTGTGCTTTTTTTGGGATAATAAATATTTTTTTTCTTTCTTTCTTTACTACGAAAAACCTAAAACAGGTGTGGTTTTACACAGAGGCTGACGTCCACACGGCGACACCATCTCTCAGCAATGCGGCGGCGACGTGGGCTGGCTGGGCGGTGACGGCTGTCACGGCCAAGTTCTACCGCTCGCATTCAGACACGGCACGCGTGCAGCATCCCAAATCTGTGCTCTCTAAACCTGGCTCACTTGGTAAGACATAATATGATCGCTTTATTACCGTATTAATAGATTCTATCCTTACGCTTGTACCATGACCTGTAATATGCTTACCAATGGTTATTGATTATTGATCTCTATGAATATGCCCTGGATCAAGGGAAAGGTATATGGTATACTATCCTTCTCGGATAGTAACTTTTAAGGCATTATGAAATCTTTAATTCATAGTGGTGGGGAAGGGGGTCGAGCCAAAATCACGTCACGTAATTAATGGACTCCCTCTTAGTAAGGCTAGCTTTCGGAAACTACTGGCAAATTAAAGATCCTTCTTTGCCAATGTACTGACATGTAGTCAGTTGTAAAGAACTAAGCGATAACCCTCTAGCGAATGTTCCAGAACAACCATCGTCAAGCAGCATGTCGACGACGACTTCATCAGTCACGTCGATGACGTCACTGGAGCGCAGTGAGTCCGCTTCCGACTACGATCCCGAGCATTGGGATATGGCGGCTTGGGGCGATATTGACTCGAGCGCAGGTGAGGCTTTTTTAAATAGGGTTTTACGGAGCTTGTGGGTTGTCTTTAGGCTGACTAATTAATCCATGTTTGTAGCCGAATGTAACTCTGATTAATGGTAATTCTTTACTGCATGGAATTCGTGAATTATCAAGAATTGCTGGTAACATTTTGAGTGGAATCGGCCAAAAAAGCATTAAATATGTAAATAGGTAGTATATGAAGTGCGCCTCACACTATCTATGAACGGGATTTGTTCCTGTATTCCAATGAGACACAAAAAACAATAAAACCATCAAAACATTACCAAGAATTATAATAAAATATACAATTAATATGATATCACATGAATCTGCAAAAAAAATACTTAGTTTTCACAGCCTGATAATGATCTGAAAAGAAAATATTCTTGATTATACATACTTATCCTTAAAGTTAACGCTAACATAATACACATAGATAATCATTAATAGTTTTTTTACTCATTCCCTATTTATTTACTTATTGCATCAGAATTTCAAATAAAATAAAAAAGTAGCATAAACGAACTTCTATTTGGACTAAAGTATTATTTGAAATGTTAACTGTTTCATAGGAACTGGCGCCAGTGCCAAATCACCGCCAAGCAGCGGCAGTGCGCAGGCGCCGACGTTGACCGCGCTGTGTGAGGACGAGTGGGATAACGAGGAGTGGGGAACATTACAGGAACAACCAGTCAGTATATAGTACAGCTAATATACAGACTTTAAACCATTGGAGGCAGAAAAGATGGGACACCACGAATTTTAAATTCCTTAATTATATTGTTTGTCTCCTTACTTGGCGACCTCTATGGCGCAGCGGGCGTGAGCCTGCCTGCGACGCAAGAGGTTGCGGGTTCGATTCCCGCCTTGAAACAAATTTGTGTACGATCTGCAGAAATTTGTTCCGATGGTCTGGGTGTTTTCTATGTATAATAAAAAATATCTATCTATGTAAGTATATAATATTTTAAATATATCAGTTATCTAGTACCCATAACACAAGCTTTGAATAGCTTACTTTGGGGCTAGATAGTGCTGTGTGGATCGTCCAGCATTTTTTTTTTTTTTTACTATCTCAAGATTAAGATAAGAATCCTAGACTAGAGCAGCGTGCTTCCTAAAGCAAAAAAAAAATTTTAGGAAGATGTGATATGTATGGCAAATTTTTCTGGTGTCTTAGAAGGGTGGAAAACTGAAAAAACAGTTTTGTCTTAGTTTTATAAGGGTGGCATAGGTCACAAATATTTCGTACTTTATAGAAGGGTGGAGTTGTAAGTGCGTTTAGATTATCTAGGAGTTATGCTATCCATCAAATATTTATTTTGATCTGATGTAGGTCCATGGTTTAGCGTTACTCTTTTATGGCCACGCACCCGAACTCACACAAACTTTCGCATTAACATTATTAGCAGGATTGATTTTAATGTTGATAACATCAAATCAGAAAAGCCTAATTTTTACGTCCGCAGACAGCGGAAGCGGAACTAGTCAGCCCATCGGAAACATGGAACAACACGCATTGGTCGGACGCGGGCGTCAACAACGCTAACGCTACCTACGTCCGCAACGTGACCGCTCGGCTGGAACACAGGCCGGCGGCGCATCAGAATAGTAACGACTCGCTCGGCGGCTGGGAGGACGGCGAGTTCGAGCCTATCGAGGAAGACGCAGACGGTAACACACTACTGTAAGGTTTCATCGTCATCCTGTGGAATCCACGCTTCAAAAGTAACAATTGAACTGCACCGAGCGCAAATAATTATCTTCAGTAGACGTGCTTTTGTGAGGTAATGCAAACCACAGTAGGAGGGGGAGTTTATGCATATCGAGGAATACGCAGACGGTAACACACTATTGTAAGGTTTCATCGTCATCCTGAGATATCCACGCTTCAAGAGTAACAATTGAACTGCACTGAGCGCACATAAACGTTTTCAGCAGACGTTTTGTTTGAGGTAATGCAATCCACAGTAGGACGGAGAGTTCGAGCCTATCGAGGAAGACGCAGACGGTACGGTAACACACTACTGTAAGGTTTCATCATCATCCTGAGAAATCCTCAAAAGTAACAATTGAGATGAGCGGGAATAGTTTGAATCAGCCTGTAGTAGTTAATTACTTAACATAAGCAACAGTCAATTACTGCACCCGGCACACTGCCTCATAAAAGTCTCTTAAGCAGACGATTTGTGAGGTAATGCTTCCTCGCGGAAGCCCGTAGAGTTCCATTACTGCATATATGTAGGTACATGCATATCCGCACAAACAGTTTAAAGCACTCTCCATCCACGTAAAGTATAAAAATAGCGTTTTCATCTCATCTATTCGAAAAGAACGACTTGGTTCGCGTTTATTGGTGCACGCAAAGGTGGTGTTTTCTATAAGAAACTATAAAAAAGTTAATTCCGGCGCACTTATTTTAATAAGTGCGTCGGAATTAATTTTGCCGCGCACTTTTTGAATTTGGAATATCTTCGCTTTAAGTTCGCCTATGTACTTCATTTTTGTGCAATAAAGAATGTTCTTATCTTTTATTTTCTCATAGTGGGTGATGAAAAGTAGAGTGTACCACTCGGGAGCAAAATATATTTTTGGCTCGGGCGACGTGCTTTGAATCCCTCGCTACGTTCAGGATTCTACTAAAGAATCCCTCGCTAAACTCGGGATTCTACTCTAGAATCCTTCACTTCGCTCTGGATTCAAAAAAGCGCCCTCGCCGTAAAAATATGATTTCGCTCCCTTATGATACAATCTACTATTCTTTTTTCTCAGAAAACAACGCTTCGAAAATGGAAGAGCTTCGTAGAAAGCGGGAAGAGCGCAAAGTGCAACGGCAACGCGAGATGGAAGCTAGACGGTCCGCCCGGGGGCAAGGGCCCATGAAACTCGGCACTAAGATTACCACAGTGCCACAGCTGTAACCGAAACTTAGGAGTAAACGCCATTATGGTACGGCCGAACCTAATGTCGATCTATACCAGACGTGATGCACACTAGCACAGTAGGTACTGTGGGGACTTGAAAGTACTTATGTGGTGTTAAATGTAAATTTTATAATATGTGAGTGCTCGGTGTTTGTAAAAGTCAGTTCAGTCGGATCAGTGTATGTTATGAAGTTCATGTGCGTGCACTTATTATAGCTCCAATTTGTAAGGTAAAATTCATCTTATGACTATGTAATAACGACGTTATTGGCGTGTGATATTGTTGATCTAAGATATTTTGTCAACATGGTGAGGTTTCAATTCAATTATTTATGGCGTAATTTTACTAGTCTTACCTATTAATTTTAAAGTCCCATTCGGTGTAGATCTGAGCATTGTCTAATTAACTTATTCAAATATTACTATGGTTCTTAATTCTTTTTTCTAAAACAGCCATCAGCTTCATGCCGACTGTACTTCCTCAGCGCCTATGCTTAGCTCCATAGTGTCAAGACACAATCGCTATAGTGACATACTGTTTTTGAATGATCACTTGATTTGACTGCACTAAAAATGTTGCCGACTCGAAAACAAGAAAAACGGCAACTTTAGCGCTGTTAGGCGTGTTATCACACGAGCTGGAGTCGCGGCACAGGCGGCGCGGCGTCGAGGCGGGGACTGCAGCCATTTTGTCATTCCATTTCGTTTTTTTCCGTCCAAAATGTGCTAAGGAAGCATAATCGCCTGCGACTCGACTCCACATAGAGCCAACGCCGCGACCGCGCCCCGACTTACCAGTCGGCGACGCGCCTTAACATTTCATTTCACGTTCTAAGAAGCGTCAACGGCCTTAGTTTGAATATAAGAGATACTTAGCATGATACCGAAGTTGCTATGCACTGGTACTAAAATGTACATAGTCCAAATTACTCATTCCATTGTAGAAACGAACGATTTTAGGGAACAATCGTTATTAATGCACCAATGAGCGTTCAAGTGAGACTAGACGCCGATACGGCAGATAAAATGAAACCGTGGTTCTTATGCCAGTACTTAAGCTTTTTTACTAAACGTAGTCTTTTAAGACGAACAGGTCTATCATGACACATTTCGTCACACGATTTTGTGCGTAGCTGGAATTTGGTACTTTAGCTACATGCATGGATTGCATTCATATGGTATAGTCATTCAACTACCCGAACCAATAATTTTACAAAAGTATAACCGAAACATTTCTATCGATAAGAACCCATATTATGTCTATTCTGGCTTATGGACTGGCGTGTGGACTCAAGACACAAGAAGACGACAAGTGAGATACATTATAGTAAATATTATAGTTTGCCGATAAGCTCAAAATCCATCGCTATAATTTTCTTCTAGATTTAGAAATGTGTAGATAAATATTTGGACATTTTGTACCAGGATTTGGGCTTTCGGCAAATGATGGTGTCTTTATTGTGTTTGTAACGCCGCATCGCATAGGTTCGGCTACATACTGCTGTATGATTACTTTTTCGTACACAAGAAGCTGCTTATTAAAGACAAACTTTTTTTTCTTAGAATATCCTTCATGTTAAGAATAATTATTTAATACATGTCTCTGTATGTAATTATTTAGACGCTCGTAAACGGGATAGTTTTGCTGAAGTTTCTTAATGCAACTGTATAATTAGCCGAGTCGATTTAAAGCATTTTCTTCGAATTAGACAGCTAAATATTTAAAGCTAGAAATTGTCTCTTTATAAGTAGCTCATTAACGAAGGTCCAAGCGCACAGATGCATCGGTCTCGGATATTATATTAATAAAAGTTTATATAAACTGCGTTTTAAAGTGTGTTTAACATCTTATGACTTAAACCAAAATTATATTAACATTTTATGGTTTTTATCCAAACTCCTAATCTATCCGCTAAATTTACACTTCTGTAATTAAAATGGTATAAATTATAACATGTTTATTATTTTTCTTCTATTGATTGTTATTTATATTTTACCTAACAATAATTTTTGCCACCCTTGAACAAAATAAAAAACCAGAATTTCCAAGCAATATGTTTTAATAAGCAAAATATAGTTATTTACAAAAAACATTATTATATACAACGATGTTAAATATAACATCGTTGCCTAGATAAATATCTATTTTGTAAGTACGATTTTATCACTTTCTGTTTAACAATACATGGTAACAAATGGTATTTGCAACAATCTTTATGAAAAGGCATGATAGATTAATTAGATAGTATCTAGGTATAGTCAACACAAAGTTTCAACAGTTTTATAAATGAAAACTAAATATTTTCATTTATAACATTGAATAAGCTCTATCAAACTATGAATTAGATGATCTCTTAACATATAAAGGTATGTTATAAAAAAATTAAAACAATGACCGACAGTTTTTGAAAAAGCCATCAACTTCTTTTGTTGACTGTACCTACATGAAAAAATATGGCTTTTAAAATATGTACCGGAGTTATATTACAACTTCAGTTTACAAGCCAAGCGTCTACAAACTATCATAAAGTTATGTGCCAGGAAATCCAAAATCAATTAAATACCCTATCAACTGCAGAAACCTCACAAACGATAATAGTAACAAATCTTTGGAAAAAACCGACTTCAAATGCACTAGGAAAATACACTCATACTAAGTAATAACTCAAAAACTGCTCGTCAGATCCAGACTCAAATTTCAATGGGACCACATGAAAAGCACTAGCTTTCGATAAAAAAAAACTTAAAATTCGGTCCACCTAGAAAAAAGTTATCGGGATAACAAACAAAAAAAAATGAGTCGAGTTGACAACCTACTTTTTTGAAGTCAGTTAAAAAGAAACGGTTTTATCTGTAGGTTTCAACTTTTGATAGATAAAACAATTGACCCTGCAACTGTATTCACACAAACAACCGAGCTTAAATCACACAACACACATCACCCAATGACTTATGCTTAATTTTTTATTGTACGAGTAAATATTTACATATTTACTCGTACAATAAAAAATTTGAAAAAAATAAGGCTGCACCATTTGAAAAAAAAAACAATTATTAACAATTATGATCCTGTATCATTATTGTTTTTTAGCCAAAATATTAAGTGATCTTAATTTTAGGTGAGTTTTCTGAAGGATGTGATGTTTTGTATTTATTAAATAGGGTTCTACAGACTACATGAACTTTCCTAGAGATGATTTGATGCGTTGCTGTGGCGATGATGGCGGCTCGGCTAGTAGTGTTTACTTACAGTTTAGAGCGCAGGTCGGACGGCCCGGCGGCTAATTGTCAAGATGGATCATCAAATCTGAAACAATTCAAGAGTAGTAGAGAGGTCTGTGTATGGCTCAGCCGGGGAAGAGCTATGCCTTTTTCGGATTCCACGCAGTATTACTGTCTATCTATCTATCTAATCAGCCCACATTCACCCACTGCTGGGTATAGGCCTCCTCCTTAGCACGCCACTTTTTCCGGTCCTGCGCCAACCGCATCCACTCGACTCCCACTGTCCCAACTATGTCATCAGACCATCTGGCCGGTGGTCTGCCTCGTGGTCTATGACTCTCGCGTGGCCACCACTCAGTCACTCTCTTTGTCCATCTACCGTCTTCCCTCCTAGCCAAGTGGCCTGCCCATTTCCACTTCAAGTGGTTTATCCTCCTACCCACGTCCACTACCTTAGTTCTTTGTCGAATTTCGACGTTGGGTATTCGGTCAACCAGTATTACTGTATTTCGGTTTATTAGTTTATTTATTTTAGCTCTTATTTTGGCTGATTGTGGCTGCCGGTGGTATTAGATGCGCACGAAGCTTAACATCCATCTGTATGCCTCAAATTGATGGATAGGGCAGTGCTTTGTAGGGCACGTTCCTATCGAGTGTGACTTACGATGCAATTCTTTGGTTATATGTGATGGTTACCACCTTACATCAGGTGGGCCACTTGCATGTTCCGTCAGCAAGATGAATAAAATAACCTACCACTGTTTTCCAGAGAAGTCTAATAGTTATTTGTTATACAAGAGTGCAAAGTTGCTTTTTAACCGCGTGTTCAATTTTGATGACCGAGCAAGCGAAGGATTCTAAAATTTAATCACGAGCGCAGCGAGTGATTCAAAATTAGAATCCTGAGCGTTAGCGAGGGAATCAAAAGAGCACGAGGTGAAAAATCTTTGCACTCGAGTGCAACACGTAACTTTTCATTCCACCTCAGCGAGGAAATGACTAAATGCAAAAAAAAAGTTTACAATCACAAGATAGGTACTTTTATTTCAGTTTAGGTATTAACTACTACATTTTTCACTTGTTTTCAAGTTTCTTGTTTTTAATATAAGGTTTAACAATGACGTGAAAAAATGCCGCGTAAAGAACCGCGTACAAAGCAAATTGAAAAAAGAACACCAAGAAGGTTCCGAGTCTGAGTTTTTAACAAATTAAAAAAAAGTTGTATGATATATTCGGCACCATAGAGGTAGCAGTAAATAGGTTTAATGTTTTTTTTTTAATTCACAAACTTAGTGCACACGATGTTCTAAATTCAATTTACTTTATCCTCTAGAGAATAAAAACGGCTTTTGCACTCAGATATTGAAGAGCAAAATTACTCTTTCCGAGATGGTGGGATGAAAAATAGATTTTAGTATGAGTTGATGTCACCTCTTTTCTAGGCTTTTTATGATGATGGGTTATTTGTTGTGGAAGTGCGCATCATACCTATATATAAGATAATCTAATCTACATCTACCACCACTCAGAAACGTTATCTGCAAAGCACAAATCCGAGATAAGATATCAAACCTGTCTTAGAAATACAATCTCGAACTTACACATATTTGATTTGAAATTGCTATAATTCTTTTGTCGCTAACAATAGATTATTACCTCATGTTCATAGCATTGGAGTTACCAGGCTCCATCTTGTAGCCAAGAGTTTCATAGAACTTGATCAGCTTATCTTTACAGTCCAATGACATCTTGTAGCAGCCTACTTCCTGGGCCAGCAATGACACTGTCACTACTATTCTGTAATTGAAACAGAGGATATCATTGTTGTAATGTGGATGAAGAAGATAGTCGCTGGAAGTTGGTTGTGTATTTTTTTTAACTTACAGTTTACCCAGTTGCTTTCCTCTGTATGTGTCGTTCACTACAACATCTTCTAAGCGGCCACGCTGAAATAAATTGTAATTGTTTTATAGTCAGAAACGTTATCGCGTGAGGTTTAGGCAAATAGTGATCTAGCCACATGACAGATTAGATAATGTTGACGCCATTGATCCTGATGAGTGGTCCCATCGGAAGTGGACCTAGGTTAATGGTGGCCCCAACAATATACCCCTAGATAGAGATTCTACATATAGGGGTCACCATTAGACTTTAGTCTTCTTCGTGTCACTAGTTATTTCGAACCAATCAATGTTTTTTTTTATACAAATAGCTGATGGAACAAGCAGATGCCACCTGATGTTAAGTAGTAACCATCACCTATAACAAAGCCTTGTTTCGTAAGGCACGCACGACAGAAACGTGCCCTACTATGCACTGCTCTGCGTCCATCAACTTGAGGCATACAGATGTAAAGCCTCATGCGCCTGAAATTACACCGGCGACCACACTTCAAACCGAAACACAGCGATGTTGCTTGGCGGCAGAAAAAGGCGTGGTGGTCGTGGTGGTAGTAATTCCCCGGAGGAACCCTTCACAAAAAGCTCCAAAACTCTTAAAATGTGGTGTAAGGATTGGAAGTGCGCCTCAAAGTGGCTCCTTTCGAGCACGACCCAAGAGCAGAAAACGTAGAAGCCGCGCCGCTTCTACGTTTTTTCAAGAAATGAATGGTGGTGCGCTCACATACTAGTCGCGGCATGCGGCGCGGAGTCCAGGCGGGGACGCTGTGTCTCATTTGGACATTTTTTTGGTCATTCCGTTTCGTTTTTTTCGGTCCAAAATAAATAAAATAAATAAATGTGCGAAGAAAGCATAGCCGCCTGAGCCTCGACTCTACATAGAGCCAACGCCGCAACCGCGCTCGACTCCACGCCGCCGCCTGCGCCTCGCTCCCGCCTCGACTAACATATCGGCGACGCGCCTGAGGCAATAAATACTAACCAAAGAGCAGTTGTGGATAAACTTCTGTTCGACGGTAAGAGTGGCGGCGCCAATCAGTTTCGATATGCGCGTGTCTTCGATCACAGTTACGTAGTACCCGCCGGATTGCTTCATCTTTGTGAACCTCTCTGTAAAAAGTACATGTAGGTAATTATGAAAAATTCAATATATTTAAGGCTCCGGCGACAGCGGCTCGCAATTTCGAGTTGCGATTGGCTATTATTTCATTTTATTTCATTTCGGGGAGGTTGTTTGAAAGAATAACTGTATAAAGTGACACGCATAAATACTGTTCGAACACAAATAATACAATAATATAAGGGAAACATGCCCGAATCAGAAATCATTTTGGTATTAGTATGTTTGGTCTTACGTTTACCTAATACCAAAATGATTTCTGACTCAAGCACATTTCCCTTATATTATTGTATTATTTGTGTTCGAACAGTATTTATGCGTGTCACTTTATACAGTTATTCTTTCAAACAACCTCCCCGAAATGAAATAAAATGAAATAATAGCCAATCGCACCTCGAAATTGCGAGCCGCTGTCGCCGGACCCTTAAGGGTCCGTCGCCCAATCGAACGAAGTCGAGCGTTTGGCGCGGACTGAGAGCTGGGCGCGTTGCGTAGCTTGCTAAAAGTGAAGTTTTTAAAAAATCGTTTATAAAAATGAGTATAAGCTAGAATATTTTTATCTTTTTTTATTTATAAACATTGGTCTGTTCTTTCTTGTGGTATACGTATTCTGGTTTTAGACTTCGTAACATCGAAGAAATAACTGATAGTTTGAAGAGTAAAATTGCGCCAGAGCGGCGTTTTTAAACATTTTATTTTAGAAACAATTATTTGAATTTTTTTATATTTTCTCTATGCATAAAGATAATAATAATATAATATTGGTGGAATTTCCACACAGCACATACACAGCCCCAAACTAAGCTTATGCTTGTGATATGGGAACCAGATAGCTGATATACTACTTATATACTTTTTTTTGTAAATACATACTTATAATATTATATAACACCCAGACAGAGAACAAACATCTGTGTTCATCACACAAACGTTTGTTCACGGTGGGAATCGAACCCACAACCTACGGCGCAGAAGGCAGAGCTACTACCAACTGAGCTACGTAGGCTGTCAAATATAAATAAATGCAAACTGTTTAATTATAGTATTGCATTTTTACAAATATAATGTGACTTCGTTTACGGGTGTATGGTGGGGTCAATACAAAGGCAAAGAGTACCATTTTACGAAATCGTGCGTTACAAATAAATTTATTAATTTGTTGAAAATAGTAACTTTTTAATTTTTTTTCTATAACTCCTTTTTATGAGGCATCAGACTTTTATTTGCTTTTATTTTTGTGATCGTGAAACGTAAACTGTAATTACACCACGGGATAACTCAAGCTCGAAAAACGGCCTTGTTGTTCAAATCGCGCAGGAGCATGTATGTATTAAGGTTGTATTGACAGTTGACATATTGACAACTAAAAGTTGGGTTCAAATTGAACTCAGGCGAGCACTTAGTGTACCTATGTTTCTCGACTTCTACACTATCTCAGGCAGCACTTATTTAAATAAGTGCGCCTCAATTAACTTTGCCGCGCACTTTTTGAATATGGAACATCTTAGTTTTCAGCGCCAAAGAAATCGAACGCAAATATTGTTTGAATAAAGACTGGCTGGTACGACGGCCCATAGACGCGCCGGCCGCCACGCCGGCTTAGTAAAAAAACAAACTATCAATTTTCAAAAACGCGCGACGTACAGCCCGCGTTTTCGTAAATTTTCTTGGATTGTTAGAAATTCATGGTTTTGTTTTGAAAAATCAGTTCTTTAAGTGACAGTGAAAGTATAGATTTAACTCCTGAAAGTATTAGAACTGATGCAAGAAATGTGATGGGTATTACCTGCAAAGTCCCGGGAGAAATATATGAAAGCCTATGGTAATTTTAATGAATGGAGAAATGCAAGAGGCGCCAAGAATTTTTCAGAATCTGTGTTTTTGCCCTCCTTCCAGCACTTAGCCAAAACTAATAAAATATGAAGCGCCTTTTATTTTCTCATAGTGGGTGATGAAAAGTAGAGTGTACCACTCGGGAGCAAAATATATTTTTGGCTCGAGCGACGTACTTTGAATCCCTCGCTACGTTCAGGATTCTACTAAAGAATTCCTCGCCAAGCTCGGTATTCTACTCTAGAATCCTTCCCTTCGCTCTGGATTCAAAAAAGCGCCCTCACCGTAAAAATATGATTTCACTCTTATGATACAATCTACTAAAAATTTTATTAGTGCAATACAAAAACCGAGACCTTACGAGAAAGCCTTTGATTCAGTCGAAACCTGGGCAGTCCTACGGTCACTCCAGCGATGTCAAATTGACTATCGGTATATCGAAGCGTTGAAGTGTTTGTACAGCAAAGCCACTATGTCTATCCGACTCCAGGACCAGAGCACGGATCCTATCCAACTGCATAAAGGGGTGAGACAGGGAGATGTAATTTCTCCGAAACTGTTCACCTCGGCATTGGAGGATGTTTTCAAGTTGCTGTCCTGGAATAGAGATGGCATCAACGTCAATGGCGAATACATCACTCACCTTCGATTTGCCGACGATATAGTCATAATGGCGGAATCGCTGGAAGATCTAGGCACAATGCTCAGAGACCTCGATATTGTCTCCCAACAGGTGGGTCTTAAGATGAACATGAGCAAGACGAAAATCATGTCTAATGCTCATGTCGCACCCGTACCGGTACATGTTGGGAGCGATATCATCGAAGTTGTTGACCACTACGTGTATCTGGGTCAGACGATCCAACTAGGTAGGTCCAACTTCGATAAAGAGGTCAGCCGACGAATCCAACTCGGATGGGCAGCGTTCGGGAAATTACGCCACATCTTCTCGTCACACATACCGCAGAGCCTCAAGACGAAAGTCTTCAACCAATGTGTGTTGCCAGTGATGACATATGGAACTGAAACGTGGTCGCTTACTATTGGCCTCATCACCAAGCTCAAAGTCGCACAACGAGCTATGGAGAGAGCTATGCTAGGAGTTTCACTACGAGATAGAATCAGAAATGAGGAAATCCGTAGGAGAACCAAGGTAGCCGACATAGCTCTCAGAATCAGCAAGTTGAAGTGGCAATGGGCAGGTCATATAGCTCGAAGAACTGACAACCGATGGGGAATAAAGGTTCTTGAATGGCGACCACGAACAGGAAGGCGAAGTGTGGGACGCCCTCCTACCCGATGGACTGACGACATTGTTAGGATCGCGGGTAGTCGGTGGATGGAAAGGGCTCAGAATCGTTCTTCCTGGAAGCGGATAGGGGAGGCCTATGTCCAGCAGTGGACTTCTGTGGGCTGTTGATGATGATGGATGATGAATACAAAAACCAAACTATGAACAATGAAAATAAAATACGTGGTCTACGTTTTTAAATAGTCTCGTCCTAAAAGATAAAGAGTAGGTACCGACCTATGTATGTGATGGTTAAAATAAAGATATCCTAAAATACCTAAGTAACTTTACCTATGTACATACCTAGATAAAAATTAATCAAAACAAACATGTTTAGTGTACAATCAAGGTAGTAGCGGTATCTGGGTGGGTACCTACCTACCTATTACCTAGCTAGACTGTTTAATATAAAACAAATTCATGGAAAATAAAGCACTTATATTATGTACAGAACAGGAACGAGAAAATCGATTATGGAAAGGTCAATATCACACTACGCCGCGGCGCCGCCGCGCCGGTTTCACGAGGTCGCCCACTTATTAAATAGGTATGAACAATATTTTGCATTCCTCAAAGATAACTAGCTCATTGGTTTACCTTACTATTTGAATCATGAAGAAACTTGAACATTTATGTATTTTAATTGATGTTCCTTACTGTGGTTTAGCGGGAATTGCAATCCGGAAAAACGGATGCAGTAGGTACCTACACAGCGAATTACCATCATTAAATGTTTACCGGATGTTTGACGGTGTTAGCAGTTTTAAAAAAAATAATAGAGCTGCATGAGTTTGCATGAATCCACTATTTAACAAACTTACCATCAAACTGCTTTTTGGACACATTTCCAACACTGGTCAACTGGTTGAGGAGTTGCAAGAACCCCTTGTCATAGTCAGAGCGCTGCAGAGGCCTCACCACCATCCAATCCTCCCCTGGCTGAGCAGCACTTATCTTGGGCTTAAATGAAGCCGGGCTCTTACTAAAGTCCAGGCGCTTGAGTAACTCGGGAGGGTAGAGATACTCAGACGGCTTTCCATCCTAGGATTTCAACAATGTTTTCATCAGAGCCAGGTTATAAAACATTAGTCAGGTACTTAACATACCTATAATAACTCATGCTAGTGAATTAACATTATCAATGCCACTGCCACTGGTGTTGTTGGTGGTGACTGTGACCACTCACCATTAGGTGGGCTGTAAGCTTGTTTGTTTCTTAGATGTTTTTTAAATAAAATTGGTTTGATTGCTTACCACACTTAAACTATGTTTTTCCATGCCCATTTTCTTATTCCCTTCGAAGACGAAATTATTTCATTATCCAGTAAAGGTTTAGATCACTGCTCTGCACTGTAATTATTTACTAGCCCGTAACACTACTCTGCACTGCCACCGAGATAGAAATGTTGAATTATTAGTACGTAGACGTACGTAAGTACATACGTGGCGGGCGATAACTTATTCCTTGAGTTATTTTATTGTTGAACAAATTAGAATCAAAGTGAAAGTATTTGTACATCATGATTCAATCCAAAGAGAATGTAAAACTACGACCAAACAAAGAGTATACAATAACTACGTAAACTACGACATCAATCAATCGTATGGGCTAGGTAGGGTGCTAAGGGTGCGTACAAATAACGCGCGGCCGTGCCGCGCGAGCCAATGTTCGACTGGCGAAGACGATCATTTGGCTCGCGAGCCTAGTGTTGATATGAATTTAGTAGACCGCGGCTGCCGCGCGCGACAGGCGATCCAGCTCGATAGCCAGCCATTCTATTCTACGTATTGTATTTGCCGCACGACCACAGATAAAAGAATACTATACTGGCGTGGCGAGTGCGCTAAAGTTCGAGCTGCCACGCGCGGCGGCAGTCGGCGACACCGCGGTGCACCGTCTCGTAGTTTTTCATTCGCCACGCGCGCCTATATTCGAGGGTTTACCGCGCGTAATTTGAACGCACCTTTACACCCCCTTCTAGTCTATGCTGTGGTCTCGGTGGTCGTCGCTAGGATCAAAGACTTTGTACTTATAACAATGTCTTTGGCTAGGATACATGGATATGATAATAATGTTCTGTGGTGGTGTATACTCTTTGGCAAAGAGTATGTACTCCTTTTCAAATTCCTTGCTTAGATCCAACAAGAAATCATACCCTAGCCTAGTCTGTGCCTCTGTGTGCCTTGACTTGACCTTGACATTGTTTTGACGTCTTGTCTTGTTATTTTACCGTCAGTATTTTATTGTCTTCCTTTTCCTTTCCTTCCTTCTCTTCGACTCTTCTCTTCACCCCAACAAGAATTTATGTTTCTGTTTATTTTTCAAGGTCTACTTCTTTCTACCTAAAATAAAAATCTACGATTTACTACTTACTCTTGGAACCTAGTTTAGAGTATGGCACTATTTAGATCCAGCTCGTTTTTCAATTTCATTAAAAATCAAGGACAATCTCTGGTGCTAAGTAAAATAGTGAAGAATGTAAATAGTTCTTTATTAGCTCCTGTGCTCATTATTTCCCGACGTAGTTTATTTTGGGAAAAGGAGAGAAAAGGTGGCTATAATACGGCAGAAGATATATCAAGTTTTATGCACTTGAAAGAAGGTTTTAAAGAAATCAAACATGAAGTGAAGTTGTTTACCAATGAAATCAAGGAATTATGGGAATCTGATCCGATCCTCATTGCTAGACCAGGTACATAATCTACACTATTTTAGAGAGGAAACCTTTGTAATTTTGTATGTAATGAAAATGCTCAAAAACTACTGGTCCATTTTCAAAAATTCTTTTACCCTAAGAAAGCTACATTATCCCCGAATAACATAGGCTATACTTATTGCTGGCAAAAATTAGGGATCCCTGCTAAAACATCAATAATGTAACCGAAGGTCTAATATAAAGTCTCATCGCATGGGTTGCGGAAACTTGACGATAGAACAAAAATAATTTCTACAATATAATAATAGTAGAACACATCATTATCAACAAATAAGTTAGCAATAGCATGTCTAACTATTGTAGTTATCTAACTATATCTACTTTTCTACATTTTAAATGTTGATAGTCTAGTGATGACGACCTCTGTGGTGCAGCGGGCGAGAGCCTGCCTGCGACGCAAGAGGTTGCGGGTTCGATTCCCGCCTTGGAACAAATTTGTGTACGATCTGCAGAAATTTGTTCCGATGGTCTGGGTGTTTTCTATGTATAATAAAAAAAAATATCTATCTATGTAAGTATATAATGTATTAAATATATCAGTTATCTAGTACCCATAACACAAGCTTTGAATAGCTTACTTTGGGGCTAGATAGTGCTGTGTGGATTGTCCAGCATTATTTATTATTTATTTATTATTATTGATAGTAATGCCGATCAAAAACTCTGTCTATGAAGATGAAGTGTGGCTCCTCTACGAAAATCGGTAACGTTAAGTCATATTTTTAACTTAAAAATGGAGCAACTACATTTCAAGTGGATGTTGACGCTGTGTATAAGATTATGATAGAAGAAACCGCCTCCGAAAACGTAGGGAAATATGAAGTTACAGCCATTTGAATATTCGTTTTCATACAAAATGACAAAAAAAGTCAATGTTTTCTCAAGAGTGAACAACTGTTGTAAAGAAATAATAGGTAGGTAGTTTATAAAATTACCATATTTTGACATCAACACACCAACCCCTGGTTTCTGAAAGCGCGATCAACACTAATCGGCTGTAAAGTCACTTGCTATCTCTATCTAATCTTATATCTACTCTTATATCTATAATCTAATCTTTCAGGAACCGGGGTTCAGTCCACCGCACTCCATACGTTTGTTGCGTTCTACTGTGTGCCGCCCCGCCCACAAAGGGGGTAAAAAAGCCGTGTTTAAAAAAAAATGACCAACATGGGCCGTGTCACTGTTTAAAAAAAGGATAAACGTTTTAAACAACGTTTTTAATATGAGAAGCCTTTAATAAAGTGCCATTGGGGTAGATAATATTTGCAAACTTTCTCTATTTGTTTGAAAAAAATATTTTCTTAAACCTTATTCAAATTATATTTTTCGAATTTTTTGGTAGGTACATTGAGGTTTAGGTGGTGGGCTCTGCAATCATTTTTGCTGTTGCTAATTTGCGACATTAGAAATGCCGGTTCCTCTCGAGCTCCTGTCTAACAACATTTGGGTGAGTGAGACAGCATTATTTATACAACGGTCTTTCGTGCATCGGAGTAATTTCATACATACCAACCTGTAAATTAATGAATTACCGTAGAATTATAAAAAAGCCGTAGAATGGGCTATGGCCACATGGATTCGGCCAGCGCCGCGCCGCCGCGCGCCGCGCCGTAGGCCGTGAATCTCGTGATTTTTTGGCCTGAAAGCCGTAGAACACGGCAATGTACTTGTATTCAAATTCCTTGCATTGATTTGTCTGGAAGTCAATCTCAGAATCGATTAGTCGTAATTAGGTAGTCGAATATATAGTGATGTGTAATAATACGTAACGGTAGTCGATTGTTGTCGGGTTGTTGTTGGTTAGTTCCTACTTTCATTGTCTATGGGCGTTATATACTCTTGAATTTTGACATTTGTGGTTCAAAAACTTCAAAATAAAATGAAATCCGTTGAAATCGTTGACTTGTTGCAAATAGTTGTGTGTTTTTTGCTTTATTTTCGCGTTTTTATTTTTGGAGTTTCTCGTGTAGGTTCAAACAAAAATTGCCTGACCAACTAGTTCTGTAGTTAGGTACAGTAATCTACTAAAAATCACACTACACAAGTTATAAGAAAGACAATTTATTCGAATGTTCTCCAATTTATTGAATAGTTATTCGCCGGGATTCTACGAAAACAGTAAAAGCAATATTTATTATAGATTCCAAAATCTATTGGGTCGAACTACCCCTGGCTGCAGTGATAAAGAAGAGAACAAAATGTTGTCCACTCGTGCTAGCACGGTCGTCTCCGACGAAAGTTTTCTAACACCCGTATCATCAGATGGTGACCTCATGGCACTTTCTCCGAAGCAATCCAACGATATAACGGAGCAGACGGACATAACTGGTGATCTCCTGACCGGTGCTGACTTCGACAGCATTTGTGAAGTGACAGTGCAGGAAGGTCCTCACTATGATGACATGTTTATAGACGCAACAAGCCTGGACTACCTTGTCAAGTGTGCTGAATCCACTCGCAATCAAAATCTCATAGACAGAGGCAAAGAAAGCTTGTTTGTGAAGTTTGATCCCCTTTATGCAAGGAAGTTTGGCAATACCAGTTCATTGCACACAGTTTCAGTAGCAGATTCCACTGAAGCTGATGGTGGTTACGAAACTAGCAGTGCTATATCTGTATGCACTGATGTTGCAACCCCTAAACACTCTATATCTACTGGGTCCATGCCTTCCATTAGCGTCAAGGACAAACCTATGCAAGTGGTTCCTCCTGTGGTCAATTCTGAAGCTTCTAATGCCAAGCCAATTTTGAACCAGACTCGCGCTACTCCTGCTCTAATAAGAAGTGTATCAGCCATTCTTACTCCTACACAGGTGACAACAGATAGACTTATCAACTTCGCAGGAAACACCCCTCCAACCGCCGCGCCAAGAAGTCCCCGTTACCACAATTACTCTTCTCAGGAAGGGGATAGGCTACAATCACTGAGACACATACTCCAGAAGCAAGACCAAGAGGTTTTCCAGTTGAGGCAAGAAAATAGAGAATTGAAATCATTGCTTCAAGATGGAGAACACAACCATCACAGAACTATTGAAAATTTGGAAGCCAAGGTGAAGAAATTAGCTGAAGAAAAAGAAAACTTGTTGGAGAAAGAAAACAAGCTGCTTCAACATGTCAATGACAAAATAATCAGTAACAAACAGATGAGTATTGTGATGGAAGAATATGAGAAGACAATATCCTCTCTGATTGGGGAACAACAAAGGGAGAAAGTGGGATCAATGGAAATGGTTGAAAGGCTTACCATTGAGAGGGACCAGGCATTGAATCATCTTACTAGCATGGAGGGATCATTCAATGATCTGCTATCTAAGTATGAGAGAGCCAAGAGTGTGATACTGGAAACCAGAGAGCGGGAAAAAATCTTTGAACAGAAAATAGGGGAATATGAAGCAGGAATCCAGAAATATGAATCATTATACAATAATCTGAAGCAAGTCACATCTGAAAAACTGGCCAATGCAAATGAGACAATAGATGGCTTGAAAAAAAATCACAATGTCGAAATAACAAAATTAAATGCTATTATAAAGAAGCATGAGATAACTATTGCTTCATTGCATGAATCTGTTGTTCAGAAGACTAGAGATAATGAGGAGTTGACCCGAATATGCGATCAATTAATTAATGAAGTGCGCTGAATATGTACCACTCCAATAATTTTAGTTTAGATGTCTTTGCATATTTGGTGCTTTTGTAGTATGTTTTAAGATGTTTTTAGGATTTAGATTTTATACTCTTACCTTGCCTACATCTTGATAAAGAATTTCTGTGATGAATCTCATTCTTATGTGTTGTATTGTCTTTTAGTGTGTGGCTGTTTTTTTAACTATTATTTTAACATACAAATGTTGACATTTTAGATTTAGGGAAGGAACTTGGATTCTAAAACTATGATAATTATGTACTTAAACCTAATTTAAAACAATTTATTCTTATAAATGTTAAATTTACTCCAAGTATAATAAATGTTAGTTATAATTTTTCATGTCCAGTTTTGGTTTTACAAACATTTAATTGTGAGTGTTGTGACTATTTATATAAAATTATGTCAATTACTTAAAGACTTTTGACTTGTATTAATCTTGTTAGTGTTGAAAGTATTAAAAGATGGCATATATTTGAAAATATTTATGAGGTACTGCTTACAATAAGATTGCCTTAAAACTTTAACATTTATGTGTCATCTGAAATAAGAATTCAATTAATATTATGGTGATATTTGAACAGCTATTTTTGATAATAAATTCAGGTTATAATTAAAATACAGGTAATTTTATTTATTTATTAAACCCTTACTAATTCTTTTTATGGCATGTATACTGCGCGTTAAGCAAAAAGGACGCCGGATGGAGGGGGATGTGTGATAGCGCTAGTATTTTGTATGGGCTAACACATCCCCGCCACTGTTTTCCTACGTTCTTTTTGGTTGACGCGACCTAGAGTTTCCTTCCAGCTAACCTATGAGGCTAGAGAAAGCTGAATGTAGGTTTGTGTTCTTAAGTTGTAAAAATGAATCTAAACAAGGGTGTTTTAGGTAAGGGTACCTACTTGGGAAAACTAGTTGTCTCAAAGATCAATAATTTGTCTTCAGATCGGATCAAAAGTTTCGAAAAGAAGGTGATAGTGAGAGGCATTGTGTTTGGACTTGCTTCTCACTACCACCTACTATCTAAGTATGGTAGATTTAACTGAATCGGCCTATTTATTGAGGAGTTCCGTTAAACAGACCTTGGCTCCATCATCAGATCAGACCACTATCACCATTTTATGAGAACTGAGTACCTTCTTAATTTATTTCAAGAAATAAAATCGTAATAAAAAGCGAAAGAGTTGGCCGACCAGTAGAAAAACCTTGACTTCAGTGAAACTCCTAAAGCTGGGTGGGAGCTCTTGGATCGATGGATTTGCGTAGTTTTATCGATGGATAAAACTACGCAACGGATTTTTGATGTTGTTTTTTTTAATAGATAGAGTGATTTAAGAGGAAGGTTTACATGTATAATGGCGCATCCACACATGCCGCCGGCTTTCAGACCGTCCTGCCGCCGGCTTTACCGGCGGCCAGCAGATGCGGTTGCAATTTTCGCTGTAGTGTTGTGACTTATAAAATAAAAAGTAAAAAATAAAAGTACTGCACTATCATCCCAGTTAAATTCTGTCATTTCGTTATTTATATGAAATGATGTTATTTAAGAAAACGACAATACTCCGTATCGAAGCCGCAAGCAAACTGCCATGCCGCCGGCAACGAAAGCCGCGCGTGCCGGGCATGTGTGGATGCGCCATAATACATGCATGATATAGTAGAAAAACAATGTGCACCCGTGCGAAGCAGGGGCGCGCGGGCGGGTCGCTAGTCTTCTAAATATATACTAGTGGCTCTGGGAGCTGTAGACCTCGCGAGCATACTAAAAGTGAGCTATTTACTGCCTTAGCAAAAGCTATTTCAGAGTTTTGAAAGAAACCTATCAATGTTAAAGAGAAGTAGAAAATACCTATCCCCATGATGTTTTTTCTATTTAATTTTGTAAATTTTTGAGGAATGTAATGTGCAAGTGCATTTTCCGTTTTGTGATTTTTTTGATCTTTTTGATTTTTTTTGCATCATCTTGTGTAGAATGAGGTCCTTTGTGTTTCTCTCAAATTTGATTGAAAACCATCGATAGTTTGATGAGCTATCCTGTTCATCATGCTCCTTCAGATCCTTATCAGATCGTCGCCAAACTTTTATGAGACCAACTTATAATTACTACCTTTCAAATAAAAAAAGAATAATCGAAATCGGATCTCATTTGGTGGAGATATCCAGTATATCAAATAGCCCCCTTTTTGCCCTTTTTTTGGGGGAAGTACCCATCCAATCAAAAATCCCCGACGACAAAAAAAATCTAATAAGTCATATAACCTGTGTACCAAGTTTCGTCCAGATCGGTTGAAAAATGCGACCTGTAGAGGAGAACAGACAGACAGACAGACAGACATCCGGACAAACGCATTTTTGGCCAATGTGGAAACTGAGACGCTACGCTCGCTTCGCTCGCTCGGTGACTGACTGACTGACATAGTGATCTATCAACGCACAGCCCAAACCACTGGACGGATCGGGCTGAAATTTGGCATGCAGGTAGATGTTATGACGTAGGCATCCGCTAAGAAAGGATTTTGATCAATTCTACCCCCATTGTAGAATGGGGGTAGAATTGATCAAAATCCTTTCCTATTTTTTCCCCAAGGGGATAAAATAGGGGATGAAAGTTTGTATGAGATTTTCAAAGTAAACGAGCGCGAGTAAAGCCGCGGGATCAGCTAGTATCTTATAAAAGTGCTTTCATATGACACGTAACGAAATTTAATGTGTAACTTTTTTTTACTTTTGCCCCCTATTATCTGAATAACTTGTCATCCGATTTAAATCCAACTAGGTAAAGTTGAGAAAGATTCTTAACTAGGTAAAGAAGAAAATATTGAACATCAGCGATAAAACAAGGAATAGACTTTAATGTGTTTACCTAATTCTTATCATTAACATAATTGCGGAAATAATTATATAATTACTCAAATAGTTAGGGACTAGTGCAAAGTGCAGTAAAGTGATACGTACCTACTTATGTATCTTATAGGGGAATCCTGTTTCCGCAATCTAGACTCCAAAGTGGTCCATTGTGCGTCTACGTATGTAATGTATGTACTAGTTGCGCCCCGCGGTTTCACCCGCGCAGATTTAAATCCTGGTATTTCCACGGGATAAAAAGTAGCCTATGTGCTATTCCAGACTATAATCTATCTTTCTGCCAAGTTTCATCCAGATCCATTCAGCCATTCCGGCGTGAATGAGTAACATCCATCCATACTTACAAACTTTCGCATTTAGGTATTAGTAGTAGGATTTTTTTTTACATATTATAGGTAAAACGTTTGACCGCTATCTCACCTGATGACGATGCGGTCTACGGTGTAGCACGCTTACCTAGAAGATACCTATTGACTTGTCTCTTGAAGACATCCAAATTATAGGCATCTGGAAAAACAGACGCCGGCAAGATTGCAACCACCTTTATATTTTCAGGAGAAACTGAAGTGCTGTGGTGTTTTGACAGACCGGAAGTTCTCAATAAGTTCGTGACCACTAGCGACAGTGACCACAATGAGGGCTACAGCCATTGCAAACTGGATATGGGCAGCGCTGGGCGCGCGCATTTCCATGGCTACCTTGACACGAGAGTACCTAAAGATGGACGGATCAAGAGAGCTGGGTACTGCGCATTGCGATCAAAGCAATTACGAGTGAGTAGTCATCAACCTGGCTTCTCTTCCTGGTTTTACCTATGTCCAAAGTCAACTTAAAATAATATTTTATTTAAGGCGATATAAATGCAAGGCGTAGTACGTACCTGGAACGTCCTGAGGGGGTTTGAAACTATAATAATAATAAATAATGCTCGACCCCAGTTTTAGCTCAATTTGCATATTAGTCTAGCTAGAGATCCGTTGTTTCCTCCGCTGACTTGTTCATCTAGCTGTTCTACTAGCTGCGCCCCGCGGATTCACCCGCGCAGATTTAAATCCCGGTATTCCCACGGGATAAAAGCATATGTGCTATTCCAGACTATAATCTATCTCTCTGCCAAGTTTCATCCAGATCCTTTCAGCTGTTACGGCGTGAAAGAGTAACAAACATCCATCCATACCTACAAGATTTCGCGTTTATAATAGTAGTAGGATTTTGTAAATCTAACGTTTTTTATTCTTTTTCAGAAATCCTTTAAACGCGCTACGACTTACGACTGGCACCTCTACAACACGCTCGTTCTCAAAGTGAGAGGAGATGGCAGATCCTACCTGCTGAACATATCTTGTGAAGGCTTCTATGATATCACCTGGAACGATATATATCACTATGTTCTGTATACCAGAGGTGGACCTTATTGGCAAATAGCGAAAGTACAATTTTAAAATTACTAAGATGCTCCAGTCTAGAATACCTACCCACTGTAAACTTGCTAGAATATTATAAACCAGTCGGTCTCAAATGAGTAAATAAGAGAAAACGTGCACAGAAAGTTCGTAAGTATGTGTAAAAAAATATCATGTTCTGAGATGACAAAAAAAAATTTCAGATACCGTTTTCGAAATTCGTGCTCGGATCAAAAGGCCGTATTCAAGATAAGCAAAACAGAATGAGGTTCGACAGAGTGACCCATTTCGGAATATCATGCGGGGACAAGATCAACGGCAGATTCGACCTCGAAATTGAATATGTTGGTAAGCACCTTTTAAAAGAAAGTAAACAATAAAAAAGCCGTCCGGACTCCGGATGAGCGTTATAACGACATTTTCTATGAAAATATTTTATGACAAGCGTTGGAGCCGCTTCCGTGATTCAGATTATAATACAAGGTTTCCTCTTTATTATATTAATGTAGGTTATATGCCAACAAGATTTTCTCGTTTAAAGGTATTAGAAGAGAATCGCGTGAAACTGGCACCTAGATTCACTTAGCTCGTGAATCTAGACGTGCTAGTGCTTAAGACGACCGTGACGACAAGTTACAAAGAAATAAATACCTTTTGACCTTGCAAAGTAGCGAAGTAGCCTATACCGTAGTAGAAGATCGCCGCGTGGCACGTTACAATAGAATAGAAGATTTTTTATTTGACACACAAACACGGTAACAGCATCACATTAACAAGAAGATAAAACTGTGAAATTTAGCTGGTAGATATATCTATAGGTAGGTAGGTACCTAAATAAGCAAAATAACGTTACTATCGTGCGTGACTTACGAGGAATGCTTTTATAGGTGATGGTTACCACATAACATCAGGTGGGTCATCAGCTTGTTCCATCAGACAGTTGTAGTAAAATCCACTGAGTTATTTGCAGGTTGTGATTAGTGGGATGGCACAGGTGGTTAGCGCAGCCCCGTATCAAGGGTAGATCGTGGGTTCAAAACCCACTTAGGTAACTGGGACATTTTAGACTTTAGGGTCATTATAAAATCTTTGATAGCATAAGTAGGTATATAATATACCCATTGGTTTAGTTATTATTCATTTGTTTCAGGTCTGGAGTTTGATCCAACACATGAAGAAGAGTTTGCCTATGAAATGTACAAAACTGATAAATATATTGTGGGTGTGTAGATTGCCTTGCTAGGGTACCTACCTACTAAGTGAATTATAAACTAGACTTTAAACTTGAAAGAATTATAATGGTCAAGCCTGACATACCTTTGTTTTTTCAACCAACTTAAAATATAGGAGTGTAGTAGTGGAGATATCTCCAAGGTATAGAACACTGGTGTCTGTCTGTCTGGCACCTTTAGTTTCTTTTTGCATACATATTCGGACGAACCTCTGACTACCCCCCCGAGGCATCTTGAAAGAATTTCAAGTTATTAATGTAGGGGCCACACTACCGTGAAATGAATGACAATAATTATTGCGATAATGGACGTTGACATTTGAACGCGATAATTTTACAGCGGCAATTACGTGCCGCGATAGCTCGAGTGGCGGTAAGTAGGTACCTACATTTGACGCGTTAAGAATTAGCGCAATAATTATTGCGATGGTGGGCATTGACGTTATTGTGGCCATGATATGATAGGTACCCCTACTCCAAACTTCTTCTTGTCGTGTCACTAGTTACTTTCGGTGTGACAATCAGGTGTGGGCCGTGTAGGTATTCTGAAGAGGTCGTTTTTGTGCAGGTTTTGAATTTATTTATAAACTAGCGACCCGCCCGCGCCCCTGCTTCGCACGGGTGCACATATCATGCATGTATTATACATATAAATCTTCCTTTTGAATTACTCTATCTATTAAAAAAACTTGTAGTGATAGGAACAACATTTTAATGTAGAACTATGGACGGTTTTAATTCGTCCGAGAGTAAGTAGAACGGTAAGCGGGCATGGCGCATGGTGTGTTGTGAAATCTCGGGACTCCATACAAAAACGAGAGGTGATTAGGTTTGTATGAACGGCAGTGATTGATAGATAATAAGAACAAGTAGTACCTATGTAAATTCCATGCACTAGACACAAACGTCTTCCAAGTATACAGGGTGGCCAAAAAGACGTGGATCAAACGTGATGACTTGATGATGGTGGACTTTTAGATCTAAGCTTCCATTTGCTAATATGCGTTAGCATCCCTACTATTATGTGCTAATATACCACTATACCTACCTATTAGGTACATGTTCCCGGGCTCTACACACTCTTTTGCCATTCGTTGACTGGTACTAGGTATGTACTGGGTTGAATTTTTTTTTGTGTATGTATAGTTTGTATGATGAATCCAGCTAACAAAGGTTAGGCAATAAAAAATAATACGGGTAGAAGACGAGGTAGTATGCTCATAAAGACTGTAGCTTGCTTCCTACAGACTGAACAAAGAAAAGAAGATAAGCAAGAGGAGGGGTGATGTGATGTCATCCATCCTTTTATAGTAACGTTCCTAATCGATAATATTATTGAGATAATCTATTTGTAAGCAATAATATCAGGCAATAATTACCTATCTGCACATCAAAACAGTAATCAGAAATTATTTATTGTTTAAACTGTAGCTCAAAACAGATCATCAAAGATCATGTTGTGTGTACAGTTTTAGGTTTAACAGTTCGTCCGTTCAGAAATAAAAAAAAAATATTAGAAAGTTTATTTTTTCTTTATAAGGGTAGGGTGTTTCATAGTGAAATAAGTCAGAAATGATGGGTACTCCACGCCCTTAATGGATCTAGCTCGATTTTTCCTGTAACCCGGTATTGCAATATCCTACCCCGTCTCGGTCGCCGCCGGCCGTGGCACGTCGATTGTGTTGTGTGTGACCGATTATAAAGAATCGATTTTCTACATCTAAAATGCAGCAGACAGACGACCCCTCCCTAGTATACTCGTCTAAAGTAAGTACCTAATGTAAGTATAGTCGTCGTCGTTGGTTGTCAGATTTTACGGAAGCAAGATTTCTGATTCTGAGTAAACTATTGTTTTTATGGTCTTGATCACTAATTTATGACCATTGCGGATTGAGAAATCTATTGACAGTGTTTACATAATCACTGTTGCTAGAGTTTCGAGGACATCGATGTAAGTTTTTACCGATGTACTAATTTAAGTTTCGTTCGAGGACTCGACCAACGCAATTACATACCTACTTAGTTCTTTATTGGTCATTCATTTCTTTGCGTGGGATGCTTACTTGTCGTTTACCTACCTGGCTCTCCTAAGCTTCCTTTCGTAGAAAAGAAACGACTTTGCAATGCTGCACTTTTGGTCATGTCAATGAATGTTGACCTTTACTTTACTTCCAGTTTTCCTCTAGCCCTTAGTTCTACTGCAGTATCATTTTCACTGTCCATGTATGTAATTTTCGCATTTCAATTGTGAACCATTAGTCATTGACACTTTTCCATTGCAGGTGAGATCATGTTATTCATAACAAAATTGTGATTTTTTATCAGTGAAACTAGCGTGCAGTACCATGTCAGGTACAGAGCAGCCAATATTGAACTCAATGCAGCATCTATCTATGCAACCAGGGAACAGTGCTACTGAAAAGCCCACTCAAGTGGTCTCTCCTGCTGTGAACAGGAGCCAACTTGCTACTGCAAAAGTTACCCCAGTGAAACAGACTGTCTCTCCTGCCATAGCTACTATTGACCGACTTCTTAGTCTAGGGGCTAACATCCCTCCTCCTCCACCAGTCATCACAAGAACTTCTGATATGGACCCTCACACAGTTGAACAGCTAAAAGCAGTCAAAGAGCTGCTGACAGCACAGGAAGAAGAAGCACAGAACCTTAGAGACCTCAACCATGATTTAAGAGAGAGACTAGAAGAATGTGATACAAAGATTCGGAAACTGACTGATCAAAATGAAGAATATGGAGAAAAAGAAAAAACTCTTTCTCAACGAGTTGCAGAAAAGGTTAAAAACAATAAGCAAATGAGTGTTGTAATGGAGGAATATGAGCGTACTATATCATCTCTTATTGGGGAGAGGGAAGCTGAAGCCAAGAGATGGACTGAAGAGAGAAGCACTCTTGTGAGAGAACGAGATGAGGCTGCAGCTCATCTTGCCTCTATGGAGCATGCTTTCAATGATGTGCACACGAAATATGAGAGATGCAAAGTTATCATTCAGGGCTACAAATGTAATGAAGAGACTTTGAAGAAAACTGTTGAAGAGAATACAGACGCTATCCAGAAGCTGGAAGCCAGATATGAGACTCTGAGGCAACATGCCATGCAGCAGCTCAACAAGGCTAATACTGAACTTGATACTGTGAAGAAAACACACCAGTCTGAAATGCTAAAGCTGAATGCTATGCTAAAGAAAAGTGAAGTGCATTCTTCCTCCCTGCAAGAATCTCTTGCACAGAAAATTAAGGACAATGAGGAACTCACAGCTATCTGTGATGAGCTGATTAACAAAGTTGGATAAAAATCGCAAACATAATATATGAATGTTACTAATTATCATTTACTAACATGAATTTTATGTTTGTATGGCATATAAACTGCTAACATTATTGAAGTAACATTTCTTGAGCATGTATTGATTTTGCTGTAACATTCTTATGATAGCTAGTACTGTTACATATAAATCAACTACTCATAAAATATAATATACTTATATATTTTTAGTTTTTTAAAATGTGCAATCATCTCATTTCAGTTTTTACTTTTGTACAATTTTATAATTTTAAGACTTAAGTTTTTTATTGTCTTGTGATGTTTTGACCTGTTATTTGTTTTGAGAATTTTGTATGATTCTTTATTATCCAATATCATTTGGTGCCCATCCATAGTTTATTAAATTATGTACATATTTATTATGAATGCTAACATTACTCATGTTAGGGGACCCCATTTACAGAAACATAATGATTTGTCTGTCACTGCTAAGACTTATTTAGTTAAACTATAAATAAATCCAAAGATTTGTGATCTGTTGAGATCCTATTATAAATTTGAGATTTAGATAAAGAATATTTTTATCTTGCTTTTTATTAATTATTTTCTAGATCCTAGCTGCCATAATATGTATTTGATAATTGTAAAAATAAGTTTTACAGCATTATTGAAGTGAAGTATTATTCAGTGCTTAATTACTTGAGTGTCAAACTTAAGAAACCTGTTACTCGTTTTGCTAATTCCAAGGCATTATAGCCTAGTATTTTTGTTGGTAACTGTGAAACCACTATGTCCAATTACCATTCAATTTTTCATCTTAGCTGTAAGATTACTCTAACTAGAAGTTATGTATTAATTAACTAATTAATGGATTATATTTTTGTGGAACAAAATACCTACCTACTTAAGTGCTTTCATACGAAAACAGCTAAGTCTGTTCCATACTAGTATGTTATGAACCTAGGAGCACACGATGAATTTTCGACGTGCGATTTACAAACGCGTGATTTATTCGCGTGGCTGAATCTATGCAAAAATATTCTAGGTTACAACCACAGAACAGAGATTATACACCTCTTAGCTCACAGAAAGTCCGGACTCTCTTCTGTGTTCTATTGGATGACGATCGTATGGCATTTTACATGCGTCGTACACGCGACGACCGCCGGTCGAGGCGGGTTATAGTCACGCTGACCGTCTCGGCACTAACAGCCGAAACGTATGAACTTGTAAGAAGCGTTTTATAATAACGCGTAGCCATCAGCGCGCGTAGTTCATACGTTTCGGCTGTCAGTGCCGATGGTCACTGAGACTCTAAAACCAGCCTTAGAGGCTGTCTGGTCCTGGACAGGCTCTTAAGCTGTCTGTCTATTGATGCGGAGCGAGGCGGCGGAGCTTCAATGGACAGGCAGCCTCAGGCTCTTGAACATCGAACTTCCTTATATGCTCTCCACCTGATGTTCAGCTAAGCAGCTCACACATGTGGAGCACTGCACCCATTACTCTGAGACATAGGTAAAGGTGTTAAGGCTCATACTTTATATTAAAAGTTGACTACACCATGTGATACTACTTATCCTGATTGAGACATGGGGATATTCGAGATTAGTAATTAGATGTGCCTTTGAAAACCTTCACCATCCTGAATACCACCAGTCCAATGCGGAATCATTCCTAGAATAAAATTGCATTAAGTGAAGTTTCTTGCATTACTTATTGGTAGGTAATCATTTATTTTTGTGTATTTCAATAAAACCAATAACTACAAATGTATGCTTCTAAATAACACAATTTTTGACCAACATTCCACATTTTCATTAATTTAATAAATCCATTTTGTCCATCTACATAGTATCTGTTCTAAGAATTATGAATTTACGTTAGTAATTAAAAGAACGGTGGGATCAGCAAAATTCTTCCAATTTCAATGATAACTGAGCTTCTATGTTTTTCTTTGTTTTGGCTGGTTTAATTTTTTATGTAACATAATTATATTGTTTCTTTGAAATCACTTGCAATTTATTCATTAAAGGAATAAAATAAACAGTTTTAAATTGTAATAGATGACATTATTTATTTTCCATGCCTTCATATTGGTAGTAGATATTTAGAAAATATAAAGTAGTTTGCAATACACCAATATTTATAAAGATGTACTTAAATACAGGTACATTTCAACATTTAATAATATTTACACAATAAATATTGTGACAATTGCTTGGCCTAACAACTATTTATTTTATCTCAGGCCTCAACTATCAAACAAAAAATTTGTAGAAGACTATTTATTAAGAGTCCGGTGACAGCGGCTCGCAATTTCGAGGTGCGATTGGCTATTATTTCATTTTATTTCATTTGGGGGAGGTTGTTTGAAATAATAACTCTAAAGAAACACGCATAAATACTGTTAGAACACAAATAATACAATAATATAAGGGAAATGTGCTTGAGTCAGAAATCATTTTGGTATTAGGTAAACGTAAGACCAAACATACTAATACCAAAATGATTTCTGATTCGGGCATGTTTCCCTTATATTATTGTATTATTTGTGTTCGAACAGTATTTATGCGTGTTTCTCTAGAGTTATTTTTTCAAACAACCTCCCCGAAATGAAATAAAATGAAATAATAGCCAATCGCACTTCGAAATTGCGAGCCACTGTCACCGGAGCCTTAACATGTATGCCTGAACATTTTAAAATAAAATATTTCATTTTTACTCAGGATTTCTTTTTCAAGAACTTGTATGTGTCCTTACTAACTAAATAACTTAGTGCTGAAATTACAGTTGAGACAGCAGTTACTCCGAAAAGCACTTGCAGTGCTGGATGGTCCACATAACCAAAGACTGGTGATGCCAGGGTAGTGCCAACCTGGAAATATTATGATAATGATAAATCCTACTTATATTATAAAGTGCCAACCTGGAAATATTATGATAATGATAAATCCTACTTATATTATTAACGTGAATGTTTGTAAGTATGAATGGATGGATGTTTGTTACTCTTTCACGCCGTAACGGCCGAATGGATCTGGATGAAACTTCGCAGAGAGATAGATTGTAGTCTGGAATACCACATAGGCTACTTTTTATCCCGTGGGAATACCGGTATTTAAAATTGCGCGGCTAAACCGCGGGGCGCAACTAGTATAATGTTACATGTAATGTTGAATAAAAATGGGAGTAACATGATTTTATTTTATTTTATTTATTGAACAAAATCCACAGCTCTTTGTATTATATAACTAACATAATGAATGTAGCTGAAAGCCAATAATGGATTTACATTTTTTTAAGCTAACTAATAATATAAAACGACTATCACTAAATTAATTGATAACATAGGATGATGATTTTTAATGAAAAAATACTTTAGTGGGCTTAAATAGATATCATGTACAGAATTTTGGTAGATGGCACAAACTAAGCGAGGCCTAATCCAAGCAGCCAGCGGAGTCATGTTATTGATGATGTTGTATTTGCTTATAGATAATCAGCATTAGCCAAAGCCCTTTAGATAAAAAAAGCAAACTGGCTAAAATTATGGTAATGATGAATGTGGATGATTGTATGTTTCTTTGTTTGTAAACTTACAAGTACAAGTTGCACTGCAGTGTTGACTTTACTAATGAATGTCGGCGCCAGTTGGGCTGTTGCATGGGTAACATCGAAATATCTGCTCAATGTCCTCTGAAAATAATAAGAAATGATTTTTATCAAGCAAATTAATAATAGATAACTCTTTATTGTTCACCACACAGAAATACAGAGGTAGTAGTGTATAGTAGGGTTAAAGCATACATAAAAAAAAGGTAAAACAATGGGCAACCATACTGCTGAGAGTGATCTCTTCCAGACAACCTTGGAAGGATAGAAATTATTCTGATTTGATGGTGGTTAGCATTTACGGAATACCTATATGATATTTTATTAGACCTGTACCAACATCACTACACTAGTAAACGAATTAATGTACAGATAAACCATTCTAAAAATGCACGCCCCTCTACCTGCCTTCACCCACACAAGCAAAGCAAAGGCAGGTAGAGGGGCATGCATTTTTAGAATGGTTTATCTCTACCTTAATAATATTTAGGTAACAATTAATTAATTTTTGTTTGACCATACTTACAGGAGGCGGTAAGCTCATGTATCTGATCACAAATCCAGCAATGACCAATGCGACATCCCGTCCCACAATGAGCAATGTCAGTGGGAGAGGTATAAGGTTCTGCCAAGTCAGAGAAACAAACAGTGTTGCTATTAGCACCTTGTCAGCCAAGGGATCTAGAAAAGACCCCATTGTTGTTGATTGTCCTTTCCAGTTTCGTGCAATCCAGCCATCTAACTGTAAGATATTATGATTTCTTAAAAGTACTACAAAACCATAAAAAAACCAATGGTGTTAACTTTGAAATGTTTACCTTACCAAATCAGTTACACCAGCAAATACCAATAAGCCAAGGGCCAAATTATAATCACTTTTCAATATGACATAGCCCAAATATGGTGACATTGCTATCCTTGTAACACATAACACATTTGGTAATGTGAATATATTTTCTCTCTGTAAATAAAAAAAAAACTGTACAAACTGGATTTGGATATCCTAATAATATTATAAATGTGAAAGTTTGTATGTATGGATGTTTGTTACTCTTTCACACCGGAACGGCTGAACAGATCTGGATGAAACTTGGCAGAGACATAAATTATAGTCTGGAATAGCACATAGGCTACTTTTTTATCCTGTGGGAATACCGGGATTTAAATCTGCACCGGTGAAACAGCGGGGCGCAACTAGTTCTCAATAGTGCCATAATATGCACTGTACCTCAACAACACCTTCAATTCTTTCCTTGACTTTAGCTTTTGTTTCAAGGATATCTTTTATGATATATTGTTTTCTGACCCTCAATTTTTCACCCGTCACTTCCTTTTGGTATTTGATATCTCTTACTATTTCTTCGCCTTTTAGGCGGATCTTTAGCTCGGTATCTTTCAGCTGTTCTTTCTTGTGCTCAAAAGCATCTTTGATTGCCTCTGCCTTCTTTTCTAAGGTTATAAAATGCTTTTTGTTCCCTGATGAGTAAAAGCAAGACAACGAAGTTAGAGGATACCATACCACTTCTGGTTTATTTCTAACGATTACCATGTACTGTCTTGAAGACAATAGGGTAGGTTGCTGAGCGTGAGCTCGTGTACCCGACTGGCATAACATTGCGTATTGTTTAGCAAAACAGGATCTTCTAAGTAACCACATACTTTTAGCAACAAAGGTTAGTTGCACTTTTATATTTTACTGCTGCACTTTACATAGCTAGCACACAAATCACAGGCATATTATTATTGGATGTTTAGCACGAGTTCCATTCTATAAAAACATTTATTTTACTCACTCTAACTACCTACATTTCTAGAAAGAAGTAAAAATATTGTTATTGTATTGCCGCTCAGGGTGACCCTATCCCAGGAATAAATAACGCTACTTAAACGCTAAGAACCGCAACCATACATATCCAATTATCCAAGGAATATAATACCACAAACTTGACTTGACACACCTTAACCATAACCAAGGAATCCTACTATTCCTACTACATAGTCTGTGAACACTGTGATATCCTACTTCCTACTTTACTATTTATTTAGTATAAACGCGAAAGTTTGTAAGTATGGATGGATAGATGTTTGTTACTCTTTTACGCCGGAACGGCTGAACTGATCTGAATGCCACTTGGCAGAGAGATAGATCATAGTCGAATAGAGCATATCCTTAATATAATTATAAAAATACTAGTTATGCCCCGCGGTTTCACCCGGGCAGATTGAAATCCTGGTGATCGGAAAACTATTATACGATTGCTGATATGACTCATTGCTCAAAACGCAACGATAGCGCGTGCTAATCTATCCTGTGGTGACATCTAGTTATTATTTACGAACTAAAAATTTATCAGCTAAATCGGTTTAAAGAGTTTATTCTCATAAGAACAGATACAGTTCACTTAAATGAGTTAAAGGTAAATAAAGTAAATTTAAGGCTAGTGGCGAAGTAGTATGCTTAACGTAAACATAATTCACAAATGTTCAGACTTAAAAAATATTCTTATACATAGGTATTCAAATGTTTAAACTAATGGCGAAACAAGTATTAACTAAAAACTAATCTAAATCAATAGGGAGGTGAGTATACCTAGGATTAACAGAACTACTATGTAGGTATAGCACGCGTCACGTAAAAAGAACTCCGGAAGGAGGGGACGGGGTGTGATGGTGCAAGATATTGTATGTGCAAACACATCTCCACCGCTTTCCAGCGCTCTTCCCGGTTAACGCGCACTATGTACATACGTACGTACATAGCAACGTAATAAGATAGGCATCAGCTAAGCTAACCTAAGATTACAAATACGGTAAAATGCTAAATATCTAACAACACCCGGTATTCCCACGGGATAAAAAGTAGCCTATGTGTTATTCCAGACTATAATCAATATCTCTGCCAAGTTTCATCTGGATCCGTTCAGCCGTTCCGGCGTGAAAGAGTAACAAACGTCCATCCATCCATCCATCCATACTTACAAACTTTTGCGTTTATAATATTACGTGGGAAGTACTTAATAATATTATGTACTTATTTTTAGGCTGGAATTCCCCGCATATTCTGGGTATATGGCCATGAAACAGAAGTTTCCTGTTTGTCAAAATATAAAATACTGGTTGCGCCCGCGGTTTCACCCACGCAGATTTAAATCCCGGTATTCCTACGGGATAAAGTAGCCTATGTGTTATTCTAGACTATAATGTGTCTCTGCCAAGTTTCATGCAGATCCGTTCAGCCGTTTCGGCGTGAAAGAGTAACAAACATCCATCCATCCATCCATCTATACTTACAAACTTTCACGTTTATAATATTAGTAGGATAGGAAGTTAAATTATGTAATTATTAAAGATGAAATTCTAAAATGAATACCGTTTTTATTACAATATTTCAAACCCGCCTAAATCTGCCACTTTTGCAAATCGATATCTGTCAAAATGGCAGAAGTCTGCCCCAAATGGTCACACTGATTGCCGCTGTCAGCCAGGATCAAGTTTTCTCATGTCGTTGTCATGTCACTTGACTGTTGATTGTTTTTGTTGACTGTCTGTCTGTCACTGTCAGTCTTCCTTCCTTCTTCCTGCCTGTAAATGTTTCGTCTGTCGTATTTTTGTTTGGGTTTGGTTTACAAACATTTAGTTTTATTTAGTTTTCTAGTCCCGCCCGGGGTTGTTCTCGGATCCATTCCGAGTAGGTAAGTAAAAATACTTTGAAATCTCTGTGTGACTTCAAGAGCTGGGAACAGGGAAGACACAAAAATTAGTAACCCAGGTTAATTTTTATTTCGTTTAACCCGTAACTCGGCGCGCGACTCAACTTACAAACTACTCTTTTGAAACAGATTACATAAACTATATTATTCTTTTGTTCGATAACACACAACCACAACAACCACAAATAGACCCATCGAGATTACTAATCTTTAAACCCACTAATTCTATCTAATGATCACTCTTTGTTTTGATAAACAATTATTAATTAATCAGCTAGTTTTTTATGTGGGCCCTACCTAAATCTTATTTCTGTAACCATAACTCTACCCAATTCTTCTGTGATAGATATCAAATTATTTAGTCTAATGGTGTGTATGTTTGGTTTTTTCCCAAACATCTCACTTTTAAGGGTACAAGTCAGTTTGATTTGATACCTATTCCATTATGTACTAAATTATGGGCATTGACATGTACATCTAATGCAGTAGATAAGCCTACATTGTAGCATTGAAATTATATTCCATTTATAATTATGTAAGTTGACTTCTGACCTAGGAGAAGAGGAGTGATAGTGATTGTGACACAATTAGTTATCTATTTACCTACTTTAGAAAGCAAATAGTTGCTTAGTATTGTTTGCATCACATACCTATTACAACACATGATTCATTCCACACTTTTTATTTTGATGAGTGCTTTTTTTTTCTTGAAGTGTAGTAAGTACCTATTGTCTCTCCTTTTAGAAAAGTTAACCATGAAGGAAGAAGAGCTCAAATATATCCTCCATCTACTTGATAATCTCACTGAGGAAATATTAGAGGCAAGTTAAACTTAGTCCTATACCTACTTATTTTATTATTGTGAATAAGACAATAGTTTAATGAGTCATTCCATGTTACATTTCTTACAGGAACTGTTGCAATTTTATTCTGATGTAGAAGATTCCAAACCAGTCAAAGATTTCAGTAGTGAAACAATCAAATTCTTCAGAAATAGTTTAAAGAACAATCCTATAACAACTGCTTATATCCTCAACTATATTCAGGAGCATATGAATGACATTCATAATGTTAATAAGATACAGAATATCTATCAGGATATCCTAAAAGAAGAACTTATTAAAAATGGCTGCACAGATAAACTAATTACTTTATTTTCGTTGGTAAAATGTAAAGATAGTTTAATACCAAATTTCATTCAGCACATATTAAAGCCTATTTCAGAAGAGAACTATAGGCAGTACAGAAAGCAAATTCTTCTTAGTCTTGTGCCACATGATAGGCCAGAACTGTTGCAAGTAGCTACAGAAACTATGCATAACAATGAACCTCAGAAAGAGTTTAAACTTACTCCAGAAAACATGCTAGAGCTCTGTTACCAAGAGAAAACCCACTGGCTACTCAAAGCAGCTCAAGTATACAAAAACCAATTGCTTGATATGAAAAACATAACATTCAAAATAAATAACTTCACCAAACAAATACTCATAATGGTCCTCATTGATTTAACCAACAGCCCGGAAACATATGATCTCCCTTCTCTAGTACACCAGCTTACCAACATATTTTCTATTCTCGATACATACACAACATCTGATGATCAGCTGCAATTCTATATAACAGAAGTTAAAAGAGAGCTGACTATCATAAAGTTTTGTCTGGAAAGTAACTGTAAGATCATGACCACCTCCATATTTAGTCGAGTCCTGGCTCAGAGTGCACTGGCTGTGATATCTCAAGTGTGCCGCCTGGCTAAAGTTGATAGGTATAAAGTTTCCAGGCTATTGAACACTAACAACGAATTCCTGAGTGAATTGACATCTCTGAGCACCAAAATTGATTTGAGAAAGAAAGGCGGAAGTACCGCGAATTGGGATATACTGACCTACAACAGTTACTGTGCAATCACAAAAGTGATAGATACTATATTGAATTCAGCTGAAGGTTTCGAAAACGCGAATGAGACCTCATCCTTGGATGAAATCAAAAGGCTTCTACTGTCTATCCAGCCACTGCAGTGCTGCCTTGAAGTGATAGAGAATATATTTTCGTGTCTCTTCTTGAGATATGAATATTTGTCTTGCCTTGAGCACAGTCAGGATTTCCAACAGTGTGGAGCACATTCGGAATGTTCATACTTTTATTCCAAGAAACAGAACAAAACTTCGAAGAATGTGATCAGTAACAACTCGGGCTTCATGTGCAATTCGTTCACGACTCAGCACATACTGAACACCCTAAAACTGTGCCTTGAAAAGCTAGAAGAGAAGGTAGATATCGAAGACTTGGAGTCCAGTGTGAGAGATAGATTCAAACACCTGCTGAAAGTAGTGAACCACTCAATTTGGAAGCTCCAGCTGGTATCAAATCTCTCTCCAGACACGAGTCCGCTTTTATTAAAACTGTGCTTAGACTACGTGGAAGTAGACAACAGCAGTGATGATGAATCTCGAGAATCTGACACGAAACCCATAAGGAAGAAGCCAAAAACTAGAAGACGAAATCCTAATAATAAGTATGAGCTTGGACAGGGTATGCTGGCATCTACAATTTCAGCTACAGACGATAGTAAGTAAAACTAGTATTACTACTATTTATACTACTATTGATACTTTTAGGGTAAAAAATAGAAAGTAACGATATTTTAATTCTTTGCAACTCTTTGCAGTGTGTGTATCATCACCAGGCAGCACAATCGATTTCATATCCATCATGCTAGCTAAGCCGACGTGTTTGGTTGCGTTGGCTTTATACCACAACGACTTTCCAAAGGCCAACCAGATTTTAGAGGTAAGAAGAAGAACCAGATTTCAGAGTTTAGAGGGAGTCAATAGGTGTCTTCTAGACCGTTCTGCTCCATCGTCGCTTACCATCAGGTGTGATTGTAGCCACAGTAGGACAAACTAATAAGTACCTAAATATAAAAAACATAGGGTTTACGGAAGGGTACAAATTTTACTGCACTCTTTTCTTAAAAAACATCATTCTGTTACTACAAATACTTATCTTTATCTAACACCTAATGCAAAGTACAGTTTTTTAATACCTCTTACTAAACAAAAGCTTACAGAGTCCTTAGGAAATGCCCGAACTCCTCGTAACAATATTTCTCGCGCTCAGTCGGTTCGTAATGAATAATAACGCCCTTCTTTGTCACCAATACCCCTGGTGGGTTCAATAGTAGGTAGTTCTTAGCTTCCTGTATAGTTTGTTGTGGTTTGAAGAATTTGCACCACAGACAGCAAGAGCCCCAACCTTGAAAATATAGAATAACGTCAAGAAATTATGTCTAAAGCTAGTCTTTTCTCTGTCGTGAATCTGGTTGATTTATGCCTTGCATCTACTCTACTCCGCTTGCGTAGTACCTACTCTTTCGTCGCTAGCAAGTGCAAACTGGAAAAGCTCTTGTTAGACCCACTGATAAATTTTATTCCGTCTCAAACTAGGTACAGTATACATACAAGCTTTTAGTCTGGAATAGCACCTACGCTAGTTTTAATCCCGTGGAGTACCGCGATTTAAAACTACGCGGGTGAAACCGCGGGGTGCAGCTAGTATAAGGTCATGTATTTACAAAAAAAAACGTATGTTTCCATATTACAGCCTACGTAGCTCAGTTGGTAGAAGCTATGCCTTCTGCGCCGTAGGTCGTGGGCTCGATTCCCACCGTGAACAAACATTTGTGTGGTGAACATAAATGTTTGTTCTCTGTCTGGGTGTTATATAATATTATATGTATTTACAAAAAAAAAAGTATTAAGTAGTATATCAGCTATCTGGTACCCATATTACAAGCATAAGCTTAGTTTGGAGCTAGATAGTGCTGTGTGGAAAGTCCACCAATTTTTTTTTTTTTTTATTACAAGCTTTGGCTTAGCTTAGTTTGGGGCTAGTTACTGGATCGTGGAAAGTCCTTTAATATTTATTTATTTATATTAACGTACTGTTAGCACAGCACTAGGAGCACGAGCACGAGAACCGTTGAGCTTCATCGTAGTAGGTACCATGAGCAAAAGCTACAACCTCTATCTTTGTATGGAGGTACGACGATTATTTCTCTTACGTTCAGTAGGTACCTGTCTTCTTTACCTTGAGTAAACCACAATGGAACAGCGATCACAAGGTACACCACCACCCATATTGCAGTAATTTTCCAAAAATGTTTGGGGAAATTTTTATAAACTTGCTTTGTGTAAAACTCGACCACCAAACGTCTTACTGCTTCAATGCCGGTGCCATTCATCCGCTCTGAGCTGATGTGAGAGGCATTGGATGAAGTTATTGGCTGCAATTCTTTCCCACAGTCTGTTGGCTGATCTGAAATTTAACATGTTTACAAAAAATATTTAAGAAGTTTATATTAACTTCAGCAGGCTGAAGTTAATATAAACTTCTTAAATATTGCAAAACTTCCAAAATTGACATATGCAACCGGATTTTGAATGCAACAAAAGTTACGTGATCAAGGGGCAGGTTCAATGTCTAAAAATTAAGGTTTTAATGTAACTTATTTTGTATTCTACCAGTAAGAAACACTGGACCGAATCCTTATTTATTATCCTAATTACTTACTTCAATTACAATTTATCATGATAGGTACAAAATACGTCTATAAAAAAAACTGAAAATTATTTAAAGAAAGAAAGAAAATACATTTATTTAAAATTTATTGTTTATAAAAAAATCACTAACATAGCGCGTCCGCATAAAATTTTCTCAGCAGATCATGCTCTGCCTTTTCGTTCGTTCCATTATTATTCCGAGTTTGGCTCTTGCGGATCTTATAAAAGTAAACGAAATATACTTATAATAGGGTTACGATTGTAATTTCATATGTACCTACAGGTAGGCATTCCCTCAGATAGCATAAATAACGTCGATCCCCACGCACGGTAGATATTCCCTCAGATGTCATAGTACCAAGTGCGAACTTCAGATTTTTTTTAAAGATGTCTAAGGGAGTAGTCAGAGGTAAGTCCAAAAATTAAACATTTTGTCTCCTTGGGAGTCCAAGGAGACAAGCCCATCGCCGCTATTAAAATACTAACTGCATGGTTTCATCAAGATGTTTTCCTTCGCCGTTTAAAGGCACGGCACCTAAATGTAATTATAGTAAGTAGATACTATTTAATTATTTTTTGGTAAATAGGACACAATCATGATAAACATGAAACAGGCTCAGTTCTGTTTGCATAGCGACAGCTGTGTTTATCGAAGCTGCTTTGTATATCTACGCGGTCAATCACTTCCAATTACGTCAAATAACAATGGGATGCCTATAATATTAATCACAATGTTTGTTGTGAATTTTGAACACTGTCACAAACGATATCATCATTATCTCTTTATACCTACTAGTAGTAAAATTATGTATTTATTTTAACCCGCACGAAAACCTACAAAATATTTGCTCATCATCAAAACAAATGATCGCAGGCCTTGGAATAAAAATGAATATCGTATGCTCCTTGGTTCTACTTACATAAAGGTAGGTAAGTTGGCAAGGTACCTATGTATTTCATACAACTCTTGGAATATGCAGTAAAAAATAATAACGTCTTTTAGGGGTTTCTGGAGTCTACCTAGTAGAGCTATTTGAGAAGGGCTCGTCCGGGCCAATAAAACCACATCATTTCTGTCCCCAATCAGCGCTGCGGTGTTTCGGTTTGAAGGGTGTGGATTTCGGTGTTATTACAGGAACATGAGGCTTAATTTCTGCATGTTCAAATTGGACGCAAGACAGTGCCTCGTTGGGCACGGACTTGCGGTTAATGCTTTGTTAATAAGGGATTACCATCGGTTGAGCAATCAGCTGGTGCAATTACCAAGAAGTATCAAAAAAAGACGCAGACAACCGTAAAATAACTTAAGAATGTTTTAATTACTGTACCTACACTATTAGGCTTAACTTACTGATGATGTCACATATTTCGAAGTTCTCTTAACAATGTCCATCATAAATCTTTTGGTCTTTGTACCGTGGTCTTTTACTCTTGCATCAGCACGGTTTCTTCCCATAGATCTTTCGTACTCCTCGCTGACCATCCTAATTAAAATTATAATCAAAATAAACTTCTTTATATCTACATTTCTTTCACCATTTGCTGATAGAACAAGCATATAACCCGCCAAATCTTTGGTGGTAACCACTATAATTTCCAACCACCAACCACACCCTTCCAAACGAAACAGCAACGCCTTCTTGACGCTCAAAAATAGGGGTGGATCATCCCCTAATGAGCCCTTCACAAAGAGCTCCACTACTCTCTATCTTCATGCGTAACGAAGGTATTTGTGATGGCGTAATATCCATGATGAGGATGATGATTTGATTGAAACTCTTATGTACCTACCTCTGCATAGATTTGTAAACTAATGAAAAATCGTAAATACTTAATTACCTATTGAATTTTTTGAATAGATTGTTTTCGTTCTCTATTCTCAGTTCAGTATTTTTGTCTATAATCTCGTAATTATCTTCGCAAATATCCAAATCTACTTGGAGATCGTCGTTGTCTTTTAGGAAAATATTGTTCGGCTCATGTACCATTCCATCTTGGCCACTTTGGATATATTTTGATTGTATTTTGTATATTGTAAATAAAAATATCATGCAGCGTTTGTTCGCCATTTTAGATGTGTATTGACGTAGTTATTGTATACTCTTTGTGACAGTTCTTCTCATATTCAAAGAGTGGTCATAAGTTTTTATGCAATCACTAGATACATAGATTTCTACCTAAAATAAAATGTGGCCTATTATTGACGCTGCTATAAACCCAGTAGTTAAATTGATTTAAGAGTACAGAAATGACAGCAAGACTTAACTTTTATACTTAGGCTAGCGACCCGCCCCCGCGCCCCTGCTTCGCACGGGTGCACATTGTTTTTCTACTATATCATGCATGTATTATACATATAAACCTTCCTCTTGAATCACTCTATCTATTTAAAAAACCACATCAAAATCCGTTGCGTAGTTTTAAAGAGAGAAAGCGACTTTGTTTTATACTATGCAGTGAAGAACCACAATGATCTTTGTTATTTTACAGATGTTCGATTTAGCTGACTCAGAGATTGCAACCGAAGTGACATTCACGGAACAATTCCGAAACTTAGTTGCAAAGATCAAAAACATCATTTACTACCGAGATGACACTCGCTACCCTACCAAGGAACTATCAGCATTATCCGTCGTATCCACTGAAGTTATGGGACTCGTTGAAGGGTTCCTATCATCCAACAGGGCCCCAAATTCCTTTGATGTTATGGAGTTAGGTGCCAGACACCTTCATTTACAACTTTATAACCATCAAAACTCCCCCTTCATAAACGCTGTCGATATATTACTAAGCAGTGGACTCAACAAAGAAATCACGTATGGGCTGATAAACGTGGTCGAGAGAAAGCTAGCTGAAGTAAGAGGCTCCACAGATATAGCGGCAGTTAAAAAAACAAATTACATACGCTTCGTGGAAGACATCGCAAGCGTTACGTTTGAAATATTTGGGAACACTGAAAAAACGTTTAATTTTGTTGATAACATTTGCGGACTCATCGCTGATTGTCGAGTACCGATCAAGCATAAAGACTTCTGTAAGTTGAACCAACTATCCAAAGAACTCAGGCAATCCTGTGAAGATATTGAGGACATTGTGTGCCCGAATGAAAGCAAGGGTTTGGATCATAACCTGCTGCAGAAATACCACCAAATCTTTATGAGCATAGTCGCCTCCTCAGATAAAGATCTGTGCAATGTTGGCGAAGTATCACGGCAAGGAACAAAAAAAGCCAGAACACCGTACTTGAGAATGTGCTACATGTATTGCAAGACAGTTTCTCAAATGGAGCAAGAAGAGAATGGCTCGACTGAAATCACAACCGACTTGCCATACTTTGCGGTACTAGAGAAGCCATTGCATGACATCTTTGGCAATATGATCAACAACAAGGAAATCCCAGTCACAAATCTGGAACCGATATGCAAAAAGTTGAACGTGAATCTCATACCAAAGTTGATATTGAGCTTTTGTCCGTCCATCGCTCTGACCGGCCCTCATAAAGAAGCATCGGAATGCAATTTCAATAACTTGCTTCACGTCGTTTACGACTTCAAGAATCCTGAAGAAAATTTGTTTCTCGATCCAGTTACAAACTTCGCTCCATTGCCGAGGTCGCCCGATCCACAATGTTTGACGTACGTTGTTCTTCACAATTGGGTGTTGGCGCATATAATTAAGAAGATTCACACGTCGCCTGATGAGAACAGCTTGCAGCAAAGCATGGATGCTCGCACTAGATGTTTGAACAATTACATGGAACTGCAAAGGTTCAATGTCACCAAGGACTTGTATGGGAATAACAAATATCTCGCATCACTCCACACTACAGTCGATCTAGATAAACTCTTTGTATTCATGCCGCAACTGATCGAAGCGGGCAAGATATTGAAATGCTTGAATATCATAGATTCGTTGACCGAGCGTCAGTTAATGTGTAGTGCGAATCTGAGCAATCTAAGAGATTTGATTTTATTCAAATTGGCAACGAATACAAAAGTGCAAAACAACTGGAAGTACTGTCAGTACCTCAGATGCTCCGAGTTGAAAGTGGATCTGATTCTAAATAATTTGAACTGCTGGTCGGCAGAGGGCGCGCTGGAAGTTCTGGACTATTTGCGGTTTGTCTTAAACCATGAGTCTTTAGAGGAAGGACTGTATGAGAAGTGCAGTGACTGGATGGTCAAGATTCCTCTGTACGAGCAGGTAACATTCAGCTATAATTATTTTTTTTTAAACTTTTGGAGTCCATTTTTACATTGCATAATTTATTTTTTAGATAGCATCAATAATGGGAGCGAACCATTGGTTTAGCATTTACGAAAAATCGCTAGAAAACCCAGAAAGCATTATTAGTACCCTGATGGACAGTCAACAGGTAAACATAGGATTTTAGATAATTGTACCTTTTAACATAATCTATTTTCTCTTATCTCACATTATGTGGAGGTCTATACGTTCATGTAGGTAATATTGGTAAATGACGAATCAAATTTCAGCTTGTCTGTATTTTTTTAGTTCAAACTTTGTTTAGAGTGGGCTGACGTCCACGATGTTTCGGAGCATATGAAGAATCTGATTGTCATGAACCTATTGAGGCAACTGTTCGAATACACCAACCAAGCCACACCAGTTCTAGTGAAAGAACTGCTCTTAAGACTCCCATCTACTGAAGCCCTGGACTTAATACAAGACGAAATATCCAAAGTGAGAAACGTAGAGATTCTCCAAGTATGCATCGACTTTATATCCGAAAACTCTTCCGATTGGAAAAGTTATGATAACATCAAGATTGGGCTGCAAATAATGCTGGAAATTGATGCAAACATGAGATATATGTTCTGGGAACTGATAGAAAACCCTCTTTTGATGATTGAACAGTTCTTAATGAACTCGAAACTGGATGTATTGACCGGCATTTTGAATAAAGTGTCCCCGAATTTGAAGAAGGATCAGAACGGCGATAAACTTTACTACAACATCAAGTCTATCGAGAGTTTAGTGATATCTCGCAACGCAGTCGACGCTCTGCTGAGATTCTATGCAGAAAAAGCTTTGGACATGAAGAATCCTAGAAATATTTGTCCTGTCGCCCCGAAACCGAGTGAGGATTCCTTACTCCAGTCCATAGATTCTATAAACATAGAAGCGGCGGCGAGGCCGTTTGTGATACCCGATGAGATACCCACAAAAGAGCAATGGGTCGAGGACTATTCTGTGGATCGGTGTATGCTGTGCCATACGTCGATATTCTCCATGATAATCAGGAGACATCATTGTAGACGGTGTGGCAGAGTCGTTTGCCATGCGTGCTCCAGGCATAGGATGCAGGTATGCTATTATTTTATTTTGCCATCTATCAGCCCTTTACTGTAAAAAAAACTAAGGCTCTTATGCATATTCCCCTTCTGTCTTCTATTCCGAAGGTGGGTTCGAACGCACCTTGCCTGAATCTTGCTATTTTTGGATCTTGAGTATCTTGGTACCAAACCTTTTTATCATAAATTAATCTTAGAAGTAACTTGAAGCTCTGTCATCTGTATGACTCAAGTTGATGGACGCATGGCAGTGCATCGTATACGCCATTGCCTCGTGAGTCACGCACTATAGGGCATGTTCCTATCGTGCATGACTTACGAGGCAATGCTTTGTTTTAGTGACTAGCTGCGCTCCGCGGTTTCACTCGTGTATGTTTAAATCCCGGTATTCCCACGGGATAAAAAGTAGCTTTGATTTTGATTCTACTACTATCTATCTCTCTGCCAAATTTGATCCAGATCTGTTCAGATGTTCTGGCGTGATTGAGTAACAAACATCAAAATTTTCATATTTATAATATTAGTGGGAAGGTCAACACTTGTTGCAGCAAGTTGTATAAAAAAATACATTTACACAGGTACCGACTTACCCCAGTGGCGTTAAATTCCGTGTTTGCGAGGACTGCTTCACGCAAACAATAAACCGCCAGTCGAAGAACTACCAAGACAACATGATGCTGAGCAGTAACTCTGACTCGGCGAACAGCGGCGTCACTTGCCTCGACTGGTGCCTCACCGCTAATGCGGCGAAGAATGACGCGGTGCGAGTCGAGTTCAGCTTTGAATTCACGCCGAATGTCACGCTCTGTCTGTCGATTATGAAGATGCACTCTATCAACTTGGATTACCCGAGGTTTGAGAATTCTTTAGAGCTTTGTATTCTAAGCTAAATAAGCTAGCTAATTCTAAGCTAAGGCTCACTACAAGCGTTATTGTTAAATTATTTTGTACTAGTGAAGTAGTGACCCGCCCCGGCTACGCACGGCTGTGTATTATTATGTATATAAAAATCGTTGGCCGTTTATGAGATACAATTTTCACGAGAATTGATATTTTCGTAAATGCTCAAAGACCGACCTCGGAGAATCGTATGGCATTACAAGTGCTGATGTATCTCGCTCGCACATGTTAAAATTTTTTATGCTCATAAAATCACTGAACTTATTTATGAAAAATCTGCAATACTATAAATTTAATCCAAACAAGTATTCTCAAGGCGTGTCTCCTGCTCCTAAAAATAACCAAACAAACTAACAAAACATGTGAGCTAAACATGAAACATTGCAGTCTCGTGCGATTAAAAGTCCCCACGAACATTAAACATCTACCTACTCGACAAAATAATTCGGAGACTGTCAATGTTCGCAAGTAAGGATGAAATGAAATTACCTCTCCCCCGCTCGGATGTTTTCCGTCCGCCTCGAATGACAATTGCTTGTTTGAGCTAGAGCTAACGAAACAGTTTGGCCACGCCCATTTTTTGTTATTTTTTTTTATACAACTAGCTGATGGAACAAGCAGATGTTAGTTGTTAGAATACTCAAAACAGTGCCCAGGAGACCCGGGGCCTTATTATACTATAACTTGAAGCCCATTACTAGGGCGATATTCTGGTTTTCAAGTGTCAATCTTTCTGAACTACATATCAAGTTCATCTTGTTACATTACATCATCATTGTGACATTACGATACTACATACCACGCCTTTTTCTGCCGCCAAGCAGCAACGCTGTGTTTCGGTTTGAAGAGTGTGGTCGCCGGTGTAATTACAGGCACATGAGGCTTAACATCTGTATGCCTCAAGTTGATGGACGCAGGGCAGTGCATCGTAGGGCACGTTCCTATTGTGCGTGACCTACGGGGCAATGTTTTGTTTATAGGTGATGGTTACCACTTAACATCAGGTGGGTCATCAGCTAGTATAAAAAAAAAACATATTCCCTCATCTGTGCCGATTACGATTACCAGCGAGTTACACAGTTAGGCCCCCGGCTTTATTCAAAAGTTTACTTTACTAGGTATAAAATACTTTTGATTAGGAAGACAAGTTTTGATTACCTACTCCATTGAATTGTTTTTTCCATGTAAGGTTCCTGTTGGACCGCAGCGATGAAGTAGCTCGGGAACTGTCGAGCGGCGGCGGCGCACGGCTGCTGCTGCGAGCGAGGCGATCGCTGCTATTGGCGGCCGCTGAACTGTACTCGAGAACGCACCATGAGAGCACGTTAGACCTTTGTCTTACTAATTGCGCCCCGCGGTTTCACCCGCTCAGATTTAAATCCCGGTATTCCCACGGGATAAAAAGTAGCCTATGTATGCTATTCCAGACTATAATCTCTCTGCCAAATTTCATCCAGATCCGTTCAGCCGTTCCGGCGTTATTAAGTTACAAATATCCAAACTCACATTTATGATATTAGAGTCATCATCATCATCAGCCTACAGAAGTCCACTGCTGGACATAGGCCACACCTATCCTATATCGCGCTTGGCAGGCGGATTGGTGACCGCAGTGTTGATGGTGTTTACTCAGAAATGCTGCTGCCCATTTCCCGGTGTTTTCCCTTAGTCGCCTTTTACGACATCCACGGGAGATGATAGAGAGGTCCTATTCTACGCCGGGGCCCCACGGCAAATTATACGGTGATATTGGTGTTATATATAAGAATGATATCATATGTTCCAGCGAGTGGGGGGCGGTGGGTGCGACGGGGGCGGGGGGCGGTGCGCGCGTGGCTGAGACGGGGGCGGCGCACGCGGCGCGCTGCCTGGCGCACGCAGACGCGATGGCCACGCTCGTGCGACACCAGCTGCACCATCTAGTGCCGCATCAGGGAGCGCATCCCAGTACGTAATACAATACCCCCTATAGGATGTTTGTGCACTACAAGGAATTTTACTGTCCGGCGGCAGTCCGATTTTGTAACCCGTCCTTCTCTTACTCATCGTCTTTACCGTCGTTCTATTCTCTTTTACGTAATAAATCGGTCTGCCGGACAGTAAAATTCCTTGTAGTGCACAAACGCTCTTAGTGTGAAATTACAGTGACAGCGGGGCGGGTAGCGGAATCCGCTGGCGGGAAACGCAATAAGTTATTGACAAAGGTGCACCAAGTGTGGGCGGGGCGGGCGAGCGGGAAACGCATAGGGACGAGCGAGCGCTCCCGCTGCCCGCCCGCGCGACTGTAATGGCACGTTTACACTTAGCACAAATGCGAGGGGACATGTAAAGTAAAATTAATAAAAGTAAAAATATGTTTATTTTTCTCATCACAAAAAGGTAACATAAACAAGAAGGTGTTATGATGTGAGGTTTAGGTAGGGGGCAGCGACATGGGCAATGCGCGAAAGGCAACGCTTTCGGTAACGAGAGAGAAAGAGCGTTTACGTTCTTGTTGCCACAGACATGAGCGGAGTATAAACGCATAAATAACCAATAACTGTGATACAAAAAGTGGTCCTTATTCATATACCCTGCCATTTAATAGCGGCTCTCTAAGTCAGTCTCAAAAGGTACTTAGGTATTCAATAAAATCACAAAGATCACTGAAAGGTTTCAAAACTGTTCAGGACAGTTCTCTTCTGTGCAATTTCAGTTCATTTTATCAATTTAACATGATGAAGAGATTAACTGCACGGAAACGGGAACGTGCCCTACGATGCTCTGGCTTGCATCCATCAACTTGAGTTTTGAGTCAAAACAGCAAAACTAATAAAAAAAATCGTCTATCAACATATTTACAAAACGATTCTCTTTCCATACAGGTCAAATCGTCAGATCTCTTCTTGAAGCAGAGAAATGGGAGCTGGCGTTAGAAATAGCGACGAAATCCGGTCTACCTCGGAACAGGTAATTTTTATTGTAATTGTGTTTTTGTCATTATCCTTCCTAATTATATGCACCTACAAGAATATTTCATTTTCAAAGGCAAGAAGATGATGATGATGATTTGTATGTGTGCTCAGTAGTAAATAAACGATTGTCTATGTCTGACAGCCTTCACAGCTCAGTTGTCGCTCTGCCTTCTGCGCCGTATGCCGTGGGTTCGATCCCCACTGAGAACAAACATTTGTGTGATGAACTTAGATGTTCTTCTCTGTCTGGATGGATATTACAAAAAATGTATCTGTTTGTATTATATCATCTGTTTAATTCCTATATTACAATACAAGCATTGGCTTAGTTTGGGGCTAAGTGCCGTGTGAGAAGTCCACCAATATGTATTTATTTAATTACAGCGTGTTAGCCGCGTGGGGCAAGGCTTGTCTAAAAGCGGGCTGTTTTAGACAAGCGCGGGACAAGTTCGCGCACTGCTTTAAAAGCGCGCTCAATGTCTGCGCTGAAGTCACTGAGGACAGCGATTTGAAGGAGACATCGGAAAGCCCTTATGTGAATCGAAGGTATCATCATCAAAAGATCTGCCTATCCAGTTACAAAACATTTTGCTTTGCGTAATTAATTTTTGATTTTGGGTAACTGGTCACGCCTTCTGTTTTTTTGCTGTCTAGTTTGACCAATGCAGAGTCTGGGCAGTAAAGATCTGCTCAACATAATTTTTGTAAAGGTTATTTTTAATGAGTTTTTCCATTGCAAAGCCAGTCAAACAAACAAACTACACTGAGAAAAATGTAAAGCTGAAAGTGCCGTCATTACGATCGATTTCGTAGGTTTGAAGGCTAAAAACCGACCAACAGTAATAACCAACAAAAACGCCTTTTAGGCAGAAGACGTTATACGATTTACAGGGTAAGTAAATTTAAAAAGAAGGTATACCATGAATAAGCTTCTCCAAACTACGATTTAGTCTTAGTATTGAACATATCAGCCGTAACATAACTACGATAAATTCAGTAAATCAGTTAAAGATCGAGGTACTGACGGCGGCATTCAACTTCTGGTAAGGCGTTTTTAAAAATAAGCAAGGTGGCTCAGCAAACACACGCAAAACTTTCCAAGGGCAATATTCGACGCATCTCAAGTCAGAAACGCCTTCTCGTAAGGCTTTTTATACCGTAATATAATAAAACCTAACCTTGAACAATAAGGCATAATGTATGTACCAGCCAGTCAGACAAAAGCAGTTGCTTAGATAGAAGATAGGTAGCTACTGTAGCTAGCCACTATAGCCATGGAATATAATAATACTCTCTGACTTGACTAGAGCCACTAGCTAGCTACCTAATGGATAGATAGATAGATAGACAACAACAGCTCAGCTCAGCTAGCGTACTAGCTTTGCTATTAGCGAGAGGTGGTGTACCTATCACAACGTTTTGTACATTTGTAGTTTGTACATCTCGTCGATTTTCGAAATTTACAGTAAAGTGCGACCTTATACATATTTCCCGTGCGTTTTCGTCAGCGCGATCTAGGATTGTACCTTTTTAGTCGCGTCAGTCTCGAAGAAAGAACTGTTCGTTGAGCGAAAACGCACAGAAATTTAGGTCAGAAATTAACTTAACCAGCAACTTATTCACTTGCTAGTATAGGTAAATTGACCTTATGAGTAAAGCTGTAACGACCATCTATTATTTATGCGGTAGCAGTAAAAACTACTTTTTCGAGATACTTTTACACCTTCCTATGTGACGAAAATATTCTTACGAGGTTTATATTAACCGCCTGGCTACTTCCTTTTAAAACTAAAGTATTCGTTCGTTTTGTTCTAATTTAAAGTTTTTTTTTAAATACTAAATCATTTTTAAACTTTTTATAAAGCGGATAATGCCTTCTTTACGGCGAAATACGCCAAAAACTTACGGCCGTAAGCGAATAGTGTTTTTAACCGTCAGCACTGCGTTGATAACAAGATAAGATTCAATTCCTAAAACGCTTTACCATAAAGTTGATTTGGTTGTATTGCGACCAGCTAATAGACGGTATCGTTTTAACGTATTCACTTAGTTATGTCAAAACTAAGGTAAGCGTTACAAACTCGCCCTACGTAATTACAATATAACCGTGTAAGACTTTATTAACCTTACGCCAGAATTCCATTTTTCTCAGTGTACGCAACGGATTTTGATGCGGTTTTTTTTAATAGATAAAGTGATTCAAGAGGAAGGTTTATATGTATAATACATGCATAATATGTGCACCCGTGCGAAGCAGGGGCGCGCGGGCGGGTCGCTAGTTGATTATAGGGTACTTTGTGTTTCAGATTACGAAGTGTGCGCCACTCTGAGAGAACCAGCTCCGTGTCCAGTGTTCAGTCCGATGGGAGACCGCGAGCCAACCCGCCGCTTCTAAACGAAGTCATCAGCATGCTTGAGGATATGAACTATCCCGTCAACCAGGGGCTCTTGCATAAGGCTGAGTCTATCAAGGTCAGTCTCTAGTCGAATCACTAGTTTCTTTCAAAACAGTGTGGTGAAAAGATTTTAAGTGCGCCTCAAGAGGCTCCGCCGTAAAAAAAACGACCAGTGACATTGACTTAAAAGAATTTGAAGAATCGCAAAACAATGCAAAAGATTAAAATGTACTTTTTTTATGCTACTTCCTCGAATGGCGCGCTTGATGCACAGGCCTTATTCGTCCAGATACAGATGTTGAACACACTGATCAGTAATGAACAAGTGTTTATCAGTGTGTTGAACCTCATGTGCTTGTACTCTATTTTATTTCAGAGCACAAACGAAAAACTGACATCAATGAACACAAGCAAAAAGCGAATTCACGTAACGGAACCAGCTCTTAACATTATGCACACACTCGCCAGTGTCAAGAAGATCAAGCTGGGCGATTACAGCGACTTCCAAACAGCCACATTACCACCTAAGAAAAGCTTGGCACAAGGTCAGAATAAACACTAATAATACTAATATCATAAATGTAAAATTTTGGATGTATGAAACTCAATCACGCTAGAACGGCTGAACAGATGAAAGGCACAGAGATAGATTATAGTCTGGAATAGTACATAGGCTATTATATTATTCCGTAAGAATACCAGGATTTAAAACTACTCGCGTTCTGGCGTTATTGAGTGACAAACATCCATACATTCATACATCAAAACTTTCACACTTTTTGCCGAGTTTGTCGCCTGTTCTTCTCGGCGTTAGTCGCGTGGAACTGGCACTAGAATCACCTAGTTTTAAGACGTTTCAAGATGGTTCTTGTGATTTTATAGGATAAACATATTTTGACTTTGACACATTTATAATATTAGTTACATTTATTTATAGTTTGAGGTTATAAATATTATCCTAGAAGTTCCTTTTCTACTGTTTTAGGTCTCCTTAGAAGAAACAATAGTCAAACTGAAACAAAAGTGGATCTCAATAAAAAGCTGGACCCGTTCTTCTTCCAAGAATGCGTCTATTACCTCAGCAACTACGGATCTCACACAGCGAACATCGCGTTTTTCATGAAGCACAGCAACATGGTCGAAGTAATCAGATATTGTTACGACAATCTCGTTGACAAGGAAACGTTTACGGAGTCAGTTTATATGGACTGCTTGAAGAATGACAAAGTTAATGAGCTGTTCAATGCTATGAGTGAGATGGATAGCTCCCTGGATATGTTTGCTGTGAGTATTTTGATGTTGAAGTGGCAATGAGCTTTCAGAAACCGGCGGTAAGTGTAGTGTAAGGAGCAGATTTAGTAGACACTTACAAAAATTGGTTAGTGTTCCTAGTAAAATATGTCCAGACGTGTTACTGACTACCTTTGATGCTTATAACTATGTTACATACTTTGACAGCCTTCACAGCTCAGTTGGTCTGCCTTCTGCGCCGTAGGCCGTGGGTGCGATCCCCATCGATAACAAACATTTGTGTGATGAACATAGAAGTTTGTTCTCTTTCTGGGTGGTAGGATTATATAAAACTAGTTGCGCCCCGCGGTTTCACCCGCGCAGATTTAAATCCCGGATGCCCACGGGATAAAAAGTAGCCTATGTGTTATGTGTGCCAAGTTTCATCCAAATCCGTTCAGCCGTTCTGGCGTGAAAGAATAACAAACATCCATCCATCCATACTTACAAACTTTCGCGTTTATCTTTATAATATTAGTGGGATAACTATAATATCATATATACACCCTTCCTTATTATAAGGATGTATTTACAATAAAAGTAATATATTTACAAAGAAGTGTGTTCCTGATTCCCATATAACAAGCTTTAGCTTAGTTTGGGGCTCGATAGGGGTGTGGAGAACCTCCAATAAAAAAAAAGCGTTTATAAAACAATTTATCCATTTCATATTTTTTTCAGGAGTACATAATGCACATTTGCCGTACACTAGAGATGTCGAAACGGCTCGAGGCGTTGTACACGGTTCAGTGTGGCAGCGGCCAAAACGCCCGCGCCGCTGCCACCTGCGCGCTGCTCTATTCGCGGCCGATGAAGGCGAGCGGCTTCGCGGCCACGCTGCACGCGAGACAGCACCATCTGGCGGCGGCGATGCAGCATCTTTACCGGTGTGTGCCCGTTGCGCCAACCAACAGTGAGTATTTGCAGCGAGGCAGCCGGCGCGCTGCCATCTCGCTCGCACAATTGATCATTTTTGATATACAATCACTGAATGAGGTCATGTAAAATCGTAATCGGTTAAGTTGTGGTGGTGTTGTGATGGCATTACAAAGATTTATATAAAATAAAATTTTGATCCAAGCATTTTTTCACACTTAGTAATGGGAATTTATGTTTTTCAAATTTTTATGTATGAAAACTTGCTTGGATCATTCATTGATTATATATCTTCAGAAATGTTCAATTGTGCAAGCGAGATAGCGGCGCGCCGTATGCTGCCCCTTAACGTGTTTGAAACGTTTGCTTATTTTAACTTCTGAGAGATTGGTTAGCGGTTAGCATGTTGTCAATGTATGACTCTTGTCCAATCACTCTTGGTAAGCGGAAATGATACTCAATTGTTTTACCTGTAATGTTCAAGAACGCAAGCACTACATTATAGTTATACTAGTAAGCGCCACCTAGCGGTTAAGTAGCATCTCTACTGTAGATAGCACTCACTAGTTTTTCCAGATATTTTATGCCGAATGTTTGATGTTCGTTGCATTCGTCTAGTGCTTTCATTTGTCGCTCGCTTTTCAGAAACTACCGACACTAAAACTTTCCATTTCAACTTGGACAAAGTAACGATAGACAACCTAATGACTACAATAACCCGCCAAATCGAGGTCGCCAAATACCTATCAGTATGCGAGGCGAACGGAAGACTCAATGAGAAGGTTCTAGAAGAAGTTATACCTATACAGACGCGGAGGGATACAGAAAGTACTGATCTAAGGCCGTTGACACTATTCGGCTCGAATACTGATAAAATTAGGCTTGTGGCCGTTATTCTGTCTACTGGAAATCCGATTGAGGGTGGATTCGAACTGGCTTTCAAGTAAGTTGGTGTTTTGCTTTAGTATAAGAATAGAATAGAATATATGTTTATTTGACGATTTGTATAAAAATATTTTCTAATAATACCTTTGCTTAGAATTTAAATGATTCAGATTAGATAAAAAAAAATGGAGTAGGGTTATAAATAAACCATGAGTATAGATGGAAAACAGCTCCACGACTTTGATCCTTAGTCACGGTAGACCTTCTCAGATCTCTTAGAACAAATTACCAACTCATCTTTTGAGATTTCTAATGTATCTGCAAAAGATCCGCCTAGACAACACCACAAGGGTGATAGGCAGATCTTCTGTTGATAGTACGTACCTCTGACTACGTAGTCAGAGGTACGTTCAAATATTACAATATTAGGCCCATACCCACATTTTCAGTATTACCATAATGTGGCAAATTGCAAGCCCGTCATTTATCTTATTCTTTTTTGTTCATTGTTTCTCTATTATTCCATCCATAATTTGGGTCCAATAAAAATGTTTTCTTTCTTTTTTTTTCTTTATTCTAGACTAGCGACCCGCCCGCGCGCTTCGTACGGGTGCACATATCGTGCATGTATTATACATATAAACCTTCCTCTTGAATCATTCTATCTATAAAAAAAACCGCATCAAAATCTGTTGCGTAGTTTTAAAGATTTAAGCATACAAAGGGACAAGGGGACATAGGGATATAGGGACAGAGAAAGCGACTTTGTTTTATACTATGTAGTGATGATAGTGATAGTGATTAAGAACTTAACACCAATTAATTCGTATTATTGCGTTTTCAGGGTGATAACGGAACACAAATTGGACTCTATGCATATTTACACGCACGTCGCCCGATACCTCGTGAACATCGACAGATTTATGGAAGTCAAGACGTTGGCCAAATGTATTCGAGTATCTAAGGAAACTGCATCAAGGTAAATGCCGAAGGTGGAATCAATACCGATGTTGGCGCAGAGAACGTATATAGGGGATGGTTCTTTATGCCCATCTCATGTGGGTTTCAACAATAAATACATGTAGTCGAATATTGACCTGGAAACATGTCATATCCATTACACAGATATTAGTTCCTGCAGCCCGATTCCGGTAATATCTGTATATCGAGATGGCATTCAGTTTGCCATTTGATTCCCATTGTGTAATAGCAACTTATAGGATGGATGGGAATCAAATGTCAAACTGAAAGCCATCTCGATAGCCAGACATTAGCGGAATCGGGCCGCCGGTCTGAATTGAACCCAACGCCTTCAGCGTAGAATGCAGAGCTACTACTGTGTAAACTGTGTGCTGTGAGAGATTAAAAAACTGTGATATTATTTAGCCTGATGAGCGACCAAGTCCTGGAGTCCGGTGTGAGCGCGGTGGTGGCGCGTTGCGACGCGCGCGGCCAATTGCACGACGAACAAGCAGAGTTACTAATAGCTGACGTACATAGCGTCACTGTCAAGGTACATCTGGCCTTTTGGTCTTATTCAAAATATATTTTAATAAAAGCACGTGTGAACAGGGCGTGCTAGTAAATGAGCATGCTTATTTGGTCGTACGTCGGTTGATTTTTGAGCATGCTCAAAAGAAGCATGCTTATTTTTGAGCATGTGTGTCAGTACCTATACAAGACTCGGGCTGGGCATTGGGGCGTGAAACTGCGAGGTGATCACCTCGGTCGGTTTGTAATAGGTAGCAAGTTATAAAAACTCTGAATAAGCCTACCGATAACTGATGGAATACTTTGTATTAGTAGGTGTCCATTTATATTACACTTACTAGCAAGCTGCACTATGCGGTGTCACCCGCGATTAAAAGTATGTCCTGTGTCCTTTCCCGACAACCCCTGGACGCCCTCCCCCCACCCCGTCACCACCGCTCCCTACCCTTGCCCCCCATTAATCTATCCCACGGGGACCATGCATTTTACCGGGATAAAAAGTAGCCTATGTGCTATTCTAGACTATAACCTATCTCTGTGCCAAACTTCATCGAGATCTGTTCAGCCGTTATTAAGTAACTAACATCCAAACTTTCACCTTTTTAATATTAGTGGGATAATAACACACACCTTTTGTTTTAGATATCCTGCTACCTGGTTTGTCGGAATGTCAGTAACGCGTACATATTAGCAGCCCGAAACGACCGCACCAATGATCTTCGAAGGATATTGCATGAGTCAGAACGACTTGGAAATGATCAAGTTAGAAATGCTTGCGTCAAGCGACTTACATCCAAAAATGTCAAGTAGAATATATTTGCGAAAACAAGGGTGATTAATTTAGTATTAACTCAACAAGATGACATGGCTGTAATGGGTGCCCTTCACATTGCTATTTACATTTTATGCACCATTCTTCTAGAGAAGTGGGGCATAAAAATGGTACTCTTAGAATTCCTAACATTTAGTAGAGATTTAGTAGAGAAGTGGTATGCAGCCCATTAATATGGGGACAGTGGTCTTGGTCCCTGTATTTTGATAACTTAAACATTAGCGATGTTCTCTTATACTCAAGATAAAAAGGTATTAATTTATAATGCCAACTCTTTTAACAATGAACTGATTAAATTTATGAGTGTAACATTATTATTAAAATATTTTTTTATTGAATATTGCAGTGTACATTAAAGTTATCTCTATTTACATTTGCAATATCTAGAATTAATTAATATTGTAAGAGATTTATTAAGCTGTGAAACACTAGTATTATTTTCTATTTCAGCTTTGTTCTAAAATCAAATGTTTATAATTTGTTTAAGAATGAAACCAAGGTGCTTATTTAGCTATATTGTTGGCAATTTATTACTGTAAGATAAATGTAGTTAAAATAATTAAGATTTGTATTGGTCTCATAATGTGATAATCAACTTTAAATTGTACATACATACTTACATAAATGTTTGAAAAAATATATTTAACTGTTATTTACTCAATTACATATTTATTTTATTTACACCTACAGAAATTGATAGAAAATTAGATGTAAGTAATTGTAATATTATTAGATTAAAATCTCTATTCAGTGTCATGAAAGACCAGCATTGTAGTAGTAGCACTACTATAGCATATAGCTGAGTGACAACCGATTTCGTAATCAATAATTGCTCTCTTTTTGTATTTCTCCTGTTTTTATGTCACAAAATAAACATTATTTGATTTGAAAATATGTGAGGCATAATAATTACAATTTAATTAAACACAAGATAACCAGTTGCCAGCAGTTTTTATTCTGAAAAAAGTAGGTAGTAGGTAGGTAGGTACCTAGTTGTGTGTAAAATTAAAGGAGCATTGGACAGATGGTCAATGACTACAGCGCCTGCATCACTAGCACAGGCATGACTCCAACTCTTCAATCTCACTGACAAGAGAAGAGCACAGTTCAATGGACCACATCCTACAAGCTAGGTCATCACAGAAGAATGCCTTACATACACTCACAATTTACATCACTTGTATTGCGCACATCATTTATCAGTCTTGACACTGTCACAAATACATAACTATTTACTGTGTCGCCATAGCTTTCTTCTTGGGTTTTTTGAGACGTTTTAGCCCATTAACACTTGTCTTTAATAAGTTAGAATATGCAGTTGTGAATTTTTCGACATCCCGTTGTTCCACAACTGTTGATAGTTTTTCGCTCTTAGATTGTGCTCTAATTAAACATTTATAGTCAGGATTAGATACTGCCGGAGTACCGTCTCTTGGATGCGGTTTGGTCCGTCCATCGTCTAAAAACAATAGAAATAACATCAAAATAAGATTGCCTACAGACCTAACACCATCAAACATGAATATACTTACATCTTTTCATAGTCAAGGTTATGGAACCATCAGCACGAGCTTTTTGAAACAGCTTGGTAAGCTCTGATAAAAACTGAAAGAAGACAACTGTATAATTACAAAAGATTTTTAAATGAAAATACTACGTTTCACAACCCTGAATGTTCCGCTTTTACCTCATCATTTTTCAATAAAACCATTATAGTATTTAATTAAGAAGCACTAAGCATGTATACGTGTACTTATTTAATGGGATTTTTGGAAGAAAAGAAGATCAAGAACACAATACATTCATACAATACAACCAAAACCATCTGATGATGGTAAAATATATAAATCGTGAGTGGAAAGGGTGGCCAACGTCTAGTCAAATTATCGCCAAATTATTACAAAAACAGCCTGACGATACAGAAAACGAAGAACTTAAACTTGGGGTAGCACTGTAGCCAACTGTTAAGCCACCGATAGTAAAATGGAATCTCAGTAACACCTTACAATAAAAATAAAACTTATTTTCAATATTCCACGACACCACTAATTTATTTACATGCATACCTAGGTAGCTACCCTACTTAGTTCGAAAATTAATGAGCAAGACGAAGACGTGGATTTTAGTGTGTACCTAATGCATTTACGTTTCAAATGTTTCTTACGAGCAACGCTAATCCTTTACTTTAACTCCAAAATGTTATTACTTACCCATAGGTACATCAATTATTATTCAATATTCATACCATAAAAGATTCCTGCTACGTAGTTCAGTTAAACTTTATTCTGGGGTAAAATACTCTAAGATGGCACCACTAATATAGATGTCCGCCATGCTATGACACGTTGACAATTTTGACATTGACATATTAGATAATCGTGTCGTTTTCTTTTTTTTTGTTGTATAAAATTAAAGCAAATCAATGAAATATCAATACAATACTTAGAGCATTTATAACGGGAGTTGCCAAGCGCTACTTTTAGTACTAAAATCTTTCTGCCGGTTTTCGCGGGAGGCGAGGTAGTACGGTACACAACACATTTACATAATCACGCATACTAATGCAGAAAAATTAAGCGTCCCTATAAACGCACACGCAAGTAAAAGCTGTACACCAACACAAAAACAATAACACAACTAAAGAATTACTGTTGTTACACTTTTGTTTAGTTACACACTAACACAAAAAACTAGTGATGGGTTGTAAAAAGACCGACAAAATGAATGATTTCATATGAATGAAATCAGGGTGGTTCAAAATCATATACTTTTCCTTTTTTTAGCCAAGATTAACATAAGTAAATAGAGTGCTGGCACCGACTCCAAAAATATCAGTAATTGTATAATATCATAATAATAAAATTATAAGAATTGTTGAAAAAATGGATACCTATTTGTAAGTAGATTGAAATATAAATCCATAATGCAATTATTTTTAACTTTTTAGTGTATTTTTCATAACAAATTGGATAGCAGTTTTGGAGTCGGTTTTTTTTTTTGTAAAAAATATTTTATTAAGAGTTTGTAGAGCGTAATCTCTAAAACTACTGAAACGATTTTAAAAATTATTTTACAAATAGAAAAGCTACACTGTTGTTGAGTAACTTTAAGCTATATTCTATTTTCGCAAGTAGTAAGTAATCTTTCAAGTAAGTAGTCTTTCATGAATGCATTTTTAGATAAATTTTTTGTTTCTTTATTGGTATGATGTGTCCAGCAGTGGACTTACATAGGCTGATGATGATGATTGGTATGACGGGGAAAGGTGATGAAAAATTGTGGCGACGATAAAAAAGTAGCCCATGTCCCTCTCCAGCTAACATACTACAGCTATACAAAAATCACGTTTATACGATTCTGCGTTCATAAAGTACAAAGAAAATAGCAATAAACCAACGACACAGCACAACTAATATTTTAAGGGAGCTCCATAAAGCGACGTATTGAAGGCAGAATGACAGAGACAGTTTTTGTAGAGTCCAATACTGAACCTCCTTTTTTAAATCGGTTAAATATGGGTACAAAAAACACATCGCATTTTATTCTAATTTTACGTTCATTCCATCATTCATTCAATCGATTTCGCTCAACTAGTCCCCACACTACGCCTTCTACCAAGGAATATAAATTCACCGACACCTCCTACCAAGACGATGGCGTCGTATTAAAACTGTCGTAACTGGTATTCCATTAAACGTAATTACAAAACCAATTGACTAAAATATCACTTACTTGTGATAGGAAATACCGTGTTCCCTAAAGTTTGATGTCTCTGATCTCCTTTTACACCGAAATACCGCACAATTCACCATTTTTACTGAGCACTACTTCGCGACACGAAACGACAACTAATGGCCGCGGTGATGAGTGAAGTAGTTTTATATAACGTGCATGGCCAAATCGCGTCTTATGGCCGGCAGAGGGGTACGCCTTGCGTTAACATCTCCATTATAAATGCTCTAAGATACAATACATAGATCACAAATCAAATAAAGGGAAAAATAGAAATAGCCGTTAGTACCTCTACTTAAATACTCATACAAATAGGGTAGGTTGCCTGCCTACTTGTGCTTTCAACATGATCTTAAAACTCGTTTTGAGATAATGGATTCGAAAGATTCATACATTATGTAGCTATATAATACCTAGGTAGGTACAGGTAGTAGGTATGTAAGTTTACATGGTTTATTCGCAGGAGTGGTTAACTACGAACCTATCTACCAACAAGCATAGTAAATAGGTAGGTAAGTAGGTTTATCTTGTTTTTTTACAAACATCCCAAGTTATTTACTCAAGCAGTTCCTACCTACCTACGTACGACGCGGGCGGCGCGGCTGCTGGCTGCCACGCACTACTGGCAATAAAAATACAGTTTAGATTAATTATTCGCTTTGAGCGTTGGTGTTGTGTGTATGTCCACTTTAATTTAGTGCCGGAGGAATACCTACATTTTAACAATCATGAAAATATGTGGTAAGTCAACATATTTATTTACGTAGTACCTAGGTAGTACCTACCTACTTACTGTTTTAATGCATAACTATGAATCTGGTAGTAGGGTTGGGTATTCATAGCACTTCTACTATCCCCTCTGCAGATAACTAGGTAATTTATTGGTAGGTTCTACCTACTACCTATTTAATAAACTTGATTCAATTAAAAAATTGTGTAAGGTAGGTAGGTACCTAAGTAACCCTAATAGGTACTTACGAAAAAATTTTTTTAGCGTTAGGTTAGGTACCTACCTATTCTACTTTTTCAGTGCATGCGTACGTAGCGGCCGCGGTTACCACAGCAGGGGTAGTCGGCGGGGCCTATGCCGCTTACAGAGTTTACAAGAGGCTTCAAATGACCAGAATTCCACAAAAATGGAAACAAGTTGGAACACTGAAAGATATTTACGTGTACCCGATTAAGTCTTGTGGCGGTATAATGTTGGACAGAGCTGAATGCACCATTCTAGGCTTGAGACATGGTTGGCTGAGGGACAGGTGAGATCCGTCTATGCTAGGCTGCTATGTACTTAAACAATTTGTTTGATGACAAAAAAGGCCACCACTTAGCATTTGCCTTATGAACTCAAAAGCCCATAAACAACGCTGTTTTCAGTAGCACCATATTGTGAGTAGAGTAGCAGTAGCTGCGATTTTAAATGAATACAAACATGTCTTCAACTGTAGAAAATAAGAGACCTAACTAACTATTAGAAATCTCCAGGGTCCTAATGGTTGTAGACGACAAGAACAACTTCATCACCGCTAGAGCGTACCCTGAGCTACTGACAGTTGCCACTTCTGTAAAGAGCTCTGTACTAACGTTGAGTCATGTCAGTATGGAACCACTGAGCGTCAATTTAGCAGAGGTTGGTACCTACTATCGATGGACAATGATGCGAACAAATTAATTGGCTGCTATATTCACTGTCTAATATAATCTACGTTTTATGAATTTAGATTATTGAGCAGGGAATCGGGCCAAAAATGGCTCAAGTTTGGAGTGTACCTGTGCCTGTATACGACTGTGGATGGGAAGCCAGCGAATGGCTTTCGAGGTATGTAAGCCGGTTTGATAAGTCATCGTAATAAGCTTATTACGATGACTTATCAGCTTATTAACATTACATTACAGCTGTAATGTAATGTTAATAACTGAAAAGGTCCACAGCTGCACATAGCGCCTCCTGCTGCATACATTCGGAAGATTCAGGTGATAACGCGCCCCTAAGCGACAATGATTATAACTAAGCTTAGGACAGGGTTAAAATAAAATAGTTTTTAAATTTGTGATGAAAATAAATTTACTGAGCGAAGTACCTATGTAGCATCACAAAATCAACAATCAAATGCCTACGAGCTATATAGCCTGCCCATTATAATTAGACCTTAAAAACAAACCCGTACTTATGAAGTAGGTACCTACCCAATATATCGTTGAATGATAATAGCTCTTATCTCGTTCTGTAGGTAGACAGAAAAACTCTTTGTATGACCTACGTTATCAATATGTGAGAATACAAGCCCAAGCACCGCATTTTCTTACAAAATATTATTACTTACAATGAAACTATGGGTACCTAACCTAGTTTTTAGTAGGCATTCAAACATTACTATTAGATAGCACACTCAACTATCTTTTTCCAGTGTGAGAAAAATGGAATTGGAATTAAAAAAAAAACATTATTTTTCAACGTATTATTTTTTAACGTCTTCGAACCCCCACCGGATTCTAACTCGATGTTCTAAACCTAATTTTACTAATTCGAAAGTTAAGATAAAATTTGGATTTCAGATTTTTAGATAAATCTGCAGGAAACTTCCGTCTGGTGTATTACGCATCTCACAAAAGTCGTGAACTGCGAGGCTCCACAAACAAGTTCTACAAATTTACTAAAAATGATACGGTAGGTAATAATTATAACTACCTAGCTTACATTACCATAGCATGTACCGAGTGTAAGGGCCATTGTTTATCTTTTGACAGATTTTTATAAGTAGGCCAATAAAGCGAAGATAATTATTAAATGTGCCCACTTATTTTAACATTAAGTTCGGCTTATATTAAGTTTTTTGTAAAGTTTAATAAAGTAAAATACCTACATTACATTTTACATTTTGAGATCCAGACACCTTGCCGCCTAATTGTTATGTCAATATTACTGAATGATAGATTTGTGACACAGGAATGGTAATGTTTTAAGAAGATCCTGATCCGGGTGTCTCTGCCTGCCTATGTTGAAACTTTTCCGTTTTCCATAGAACTTTTATATCTACTGCTTTGTCGATAAACCAAATTCAAATTCAAAATATGTTTATTCAATAAAATCACAAGGATCATCTTGAAACGTCTTAAAACTAGGTGACTAGTGCCAGTTCCACGCGACCAACGCCGAGAACAGGCAACAAACTCGGCTTGGCACGCAACAATATCGCTCTTGTATGATCCTCGTTAACCCAGGGACTAGTAATCTTCATTCATTGTTGCAGGGAGCTTTACCAGACGAAGTCTCATTTAACTTAATAAACGAAGCTTCAGTAGAGAACTTAAACCAGAAGCTGAAAGATACTCAGGTCACACCTCGCAACTTCAGACCTAACTTTGTACTGAATGGAGCTAAATCCTTTGAGGAAGACAACTATAAATTTGTGAAAATTGGCGAGAATATTTTTGAGATCATCAAACCATGTGCGAGGTAAATCTTGCATTCTTATTATTGTACTGTTTTTTATAATTTTACGAAAAAGACCCTTTATTTCGTAAAATGATAAGTTAAGCTGGGCCTTTGTCGCAATAGTATCGTGAACTTATTTTACTGCTATCGTTAGGTACGGCTAGCAGCCTGTTTTTCTATCACAGCGCAGACACTCAGAATGACGCAATGAACCAATATTCGTTTCGTTTAGCGTTCTGTGGAGTAGACATAGTGAGAAGTGTGGCTCATTTATTATCCCGAATTCTACTTTACAGATGTATAATGACTACGATTGACCCAGAAACCGGTGTGCGCAATGGCAAAACTGAACCGCTGCAGACTTTGAAAAGGTCAGCCCTTTACCAGCTTTTCTTCAAATCTAGTTAAAACAGCCATCACGGTCTCGGATGATACGAAATATCCAGCTCTTACCCCCGGTTTCTGAAAGCGCGATCATCACTAATCGGCTGTCAAGTCACTTGCCAACTCTACTAGGTATTTACTTTCTAACCTTGTGTCACAGCATATTTGTTTTTCAATTACAGCTACCGTCAATTTTCGAATCCGGAAGAGCGCCGCTCAGCCGGTAATTCCCCGCGCATGGGACTGCAGATGGCGCTTCGAAGTGGCCCAGGAGGTTTCGTATCGCTCAGTGACCCTATTTATTTTGCGTAAAATTTTCTGTTTTTTTTTTACTTTACAAATAATATTTTTGATACAATATAAGTGATAACGATGAGATGCATTTAATTTCATTGCATAAAATCGAGCAGATGTTTCTACGTGAAATCAATGATACCAACCTATGTATCTGCACAGGGTGCCAAGGTATGTAACCAATGTAATAAAAGAATTAAAAAAGCTTTAGTCAAAAGGGCTATATTCAGTTCGACAATCAAACGCGTACTATTTGCACGGCTGTCTTGAGTTGTTCTTTGTTGCTGATAAGGGCGCGGGCGAAAGTACCGCCCCCCGTGCCTTTGGTCAGATGCTCTGGATTTACCACCACACAACCATTCACTTGCTAAAACAAAAAGAAATTTGAGAAAACTTAACCACGTTTATAAGGTCACTGCATCAATTATATCAAGCAAAGGTGTGCAACCATCTGTCATACCTTTAAACATTGACCTATTTAAATTAACTTTTTCAACTCACTGTCATTGCTAATTAGTAATAGATTACGTTAGGAAATTTTATTGGCCTAAAATTAATAAGTACCTACTTATAAATTTGTGCCTTCGATCCAAAAAAACAAACTTTTAGCTTTAACTTGGAAGTTAAATGAAACTAGTTTCATACAAAATGTATACATAAGAAAGAGCATTATGTTACGGAGACATCGGCGGGACGGGAACGTGGCACGCACGGGGCTTATGAACCGAGGCAGTCTCGGCTCCGTCTCGTTCACGTCCCGTCCGAGGTATTATCACGACACGTATGCAGCGACCTTTAGAAAGACTGGTTGTGATAAGTTGAATCAACTACTCTACTTGTTTAATGCTCACCTTGACAAAATATCGGAAGTTGGATGGGAGAACGAGAACATGTGGCGTGCAGGAAAGCTGCGCATGCGCCGACCACAGAGCCGCGTCCACCGCGTACGGCGCTGGCGCCGGCCATAGCGGGTAGTATGTCTGCTGCGTTAGGACGTGCCTCGCCAGTCGAGATAGCTTATCACTGCCGACCCCTCTGAAAAGGAAACAATATATTTGAAACCTGGATTTTCGTTTTAAGTGTAGTGCTGCAATATAGTGCTATTCTATTATTCTTTCCACTGATGCCTTAAAGGGTAGAGGAGCAGAGCAGAAGAACCGTTTAGATTAGAACAACAAAGTGACGTTTGGATCGGTGATTGAATAATTTGCATATTTTGCGCTAGTCTCGATATAGGTACAGGGATTTCTTCGGCTTATCTTCTTTCCCCGACCACGTCTTAGCTAGTCATTTCAACAGCGCTAAAATACCTACAATATGGCCTCGAAATGCTGGGAAGAAATACTCATAAAAATGTAATTACAATGATATCTCTTCTTGGCTAATGTGCATAAGGACGTCGGTACTGGTGACCCCGACAACGATTCCGTTGACGTTGAGCGTGCAAGGATCCGGCATAAAATGCAGATTCGGGTGTTTCCGCCGGCTGGAGTAAGGTGGCGTTGGGTAAATGTTCACGTGGAATGCATCCTTCATGTTGGATACAACGTATATTTTCGTGTAAGGGCTGAAAGAGTGAAGAATAATAGAGAACTTTTGTGTGTGGCTCTTCCGGTGAAGTACCCCCCCACCATGCATATTTCGGCCGTAAAGCCAGCGTTGCTGTGTTTCGGTTTGATAGATGTGGTTGCCTGTGAAATAACAGGCACATGAGGCTTAACATCTGCCTCAAGTTGAATTCATTTTAATCATTTATTTGCAAGTAATAGCTTGTTCGCACCAGGCGTGTAGTGAGCCGAGTAGCACCTCTCGTCTGTGTTCACTGATTGGCCGATAACACTAAAATACCGTGGAGGGAGGTGCCACTTGCCTCTTTGTCACAAGCCTGGTGCAAACGGGCTATAAGAGTATAATATGTACCTACCAATCTACGAATAATAATAAGTCTATTAAATTGAAATGTAAATACACGTTTTTACAAAGTGAGTCATACTAAAAAAAATTGGTAGAAACCTATTACATTAAAGCACATTTTAATAGATATGATGGATGCAGTGCATCGTAATTGCACGCTCCTATCGTGCGTAACTTGCGAGGTAATGCTTTATGATGATTATTACCAGTTACCATCAGGTGGGCCATCAGCTTTTGCGTTCCATGTTCCATCAGCAAATAGTATTAATGAAATAAAATTTTACATTTAACTAGCTTAACATTAAATGGTACTCACCATGTCGTACTTAATTCACCTAAACTATCTACCAGTTTGTCAAAAAATGATTTGAAAGTCTCAGCCATTGTATTATCTTTGATCTTGAAATGATCACTGTCCATGAAAGGGCCAGTCATTATGGCTATGTGGGGTTTGTGCATGCTGATGTAGTTGACAAAATCCTTGAGTGGCTCATATGATATGTTGTCGGAAGTTGTGTAAGGGCCTGCAGCGATCACCATTGATATTGTGCCTATAAAATAATTTTCATGTTTATGACAATTTCTTGAACTAGTAGTTCGCCCCGAACTGAGATTTCGTGAAGCGACGCTCCGAAAATATAAGTACCTAAGTGGTAGTTAGAAGCAAGTCCAAATATTGTGTTTGGACTTGTCTCTGGCTGCCACTTACTAACTAACCAAGTTTCAACTGAATTGGCCTATTTATTGAAGAGTTCCGTTGAGAGAACGGACCTTGGCTCCATTATCAGAACAGGTCGCTATCACCATTTAATGAGAGCCAAGTACATTCTTAATTTATTTTAAGAAAAAAATAATTGAAAAAGCAAAGAAACTGGCCGACCAGTAGAAAAACCTTGATGCCAACGAAACCCTTAGAAATGGGAGCTCTTGGGTCGTTGGTTATCTTAATTTAACTGTTGTATCTAAAAAAGCGGGCATCCTAGAAAAAAAAATGGTTTTGGAATGTCCAAGCCCTTTCATATGACACGTAACTTTATTTTTTTGGGTAACTTTTTTAATTTTTGTTCCCATAAAAAACCCCATATTTTAATAACCCCTCATCCGATTTTACTGGATTTTACCCATATTACCAGTAAATTTCTCAAGTACAAGCTATCGACTTACCAAATTTCATGCAGATCGGATAAACGGTTCTCAAGTTATCGTCGGACAAACATTTAAACATACATATATACGTACGTACATACACATAAAATACCAAATCACCCAAGTTGATTGTAAGATTTTCGTTCGCTTCGCTCAATCAATCAATCATGATGACCATTCATCTTTGTAAAAATAGAGTACTTTTTAATTATAAGTATACTGTATATGTACGCTGACGTATGGCTATCGAGATGGATTTCAGTTTGACATTTTGATTACCAGTGTAATAGCAATTATATAGGATGGATGGGAATCAAATGTCAAACTGAAAGTCATCTCGAAAGCCAGACATTAGCGAAATCGGGCTGCAGAATCCCTAAAGAACCAGTCAACGTGCAGGCAGGCTAGGTCGCATCACCGCCATAAGTACACACGGATAGCATCAGGCTATAGGTAAGGTACTGCTTGTAACGTCATTTATCTTTGGCTGTCTATAGCTTAAGTTGATATGTATCTGTATGTACCAACTTTAGATATAGATTACTTAATTATTACTCTTCCAATGGAATTTTATTACCTGTTATTGTATTGAGCATGTCAGATTTGTGATCAGGCAGCAGTTGTGACGCGTCGCAGAACACTTCGTGCGCTAAGAACCTGTCACCGCGCGGATTGACCCCTCTCATCACTACCACTTGTCCCGGGAACAAAGAATATTCCTTCAAACTGTAGCAAACAACACAGTTTTACTTTACTTTTATGTGCTTCTTCCGAAAACTGTAATCCAGAATTTTAATAATGCCAATTTGACATGAAGTTTTATATCTATAATATGTAGTTAATTTCCTTATTCTGTAAGTAGGTACCTCCCTACCTACAACTTGAAACCCTGTTTACAATTTATTCCACTACTACTTTTACTTTATTTATCATCCTACTACTCTTACTACTATTAAAAACGCCAGTTTGTAAGTATGGGTGAATGTTTGTTACTCTTTCACGCCGGAACAGCTGTACGGATCTGGATGAAACTTGGCAGGGAGATTGATTAGTCTGGAATAGCACATAGGCTACTTTTTATCCCGTGGGAATACCGGGATTTAAATCTGTTAATAAATGCTAAATATTTGCCAACACCCGGTATTCCCATGGGATAAAACGTAGCCTATGTGTTATTCCAGACTATAATCAATCTCTCTGCCAAGTTTCATCCTGATCCGTTCAGCCGTTCCGGCGAGAAAGAGTAACAAACATCCATCCATACTTACAAACTTTCGCATTTATAATATTATAGGATATAGGATGGTTAGGATAAGGATTTCATTTTTCGGAATTAAGATAATCGAATCGCTTACTTTACTTATTTAGGTATTCGATAGGTTTATTACTTTTCTTGGCATCTTGAAGTACTCACTTGTCAATATCAACCGGCACAGATTGGCTAAGAGATTGTTCCCACGTGCCTTGCAGTACTACACACTTTGAATTAAGCCTAGCGTCGGCGTCACATTCTATTCGACCAGCTACATAGACTTCAGTCTGAAAATAACAGATATTTAGTACACCTATCTACATCAACACTAATATTATAAAGAGGAAAACTTTGTATGTATGCACGTATGTATGTATGTTTCGAATAGGCTCAAAAACTACTAGTCCGATTTTAAAAATTCTTTCACCACATGAAAGGTACCTACATTATCCCTGAGTAACATAGGCTACATTTATTGCTGGAAAAAATTAGGGATCCTTACTAAAACATAAAAATGTAACCCAAGGTGTAATATGTCTTTCACTGCATGCGCTGCGGAAACTATTGACGATAGAACAAAAAAATGTTCTACAATATTAAAGAACACATCATTATCTACAATTAAGTCAGTGATAGCATATGTCTAACTATTTTACTTATGTTACTATAACTACTTTTCTACATTTTAAATGTTGATAAAAACGCCGACCAAAATCAGACCATGTTATCTATGTCTTTATATTAATCCTTATCCAAATAAATCATTTTGTATGGCTGTTTCAATACCTGTAGATTACTTCTTTTATTTATTTATTTATTTAAACGCACAAAACACATTACAACCAAGAAAAAACTAAAACTAAAATATTACAACTGATCTGGATTGTATCGTAAATATATGTGCATACAGCCGAAAATAACATTTATTGTACGTAACGAGTTAGGTGAACATTATTAGTTAATTTTAGAGATAGCTAAAAACAATTTAAAAAAAAAAACAGAAAAATAGTGAGTGTCATTAGGTTTCAAAAGCAAAACAATTCTTTCATTGTTTTGAAACAAAAACGATTTTTTACATGCATACACAACAGATTAACCTACCTAAAAACACAAACAGTGAATATTATCACTATTATCTACATCTTTGTTGTAGACCAGTAGCCCACACCTACGAGTACATCTGCACACCCAACCGATATACCCGTATGGTTCTTAAATTTTTCAAATCGGACATTCCATTCAAAAGATATTACGTAATTAAAAACTTTAGTGCGCCTTAGAAAGCGCGACAGCGAGGGGAGTTCTCACTCAGCGTGGGCACAAAGGTGAAAATACACATGCCCGTAGCTGGCACACTTGCATGCAAGCTACAGACACATACGCTAATTGGCATGCCTGTACCTGGCATGCAAGTAGTTAGCACATTCTATTTTAGGTCGGGTACTGGCATCCACGTGACGGAGGGGTCTCGGAGGGCTACGAAACCGGCATGTGTGAACGTCGCGACAGGTACAGGCATGCCAGTACCTGACGTGTTGGCATGCCACGTAACCGAGGGGACGCAGGGGGCTACGAAACCGGCATGTGTGAACGTCGTGACACCTGACCTGACGAGTTAACTTGCAAATGTATTCACAATGTGTCCATAAATCCTGCACGCCTGTAACTTGCATGCCCGCTACTGTTCCATTTTACTGGCACGTGTATTTTCACCTTCGTGGGCTACGAAGCGCGGGAGTTTTAAGTTTATCCTAAAATATTGAAAAAAATTATGTCCACCCATGCGAAGCTGGGACAGGCCGCTAGTAACTAATAATACAATTGGTTTATCGGCAAACTTGTATGAACAATTTTAACAAAAACATAATCAAACACTTACAATGACAACAAAATAATCTAATTTGACGACCTCAGTGGCGCAGCGGGCGAAAGTCCGCCTGCGACACAAGAGATTGGGGGTTCGATTCCCGCCTCGGAACAAATTTTTGTATCATCTGCAGAAATTTGTTCCGTTGGTCTGGGTGTTTTCTATGTAATAAAAAAAATATCTATCTATGTAAGTAGGCATGTATTAAATATATCAGTTATCTAGTACCCATAACACAAGCTTTGAGTGGCTTACTTTGGGACTAGATGGTCCTGTATGGATTAGCCAGCATTATTATTATTATATATTTATATAGATTATTTATATAGACGACCTCTGTGGCGCAGCGGGCGAGAGCCTGCCTGCGACGCAAAAGGTTGCGGGTTCGATTCCCGCCGTGGAACAAATTTGTGTACGATCTGCAGAAATTTGTTCCGATGGTCTGGGTGTTTTCTATGTATAATAAAAAATATCTATCTATGTAAGTATATAATGTATTAAATATATCAGTTATCTAGTACCCATAACACAAGCTTTGAATAGCTTACTTTGGGGCTAGATAGTGCTGTGTGGATTGTCCAGCATTATATATTATATTATATATTTTGCCTCCACTCTACTTTAAAACATACACATTTTTTTATAATACCAAGTAAGAACGCCTGATGCGATGCGCATGCGCAAGGGTCCCATTAAGAGACGACTAAGTACATACCTGCGAGTTGTGCCTAACTGAAGTTGTTTCTTTTATTCCCGCTTTTTTCATAATACATTGAGACACATAGTGAATGTGACTATCGTAAATACTGGCCTTTTCATGTAGCAATTCAAAACCAAACCTGAGAAATATAACACAACCCAATAAAAAAAAATTGTAGCTACATAATATTCAAACAGACAGGTTCAATCCTATCGCCGCCACATGTTTCACTTATACCTACCTATAGGTATTGATAAACTTTTTTAAAACCAGGCAATGTCTTCATCACATTAGAAACAAAAGGTTTAGGGTGAACCTAACTTTAATGCAAATAGGCAATTGTTTTATGAATTTATTCTTATCCGACCGGGTCCAAGGAAGATAAATTAGGTACTCACATTGCTTTAGCATAAGTGTCGCCTTCGTCATTTGGTACTTGTGATATTATAAAATTGGATACATTATTAATAATATTGGGTTCAGATATTGTTTTTAACAATTCCTCGTCACCATATGAATGTACAACCGAACCAGCATTGTTTCTTGAAGTATACTTTGCTGAAGCACTGAAATATGCAAAACATAGATTCTTAATTAAGACTTTAAGTCCACCTTGTTGTCTGCCTACTACCTACCTAAGCATGATTGTATTTTTTCCATTAATAGTATTGTCAGAATTTTTCAAGTGCGAGTGGGATTTGAACCTATGTCCACTTGGCTGCATTAACCACCTGCGCATGACATCAAACTTGATTTGCTATTCCCTTAAGACAAATGTAGTAAACACTATAAACCATTTAAAAATGAAGAAAAATGGGAATAAATCCATCCCAATAATAAGATAATTTTCGTCATTTACTCACATGGTTGGAGAATATGTAGCTGGACATAATTCATTTTGATTACTTGATTCAACTTCGACTTTCACCCTCTGAAATATGTTATTATTTTGGAACCAAGGTATGTACAAGATAAATAAAACTACCTAGTGTAACTAGGTATACTGACGGCAGAAGTATAAAACTGTGTTGCATGCATCACCTGCTAAGGAGGGAGGGTATTACTCTCCTCTAGGCAGGTGTTTTTCAATTATTTTAAGAGACAAATAAAAAGCAAGTATTTCAATTATATAAAAAAAATACAAGTATAAAAATTATAGGTAATTAACTTAAAATACAGCAGAAATATCTTTCACATACCTACCTAGTATCTAAATTCTTTGGTTGTAAATTTAAAACATAAAATACAATAATGTCAAATGTAGCTTGGTTGGCAGAAAACTTTATGGTGAAACATGGGTGAAACTGATTAGTCTTCGAAACATTATACCTACTTGTTCCTAAATATTTGGTTCCAAGTAAAATAAACTCAGTGAAATTCCGTATTTGTCAAATGAAAATTCTAGAAAACATAAAATGTTCTTACTGAAAAACAATAATGTAACATATTTTGAACATAATGTTGAAAGTTTGCAGGACATTACAATTCAGGATTACAATTCTCGGAATATTTATGGGTTACTGATATTTACCTACATTACATACCATAATTTTATAGCGAGTTTGTTGTTGGATGGTGCTGGCCGACATTGCAGGATTCATTGATGGCTGCAGACGAGTATGGATCTAGTCATGAATGTCAGACATGCACCAGAAGCATACTCGCCCACAAAAATCATCAAGTAATGCTTGCTCTTGAAATCACTTAAAAATAATATGAAAACATGGTAATGGTACTTAGCTACAGTTTATAACACTAACACCCAGTTTCTGAAAGCGCAATCAACACTAATCGGCTGTCAAGTCACTCGCTATCTCTATCTAATTTGAAGTAATAGCTAAAATATCAAGTGACTTGACAGCCGATTAGTGTCAAAGTCAAAATATATTTATTCAATAAAACCACAAGGACCATCTTGAACTGTCTTAAAACTAGGTGACTCTAGTGCCAGTTCCATGCGACCAACACCGAGAAGAACAGGCAACAAACTGTTGATCGCACTTTCAGAAACCGGGCATTAATACAGCTAAATTAATGTACTACCTATCTTAAGCAAGAGTTATACCCCTTTTTTACAAAAATAATAAGTGACCTACCTTCATTACATATTATTTATATGTCATAGGTTCTTACCTAGCGATCTACCACATGTTCTAACAAAAAATTTTTATTTTAATAACAATATCTCACACGTAAACCCTATGTTAGATGGTTATGCTAAGGTTACAAAAACATTTAGATGGGGGTAGGAAAAGAAAAGACTTACACTGCAGGTCATTAGATTACAAAATGTTCTTGGATTTCTTTTAACAATTAATTACCTATTATAGGATTCAATCAAATCATGTTAAAATGCTACTCTAAAAAGATGTAAGTAGAGGTATGGTATACCTAATTGTAACAAATCGTTTTGGAAACATACCTAGGTAAGGTTTTTTTTGATACTGGATTGTTGAAGGCTGTTGATTGTACTAGAAACAATCAATGAGTGTAGATCTAGTCACAGGAATTGACTGTGCACTTGACCTGCACTCATCAAATGCAAGTAGCTGTTATTTCATGCTGCATTCTTCATCATCATAAATCTTCATGTAACCTATTGAAAACCTAGAACTAGAATTCAAGCATGCAAAACATTAATACCTACCTATGTAGAAAAAATATTGTGTACACCTCCCTACATACTGCTAAATAAAAACGTAGAACTTACAAACCTTTGGAGTGACAGCCATATAATTGGAGAGAACTTCATTATCAGATCTGGTAGGCGTCAGTGAAGGTAATCATAAAAAAAATGTGTGGTTTAAACAATATATCAATGGCTGTTCCAGAACACGTAAAACAAGTAACAATACAAATATTTGAAAACAAACGAGCACGTGTGATAATATTGGAAAGGATACTTGATAGTAGCGGGCGCTCCGTAGACCGTCAAACCTGTGCCGGCGACTAAGGAGCGTTTGGTTTCTACAGCGGGTGCGTGGTACCGATTCGCCGCGCGCTTGGAAAATTCCTTTCTGGCAAATACATCTAAATTTTCTAAGTTTGGTGAAGCACCATTCAAATGATTTAAACTGAATGCCATCCATTGTTCAGTGAACGACTCCGCATCGACCTGATATTCTTCGCACAAACTCAGACCTATTGAAAGTTAGTAAAAATTTAACAACCTTGAACAATCGTTTTCTTCGGTTAGACCTTTTACTTAAACAAAGCAACACAATATCTTAAATTTAGGTGAGGTATTATTATTTCCTCGAATTTGTACTCACATTTGGCCAAAACTTCTCTATTTATTTCAATACCCAAAAATTGAAATTGCTCAGTCACCAACTCTTCGGAAGCCATTTTCTGTGAATTCAGTGAATTGAAAAAAACAGAGAGAACGATTGTTGGCTGGCTTAGGCTTTGGCCGAAAAGAGCGCGAACTCGCCAATGACAGCAGCAGCCGGCCGACGACCGACGCGACCTTAGAGCATTTATAACGGGAGATGCCAAGCCTACTTTTAGTACTAAAATCTTTCTGCCGGTTTTCGCGGGAGGCGGGGTAGTACGGTACAGAACACATTTACATAATCACGCATACTAATGCAGAAAAATTAAGCGTCCCTATAAACGCACACGCAAGTAAAAGCTGTACACCAACACAAAAACAATAACACAATTAAAGAATTACTGTTGTTACACTTTTGTTTAGTTACACACTAACACAAAAAAGTAGTGATGGGTTGTAAAAAGACCGACAAAATGAATGATTTCATATGAATGAAACAGGGTGGTTCAAAATCATATACTTTTCCTTTTTTTAGCCAAGATTAACAAACGTGTCAAAGTCATAGAGTGCTGGCACCGACTCCAAAAATATCAGTAATTGTATAATGTCATAATAATAAAATTATAAGATTTGTTGAAAAAATGGATACCTATTTGTAAGTAGATTGAAATATAAATCCATAATGCAATTATTTTTAACTTTTTAGTGTATTTTTCATAACAAATTGGATAGCAGTTTTGGAGTCGGTTTTTTTTGTAAAAAATATTTTATTAAGAGTTTGTAGAGCGTAATCTCTGAAACTACTGAAACGATTTTAAAAATTATTTTACAAATAGAAAGCTACACTGTTGTTGAGTAACTTTAAGCTATATTCTATTTTCGCAAGTAGTAAGTAATCTTTCAAGTAAGTAGTCTTTCATGAATGCATTTTTAGATAAATATTTTGTTTCTTTATTGGTATGATGTGTCCAGCAGTGGACTTACATAGGCTGATGATGATGATTGGTATGACGGGGTGAAAAAAATGAAGAGCAGTAGAAGAATAGCGGCTGTTAACAAATGCTCATAGCCCATGTCCCTCTCCAGCTAACATACTACAGCTATACAAAAATCACGTTTATACGATTCTGCGTTCAAAAAGTACAAAGAAAATAGCAATAAACCAACGACACAACACAACTAAAATTTTAAGGGAGCTCCATGAAGCGACGTATTGAAGGCAGAATGACAGAGACAGTTTTTGTAGAGTCCAATACTGAACATCCTTTTTTTAAATCGGTTAAATATGGGTACAAAAAACACATCGCATTTTATTCTAATTTTACGTTCATTCCATCATTCATTCAATCGATTTCGCTCAACTAGTCCCCACACTACGCCTTCTACCAAGGAATATAAATTCACCGACACCTCCTACCAAAACGTTGGCGTCGTATTAAAACTGTCGTAACTGGTATTCCATTAAATATAAATTAAACGTAATTACAAAAACAATTGACTAAAATATCACTTACTTGTGATAGGAAATACCGTGTTCCCTAAAGTTTGATGTCTCTGATCTCCTTTTACACCGAAATACCGCACAATTCACCATTTTTACTGAGCACTACTTCGCGACACGAAACGACAACTAATGGCCGCGCGGTGATGAGTGAAGTAGTTTTATATAACGTGCATGGCCAAGACGCGTCTTATGGCCGGCAGAGGGGTACGCCTTGCGTTAACATCTCCAGTTATAAATGCTCTAAGGACGCGACCGAGGACCGAGTGAATATATATTCTGTGGACCGAATTAAGCTTGTACTTGCAAGGAATTTGAATACAACATGTATTGTACCAAGTAATTTGGATACGCTTAAATATTGCTTTCCACATAATCACGATGAGCCATCACAGAATATTTTCATAATATGGTATCTTGAGATCTCAGAAGAACGTTCTTCTGAGCTTGAGATAGAGTCTGAAGTAGACACTGAAAATTCGCGCCAAATTAAAAAAAATATTAGCGTGGCAGCCCATTATATAGGACACTTGGAATAACACAACTTGATACTTGGTAAAGCGCATCACAGACGGCGAAGATACTATAATATGTCATCTTAAGGGTCCGGTGACAGCGGCTCGCAATTTCGAGGTGCGATTGGCTATTATTTCATTTTATTTCATTTCGGGGTGGTTTTTTGAAAAAATTACTCTAAAGAAACACGCATAAATACTGTTCGAACACAAATAATACAATAATATAAGGGAAATGTGCTTGAGTCAGAAATCATTTTGGTATTAGGTAAACGTAAGACCAAACATACTAATACCAAAATGATTTCTGATTCGGGCATGTTTCCCTTAAATTATTGTATTATTTGTGTTCGAACAGTATTTATGCGTGTTTCTTTAGAGTTCTTCTTTTAAACAACCTCCCCGAAATGAAACAAAATGAAATAATAGTCAATCGCACCTCGAAATTGCGAGCCGCTGTCACCGGAGTCTTAAGCTAAAATATCGCTTCCTATACAATTACTATGAGCCAACACAGACGGTTAGGTTAATATATATTAACATACTACAGTATCTTAAGATACCGACCGAGAGGGCGATCTTAAGGGTCCGGTGACAGCGGCTCGCAATTTCGAGGTGCGATTGGCTATTATTCCATTTTATTTCATTTCGGGGAGGTTGTTTGAAAGAATAACTCTAAAGAAACACGCATAAATACTGTTCGAACACAAATAATACAATATTATAAGGGAAATGTGTTTGAGTCAGAAATCATTTTGGTATTAGGTAAACGTAAGACCAAACATACTAATACCAAACTGATTTCTGACTCAAACACATTTCCCTTATAATATTGTATTATTTGTGTTCGAACAGTATTTATGCGTGTTTCTTTAGAGTTATTCTTTCAAACAACCTCCCCGAAATGAAATAATAGCCAATCGCACCTCGAAATTGCGAGCCGCTGTCACCGGAGCCTTAAGATGCCATCTTAAGATACGAAATATATCGCACATACAGGATGTGCAGTTTGGTTGGAAACATGAAAACAATTTATATGAAAATACTAGCTGAAACCGTGGCTTTGCTCGCGCACGTTCTCTTTGATTTCTTTTAACCTTTCTAAATAGGAACCTACTTTATTAAATATTCTCTACATAGTCGGCGAGCCGCTCACTTTCGCCTTTTATATTAGACTTGTGCCCCGCGGTTTCACCCGCGCAGATTTAAATCCCGGTATTCCCACGGGATAAAAAGTACCTTAGTGCTATTTGTTGGAAACATCAAGTTGTATTAAATTTAGTCTGTGCTTTGTTCGTTCTTCTTCCAATAAACGTTATACTGTGTGCACGTCGCTATCCATATTTTATTTATAATAAATCGCCCAGCGCTCCCGACTATTAGGACCTATTTGCCTTTTCCATATGGTCCTTCGGCGGAAACTAAGGGTTGGATTGTGCGTGTTATTTGGTGCGAAAAGGCGAGTGTATCACCGAAAAAGACTATAATCTATCCCTCTGCCAAGTTTCATCCAGATCCGTTCAGCCGTTCTGGCGTGAAAGAATAACAAACATCCATCCATCCATCCATACTTACAATCTTTCGCTTTTATAATATTAGTAGGATTACGCTGTTAGAGTTTGAACTTTGGAAACCGCTGAAATACTCAATACATACGAAATTTCATGCAAATATGTCCATAGAATAAAAAGTTTCATAAAATTTTCCCTCCCCAATTTGAGGGTTGAATTTTGATAAATCCTTAGTGACAGCTTCGGCGTTTATCAACAGAATGAGACCTTAATATATATTGGCGTATCTTAACCGTGTGTGATACCGTTCTAAATGCTCTAAGGTGATAACTTATGTTACTATAATATTTTATGTTACGATATCGTAACATGAAATATTATAGTATCTTAGCCGTCATTCTAAACAAAATATTATGTCTTTCAGAGATTCTAAATATCCTACTAATAATAAAAACGCGAAAGTTTAGGAGTATGGATGGATGTTTGTTATTCTTTCACGCCGGAACGGCTGAACAGATCTGGATGAAACTTGGCAGACAGATTTTAGACTGGAATAGCACATAGGCTACTTTTTATCCCGTAGGAATACCGGGCAGATATTTAGCATTTTACCGTATTTAGCTGATACATTTTTAGTTCCTAAATAATAACTAGATGTCGCCACAGGAAAGATTAGCACGCGCGTATTATAATATTTTCAGTCTGTGATGCGCTATAATGAAGTGGGAATAATAAGACGAAAAAAGAAATTAAAAAATAGTTATTTGTTATACAAGAGTGCAAAGTTGCTTTTTAACCGCGTGTTCAATTTTGATGACCGAGCAAGCGAAGGATTCTAAAATTTAATCACGAGCGCAGCGAGTGATTCAAAATTAGAATCCTGAGCGTTAGCGAGGGAATCAAAAGAGCACGAGGTGAAAAATCTTTGCACTCGAGTGCAACACGTAACTTTTCATTCCACCTCAGCGAGGAAATGACTAAATACAAAAAAAAAGTTTACAATCACATGTTGGCGTCAAACAAACTTCCTCGTCGCTAGAATCACTCATTTTAGTTTTTTCACTTGTTTTCAAGTTTCTAGTTTTTAATATAAGGTTTAACAATGACGTGCAAAGAACCGCGTAGTACAAAGCAAATTGAAAAACAGAACACAAAGAAGGTTCCGAGTCTGAGTTTTTAACAAATTAAAAAAAAGTTGTATGATATATTCGGCACCATAGAGGTAGCAGTAAATAGGTTTAATGTTTTTTTTTATTCACAAACTTAGTGCACACGATGTTCTAAATTCAATTTACTTTATCCTCTAGAGAATAAAAACGGCTTTTGCACTCAGATATTGAAGAGCAAAAATACTCTTGCCGAGATGGTGGGATGAAAAAGTGTTTTATTTAGATAGGTAGGTACTTAAACTGCTAACAGTTAATTTTATTATGATCTTTGGACCTGAATATGAAATTTACATGATGGCATGGATTGCACTTCAGCTGTTACAACACTGTTTATGCACAGATTTGCTAAACCACCTCTTATCAGGCCGCATGTGTAGGCTACATACTGAAACAATAGAAACATTACTTTGCATCATAGAGCTCAAGATCATTGGTTCAATGTTAAATATGAGACATGTAGGTACCCAGTATAGTTCATGCTCCTTGCCACTGGTTTTTGTAGTAGGTCAATAATAATGTTATACCATGTATATAATAATACTAGTGACCCGCCCGCGCGCTCCTGCTCTGCACGGGTGCACATATCGTGCATGTATTAAACATATAAACCTACCTCTTGAATCACTATCTATTAAAAAAAACCACATCAAAATCTGTTGCGTAGTTTTAAAGATATACATACATAGGGACATGGGGACATAGGGATATAGGGACAGAGAAAGAGACTTTGTTTTATACTAGGTATGTAATGATTACGATTTCCTTCTTTCTATTTAGTAAAAGCTGGGGGTAGGCAGAATGGGGAGTGATTTCATTGAATAAATAAGTATTCTACTTGGCTCCTGCTTTTAGCTTTTGAACCTAAACATAATGACTGATTCACTGTAATGGGGGTCTGCCCACTTAATGAATCATATCATGACAGTTGGCATATTGGTGAGCAAAAAAAATCTTTATACTTAATTAGAAACTTGTAGGTATACTACACTACCCTACCCAAAATGATACCACTTACCCAACTTTATATTTTCTCCATACTAATGTTTGTTTTTTCAGAGGAAAGGGGGTCACATTCCAGTTAACCAGCATTCAGTTAGATTGCACAATAAAAATAATATGGCAAGAAAACAAGGATTTTTTTTACATTACTTACACGAGGAGCATATTCCAAGTATTGATGCCCGTTAGAGAAAGTTGTAAGAAAGCGAAATGCATTGTCTTGTAACACATAAACACCTTGATGGTTTGTCCTTAGATTGTCAATTTGCTTTTTGTAGATACAAGTCCAGAAATCTGTGCATATGAATTTCATTGTATCCAATTCATCTTTGAACCTGGGCCAATCCCTTGTGAGTCTCTCCATAATTTTATAACCAGCAGCAAATCCAATATATTCAACTGCAGAAAGGTCAACCTCCTTTAAAAAATAGATTTAATTCAGATAGTATATGGTTGGTAGGTTAGTGAAATACATACAAGGTAACTGAACGAATTGAAGTATGTAGATCTAGCCAAACTCAAGATGCAATATATATTTTGTGGTACTACTCTACTTTTATAACTAACTATAGGTATCCTTTTACTTTACCTTTTTATCCACCACAACTTTTGATTGTTCTAGGGCGTAATTAATTATTTCGGAATGTAGCAAATCAAACACTATATCATCAGCCATTGTAAATCGTACAAGTTGCTCCAGGCAAGAGCTTCAAACCAAAAGATAAACAACAGTTCCTTAGCGCTCCATTCCTTGAGGCAGGGCTGAATAGTAGGTAGGTTTAGATCACAGACTAGTAGGTAGGTATGCGTATATTCATTAGACAGATGTTTGCAGATGGTAATGTGAATCTGAAGTTTTGACGTGTGTAATTATTTACTCCTCTCAATCGCACACTCGCACTGACCTCAACGCGAACGATAGATAGCGAAACTGCGGGAGCCAGTAATGTACAACCACGTATTGCACAACCTTGGAAAACACAGCCTGGAATTGATGTACAATTTGGTTGCCAATTCCATGACTGTGTAATCCGCGGGTGTACATTCCAAGCCGTACAAAGTTAGCACACATTTGGAATACACAACCCTGGAATACGCTGCCAATGGCATCCAAATCCGGGTCGTACAATCCCCACACGTATCAGGAATGTACAACCATGGATTTCACACCCATGGATTTCGATGCCAAATCCTATGCATCATTTACACTTGCCAGTTGCTTACTCAGTAACTTGAATTGAACAAGAGTCGAGCTTGTGCAAGTGAAAAGGTGTATTGATGAAGATCTAATATGATTGAAACTTTGAATATAGATTGTTACAAATGTATACTTTGTGAACTACTGTACCTACAACAATTCATAGAAAAGCCTAGCTAAATAGCTGTTTATGATTTAATTAGTGTCTACGATATCAATCAATTAATTTAATGATGTTTGATGACGGTATAAGGCAGGAGTAGGTACTCTGATGATAGGTCAAAAGAAAAGGTAATTCGGTTCCGAACCATCCAAACTTTATTATCCTGTTATCCGTAGGTACCTCTATTTAGAACTAACTCACCTTGGTTTTCAGAAAGTCTGGGTTTTGTTAGTTAATAAATAGTAGTCGTTCGCCCGAACTGAGATTTCGTGACGCGACGCAAACTCTCCGAAAATAAAAGTAAGTGGTAGTCAGGTGCAAATCCAAACATTGTGTTTGGACTTGTCTCTGGCTACCACTTACTAAGTACGGTTACCAAGATTCAACTAAATTGAATGAAAAAAAAAAGAAAGAAAATACATTATTTGACACACATAAGTACATACAGAAAAAAAAGAAAATAAGAAATACAGAACGGACAGGAAACTACAATAGGTATAAAACATATTATATATATTTCATGCACGGTTCTCAAGTTGACGTCGGACAAACATACAAACATGAATACGTACATACATAAAATGCCAAATCGCCCAAGTTGATTGTAAAATTTTCGTTCGCTTCGCTCACCCAATCAACAAAAAACCTATTTTACCATTGACCAATGAGCTAAGTATCATATTTTAAAACGTTGATCGAAACATGTTAATCGAAAACTAAGCACCTAGATAGAAGAAGGGCCCGACTGCTTTTATATAATATTGAAGCACCTTCAGTAAATCCATGAGCAACGGCATAGCCATACCATACGGTGTGTGGGTATTAAAAATTTACAAGGAGCCATGCGTTTTTCTAGAAAAACCTACCACGTCATATTCTAGCTTCCTAAACCAGCATTAATTTTAAATAATAATTAGGTAAACAAAGTGTTTATTATATACTATACCTATTACCATATTCCGAGTTATTGAAAGCTTAAGGGTGTCCTTGACTGGACAATGTAGGTGCCTATATAAACGAGCTGATTTTGTTGTTATGACCAAGAGGTATTCAACGAAGCCTAGAAGGGGGCTTAGCTTTCCCATTAAAAAGTTTGCTACTAAAGCAAACTTTTTAGAAGGAAAACTTGTACCTACTATCAATGTGAAATTTTTACTTAACTGTGTGAATGTATAAATATTAAGAGTGCTAACTAGTTAATCCTACTAATATTATAAACGTGAATGTTCGTAAGAATGGATAGATGGATTGATGGATGGATGTTTGTTACTCTTTCACGCCGAAACGGCTGAACGGATCTAAATGAAACTTGGCAGAGAGATACATTAAAGTCTGGAATAATATAGGCTACTTTTTATCCCGTGGGAATACCGGGATTTAAATCTGCGTGAGTGAAACCGCGGGGCGCAACTAGTAATATATAAATCAAGGTACGTTTCCTTTATTATTTAATTTTGTGTTACAAATCAATAAGTAACTACATAATAAGTACGTACATAGGTATTTCATGTTTGCTGATGAATAATGTAAGTATCTACGATGCATCAATTTTCATTATCTAGGTAAGTAGGTACAAAACAACTAATTATTAAGAAACTATACATTACTTCACTATCACTACATAGTATAAAAACAAAGTCGCTTTCTCTGTCCCTATGTCCCTATGTATGCTTAAATCTTTAGAACTACGCAACGGATTTTCATGCGGTTTTTTTAATAGATAGAGTGATTTAGGAAGAAGGTTTATATGTATAATAATACATGCATGATGTAGCAGGAAAACAATGTGCACCCGTGCGAAGCAGGGGTGTGCGGGCGGGTTGCTAGTCCTACTAATATTATAAACGTGAAAGTTTTTAAATATGGATGGATGGATGGATGTTTGTTACTCTTTCACGCCGAAATGGCTGAACGGATCTGGGTGAAGAACGGATTGGTTGGCAGAGAGATACATTATAGTCTGGAATAACACATAGGCTCCTTTTTATCCCGTGGGAATTCCAGGATTTTAATCTGCGTGGATGAAATCGCTGGGCGCAACTAGTTTGATATAATTAAACGTTAAATAATAACGTTAGGGGAAGCAGGGATAATGGCGATCGTGTCAGGTAATACCTAGGTACCGCTCAATCTACGCTGCAGCAGAGTTGATGAGTAATGCTTGAGCAGACAGATAAGACAAATGAAAAAACAAATAGAGCATTTTTCTCTCAGGTGATCGGCATTCCCCTATCTTTCTCTACATGGCTTTTTCAGTCTGTGTCACTGTCATGCATTATGTACATGAAAAATACAAATGTGACGTAAAATGAGACGCCGAACTTCTCGTGCCGCTACGTGGTGAATAGCGGGAGAAGACCTGGCCAGTGAAGTGGCGCCCCTATTATTTTCTACTTATTTCAGCGAAGCTCTGGGCACCTTCTCCTGCATTGGACATAGTCACCACTCCCGTCGGGTGGGAACGGCCGAGCACTCGCGGTCGCTCCCGGGCCCCTCCCTGCAAAGGGGGGGGGGCGTGCAGGCCCCGCCGTAAAGGTGGGGACATTTGCGGGCCCCGCTGTAAAGACGGGCGGTCGTCGGAGGGGGACTGGATGAAAAGGCTCTGCCAGATTCCCAGTTCCCCTCCAACAAAGTCGACGCGGGAGTGCCGCTGGGTTGTTTAGTGAGTAATACCGGTAAAGGAAACCGGGGAGTCCCACATACCCCTCCCATCCTCCGATGGTGGGGAATGCTTAACGCATTTTTCCCAGCGTCAAAAAACAAAAAGGATATTGCAACAAACAGAATCGACACCAATAGTAAGATTGTCAGGAGCCATAAAAATTAAAATACAAATATTAAATACTTTATGTAGAATACCTACCTTCCAATGTAAGACTAATCTTAGATTACCTACCTATGAATTTGTTATGAATGAATGAATGAATGAATGAAAATACTTTATTGTACTCCTTAAAAGAAAAACAGTAAGTACACTAAAATAAATAAGGAATAAAACTAACTTTACAATGGGCGGTCTTATCGCTGAGACGATCTCTTCCAGACAACCTTTGGATGGAGAGATTTGTAAATTAAGGAAGTTGATCGCAGGTGCCCGAAAAAACTAAGTTGATAGTATGTAAACAAATAGATCAAATAACACTCTAAATAGATAGAAGGATTATATACTTAAATAATATTAAATGCATACATAGATAGTTATAGATAGATAGATAGATAACTCTTTATTGTTTATCCCACAAAAACCGCCTACTTGCGGAAACCAGTCCACTCACCAAGTACCAAGTACCCCACAGAAACATAGTACAGAGTAAAAGCATACATACTAGGTAAAACAATGGGCGAATTTATCGCTGAGAGCCTTCTCTTCCAGGTTATATGTAGGTATTTGCAATATTGTATGCAATACACCGATATGGGTAGACTGTTGGAACTAAAATACCTTTGTAATATCTATTAACACAGGTTTACAATAAATGATTCTTATTGATATTATATCACTATCACTAGGTAAGTATATAGTATAAAATAAAGTCACTTCCTGCTGTCTGTCTGTCTCTCCCTCCGTATGTAGGTATGCTTAGATCTTTGTAACCAACGCAATGGATGTTGATTCGGTTTTTATAATAGATTCAAGAGGAAGAAAGATTTATAAATATCATTTACATAGTAGAAAAACACTGTGCACCAGAGCAAAGCTTGGGCGGGTCACTAGTCCAACTATAAATAAACTGGAGAGAGGTTCGTCCTGAACTGAGATTTCGAGATGCGACGCGAACGTTCTGAATATACCTATAACTAGGTGGTAGTCAGAAGCAAGTCCTAGTGCACATTGTGCTTAGACTTGCTTCTGGCTTTCACCTACTAAGTATGGTAACCAATTTTCAGCTGAACTGGCCTGTAGAATTGGCCTTCTTGTGGTTAAAGATATTTATTTCTCAAAGAACACAGTGTACTGGTCTGACTCTAGCTAGGTAACAGTGCTATACATAAAAGTAACTATTGAAAGTAGGAGTAGGTTGACAGTAAGTATGCTTATTGAAGAGTTCCGTCGAACAGACCTTGGTTCTATCATCAGAACAGTCGCTATCACTATTTATGAGAACTGTGAACCTTCTTAATTCATTTCAAGAAAAAAATAAGAAAAAGCAAGGATACATTTATTATTGGAAAAAATTAGGGATCCTTACTAAAACATCAAAAATGTAACCCAAGGTGTAATATATAATTACATTTCTTTCATCGCATGAACAAACTATTGAACGATAGAACAAGAAATTGTTCTACAATATTAAAGAACACATACCTACCTTATTATCTACAAATAATTCAGCGATGGCATAGGTATGTCTAACTGTTGTAGATGTAACTAGTTATAACTACTTTTCTACATTTTGAATCATCATCTTCCTGTCCTTATCCCACGCTAAGTAGGATTGGCACAACGAGTTCTACTCCTCCACTCTCCTTTATCATTCGTCATCTCGGTCTCATGTCATCCTCCAACACTCAGATCCATACAACACGACAGGTCTTATGATCGTCTTGTAAACAATCCCCTTAAATTTAAGGGGCATTCGTGGATCACATGTTGTTCCTGAGACCTGTCACCATTTCATCCATCCCGCATTTATTCTATTTTTCATGTATCGGTCGATCTCACCGTCAAGTCGTTCTAAATGGATGAGCCGAGGTACCGAAAGTCGGAGCAGACTGGTAAGAATACACCATCTGAGGCAATAGGGGTGAAACTGGAGGGAACACCACAGTCGCAGAACAAGTGCTCGGTTTTTGTCCTGCTTATCTTCAGTCCGACACTCTCCAATTTCTCCTGCCATTTTCCCAGCCTGCTCTGGACCTCAAGCGCATCTTCACCAACAAGAACAATGTCGTTGGCGAACAGCATGCACCAGGCACCTTCTTCCTGTATGCCCAATGTCAGTGCATCTATAATCAGGAGAAACAAATATGAGCTTAATGCCGACCCCTAGTGCAAACCTACAGCCACACTGAACTTGTACTTTTCTAAATTTTGAATGTTGATAGAAATGCGACAAAAACAGATTATTATCTACCTATAATTATCTTTCCTTTATAATAATCCTTGTCCAAATAAATATTTTAGTCTGCAAGGCTGTTTCAATAGGTACCTGTAGATTTTTTTAATCGGACTTTTCATTCAAAAAATATTACAGTTTTAGTGCGCTTTGTAAAGCGCGAAAACGAGGCAAGTTCTAACTCAGCGTGGGACTTGGCGGCCGAAGGCGTGGGTTACGAAGAGCGGGATTCTAAGTTTATCCTAAAATTTTGAAACAAATTATGTCCACCCATACGAAGCTGCGACAGCCCGCAAGTACATACTTCAAATTTCCAATCGCCCAAGTTATTTGTAAAATTTGCATTCGCTTCGCTCGCTCAATCAATAATACTGGTGGACTTTCCACACAGCACTACTTAGCTCCAAATTAAGCAAAGCTTGCAGGTGGTATCGGAACCACATAGCTAATTATAATACTTTTTTGAAAATATATGCCTACCTACTTAATTACATAATACCTAACATTCAGACTGAGATATTTTGTGTAATGAACATAAATGTTTTTCTCTCTCTATCTCGATACCCACCAAACATCGAACCCACGGTCCACAGCGCAAGGCAGATCTACCTACCTGCTAGCCAATTAAGCTGTGACGGCTGGCAAATATAATATGTTATGTTTACACGACTATGTTTACAGTTATGCTGTAACTTTAAACCTGTTCATAATACACATCACAAGTGCTTAAGGCCTGTGCCGACATGAGCTGGAGTCGAGGCGGCAGTGCGCGGCGGGGCGTCTCGCGTCGTCGAGGCACAGGCGCCTTTAAGGCGCGCCGCACCGCTTCTACGTTTTCTTAAGGCGTTGACAACACCTAATATTTCTCTCGTTCGCACGATTCGACATTTTACAAGATATAAAATCACAAATTCCAATTTTGAAAAATCGCAAACAACCATTTTGTGTGCAATCACATTGCGCATAGTTTGGGATAAAATTCATTTTGATTGATGCAAGTTTTCCTAATCAAAAGTTTGCTTGAGTACGAAAACTAGAAAAGCAAACTTTTAAGTAGGAAAACTTGTGTTGATCAAAATGATTTTTTTACTAAACTGTGCGCAATGTGATCGCACACAAAATTGTTGTTTGCGATTTTTCGAAAATTGGTTGAGTGATGTTATATCCTTCAAGAAGTCAAAACGTGCGAGCGAGAGTCACATTAGCTCTTGTCTTCACCTTAAGGCAAGGATATCCCAGAACCTCCAACCTCCAAGACTTGCAGCACTTGAACAGCTAGATTTCGTTAGATTTTCTTCTCAGAGATTAATAATAATGAAATGTAAAAAAATTTTTTTACACAGCACTAGTAAATACCTATTAATCCATATCTTTTGATATAACTTTGACATGATTTCAAGAAAAAGTCTCTTAATAATGGATGTTTGAAACATAGATTTATTTTTATCGAGAAAATTATCATTATTTACGTTTCTATCTTTACACAGCGCTCGAGTACGTGTTCAATTTTAATGTTTTCGTTTTTTCATGTATTTTTTTACATTTGCGAGGGTGCCGTGCCAACCCGCACCGCAACTACTGCCATTTTGTCATTCCGTTTCGTTTTTTTCGGTCCAAAATGTGAGAAGGAAGTATAGCCGCCTGTGCGAGCCTGTGGAGTCAAGCTTCATAGAGACAACGCCGCGACCACGCTTCGACTCTACGCCGCCTGTTTCTCGCCCCCGCCTCGACTCGGCGTGAATTTAGTCGGCAACGGGCCTTAGGATTCATTTGAATTAAAGGTACGGACAGACGTGCTAAAAAAAGCATGCTTTGCAACTGTTCACATTAGTAGCACGTTTGTCTAGGCGTTGCTAGTAATAAGCATGCTTATTTCGAGATTTTTGAGCATACTTCTTGAGGCATGGGTAGAAGGGGGCTTCAAGCACGCCTGAACAGGTTCGCTTATGAGCATGCATATTGTTAGGTAGGACACAGTTTCAAAAAGAGTTTGTATGAGGCTCTCGTTCTATATAGATTTATATCTGGTTTGAGCCTGGTGCCAAATAGCACGCCTACCCATACGTTTGCTTTGAGCATTCTTATTTATGAGTCATCTTCCTGCCCTTGTCCCACGCTAAGTGGGGTTGGCACAACAGGTTCTACTCCACTCCTCTCTATCATTCGTCATCTCGGTGGTCACTCCTTTCTTACTCATGTCATCTCGTCCATTCACATCGTCCATTTGTCTCTTCTTTGGCTTACCTGTCTTTCTAAAACCAATCACCGCCTCACTCCTCAACTTATCAGTCACAGTCAAAATTCCTCTAATGGGTATTCTTATTTGAGAGTGTGCTTAAAATAAGCATACCTATTGGTGGCAAATGTGAACAGTTGCAGAGCATGCTTATTTCAAGAATGCTTTTTTTTTGAGCACGTGTGTCAGTCCCTTTAAAGCAATAAAAGTTCTCGCCCGGCACCCATTAGCGGAATGGCATCGAAAGGTATTTTTCGGAGAAGAATAAAAATATAATCTATCTGTATGGAAATAAAGTTGAAATTTCAATGTAAACGGTCATTCCTAATAATATAAAACCATACTGTCATAGTGAAAATAAAGGTTTTTCGGTTAAAATAATTAAAAAAGATGCCAAGTTATAAAAACGGCAAACTAATCACATTTTGCTGTATGGAAGTTCCCAATATTTATTGTATTCTGTTTTTTATTTTATTTTGTTGGAGCGGCGAGCGGCATCAGAAATAATTATATCATCTGTGAAAATTTTGGTGCATTCCTCGAAGCGCACCTAAATGAAGTCCACCCAAGTACCTCGTCGAAGCGCACCTGTCTGGGTGCGCTTCATTTAGTAGGAATAAATCTTTAGTTTTAACTTCAGTTTTAACTTAATTTTTTTTAACTTTAGTTTTAGTTTAAAATCAGTCTTACAGAACACTAGAACATACATAACCGTAGCAAGGTTCGCGAGCATTCGGTTGTAATCGGATGGACTCGTCAAATGCATTCAAATCTGCCCTAAGCTGGTTTGCGCTGCGCTTGATATGTGTCACCGCTTCCCTTACTTGCGCTGCTGTAGGAGTTAATAGCAGGGCAGGATTTCTGATTTTTAACTGTCCGTACCTCATTAACTATAAGACTTATAGTTTGGAAAATCAGATATAGTTGAGGATATTTTCTAGTGCATCAGAAGACAAAAACACAAATGGTGCCATTTAACCTGATAGAAAAATATTACAAAGTTACCTCTAAATGTAACTTTGTGAATAGAAAAATGAATAAAATAACACAAAATTTGTACCAAAACATTACAAACGTAGAGAGATATTACAAACGCATAGTATGACAAGAAAATGTTTTTATATGCTATACAAATATTATTAAAAACACCTAAATATCTAATAAAATGCTACAAAATCTCGGCTGTCTGCGCACCGTCTTGCTCAGTAGGTACTACACAGAGAGTGCAAGAGAGCCACGCTTAAAAATCCTCACCTTAATTTAACTACCTGGTCGATAACTAGTCGCTTTAATAAGTTAGTTAGTAATGCATTAAAATGTGAATTTTATGTACTTACCCCATCACTACTACCATAAATTGTCAAAGGTGCGCTTCAAGAAATAAAAACTTAACATTTATACCTACTGAATGAAGTGCACCCAAATGGGTGTGCTTCAAGGAGTAAATGAGTGCGCTTCGTCTGGGTGCGCTTCATTTAGGTGTGCTTCGAGGAATTCCCAAAAATTTCAATTGTATATCACGGTTCATGAGATACAGCACAGCGGAGTCCTAGTAGGTACCTAATATATTAGGGTCCCGTTTTACCCTGTGGGTATGGAACCCAAATAAGATAAACTTATACAAATAGTAACAGAAATAATATTTTAAAGTGCATTAAGGCGTATATAGGAACTTGTTGATGGATCCTTGTAGGAAATTTTACTTAGTTGGAATGAGTCGCAGCCTTACATCATTCCTTATAGTAGTAGTAGTAAAATGTACAAACAAAAAAAACTACCTGTTTATTTACTATGTGAAAGAAAATAACATTTTTCAAAGTTTTCGATTGAAAATTGGCTTCTACATCTAAACGACAGATTTTGTCATTTTTCTTTCACCTAAATATTGGCGAAGATGTTACCTCCAAGTGGTAGATACAAATGAACTTGTAATGTAATGATTTTTTTCCCTTTGCAATAATTCTGTGCATTACTGTGTATGTAAGTACCAATCTATACCACTCTTTTGGGACCGAAACGACATGCGTTGAATGTCATCGGGTCCTTCATGCGCCTTTAGAAGATTTAGGGCCGAATAGGTACTCAAACGCAACTCAGATTTGAGCACGTCTCAAGTCATGGTTTTTTGACAGTTTTTAATGAAATTCCGTCAAAAACTCGTCACATGAGACGTGCTCAAATCTGAGTCAACTCAAGTCTGCATTAATCTGAGTTGCGTTTGAGTATTCGGCCGTTAGGTAGGTACATGAATGAAACTAAAAAATATAGGTAGGTACATCATCAAAAAAGTCTTATTTTAAAGAAAGACCGAATCACTTAGGAGATTTGAACACTGAACTGAACTGAATTTTTGTATGTAATCATTTAGGTACCTACCTACTCTGTCGATTGACATGCATTTTATCACTCACTGGCGGCCAAAACATGTTTTTTTCAAAATGGCGCCCTAGTAAGTAGGTAGGTACCTATGCCAGAGCTACATATAAAAATGTTCGAAACCCAATAGGTGATTATTACAGAGCATGGAAATAAATGGGTTTGTGGATTACGATAATTTATGTAGACTATGTAAGCTTAACCCCCGGTTTCTGAAAGCGCGATCAACACTAATCGGCTGTCAAGTCACTTGCTCTCTCTATCTCATATTTTGAAGTAAAAGCTGAAATAGCAAGTGACAGCCGATTAGCGTTGATCGCGCTTTCAGGAAATTAAGGCGTTGACAACACCTAATTTACCTCTCGCTCGCACGATTTGACATTTTTAAAGATATAAAATCACTAAGCCTAATTTTGAAAAAACGCAAACAACCATTTTGTGTGCAATCACATTGCACACAGTTTGACAAAAATTTCATTGTGATCGATGCAAGTTTTCCTACTCAAAAGTTTTCTTAAGTACGAAAACTAGAAAAGTAAACTTTTAAGTAGGAAAACATGTATCGATCAAAATGAAACTTTAACACTAACTATGCGCAATGTATTGCACACAAAATGGTTGTTTGCGATTTTTCGAAAATGGATTCAGTGTTTTTATATCCTTCAACAAGTCAAAACGTGCGAGCGAGAGTCACATTAGCTCTTGTCTTCACCTAAGCATACGGCGCGCACCGCTATCTCACTCGCACAATTGAACATTTTTGATGATATAAATAAAATCACTGAATGTAGTTATGTAAAATTGCAATCAGTGATTGTATTACCTTCAAAAATGTGCAATCATGCGAGCGAAATGGCGGCGGCACGAATCTCACTTAGACTTACACCATTCTTCTTAGGTAAAGGATATGCATGTGTAGGTAGGTTTTGTGATATAATATGTGCGTTACTGGGCTAATTTTCATACATGCTTATCACTATACATATTTAAGTGACGTTATGGTGGCTGACTTAAACACCAGAGGCAAGGTTTTAAGCCTTGCCTCTGCCTCGCTAGCTAGAATTGGCCTCAAGAAGAAAGAAAAGAAAAGTTTGCTTGAGTACGAAAACTAGAAAAGCAAACTTTTAAGTAGGAAAACTTGTATCGATCAAAATGATTTTTTTACTAAACTATGCGCAACGTGATTGCACACAAAATGTTTGTTTGCGATTTTTCTAAAATGGGTTTAGTGATTTTATATCTTTCAACAAGTGAAAACGTGCGAGCGAGAGTCACATTAGCTCTTGTCTTCGTCTTAAGAAAAATTCTATGTTTTATTATATATTACTTTCCTGAGCACTAGAAATGATTTTTTTCTATTTTGGTGTTATTAAAAACGAGTTTTTTTTTTTTGCAAAATATTTCAAAAATGAAATTATTTGCGAATTTTTATATAAAAAAAACCGCAATAGCTAGTCGTCTTTCTATATATCAGCACAAATAGTTTTTATTATTTATTACTTAAACAACATTAAACTAATAGAATCCATTCCTTTCTAGTCATAGTGTTCAAGAAAGTAAAATAAGATAAAAAAAATTGATATTTCTTTAAAAAAGATATCAAAGATGTATTACCTTTATTTAGGTATGATATATTTTTTCAGAGCGGCCTAGAACAGCTGTCATACTAAAGACGTTTCAAAGTTATCTATTAATTACCGGACACCCTGTATATTTACATAAAATCACGCATGGATTTTAACTTGCTACGAGATCCTTACATAAATACTTACCTCTTTTACTTCATTAACTCTCATAACATTCCTCATACATTATCGTCGGCCTAGGGTAAGTACCTACTTTTTCTGGTCTTTCTCTAGTCTAGAACATCTTTTTTCATTTGAATCATCAGAATGATCTAAAACTAGTAGTTCGCCCCGAACTGAGATTTCGTGACGCGAACGCTCCGAAATCATAAGTAAGTGGTAGTCAGAGGCAAGTCCAAACATTAGGTTTAGAATTGTCTCTGGCTGTCACCTACTAACTGAGTATGGTAACCAAGTTTCAACTGAATTGGCCTATTTATTGAAGAGTTCCGTTGAACAGACCTTGACTCCATCATCAGAACAGGTCGCTATTACCATTCAAAGAGAACCAAGTACCTTCTTAATTTATTTCAAGAAAAAATAAATTGAAAAAGCAAAGGAACTGGCCGACCAGTAGAAAAACCTTGACGTCAACGAAACTCTTAGAAATGGGAGCTCTTGCGACGTTGGTTATCGTAATTTAACTTTATTATTTTATCTAAAAAAGCAGGCCCCCTAGAAAAAAATTAAAAACGGTTTTGCAATGTCCAAACAAAGCCCTTTCATATGACATGTAACTTTATTTTTTTGGGTAATTTTTTTTAATTTTTCCCATATTTAATATCCCCTCATCCGATTTTACCCATACACTTACCAGTAAATTTCTCAAGTGCAAGCTATCGACTTACCAACTTTCATGCAGATCGGACAAACGGTTTTCAAGTTATGGTCGGACAAACATACATACATACAAACAAAATATTATGTACATACATAAAATGCCAAATTGCCCAAGTTAATTGTAAGATTTTCGTTCGCTTCACTCACTCAATCAATAAGACAAGCCAAAACCCTTTGTCCACAAAGTTTGTTTATGAGGTAGGTAGGTAATGTGAGTGCAGCAAACATTGAGTTAGAATCATATAGAATCGCAATCTCTGTCTAACAACACTCAAAATATGTCCGAGCGCCGTTCTACATACCTATACATTGTTACTAGTAGTTCGTCCCGAACTGAGATTTCGTGAAGCGACGCGAACGCTCCGAAAATATACAGGCTACTGGTAACTCGACGTATTCCTTGCAGGACGTCATAGTAGGGTTAATCATTTGAAAACAATTTAAAAATGATTTACGGCGCGACTGTACTGAAATTTAAGTTATTATCATAGTTGACGCCGTAGCAGACCTTTGTTAATAATTAAAAGTTCAATTATGCCTAAAACTTTGGCAAATATCACTAACCAAACTTTTTAATTTTTTGTAATTTTTGCTATTACTTCATAAAAAATGTAGTCTAGTGCAAAAAAAAAATACTACATTTTTTATTTATTATTTTTATTTTATTATACTTTTGCATGTGTGCCAGGGAAGAGAAGAGTTTTATGGGGGGCAGGTAAAATTGCGAGACGGTCAACCTATTGTTTCGTATTCGTATTATTCGTAGTTTTTACCTGCGCTTGAACTCCAAACACTCGGGGAGCTTTGTGATTGGTCGCTATTGTTCTCTCGGCATGACAGGGGGTGCGATTTTGCAAAATTTGGTCGTCAGCGTTAGTTAGTTTCAACTCTACGTCGCGCAAGCTCGTGTTTTGTTACTGGCTATTTCCCTAACTGTTGCTGCGTATCTTGCTCTTGTGCTGTGCTGTGCCTTCATAAGCGCTGACTATGGCTGCATATTCTAATCCTGAATACGCTGACATAATGTACTGTTACGGACTTTGTGACGGTAACACTGCTGAGGCGTGGCGAGAATATCAACTTCGCTTTCCCAACCGCCGACTCCCCCACGTTAGTGTCTTCGGATCGACTTATCGGCGAATATCTGAAACTGGCAGCGTCCAAAGAAGCAGGCAAGTTGACACTGGTCGTTCCCGGAGATACACGGCTGTGGACGAGGAGCTTATTCTTCAACGTTTTATTGACGATCCTAACACATCGACAAACATCGTAGTGCGTGAGCTTGGTATGTCACAGTGGAAAGTCTGGTCTGTAGTTCACTTGTCAGGCCGACATCCATACCATTACAAACCAGTCCAGTCATTAGAAGAAGGAGATCCGCCGAGACGGCTTGAATTTTGTCGTTTTATTCTAAGTGCCGACGCCGACAGCGAAAACTTTTTAAAAAACATTCTGTGGACCGATGAGTCATATTTTGATCGTGATGGTATCACAAATTACCACAACTTACATTACTGGACACCGAAAGCAGAAGCAAACCCTAAAAAACTGAAACCAACCGCATCCCAGCGAAGGTTCTCGCTTAATGTTTGGATGGGTATTATTGACGACAAATTAATTGGCCCACATTTTTTACCCCGAACACTAAATGGGGAACTTTATGAAGATTTCCTCAGAAATCATTTATCAGCACTGCTCACGGATGTACCGGAAGAAAGAAGAGCAAACATGATTTACCAACATGACGGATGTCCAGCCCACTTCCGAATCACAATTCGACAATTGCTGGATGAAAACTATCCAAACCGATGGATAGGGCGCGGTGGGCCGATTCCGTGGCCTGCACGAAGCCCTGATCTGACGCCGCTAGACTTTTACGTCTGGGGTCATATGAAAGATCTAGTTTATGTGACCCCAGTAAATTCAGTTGAAGAACTAAGGGAGAGAATTACAAATGCGGCGGACCAGATGAGGGCAAAAATCACATCAAGAATAACAAAAACCGAAGTAAGGAAGCGAATAAGAACATGTATTCGAAACCGAGGGCAGCACATCGAACAATACGTGTGAAATGTGTGTAATTAAAGTTTTTAATATTGATTAAAAATAATAATAATGTTCACGATTTTGTTTTTGATTTTTCGAATAATCACCTTTTTGTGAAACGCACGCCTGTACTAAATCAAAAACGATTTTCATAATGTAGTCCATGATTTTGTATTAACTTTCATACCTTTTTGAATAACTGATAAGACAAGGATATTTTCCTAGTAATTTGTACACCAGGTGTAGTATTTTTTTTTTGCACTAGACTACATTTTTTATGAAGTAATAGCAAAAATTACAAAAAAATAAATGTTTGGTTAGTGATATTTGCCAAAGTTTTAGGCATTATTGAACTTTTAATTATTAACAAAGGTCTGCTACGGCGTCAACTATGATAATAACTTAAATTTCAGTACAGTCGCGCCGTAAATCATTTTTAAATTGGTTTCAAGTGATTTAATCTGGGATTTTTCATATAAAAACTAAAACTTAACTAATTGGTTAACTTAACTTAACTCATGGTTCATTTCGAGAGCCTACACCAGGAAGAGCAGGATGTCCTTAGATCCTTGAAGGATATATTCGGATAGGCCAAGAAAATTACTCTCAACAACAACAACATCACAGTCAGAGCGCTAAAGTATAATCATCGGGAGAAGTTTGTAGCACTAGATAGGTATAAGAAATAGTAGCACCTGGGGAGAGAAGCACTTACCTTGCCGTAACACAGTTTTTAACTAGCACGGAAGGTAATGTTCCGTAACCAGAGTGTGCCAGATTGCCTGATAAGCTAAAATCCCTAGAATAAGACCTCTGTATGGCTCAACTCATATGAATCTCTTTTTTGTCTGAAATAAACATTATCTTATCTTATCTTACCTAATTCAAAAACTACTGAATTTCGGTAGAACATTTGGTGGCTTAATTTTTTGCGTTTTAACCCTACTATGACGTCCTGCAAGGAATACGTCGAGTTACCAGTAACCCTGTAAGTAAATGGTAGTCAGAAGCAAGTCCAAATATTGTGTTTGAACTTGTCTATAGCTGCCACTTACTAACTAAATATGTTAACCAAGTTTCAACTGAATTGGCCTATTTATTGCAGAGTTCCGTTGAACAGACCTTGGCTCCATCATCAGAACAGGTCGCTATCACCATTTAATGAGAGCTAAGTACCTTTTTATTTTATTTCAAGAAGAAAATAATTGAAAAAGCAAAGAAACTGGCCGACCAGTAGAAAAACCTTGATGCCAACGAAACTCTTAGAAATTCGAGCTCTTGGGTCATTGGTTATCTTAATTTAACTTTTATGTTGTATCTGAAAAAGCGGCCATACTAGAAAAAAAATATATATGATTTTTGAATGTCCAAGCCAAGCCCTTTCATATGACACGTAACTTTATTTTTTTGGGTTATGTTTTAATTTTTGCCTCCTTAAAACCCCATATTTTAATTCAATTCAATTTATTTATTTCAGATGTCAATCCATAATTTGTTAGTAAACTTAATTAAACATGTCAATGTTAATAACCCCTCATCAGGTTTTACCCATATACTTACCAGTAAATTTCTCAAGTACAAGCTATCGACTTACCAAATTTCATGCAGATCGGATAAACGGTTCTCAAGTTATCGTCGGACAAACATACATACACACATAAATGCCAAATCGTCCAATTTGATTGTAAGATTTTCGTTCGCTTCGCTCACTCAATCAATTATATCGTTTGCAAATACCAAATGCTCGAATGTAAACGTTATCTCGCTTGTATAATGTTCAATGTTGCTTGTACACTATGCCATAACTCAGGCCATGCGTACGGACAGGGAGCAGAGGGAGCAGTGGAGACGCTATTTAAACAAAATGTATAGGTAAAGAGGTAATACATATTTATTGTGAAATGGGAGTTTGACACCTTTTTATGGGTTACCTATTAGCAGACATCTTATACCCTGGATTAACACATTATTGACCAAGCGAGCGAAGCGAGCGAAGCGTCTCAGTTTCCACATTGGCCAAAAATGCGTTTGTCTGGATGTCTGCCTGTCTGTCTGTCTGTTCTACAGGTCGCATTTTTCAACCGATCTGGACGAAACTTGGTACACAGGTTATATGACTTATAAGATTTTTTTTGTCGTCGGGGATTTTTGATTGCAGGGGCACTTCCCCCAAAAAAAGGGCAAAAAGGGGGCTATTTGATAAACTGGATATCTCCACCAAATGAGATCCGATTTCGATTATTCTTTTTTTATTTGAAAGGTAGTAACTATAAATTGGTCTCATAAAAGTTTGGCGAAGATCTGATAAGGGTCTTCAGCATGATGAACAGGATAGCTCATCAAACAATCGATGGTTTTCAATCAAATTTGAGAAAAACACAAAGGACCTCATTCTACACAAGATGATGCAAAAAAAATCAAGAAGATCAAAAAAATCACAAAACGGAAAATGCACTTGCACATTACATTTCTCAAATAGCTCACTTTTAGTATGCTCGCGAGGTCTACAGCTCCCAGAGCCACTAGTTATACTGCTGTCACTTCATTCTACTTCTCTTGATTTGTCCTCCTGAAGCAAATAAAAATATGAAAACATTTTTTTATCCATTTATGTCATTTATGACGTAAATTATCTACTTGCAAGCATACTTTGTTAGTTTGGTGACTTATTTCTTCAATTTTCCATAACTCATCATCAATCTGGAATAATTAATAGGAATTAATTGAGACTTTATATCTTAGTAGGTACGTACCTACTTAATATATGGTAATTATTCATGTTCATTATGTGAAAATATTTAGTGTATCAATCAACTCCATAGCTCTGCGTTGGAACAAAATAACGCACGGGAGACAAATGTTTCTCTTTTACTCTTGCATATAAAAAAGTAACAAGCTTGCTTGTGCCTAACATGTGAAAAAGTAACAAGGCTGTTAGCGTTTTGTTGTGCTAAAAATATGAAAGTTATTATAATTAATGTAAATATGCATCGTGTATAGTCAAATTTGTTATGATACCTAAAAAATGAAACACCATCCTTTTTCGCACGTATTTGATCACGGACGTTGTACGAGGATTGCGGTTGCCATACAACCAAAGAGTAAATAAGTATGTGGAAACATATAAACAACTAAACAAAAACTCAACGCACTGCATAGCGTGCGCCGAGTTTTTGCGCGGACATTTTATTTGGCTGATTGTGATTCTATAGATTCTAACTCAATGGCAGCAAATCTTGTGTTGACAATAAAATAGGTATATCAGCATCTGCATCATCAGCATCAGCTTGTATTGCGAAATAGGTACTCCGTGCGTTGATTCTGATAGTAGGTAGGTACCTACCTAGGTATATGTAATATACCTACATACCCCACTTCAACAACATTAAATCATAATGTATCATTAAATAATATTTTGGTCCGTAGTATGTGCCAAGGCTAAATTAAGGTGAAGACAAGAGCTAATGTGACTCTCGCTCGCATGTTTTGACTTGTTGAAGGATATAAAAGCACTACTCCCATTTTCAAAAAATCGCAAATAACCATTTGGTGTGCAATCACATTGCGAACAGTTTAGTAAAAATTGCATTTTGATCGATACGTGTTTTCCTACTTAAAAGTTTGCTTTTCTAGTTTTCGTACATAAGCAAACTTTTGACTATAAAAACTTGCATCGATCAAAATGAAATTTTTACTAAACTGTTCGCAATGTGATTGCACACAAAATGGTTGTTTGCGATTTTTCTAAATTGTGTTTAGCGATTTCATATCTTTTAAAATGTCGAACCGTGCAAGTGAGAGGTAAATTAGGTGTTGTCAACGCCTTAATGATAAACCCTACTATGATAATTTTTTTATGAACGTATGGCGGTGTTATATGAACTTACAAAACTATCATAAACTCTAGTTTTTCTTATTACATATACGTCCAAATAGTATATTTTTTTATAGAAAACTTTGTACAGTTAACTTTTTAGATAAATATTATGATGATCAAAGAGTTGAATACCTAATATATAAAACAATGTACTCTGTGCCTCATATCATGGACAAAGAGCTCGAAACTCCGAGATGCCTAGATGGCGCTGACTCATAGGCCGGAAACCTTGCTAGCAGCCGTTGAAACAGAAAGTTGAAACTCGAAAGGTTGATAACAAATTAACGCATCTTCTTATTAATAGATGGAGCTAAACAACAAATAATAATAAAAATTAAGTTTATTAGACATAAAAAGAGCGTACTATAGCAAAAATAGTTATTTGAATAAAATCACAAAGTTGTACAATGATCGGTTAAACAGATGGGCTCTTTGATTTCAAAACTAAGTAAGAACTTGTGTTTTGGGAACAAGTGATCCTCCTTGAGTACTACAGTTATTATCTATGATAAAAACAGTCTGCGTTTAGGATTGTGAACATTATAAATTTTTTTTGTAATAAAGGTTTCAATTGAAAATCGTATCGTATTTTATTTTATTTTTTAAATTCAACACATCATTGTACCTACTACTACATGGAGTTAAACACAAAATGATTTGATTTTTAAATTATTAAGGATTCACATTCTAGAAAATTGTATTTTATTTTATTATTTCGTTCATGCTAATAAAAGGATGCTCCTTTTATACCTACAATATCAATTTGTATATATTTGTCAATGTTTTGTTTGGTATTTTAGGGTTATCAAGTCATATTTATATTTTTTATGAATGCATTCCAATCTTTTAGTAGGTAATCTTGTATGTAGGTACTGGGTGTTCAGAATTTATTTCTTGTTTAAATTCCTACCAATACTACGATCCACTACCATTATCAAGGATACCTAATGGAACCTAATCTAAAACTAAGAATTTCCCTCTGTTTGATAAAAGAGAAACATTTTTTATCTGTGCTACTTGTCTTATTGACGATGGGATAGTACAGTTTTTACCACTAGTCCATCTAAACAAAGCATAGGCTTTTGACCAATCAGAACAATGGTCACCAAGTCCATGGGCGTGTAATCCTGGCTGTACAATCCCAAGTGTACTTGGAAAGCACAGCCAGGAAAACACGGCCCGCAGTTCATGTACATGAACTCCTGGCCGTGTTTTACAGGGGTGTACATTCCTTGGTGTACATTCCCTGCACACATTAGGATAGCACGACCACGGATTTCATGTACATTTGGACGTGAAATCCTGGCTGCGTATTCCTGCCTGTACATTCCTGGCTGTGAATTCTCGGGCTGCGTAATACGTGGTTGTACATTAACCGGACCCGAAACTGCTACTACTACAATGAAGCATCTGAACTGAAATCAACTCATCAACATCTCTGTGTTATGCTACTGGTGCCTTATTCACTATGACAATAGAAGATTCCAAGGAGATTCCTTGCCCCAAACCGTGAAACATCAAAACTTGATATTGGGCTTTATTCTTTACGACATAGGAGATTCTTTGCCCTGACCGTATCACACCGCCTGCCTTGTCTTAAACGAGCTCGCGCTGCAAGCAAATGGTCATAGTGCATAAGGCTCAGTGTGACCGTTTCTAATTTTATAAACCTACCAACGGAATCTTTGAAATCTACTAAAAAATACTAAATAGAACACTCAATTATACCAAAATACTACCAAAATATTTGCTTCATTATTATGGAAATATTGCAAAAAAAACACATAATTTTTAATCAAAATTGTTTATTCTAAATCTATAGTATAATCATTATTACTAAAATTATTTATTTTGATCATGTCGGTCGTCGGAACAAATGAAGTACAACCGTCAGTCAAACCTTGCTTTACATGTAAGATTGAAGAAATATGATTTGATGTAAACCTGTTTCTGTATACAGTTTTGATCATATTAACTTGGAAAAAAATTCGTTCACACTGAGCATTAGATATAGGCAAACACATTGTAGCGATTCTACTTAAAAACGTCACTCCACATAGCATTTTCACTATATTTATCTTTGGTTAACCAAGAAGAGAATTCCGGGTTTTGTTCCCACTCCGATCTATATTTCTGTTCTTATTTGCGCTTCCTTCATATTGAAGCAAAGCAACCACCACAAACCGACCAAAATACACTGTTGCCAACTGTACCATTACCTCAGTAGCTAGATCTTTCGCAGAAAGTTGCCAGATCACCATATTTTACCTCAAAAAGTAGCTAAAGTAGCCAAACTTCATGAACCTACTGGGAAACCCCCGGGCGAGATCCGAATCATCAATCATTTGAAAATGTTTTACGGTCTATAACAGGGCTGCCAGGTATATATACCAAAAAAATACCATAAAAGTTAAAATTGTACCAATATTATACTGATATTCAGTAATACACTAAAAATATACTGTAGTCATTCTTCGGAGCCTCAAATATACCAATTTAGTACCAAAAATACCAAAAACGGTCACACTGATAAGGCTCCAGCCAGCACTTCCAGCACAGAACATAATATACTTCCAGTAATGTGCTGTGAATGTGATTACGACTTATGTTCTGTGGTCTGTGCGTGCCTCCCAGTTCACAGACGATGAGTCCATCAGTCGTCAACTCCGTCATTCTGACATTACTGTTGTCTGTGCTCATTGGACAGAATCTTGCCAGTGTCAAGTGATTTTATTAACTGCTGGCAACACGCGTTTGGTTGGGCGTATTAATTTTTTTTTCGTTTTGTTCATTTAGTTGAACGATTGAAATGAAAATTTGAATGAATTTTGAAACGCAATCAATCGTTTCATTCATTCATTCTAGAATCGTATTCTTTCTCGGAAAGAATATTGTTTATTTTTATTGAGCGACTGGGAATTAACTACAACATCTGACCTACAAATCTGTTGAAACTGTGCGCTTTTATTTTGTTTCGAATTTTGTTCTGGTGTCGAGGAAGCAATAATCTACTACAATGGACGTGATTAGCGTAAAAGATGGCGATCCAACGCGATTAAAATTGCAAGGTTTAGTGGCGCCATCTAAAGCTGAACCAAAACCTAAGTGCGAAGGAAACAATAGAAAGAAAAGAAGGCGCGGAAAATTTAAACCAAAAATAGTGAAACCATTTGTCAAAGTGCCATGGCAAGAAAAAAGGAAAAACGACAAAACCAAGAGAAACAACCGCTTTCGTAAGATTGTCTTGGCTAAAACCCAAGCTCCTTTTAATAACAACCAGTTTTTAATGGAAATTCATAAACCTGAGCCAGAAAACTCATTTGATATTCTGCAAACTCCTGCTCGTACTCGTGATTCCAGCTTTAGTATTGACTCTGAAGAGAATTATTTCTATTCGTTGCCTGAAGATGAAGAGGAATATTTGACCAAAGAATTTTCCAGTGTGTATGAAGATGCTCAAAGTGAACGGTTGTCTAACATGTCAAAAAATGAACTTATTCAAGAATATCTTCTTCTTGAGGCAAAATACGACAATCTATTAAAACGCACTGAACGTTCTAAGCAGAAACCTACTGATGACGATATAATGACCACTGAGATTGAAACATCCGCCACAGATAGGGATAGTATGCTAGAAGATAAGGATACATCAGGAGGTACTTCTAATGATTCTAGCGTTAAAGATGAACTTTCCTACAGTAATTTATTGCAGCGGCTTAAGGAACAGGATGAAAAGTTGAATGAACTCCAGCTTACTAATGAAAAGTTAAGGCTGGAAAATGACCATTTGCACCAGAGACCACAAGGATCATCCAGTGAAGACTCTGAGAGTGATAGTTCTTCAAGCTCTGATAGTGATAGCAGTTCCAGTGGTAGTGTAATGGAAGCACCAATAGAAGTGTGTGATGATGCTGTTACAAATGAAGCTCAAGTTAATGGGCAAAATGGTGAGAGTAATGACATAGAGCTACCCTTGGTCAATGGTTTTCACCATCCAAATGAGGAAACATAGTTATTTGATTGTTAAGGATACAATGATAAATATACTAGGTACCTACTATGTATGAAAATAATATTAGGTAGGTACAATATACCAAGCCTACCATAAAAAAAAACTAGTGCTGTTTGAAATCACCAACTAAATGCTACTACTCTGCATTTAACCTGTTTCATAGTTCACTCTTGTCTGTCATTAACTGGTTATAGTTCATTTATAAGCATTAAAACCATTAATAGTATTTAATTGTCTTTGTAACATAAGGTAATAATAATGTACCTATAACTTGATTTGCCTAGAGTACCTATTTACTACAAATAATTATCTTGTTTGTACTAAATGTTGTCAAAATAGAACTTTCTTTAAAAATAATAACTTGTTATGATTGTTAGAGTAGGAAGTAGGATAGGTATGTATCATAAACAGAAAAAACTGTTCTTACTGCTGGGGTGAATCTTGCTTTTAGTTTGAAGTCATAAAATGTAGGTGTTTAAAAAGTTTATTATCAAAATGAATAATACATAAGAAATAAGTAATTGTACATCCTCAAAGAATCTTGAATTTAGTACCTACTTGGTACTGGGAGATCTGAAGGGATATCTACCGTACTTGGGGATCAAAGTTGTGAAGCTGTTTTTTTTTTTTTTAAGTAATTGTAAATAAAAAATGCTATGATACCTACATTCAAGAATGACCCTTTGCTCTGTTAAGTTTATTCTATTGATAGATATAGGCAGGTGGATACATTATAGTTCTTCTGAATTTGTAATGTTCTTTCTGAATAGTTATTAATTTAAACATTAATATTAATAATGTATATAAAGACTGTAGCTGTCACTAAGATATATAAATTAAACTATTCCAAATTCAACACAAATGAAGTTTTAATTTTATATCCTGCTTTTTATCTATACAAAAATGAGGCAATACCTAGATTATTGAAAATTAATTAGCCTGTCCAGAAATTTAACTCCTCATGTAGATAGGTACAAATCATATTGGTTATTTTTAAAAACACTTTAAAAATATAGCCACAAGTCAAATAGCCAAGCCATAATAGTCAATAATTATGAAGGAACAATCTGGCGGGCATCTGACATACAAGATACATTGTATGTAAATGACATAGTACAACATTTTAAAACTAAGTAGCTTACAGGCAGTTTCTAAAAGCTTGATCAAAACTAATCAACTATCAAGTCACTTGCTCTCAATACCTATCTCTATCTAATTTGAAGTAAAAGCTGAAACAGCTAGTGACTTGACAGTCAATTTGTTTTGATTGAGCTTATAGAAACCTGCTCCTAATGTTCTGAAGAACCAATTTAAAAATCACTTCTCTCTTTTAATTTTAGTATCAGGAGCATTTGGATTGCAGCCTTTATAGAATTGCTTCAGTAATGACATTGCTTCATCAGCCATAAGATTTCCATTTAAAAGATAAGATTGTCCATAAAATGTACTGACATCTAATACAGTTTTCCCTCCGAACCGGTCATTAGCAACACCATAAACAACTTCTTTAATATTCAGATTATTCAGTGCTGCAGCACACATAATACAAGGTTCTACAGTCACATACACAACTACATTTCGAAAGTAAGTTTTGTAATCAATATTATTTACTTTGCAGTACTCCAAAACTGTGTCAATGCAGATGATCTCTGCATGTCTTGTAGGATTTTTTGTTGCATTTACACAATTTCTTGCTTCTGCAATCAATTGTCCATTTATTGTAAACACACAACCCACAGGCACTTCTTGAGCAATTAATGCTTCTGATGCTAGTTTAAGAGCTCTTTCCATAAAATCAACCATTTTTCTTTGATACTGTTTGCCTCAAAACAAGTAGGTTCATACAGTTTAATTGTAGTACTGTAAAATATTGTTGGTTTTCAGAACATTTATAGCTTTCTCTTCCCAATTATTATTATTCACTGATCTTGGGCTTGGGTGTGGCATGTAAAGTACCTGTAAATAATAAAAATATTATTGGTACACCTTACCTTAAGTCAAACTTTTGTAAGCTATATTTTTATAAGTATTTTCTAATACCTACCTAACCCAGTATTTCTTTAGTACTTACCTGAATGTTACTTGAATATAGGTATTTCTTCAGTACTTTCTGTGCTCTGGTTTCACAAAACTTTCCAATAGCAATAATTGTTTTAACTTCATAGAGTTCAATCACCCTCTTGAATATAGGATCACATAAATTAAACAATTGCTCCATCTCACTAACCTGAAAGAAAAATAAAATGCCTTTCTGAATAGGTACCACTATGGTACCACTACATAGGTAGATAGGTACTTCATTAATTTCATATACATAACTAGTGGTTGCGTGCTGCGCGAGCTGCAAGCGCAAGCAGCTTGCGTCGGTTTTTTTTATTTTATTTTAATAACCAATCCCGAAATTGCAGTAAAATGCAGCAAAAGTTGGAACGAAAGAAAATATATAATAGGTTTTATAATTATTAGGATTAGTTAACGTTTCAATCTCAACCAACACCAAATAAGGAAATGTACTAAAGGGATGCAGATGCTTGAACTGTTGTTATTACCTACTAGTTGCGCCCCGCTGTTTCAACTGCGCAGGTGCACAGATTTAAATTCCGGTATTCCCACAGGATGTAAAGTAGCCTATGTGCAATTCCAGACTATAATCTATGTCTCTGCCAAGTTCGTGTTTATAATATTAGTAGGACATTAAAAATATATTTTATATCACCTTAATGAATATAATTTTAATAATGAAGTGGTGTTATAGGATTGAAACAAATATTAATCCTATAACAACACTATTATTAATACCTACCTTAAAATCTTGTGGAGTGACATTGCACCCATTTTTTTTCAGCCATTGCTGTGGTAAATAGTTGTAAATGAAGCTTGTTTTAAAAAACTTATTTGGATTGCCGCACAAACTTTTAAATAATCCCCAAAACCTTTTTCCACTTATCTGCAAACAAAAGATTTTAAAGTGATAAAATACCTGTGTAATATTTTTTAAGTGGTTTGTTAGAGGCAGTTATGGGCAACATGGATTAATTATTATATCCACCTGTGGAATTAATACTCACCTCTGTCCTTGTACATTCAAAACCTTTAACTGGTCGAGCTGCTACTTCTTGGGGTGGTTTACCAACTGGGCCTTGTATTTGTAGCCAATTCTTTACAGATTCTATTTCTCCAAAGGGCACCTGGAATTATCATAATATTATGATCCTAGTCCTCTGAATATACACTCATACTACTATAATTCAAAAACTCTTCATCAGATCTGACTCTAATTTAAATGGTACCACATGACAAGCACTAGCTTTCATCTTAAAAAAGAATCATCAAAATCAGTCCACTCAGTAAAAAATAATGTAACAATAAAAAAACAGACAAATAGAGAACCTCCTCTTTAAAAATTAAAGATCTGTGACTACCAGTTGTGACTGAAAAAAATTCTACAAATTATTTAACTTACTCCAGTCTGAGACATTCCCCAAGGTCCAGGATTCATGCCAAAATACATTATATGCTTTTTAGAGGAGCAATATTTTTTTATATACATTTCATAAGTAAGTCTAGCATAAACTGTTGGATTGTACACACAATAGACAGTTGCAGGCAACTGTACTGTTTCCAGAGAATCATTTAACTCATCTACTAAATCAAGAAAATCACAGCTTAGATTTTTACGTGGTAATTGACCAGACTCTGATTGTGTAAAAAATGACGAAATTACTTCAGTTTCCATTTTACTGTGAGTTTCTACTGTGACAACATCGAACCAAAAACTAAAGAATGACCAATCTATTATCGCAATCTTTTTGTTGTTGTCTTGCCTTGTCGCGGAACCACCAACCACCCTTCGCAAGAATTAAACTATACCTAGGTTTAGTCTTACAGAACTAAAACACTTCATGGTGCTAAATCATGGTTGGATCTTATCATAACTAAAACGTATAAGCGCTAACACACAAAATGTACCTAATTTACTGTTGTTTTGTTTTCAACACAAGAGCAGCACTTACGTACAATACAAGTAACAATAACGTGGTAGACTTGTTATGATAGCTACAAGCAATATTTATGTATCATATAACTTTAACAAAACTAAACTACACACACAACACAAAACAAACAAACAAGAAAATTACATTGATTGATTGACTGACTGTCACTACATTACATAGTTTTACCCTTTCTATAATATTCTATAATTGGTCTGTGCCCGCCGTAGCTTGGATGTTTGTTTTTAAATTGTATTTCATTCATTTATTCGAAAGAAAATATTTTACATTCTCTTTGGAAAATATGTCTGCTACGTTATCAGAGGAAGTGGTTCGTAATTTAATATCTAAATCTGGTGAACCATTGGTTTTAAAAGGTTTTGTGAACAGTTGGTCCATGAGCAAATGGCCAATTGAAAAGTGGTGTTCTGTATTTGGAGACAGAGACATTCCATTTCGCTGTATGAAAAAGGACTTTTTATCTGATGAACCATGCTGGGAAAGGAGGTGCAAAGTCGCAAGTATGACTTTCAAGGATTTTGTGGATGCAGCACCGTCCAGTGACGAGTGGATGTATTTTGATTATAAATATCTACACCAATGGTTCTGTGCCGATGATGATCTAGTCAAGGTACCTGCTTACCAACTTTAAAAGCTAGGTATATTCTATTTCATGGTGAGAACAATGTTACGTTTGATACATTTTGTTACAGGCATTTTCTTGGGACCCATTTGGATTCCCAGGGAAAGGCCCAGCTGATACTTCTCTGTGGGTTGGCAGCAATGGAGCACACACACCAGCCCATCAGGACACATATGGAGTCAATATTGTTGCCCAGACATATGGAAAGTGAGTTACCTATGTTATTCAATATCTTTTTATTTTCTTACATGTAGAAATTTAAAATAGTACTTACTGTTTTCAGAAAAAGATGGATACTGTTTCCTCCAGAAGTTGGAGGACTGCAGCCTACTAGAGTGCCATATGAAGAGTCCAGTGTATACAGTGAACTAAATTTTTATTGTCCTTTAAATATGGATGACTTTAGTGGTTGGTTGTTACTTTATTTAGTTAAGCCAAAGCTCTGAATGATTCACTTTGTAATTCCTGGTGCATACAATAACCTAGCCACTGAAAGAACATCCAATGCTCTTGGCACAGACCTAAAGCAAATAAATACCTAGTTGTAGACCATTGAGACATCTGCCACTCCATAGAAGTCATCAACTTAGTTACATTTATGATATTTCAGATTTGACAGGTGCCCGAATGGTGGAGCTCTCAGCTGGTGATGCATTGTTTGTTCCGAGAGGCTGGTGGCATTATGTGCAAAATTTAGAACCTATCAACATAAGCCTCAACATATGGTTACCTCATGTAAGTTTTATTATATATACGTTTACACTTGCTCAAATGTGCAGGGACATGGGCAATGTGCGAAAGGCAACATTTCGGTAATTCAAGAAAGTGAGAGAGTGTTGATGTTAGCTTTGCCACGGACGGACATGAGCTGAGTGTAAACACTGTTTTAAACCTCTAACACCCTATTAATTTCCTGGAGAACTGATTTTCCAGTGTTTTCTATCCACTCATTTCTCTCTTTATTTAACTAGCTTAATGCTAGTTAACGGACCACAGGTAGCATAAGGTGATGACGAATTTTACCATGACGTGACGTGACTCAATGTCATTGACCTACACCATGCCAAACAGTGATGTCATGTTAAATTGAGTTATGTATTTACATTTGATTTCAACAAATGACTTTACACTGTGTTGTGATCTTTTTTAGAGAATTTCTTTTTTGAGAATTTTTTCCTTAATTTTTTTTTATTTTAGCTTTAACTTTATTGCCACGCTTACCCCAAATGTTTTGTCAGCCGCCAGTAAACAAGCGCTACGCAGTTTACTAATTTAATAAACAGGATAACTTGTATTACAGGAAAAAGACAACACTACACAAGTATCTGAAGCACTTATTAAAATATTAGTCGCTCAAATATGCAAGGACCTGCCACGGGATACAGCTAAGCTTATCGTAAATCCAAATGAAGTGAGTACAGTCATGTACCTATCTAAACCATAATATATTTAATTTTGGTCAAGTAATTTTTACTTATACTAATAACACTTATTTTGCACAGGACGACCTAACGGAGACTCCGCTCACTGTACTCTTCTTGCAACTTGATACAGTGGCCAAGACCTACCTAGACAAGCGACGAAAGCTACGTCGCGCCAAACGGCAGAAAACATGCGAAGACGACTCGGTTGCAATCTCTGGTGACGTAGATGACGACATCAAACCCTTGTTGGACAATCAGAACATAGAAACAGTTCCTGCTATTACAAGCGAAGATTTAATCAGTATTTTAAAAAAGAATATCAATGAATACGGTAATGAAGGCAGGCCTTTGAGAGATGACGAAGTGGATGGTACCACTACTACTCTTTGTTTGACGAAGGCCGTGATAGATGCGTTCAGCCAAAACGATGTTATAGATCTCGTAAAACAAAATTTATTCGCACGCCTGAGCTAGCGGTGTGTATATTAGCTAGACATGTGAGGCAAAAGGGTAAAAAATTCTTGTATTAGGTCGTTTGAGATTGACTGAGACATGTTTTTATTTCTTTAATGTTCATGTTGTCATAGTATATCCAATGCTATACACACAAATGATGGCTGTAAATCAATCTTTGTGTGATTGAGCCACAAAATTCCAGATAAGTATTCCAATATCTTCATTTTCGTATTTTGCATTAAAAGCATTAAAAGTGTTTTACAAAACCTAAACATGATCAACTAAATTTTCTTTAACCACACTATTGTCTAGTGGGAGTGACCCAGCCTTCCGATCGTAAGGTTCGAATCCGATCGTGCAGCAACTAATGGATATTTCTGTTGAAAAAATTATGTGCGCAATGGTGGTCTTAACGGTGAAGGCAAACATCGCGTTGAAACCAGTTAATATTCAAACAGTGACGATGGGCTTGCAAGAACCAACGGTGCCCGTTCTAGTTTTCTAACCAATTTTATTCTGAACGTCCTATGCACATGAAATAAGTTAGTAAAATAACGCTCATTTATTAAAAAGTATTAGTTTTAAGTAGAATAATGTTAGAATATAATGGTAATCTAATCTGTGATTATAACTTAATTATTTTATAAAAATATTTAATTTCTTTAGATATTAATATTATTTTGCAGATACGTAGGTTATACCTACACAATATAGGTTCACTATTTTGCTAAGCAACCAGTGTAGCCTAACAGAAAATATTTCATATGATAGAAACAATAGGTACATAGAAGTTTGATAATAAATATTTAAATAAAAATACTATTTCATGTAATACCTGTCGATTTTTATTTTTTACAAACTATTCTCTGAAACTTATGCTTTTTTAGGCTTTTTCACGTACGAACGGTAATAGAAATCTCCGAATAGAATGACCATGAACAAGTTCTGAGGAATCAGGATGAAAGCCGGCTCTCGAGGGAACCCGCAGTCTGGTGTCACGGCCAGCAGTATGAAATGTAGAAGCAGAACCGAAAATTGAATCTGGAAAAGAAATTATGTTTCTTTAATTCCTCTGATAAAACTCAGCTACCTAACATACCAATACAAAGTAGTGATTATATGCTCAGTGACCAATACCATAATGTCACACACATTTATTTATATTTTTTATAATGTATCCTACTAATATTATAAACGCGAAAGTTTGTAAGTATGGATGGATGGATGTTTGTTACTCTTTCACGCCAGAACGGCTGAACGGATCTGGAGTATCTGGATGAAACTTGGCAGAGTTTGATTATAGTCTGGAATAACACATAGGCTTCTTTTTATCCCGTGGGAATACCGGGATTTATATCTGCGCGGGTGCAACCGCGGGACGCAACTAGTCTAACATAAAAAACTATTTAATAGTTATACCTAGCTGGGCTCTCGGGGGTTCGTGCTGGTGCCAATAGTCTACAACTCTACAATGACCGAGTTGATACTTACAATTTGGACTTGCGTGACATATTTCTTCCACCAAATGGATTTCTTGAAGCTTTCGTCCCAAACGGTCAGCAGATAATACATGTACATAATAATGTGCACCAGCGAATTCAAAGTAACCAAGAAAGTGCCGTGGCCACCTGTGGGTACAAATATCAATGTTAGTTAAGGTAGATTGCCATTACAGACTGACCCAGTCAGGACTCTAGTTAGTCTAGTAGCTCTAGACGTCAGCCTAAAGTTGATTGAAGCAGCGCAGTGCATCGTAGGGCAGGCACGTTCATATCGAGCGTTACTAGGTATACTAACTCGGGTTTTCTCACGATGGAATGCTTTGTTAGACCTAAGGGGCTACCACTTAACATCAGGTGGGCCATCTGCTTGTTTAATCTGTTGCTATAAAAAAGTCTTCTTAAATAATTTACTGACTAATACCTCTAAGGCTACTACTACTACTAACCTCCGGTTTCTGAAAGCTCAGTCAACACTAGGTAATCGGCTGTCAAGGCACTGCCATTTCAGCTTTTACTTTAAGATAAATATATAAATATAGATAGCAAGTGACTTGGCAGCCGATTAGTGTTGATCGCGCTTTCAGAAACCGGGGGTAACTCTCCGTAAGGTTTTTATGTCATGTCCAAGTCATGAAGTTACTGAAGATACCGACTCGAAAGCACTGTATTTTTTTGTTATTTCTGTACTACATAACGTCTGTCACGTCCGTAACAGAATAAATAATGAAACGGTTTCCTAATACTGACGTCACAGAATGACATTACGTGGTAGGTACTTAGATAGATAGATAGATAACTTGTTTATAAAATATCTGTAAGTACCATCTGTCAATACCTACCAAGGAATTTGTAATTTGTATAGCTATGTTACGTAACTGAGGATAGGTAGGTACACTTTCCTTGATAGGTAGTTCCTAACTGATATGAAATGCATTCCTTACCTGGAACCCATTTCACGATGCCCCATGACACAGCCACCATGCCAAAGTGATGGTAGACGTGCAAGAATGTCACTTGATTCTGTTTCTTTCTCAAAATGAAAAATATCTGAAAAAATTAATGCTTTGATAAACAGAGCCAATGCACACTTTCTTTTCATTCCCACTAGGCGTGTTGTGTTATGTTAAAAGGTCTTCACATTAGTTCACATAGCTAGGTAATTCGTGTTCGCCTACCTTAGCTACCTATTCCTGTTATTTTCCCAAATACGACGTGTGATCCTATTAGCCAATATTAGCTCACTTGTTGCATGCTTTCTTGTTAGCTTTCGCTTGGTATGTACCGGCATACCTACCTTCATACACGTGAACACGTGTCGATATAGTAGAACACCACCCTACCTACTTGCGGCCAGTTTCTGAAAGCTCGATCACACTTAACGTCAAGTTTGCTATCTCAGGTAGCTGAAATAGCAAGTGATTAAACATGATTACGTTTGATTTTCTTGTTATAACAAAGTACCTACTCTGATCAAAATCGAGCTTTCAGAAACTGGACGCTAGATTAGTATAAAAATCGGCAAATGGCGGGATCCCCCGACACGGTAGTCCCTTTAGGTGTCTTGGTATTCTAGAGACTTAATAATGTTTAGTTTAGTCTAGTATTCTCGTGTAGTAGGTACCTATAGGATTAGGTAGATATAAATAAAATAAATAAATAAATAATGCTGGACAATCCACACAGCACCATCTAGTATTCAGTCCCAAAGTAAGCTACTAGCTTGTGTTATGAGTACTAGATGACTGATATATGTCATACATTGTATGCTTACATAAGATAGATAAAAAAATATATTATACATAGAAAACACCCAGACCAACGAAACAAATTTCTGCAGATCGTACACAAATTTGTTCCGAGAATAAGTAGATAATTTTCCCTAAACATCAAGTTTAAAAGCAGATGATAAATGACATACCGTATCTAGAAGGTCCATCACCTTCAATGCAAAGTATCCATAGCACACTCTCCACGCATACTCCACGCCGTTAGGCCCCTCGTTCACTGGTTGGCACACTAACTTGTAGTGACTTAGCCATCCTAATACGATGCTCTGGAATAGGTACAACAATTTTTTAACCCTACGTTGAACTTTCGAGAAAATTAAACACTGCGAGACACTAATCTAGGTTTGTTGAGCATTTAAATTTATTTCAACATGCATTTTGATCCATAGTAAAAGGCGCAAACATGCAAAAGTCTTGTGTTTTGACGGATATACTAATTCACCATGAATCCACACGCCTCACGAAGTTGAAAGCAAATTATGTTTATGTTTAAATGATAAAGTGAAGATAACGGATGGAGAAGGCTCAAAATCATTCTCCCAAGACATCTTAGGGGGAACTCGGGGGAACCCCTTCATACTTCTTCAGGATGATGATGAAATAAGTAACAAAGCTAAGCAGCGCGTTTTATCGTTTTGCCTAGCAGAGATCTTGATTCGGGCTACAACGAACGCCTTACTTGGTAGACCACATAAGCGCATCCAAATATCTGGAAGACGTTGTAAGCCGCTATCAAACTGCGCAAGTCATACGCCGACCGCTTGCTCATGAAAGCGGGCAACCATTTGAATACCGACATCAGGTATAGTGCTATGATGGCCAGCCCTAGCCAGGGCGTTCTTATCATGAACCATTCTTGTGTTCTGGGATCTGAAGATAAAGATATCAAGTCATTGGCTGGCATGATTGTTCGTTGATGCAATGAAGTCAATGCCAAGACCCAATTTTCCTTTTTCTTACATCTTTTTAAGAAAAAGGAAAATTAGCTCTTAACAGAACTACTGGACACTGCTGAGTTTAAGATCCATGATCATCTATGTCTAAGTAGGTAGTTAGATTTAGGACACTGTTGATTACTGTGTGATTTAGGTACTGTGGGCTGACAAAGATATCGTGTACTAGGTACCTACGTAGCACGGAAGCATGATAGATAATGTAAAATCCTCTAGGGGTGACCGAATTGGTGACCCCGGAGGATGCGCTGCTATTGTCTGATTTTCCCTTCCATGCCACATGATATGACTTTGGTTCATTTATCGACCCTTGTCAAGCTATTTTAGTAGTAATAGAAGTTAAATAAATACAAAAATATAAAAGCAAGACTTTGTACATGCTTTGTACACATACTTTAGTAGTGCTTGCTTGTAAGACTTACCCGCTATTTCATCATTGAGGTAATAATATAATCTCACAGCTCCTTTTATAATTACGGACATTATTGTAGGATTATAAAAACAGATTCCTGTCGACACATGTACTACATTCGAATAGTGGATTCAACTGAATGTTTAAATAAATCGTATTGATCGTCGTGTGTTTCAGCGCGTCATTCATGCAGAATATATTGACCCGGCGATGTTTGTAAGTAGTTACCTACTTAGGTATTCTATTGCTAGGGCTACACCACATAAAAAATGCGTTATCGCGATACCAGTTTTCAGTACATTTTGTATTAGGGCGCGCAGGAAGTTACACACTGCTGCAATGCGATAATACCGCGCGTTGGGATGGATATGATGGAAAGGAAAATTCAAACGCGCGTTATTATCATGTCACTCACTATTTTTCTGTTTATTTTTTGTTTTTAAATTGTTTTTAGCTATATCTAAAATTAACTAATAATGTTCACCTAACTCGTTACGTACATAAATGTAATTTTCGGCTGTATGCACATATATTTACGATACAATCCAGATCAGTTGTAATATTTTAGTTTTAGTTTTTTCTTGGTTGTAATGTGTTTTGTGCGTTTAAATAAATAAATAAATAAATATTATCGCGCCTGTGGGGGGAGCCTGTTATAATATTCAAAAACTGTGATTAAGACCAAAAACATTTTCAAAATCCTGTAAAACATATCATGTTCTGATGCTGTCTGTACAGTGTATAAGGACTCTAAATATGTCTATCCATCGTCCTACATCTACAAGCAACAAAGATTCGTAGATTTTTGACATATATTTAATTGGGTGGCATTCACACTTGGATGAAAATCGAAAAACGACATAAAACGCGAGTCTAGCCAGGCTTTAAAAAACATCTACATAATGAATTCTATCGAATGAAGTTTTATGTAATAAAATACGTAATACAGGCAAGTTGTGTAAGGCAGTAGGAACCTAATTAAATTCACGATTTTTTACATAATTTACAACAACGCATGTTCACGCCGATTAGCGCCATCTAGCGACCCATGGAACAACCCAATTGACAGCACCCAGTGCAGCATCTTGAAGACCAAGCTGCCACTGTCATTCGCTACTTTGTTATACAAAAGCAAGAAGACCTGCAGCGGGCTTCACTTCATACGTTGATTCGACGTCAACTTCACGACATTACAAGCAATTTCCCACCTACTCGTTTAAAATTGAATTCATAATTCTTTATAATATACGTTAAATATTTGTAAAGAAAAGAATTCATTGAAGACATCCCCGGCTACATCCTCAACAGTTAGGAACCCATCCGTAGGCTCAAACAACGCATAAACTAAGAAGTGCAAAAATAATTAATTAATTAATTTCGATGCCTTGATTCTTTTAAGCACCAATACTCAACTACTACTCACCAACACTCGTGCCAATTTCTTGAGGTAGTAAGTTAGACAATTAATTGTTTTATAAAAAAACAGGTCTGTGTAATACAATACCGTTTATTATAATAGAATAAATATAATATAATCTGATAGCGATAAAATATTGTACAATTTGCACATTCTGCCTTTACTATTGTCAATATCCAATTATTAAGATATTTTATAGCTTAAAAGCAGAAAAGTTATCACCTAATACTACTTGGAATGTGATGCCTATTTTTTGAAAGGGAATTCAGGATGTTTCTCTATACCGAGGAAGAAGGAGAAATCGCAGATTCTTCCGTTCTCTCCGCGGTCCAGCGCAGCCATGTCAGCCATCTCCTGCTGGCTCAGCTCAAAGTCCCAAACGGAGATATTCTGGAAATAATAACAGGAAAACCTGAGCTAGTTAAAAGGTTTGAAATAGGTTAGACGCCACGATGAGCCACCTGACAGGTGGGTTACGATGAATACCGAATCGGTTGTAAAACAACCTTAACTAAAACACGACTTTGATAAACATGATAAGCACGACAGGCACGGCAGATGTCCCCTTGGATCTCTTAGTAATACTTGATTCTCTGGAGGGATAGTCAGAGGAACGTCCAAATATTATTATTTTTACATAGTACATAATTTAGCATTGAATTTAAACCAACGTTTTGCGTACGTGCAGGTCGGATGGAAGCCCACGCCGCTGCGCCTCAGCTAGCACTATACTTAGGTAATAGTGCGCGTAAACCAAAAAGAACGCTGGAAAATAGTGGAGGGGATGTGTTTGCGCATACAAAATACTCGCACCATCATAACCTCTTCCCCTCCTGCCGGCGTTTTTTTTGCGTGACACGCACTATACTACTGTTTTCCTTACGATATTTTCCTTTACAGTTGTTACAGAGCACTGGCATTTTTTATTAAATTTAATTCCGCCTACTAGTTTTCCTCTGACAAGTTAGGGTCAGAGTCTTTTTTAACTTCATCATCATCCTACAGAAGTTCACTGCTGTGCATAGGCCTCCCCTATACGTTTCCCGGAAGAACGACTCTGAGCCCATTACATCCACCATTTTCTAACATTAATGTACATAATATTCTACTAATCATCATCTGTATCATGTTATTTTTTTATTTTTATCTAGCCATATTTAAACAATGCTTGTTAATGTTATTATTATTTGTAAAAAACTCTTACCTATATGTCTAATCTTTGTTCTCTTCTGATATGTATGATACCTGTTTTCTATTCATTCCAAGCCTAATTGTATATGTTGTGTGTTCTTTGTGGCAAATAAATAAATGTCTATGTCTATGTCTATGTCTATGTCTAATCAGGTACTAATCCTTTACTAATGGGAAGGTGGTTATGGATAATGCAACTTATTCAACGTTTTACTAAGTTTCTCGTAAAAAAACATAGATGATATGAATCTATGTTTTGTACGCTAATCATCCTACTAATATTATAAATGTGAAAGTTTGTAAGTATGGATGGATGTTTGTTACTCTATAACTCCAGAACGGCTGAACGGATCTTGGTGAAAATTGGCACAGATTTAATATAGTCTGGAATAACACATAGGCTACTTTCACCCGTGGGAATACCGGGATTTAAAACTACCTACGCGGGTGAAAACGCGGCGCGCTACTAGTACAATTATAAGTTCTTACTCTATACATATCGTGTTTTAGCTCAGTAATTTTTACTTGGTTACATACTGTAACTGGATTTTGAGTTAGTAGGTAAATGGTATTCATAGGTCGACCGAAAATCAATCAGTAATTGGGAGTAGGTACAGTGTCTTATTAATTATAATTCGATAAGTATTGTGGTATTGAATTCATGAACTGCCGATCACCTATCGAATAGTACTATTGCTCGTTTTTATGCTTATCATCCTGTCTGAGGTCATGCATGACCTCTATAGAATTATTCATGCGGTTTGCTTATACGTGTCCCGGGGCTAACTTGTTATTTCAACAAAGATTTTATAATGTCCCAAAAGTTATTCTGCGAGTGTTGTTTCCTTAAGTGTAGTAAACAAACACTATAAAAGTAATAAAATATTGTTATTTTAATATTACATCATAATGTTAGCATATTATGTTGGTGCTCAAAAGCATTTCATTGAAGAAATAGTATTGAACAAATATGGCTCTCTCTGAACTTTACAGAAAATTGTTGATAAATACTTTTTAACAGACTTCCAAAATAGAGGTTCTATGTTCGTCTCTATGTTTTTTTGTATATTAACGATATTTCCGTTAGATCTTTAATACACCCATTCGAGCATAGTTTTTAGAGTCGGTAGGAACATTTTATTAATGCACATATTGCAATACTGACTCAAACCCCACATAAAAAGTTTTTGTCGACTGCGTTTTTTGAGTATGGGTTTTTGGCCATTTCCTTTACTATACACATTTTCAAGAAGTTGCATCTATTAATATGTACAGTAAAAGTTAGTGCATTAGGCTAGAGTGAATGGGCCTTTTGGGAGGGGAAGACCTCGGCAGACGTTCTAGAGAAAGGCCAGGTCAAGAGTACCCTAAACTGACGAGAATGTATAAGGAATGTTATGAGAGTGAATGAAGCGAAGAGGTATATAAGGATCGTAGCAAGTGGAAATCCGTGGTCTCTGCGCGTGATTTTATAATGTATGTATGTAGTAAACGTTGAGTGTACTCGTACCTGTTTGATTCTGTCAGGGTTGGTGCTCTTGGGAATGGCGGCGACTCCTCGCTGCAAGGTGTACCTCAGCAGAATCTGCGCAGCGGAGCGCGAATACTTCGTGGCCAGCTGTTTCACGAGGGGCAGCTGAAGCAAATCAGGGTATTCTCGCCTGGAAACATTTTTTTAAATCTCTCAATATCATAAATGTGAAAGATTGGATGTTTGTTACTCAATAACGCCAGAAAAGCGGCAGAAAAAGGCGTGGTGGTAGTATTTCTCCAAACGAGGCCTCTACAATAAGGCTCTACTTATTACTCTTAAAATACAAAGTAGAAGTCCCTACATTCGGTTTGTCTTACAATCATCGGTCTTATCACATATAGCGATCTCTTCCAGACAACCGTTATTCTTATTTTATTTTATTTGGGAAACTAACAGTACAATGTATCAGTAAGAATAAACATATAGAATAACATAAACCAACAAAGTTTCCTCAATGAATTAATACAGAGTAGCAGTGAACAGAAGTAAAAGTAAGTATACAAATAAAATTACACGAAAAAAAAAGATTAAAGGTAAGTAGAAAAAACACAGGACAACTTATGTAAACATAGGACTAATTAAATGATTAGGATTAATTAAATGATTAGAATCTACGACGTTTCTGCGAAGTTTTATTCTAACAAACCTGACCATCAGGCAAATCCACAAATCATAAGATTAAGGAACTTATCGTAATATTGTGTTAGGTGTAAATTATAGCAGGTAGAAATGAATTAGTCGTACACAAATCTTTTCCCCACATGTGTAGTAGACACGCGCTGCACAAATATTTCTAGATCTTGTTAACCTGGTGCCCTAAAAGCGGTCTTATTAATCTATTATCCATTACGAAATTCAGTGACGCAAAATTTACAAGTGTTGACATTGAACTGTGTACCTTTTACACGAACTCTACAAAACTTACAAACAATGACAGCGCTAACTTTGTGTAAAAGTGCAAATTAAGGCTGAGAAAATTGTCGAAGGCCTTTAGCGATCGGGTTTTTTTCATTGTCACAAACTTGACTGATCTTGCTAAAACAGACGTAAAGTTGAGGACTAAAAGTCATTTTGAGGACTGTTGTCCTCGCCTTAAAAGCAGAGAAAATGCTAATTAATAATGCAGCGCAGTTTTGTGTAGCTGGTCAGAGATAACGGGGGTCAGTGCTATGATGAAGGAAGCCCCAAGATTGTAAAGCTAATCGAGAATGAATTTGTTGATGGATTAAAATGACTTACTTAGTCTTCTCGGCGAGCGCTTCGGCGAGTGCTTTCGAGCCGAGAGGCGAGTACGCCACCACCGGTACTCCCAGCTTCCCCGCGGCCGCTACCAGCTCCGGCTGCTGACACAGCAGGTGATTCTCCACTTGCAGGCAGGCTGGTCTGGCCACCTGTGTCACTCGAGTCAGCTGCTCGATGTTCAGATTGGATACGCCGACGTGGTGGACACGACCGGACGCCTTGAGTGATACTATGCTCTGAAATTTGTTTCCTAATATTAGCAATAGAAAAGCTGCAAAATATTAAGAGGATAATGAAAAACAATCGAGATAATATTAATGCGTGTGCTATAGTAGATAATAGAAGTCTGTATATCTTTATGTGAAGGTAAGCGATTGTTGAATCGAATTGGCCATTAACCAGATAGGTAGGTATGAAGCGTGGTCGCCCCGCCCGATAGATGAAAATTTCTCGTATAATCTGAAATCTACGGCAGGTAATTTTTAGCAGTAGACATTTTATGCTGATGATAAGGAATTAAAAATAACGTACAAATTATGTGTTTGATAAAAATTTCTCCGGGACCGCATATTTTGCTCGGCGATATAGTTGCTCTATCCACAGAAAAGTGCGAAGACTCATCCTTTATTAACAAAGGTCTTTCAACTCTCTCCGATTTGCTCCGAGCTGGTGACGTCCTGCCCAGGGTCGATGTGTTACTGAACTTTTTGGGTAAGTGAAGGACAACAACATTGTTCTTTTTCTTTCTTTTGTGGTGGAATTTGATATTTTTGGATTTTATTTTTTTCGCCACAGTCATCATAAAGACTTGAAGAACGCTTGGGCGTTTACTGCTTCGCCGGAACCGGCGCCGCCACTTCATGCTTATAATGCTTTCGATGGAAGACAGCTGAGAGACTGATTTGGTCAGCACGTGCGAAATTATTTCAAAACTATGGTTTGAGTTCAGGCTGTATTGGCAGCCAAAGTCATAGGCATTTCCAGTGACAGGATTCGTCTCATGAGTTTCCTTTTTGTCTGTCAAGTCACGGTTCCTGGCGTTTTTTACAGACGTCACTATGTTTGGATCTTCGACTCCTCTTGTTTGTTTATTTCTCAAACAACAGAATATATTTGAAAATAAATTACGTTTTGACCTATCTGTTACATTCGAAGAAAGATTTTGTTTCACAGGAGCTACATAAGATTGACCAAACGTTTTAGTAGGAGCGGTAACGCCGAGGACGTAAATCTTCTTCAAATCATTTCCCACCATGTCCTTGTGATCTATAACAAATTGTGGATATTCCATAGTATTGTTTTGTTCTTGAATTATGTCATGAAATGTTTTGTATTTCGTTTTGTTAGTATCAATAACTGTTGTATCCATTGGGCAAGCTTTTTGGCGGTCTGAACATTTTGTTTTAAAGTTTGTCGCGATGGTGCAGTAGTAAGCTTCAGTCTTATTTTCTTGTGAGGGTCCTGATGTGTCCTCTCTTTTTTTAGAACCTTTCCAGCGGTTCTTTATATACTCAACACGTTCAACCTTGCGGGTGATCTTGGCTGGGCGTCCTTGCCGGCGTTTTGACTGGCAGCATTTCTCATAGCACCATCCACAGCAGAAAATATATTTCCATAAGTATTCACATTTACCAATTCTTCGAGCCCCACTACGAGTGCCTTTAGGGCACGTAGCGTAACTGCACCCGGCGCATCGGTTGGTACAAGATGTGACTCTCATTACTATTGACATGGTTGTATAGATACATTATCATTTCTATTATATTTTGTCCTTTAGTTTAACAACAACCCAAAAGTATTTAGATCATTGAAACACCTAAAAAACATTATAAAATATTGACACTAGAATTTACACTGTTCTACAAAATGCCATTAGGTAATTGTCATGTTCTGTCATAAATACGCTATAATTTTTTGAATGACCTGCATAGGGATTTTCATCATTCGTCTTTGGTAATGATATGTCAAAATATTTCATTCTAAATTCCTTTGAGGGAATCTATTATGCCGATAGCATTGTTGTATGTATTACGGAGTAGTACTTTAATAATGCTTGCGTAAAGTTTGGGAGTCTTCCTGGCTTTCAAATGTCCATGACGCTGTATTATGCTTATCAGCGAAGGGTCTAAATCTACTGTAGGTAAATAGATGTTGGAGGTAGTTTTTAGATTTATGCTTTCGTAGAAATCAGCAGCACTCTGATTCGTTTCAACATTATCTTCTCCTCCTCCGCAGCAACAGGGACATAGTAACTTTGGTAGGAAATTATATTTCAGCCAAGTTGGTTTTCTGAGCACAGGCTTAGGGATAGAGGTAACAGAAGTACCCACTGCTTGTGCTATGACTTCGACTAGATCACGTTCATCCATTTTAGTCTCAATAACTTCTTCATTATTGATCGACTTTTTATTTTGGATTTCTGCGACGTTGTTGACTATCACAATATTTTTATGCTTCTCATCGATATGCCTTTTAGCTGTCGGAGATTTGTAAACTTTCGACCAAGAGAATTTATCATTGATGGAGGTTTTTGATGTTGCTTTTGTGGGGTGTTTAACTTTCAATTTATTTACTTTCTTGATCGAATTGGAAGTATGAGAAAGGCGATAGCTGCACTCCTTGTACACCATATCATTGCGATAAACAGAGTTCTTGCAGATTTCGTTAAGATCGTTACTGTTTTCTTGGATATGGTCTGTTTCCAATCCCGATGTGTATGAAATAACCATTTTTTCGACCTTTCGAAAATATAATGTATGATTATAATGTAAATAGGTTAAACCTCTTGTATTCTCACTGCTTTAAAATTTGGATGAAAAGTGCATTGTAAAATATTCTGCTGCCCAGATATAGGAAGCAAAAACTGAAATGTGGTTTGACGTGACATGCAACATACATAACGTCAGACCATACTTTGTAAAGTTTAAAACTCTTTACCTTCCAAACAGCAATCAGGTCCGTAGAATGATCCACCTTCATGGTTCCATCAGGGTTCTTCGGATGAAGGTCACCGGGGACATGCTCGAATGCGAACGGAGTGTGCATAAGGTACAAATCTATGTAATCCAAGCCGATGTCTTTGAGTGAAGCACTGAAATACTCTTCTACTAAATCGGGGCGATTTCCTAGTGGAAAACATATGATATTATTATTAGAATCTTAACAATAAGATTTATTGCTTGGATTTACATTCATCATCATCATCATCATCAACTTATGTTTGTCCACTGCTAGACGTAGGTCTCTCCCAAGACGCGCCACTGAGCCCGGTTTTCGGCTCTTCTTATCCAGTGCTTGCCAGCTACATTTCGCAGATCGTCGCCCCACCTTGCCGGAGGACGTCCTACACTACGCTTACCTAAACGCGGTCTCCACACATTATTACATTATTTTACTTTAAAGAACAAGGTTATGTATAATCGAACGATTATGATGCATATGAAAAGCAGTGACTCTACCATGAGTAAAGAATTATTTGGAAAAGCATAACATACCCCCTGGAGGAAGCTTAGTGACGACAAAGAGCTCCTTCCTCTTCGCAGGGTCGTTGCCGATCCATTTTCTCAGGGCCCTTCCTAAAGCAGCTTCGTTTTCATAAGCCCGAGCTGTGTCAAAGTGCCGGTAGCCAGCCGCAAGCGCGTCTGCTACTGCCTTCTCTAAAACCTCATCTGAAGCCTGGAACATAAACCTTGTGACAACGTTAAGTCCTCTCCTATCACTGTTTTGTGTGCAAGTTTTAAATAAATAAAAAAATCTCGTCGTAGGGATGCTAAAGGGACCTAGCGTAGTTATTGTATACTCTTTGGAACCTAGCTTGGGTCGTCTTTGTATTCAAATTCCTTGGGTCGTCTAACTTGTGGACGTAAAAGCCTTGATTCTTTTTGCAATTACCTTGAAATTGACTGGATAATTAGAAGTGACATAAAAACTCGCGCCCTGATTACGTATCTCACGACTGGTGTCTGCAACAAGCGTATCTCGTGCTATCATTGTTGTCAAACGGCACATTTTTTATGCAGTCTCATGCAATTAGACGCTAGCACCATAATTTCTATAAGATCTAGAAGATCTACCAGTCAGATACGAATAGAAAAGTAATGCCTTAGATAGGTATGTCTGTCTATAGTATAAACAGACATACATGGACTCTATACCACTATAATAAGGTATGTTTTTTTCGTTATACACATATATTTCTATGTAATTCATCTTACCAATATTATAGAAGTTGCGTTTGAAAGCGATGATCATACTACGTTTGTCTGGCCATACGTAATAAGGGGGAGTAAAAATTAAAGTTTTTTCTGAAGTTTCAAAACCTAGCAGGATGTTTTGACATTTTACACAAGGGGTCGTTTAATTATTTAAATCAATGGATTATATGTATGATTTATAAAAGTTTTATTATGGACGAAGAGCAAGTGATCGCGAAAACTTCAGTTCAATTCAATGTGATTGATTCCAATAAATCTTCGTTTAATTCAGCTTGCCCCGCATCTACTTCAAAAGGTTTATCTCGCTCCAGCGGAGATTTCGATACAAGTGATATAATATCCTTTTGCAGTGATAAATGTTCATGTGAATCTTCAGCCCTGGATTCTGTCACCGAGAAACCCTGCTCCATAGCTGATTCATCAACACTATTACATAAATCAAAGTGGAAGTCATTCAAAAAGTTTATCTCGACACAAATGAAAAGCAAACGAAAGGAATGTAAAAAGAACAATAAAGATAAAACTAAACAGAACATACAGAAGGGTTCAATGGTCACAATATTAAAAGGTACAAGTGATCCACGAATTAAACAATACAAATGAGTTCTCTCGTGTTTTTTACCTCAAATTTGGTACTGTTATAACGGTTTAATAACTCTTACCTGCCAGGTTCCAAATCCGATTCGTGGCATGCGGTCACCTCCGTCGAGCACAAAATATTCCGGAACAGACATTTTTCTCACGAATAAACAGTTATTTGTATTTATAATTCGTTTTCTTGTTTAGTTGTTTACTACAGCTCAACCGGAATCACAATGCCGGTGAGAGGCGCGCGCGCAAAGGCTCGTTCCCTTGCAGCAGCCTTGACTGTAATGCTTCTCTCAATTACTATAGTTAGATTACATTGATATATATAGGTAACCGGTACCGGTTCTTCGTTGGCATTACCGCATTGGTTGTTTATAAACAGCTACCTAACTTCATATGCTACACGGATAAAGTTTTAATTTTTAAGGGGTTTAATTTGGATTGAATTGGTATGATTATTATGAAAGTGTAATGATTATAAATTTTACATCTAACATATGTACTAGCATGTATAAATTCATACATAACATAATACGAATTATGAAAATGATTTATATGCACTTATTCATGAACGTGAACTAATGCTAAGGGTTTGCTGAGGGTTTTATGTGCCTACATAAATATGGAACAGACATCATGTCTTGCGACAGTGACATGATTCCAAAGTGTGGCTTGGCTGCCTAAAATTTAAAATTGTAATTTTAACGGAACTTCATAGCTCTCACAAAATGCGAAATTTTTTCAATACAAATTATAAAGTATCTGATGCGCAGATTAGGATCTGTGCGGTGGAGCAAAGGGATGGTCTTATTTTGTTTCTACAAGTGGTCACATAACCACATCTCTTTTGTGAGCGAACAAAGTGTTTTCTACTATAATTTAATGAGAGTGGTCCTTCAATCGGCCCTGTATTGTTAAATAGGTAAATGTCATTATCTGCTTAATCTGTCAGTGACTCGCAGACACAATGCTCACTTGTGTTTATGCATGGGTAGTTGCATTTTTACAATCTGATCGAAATAGAGTTATTATTGGTACAAGATCTATTATGCAATTGTCGTTATAGTTATACGGTATTGGTTTAATTCGGTAATAAGAGATAATATGCCTTGGGATCAAAGACGAGAAAGTCTATTTCTTCTAAAAAAGAAATTTCATTTTTTATTTATGACGAAATAAATAGACGTAATAGTTGAGCACGAAGAAGAAAAGGTTTCCTAAAAAGCATAATCTTATGGAAAGAATTGAAGGCCCAACGGATAAACTTGGGATGACACAAATAAAACAAGAAGATTTATTAAAAAATTAAAAAACCCGAGTGCCCGAACTAAAAGTATGTAGGTAGGTAAATAAGATAATGTTTTCAATTTGGTACTTTTTAATATTGCAATCCATTCTTCAGTCTTGACGAATGCTAAAAATGTAATGATCGCTTCAGTCAGGCTCGCGTACCTATGTCCTAGCAGTTTACTGACGCCTATGGTTGTGTAACTCATTTTGATCACTTTGGTGTTACCAGCAATTACATTTTTTTATAACAAAACTCTTCATATCTTCGAAACGGCTTCATAGGCTTTTGCGTTCTGGTTTTGTCTTTGAGGGTTTACTTTAAATCAAAAACTAATACATTATTTGAAAACACTTCATCACTCTCTTGATTTTGATACCCATATTGCTATGATAGCGAAAAAATTTTTTTTTTGTGAGAGAATATCGCTCCTCCTTTCCTTCCACGAGATTTTTTGTTTTTTTTTTATTTCTAAGGACACTTGGAATGTTGCGACGAATCATTTGATACTAGAATCATCAAAATCCATCCAGCCGTTTGGTTACTACGTGGTAATAAAGGAAATATCGAAGGAAGGATACATAAATACATGCATACATGGATAGATACACGCCAAACACATAACCCTCGGCACTCGGGTAGGTTACTACGTGGTAATAAAGGAAAAACTCAAAGGAAGGATACATAAATACATGCATACATGGATAGATACACGCCAAACACATAACCCTCGGCACTCGGGTAAAAAGGTAGCTGTCATAAAAGAATAAATACCTAGCAAATAGAGGATTAATTCCACTCTAGACGACCTCAGTGGCGCAGCGGGCGAGAGTCCGCCTGCGACGCAAGAGGTTGCGGGTTCGATTCCCGCCTCGGAAAAAATTTGTGTACGATCTGCAAAAATTTGTTCCGTTGGTCTGGGTGTTTATGTATAATAAAAAAAACTATCTATGTAAGTATATAATGTATTAAATATATCAGTCATCTAGTACCAATACCACAAGCTTTGAGTATCTTACTTTGAGGCTAGATGATGCTGTGTGGATTGTCCAACATTATTTATTTATTTATTTTACTTACTAAGAAATATTGTTAATCTACCTACTGCAATAAAAACGCACCCTAACCCGGCTTAGAATCCGCTTTTACGTGTTCCGTATGCATGGCGATTAATATGAGCGATACTAGTTCATTAAAAATAACAAAACAAAATCTAATAACATAACACATGTCTGTCTACCGGTATTATGAAAATTATAATTGATTCTTCCAAAGCCATATCATATTACATAGCCATTAATTTCAAATTGAACACAATATAACTTACAAATTAATTTTCCCACATACCCTTAAAGTAATAACATCCTTTTGTGTGCAAACTGTATCCATTTACAAATCTATTTGGGCGATTGTATGAATGAGTCCACGTCACAACACTCGTGGCTCCACCGGTGCGTGATCCCCATTGATTGCGGTCACTGATATCATCTCAAGGGATGTATTCATCTCTGCATAGAAGGCGGGGTTCATTTTAGCTCCTCCTATTGAAATTACCAGGGGGTTCGCATTTTAATAGCGCAAAATTTGACCAATGATTAGTGTAAAGATGGACGCGTCCCCGGAACAGCCTAGTTCGAAGTGCACTTCCTCAGATTTTAGCATAGCACGGTTGCTGAGTGATGATACGAAAAGAAGAGATGATAGTGAACATCCGGATTGGCTTTGCTGTACGCGGTATCGTCCGCCGCGTTTACCACGTTAGCCTTTTATTTTTATCATATTTTGTAGACTACAGTTTAGTTTGTTACTTGAACCATCCCTGTAACTTAGACTAGGTGTCCGGAAAAAGTTCCGTGACTTCAAGTCACGGTTGATAGTATTCTAAATTTTATTTCAAGCATTTCAGCGTGAACTATCGAATTTTATAAGTGAGTTCGGCCTTCAATGTGTCGATTGTTTTTGTCAGGTGCACCAACAGTTTCCCGGGCGCGGCGTGCCGGAAGACACGCGCGCGTGCCCTTCACAGCGGCGCAGGCGAGTGCGCTGGAGGCCGCCTATGCGCGCGCTCCGTACCTGGCGCCGCCCGCGCTGCGAGCGCTAGCCGCTGCATTGCAGCTACGAGACGACAGGGTAATGTGATGGTAACTAATATCGCGCCTCTGCTTCGCACGGGTGCACATATAAACCTTCCTCTTGAATCACTCTATCTATTAAAAAAACACCGCATCAAAATCCGTTGCGTAGTTTTAAAGATTTAAGCATACATAGGGACATGGGGACATAGGGATATAGGTACAGAGAAAGCGACTTTGTTTTATACTATGTAGTGGTACTAGGATTCCCTTAGATTTTATAATGTCCCAAAAGATATTACCTATTCTCCGAGCGGGATTTGAACATGCGGTCTTCCCCTTGATACGGGACTACCCACAGGGACTACGCTACAAACCACAGCTACCACCTGCGCCATCCATGATCCATGATTTCCTTAAGTGTAGTAACAACACTATGAAACTAGTAAAAAATTAGGATTCCCTTGTATTAGAAACTGAGGTTACCAAGGTACACGAGCGGATTCATTCATTCACAGATCAAAGCTAGAGCCAAAGATTAAAACGAATAGTGTACCTACCTATACCTAGACTGATACGTCGCGTCGTGTCAAAAATAAAAAAACGTAGCAAACAACTCAAGGAATTTGAATACTAGAAGCAACTATATAAAGGAGAGATAATTTTATTTGAAATTTTCCTCTCAGCCTTTTTCTTTACAAATTGAAGTTGCATATTTATTGAGGTCAGTGAGTTGCATACACGTCCCCAGGAAGAGAGTATTATATACATTGTCCCTAGGCTAGATTTTTCCACGCGGAACCCATAGCTTTCGCAAGTGTGCTAACAGTTATGTTTATTTTAGATCAAAATATGGTTTCAAAACCGTCGTGCCCGAGAGAGAAGAGAAAAGAGCGTGAACATAACTCCACCCAACGCGATCGCACTCCCGCCTACAACTATGGTCTCTTTTCCTCCAAACTCTTGGATACCTCGCCCTAGACATGCTGGAGGGAATGAATCCCACATGTCCCATAATAGACTCAATCATGAAACCAATATATATGCAATGCAAAGATTTGGAGAAGTAAACGCTGAAAGATTTTTGAACAGACAAAGTTGTTTTCATCCGTCAATAAAGCAAGAGTCTGATGAAGAAATATCTGATGACGTGCCTTTAGATGTAGAGACGGTGGAGAACTGAATTGTTTGTGTGAGTAAATAAAATAATGATACTGTGATATATAGATAAAATACCTAAGGCCTATGAGGGCCTGTAAATAAATATATTAAATACATTTTAGGCAGCGGTTTTTTTTCGATAAAGTAAATTATACAAACTGAGAATGGAATGGTGCAGGTGGATCGAGCGAGACAGACGGTAATTGTCAAGTGATGTAAATTACCTACCTAGAAGCTTGAAACCCTTGAAACATATTGAAGGGGATTCGTTAAAGTACCTCTCGCCCGCACATTCCAACATTTATAAAAATATAGAAACACTGAACAAATTTTTGAAAAATAACAATCAACCAAGTTGTTGCTTTTAGTTTTCGTACCTAACCAGACTTTTTAGTGTTTGGAATTAGAAAATATCAGTTTTACTGTGCAAAATCGCAATCCACCAATTTGTGTGCAAACACATTGCACACAAATTGGTGGATTGCGATTTTTTTAAAGTAAGTTCAGTGATTTTACAGCGCGTTTACACTTAGTTCAAATACGCAGGGACATGGGCAATTGGGCAATGCGCGAACGGCAACGCGTGCGGTAACGCGAGAGAGAGAGAGAGAGAGCGTTGACATAAGGTTAAGTTAAACATAAGCTGAGTGTAAACGCTGTATTATATATAAAAGTTTAAATCTGCGAGCGAGAGGTACATTCAGAAGTCTTCGCCTTAACTTTTGGTGGTTGATGCACAGATTCACATCCAAGTAACCAACAATTTATAACGAACTATGATAACAGGGTGGGTACTACAAGATGAAACACTTGGTTTTTATGGATGGAATATGTTATAATAAAAAACATATTTTCACTTATGTTCATCTTTACAGTATTCGAAAACATGAACTGAGTACATAATTATAACGCCTATTTCTTACCTCATTATGCCATTACTCTATCAGATGAATATAAAAACTTATATAAAACTTATAATAAATACAAATATTATATACTTTCTTAATTACAAGATATACTGATTTCATTAGGTTCATTCACAATTAGCTATACGAACGTATCGTATTTATTTTATTAAGTTTCTGGATAAATCCTACATTTTGTGGATTTAAGTGAATTATTCATCTTATTTATTTTAATCTAGGCCTAACTAATAAAGTAATTAACTAAGATTCTTAATGAGTTTTATTTCTTAAAAAACCTACAACACACATTAAAACAGTTTATTTCTTACTAGATGCCGCCTGCGGCTTCGCTCGCGTATTGTTAGGCGTTTTTGTAGGTTAATTCATATTTTAGTTTGTTCCGATCAGACGATCAGATAAGTGGTTTAAAGGATTTACCACACTGGATGCGGTCTGCGGTCAGGTCAAATTGACAGCAGTCCGCATTATTATGAACAAAATTGTCGGTCAGGCAATCGTTCTGTACGCGTCCTTCCGTTCCTTCCGCGTGACCGCAGGGTCAGATCGCATAATTATCATATATAAAATAAATAAAGACCGACAATGTTGTTCATACTTATTGCGAACTGCATTCAATTTGACCTGACCGCAGACCGCATCCAGTGTGGCAAATCCTTTAGAGAGTGATTTGAACGAGACGTTGTTTAACGGTTGTCAGTCTCCATGAAGCATGGCGTAGCTATCCCCAATCAAATGGTGAAAAGAATCGCCGAACAATTGTAGATTAGAACAACGATAATTCAAGCTTGCTTAGGATAGATAAAAACTAACCAGAAACTATACTAGAGCTACAAGTTATCCTAAATAATGTATAGTCTAAAACTAGTTGAATTGATCGCTAATGTGACTTAACTATCGCTGCATAGTCTTATCTTTAGGCTACAACAAATAAAATGCATTAGTGACCGTATGGATTAACCGTAGATAACCAAGGCTTCAAATAAGAACTGTCACTGTTTGTTATTGGTACCATTGGTTAGAAATTTAGGGTGAGTTGTAATCTGTAATCTAACGTTAACATCAAATCGTCAAATCAAATATTTTGCTACGATTTGACGTTAATGTTAGATGGTGCAACTCACCCTTAGTCATAATTGAAGCATTGTTTAATTTTATAGATATTAAAAGTGATGGCATATTTAGTCTAAGAAATATTTTACGATTTGTATGTACGTTTTACCCTTACAACTATAATAGATTGAATAAGAATTGCCATACTATCTCATGACCTGTTTCGTGAGACTTATCAGTGATACATTAAATACTTAGTTAATAATTAGATATCGTTCGTAATTTACTTAGAAAACATCAAATATGCTCTATACACACGAACGCACTGTCTACTCATAATAAACAACTTCAGAAAGTCTATAAAACTTATAATTTTTGGAACTATCATGGTCATGATCATATTTTCATTTCAAACGGGATATTTACCACGATTTTTGAGTTTGCTGTTTCCCGATATAACGTCACAGTTGAGATATTCTAAAAGTAACAATCAAACTAACAAATGTTGGAAAATATCCCGTTTATGAAAATTATGTTCATAAAACATGTTATAAATAACATCAAATTCACTTACACAATGACTTTTTTGGAGGTTTTAAGACCCCTATCCTAAGACTCCTCGGAATCTGGCTCTGTCGAAGTCTTGCTTAGGATCTCGTAATGCGCCGCGTCGGATTTGTCTGGACTGGAGTCGTCTACGCTGTACCTGTACGCATAGAATGATCCTTATTTTCGTTGTTAATATTATTAAAATATTAGTAGAGCGTTTTCGGAAGGGCTCGTCCGAGGAAGTAGGTACCTACTAATACAATATGATAAAAAGTCGAATTAAAAACATAGATAGAGGTGGGTTAAAAATACTTGATAATACAATGACAAGAGCTAATGGACAAGAGCTATCGAGATGATTTTTTTACTAAACTGTGTGCAATATGATTGCACACAACTTGATTGTGGTTGATTGCAATTTTTCAAAATTGAGTTAATTGTTTTTTAAATTATTTTTCGACATGTCGAAACGTGCGAGCGAGAGGTAACTACTAGCTCTCGAATGGGATATAATTGAAAATGTCACATTACCCGCAAGCCCTGAAAAACGCTTGCGCCGAAGGGTTGTGCATCAGAGCTGTCAGTCTGACGCAGCGCATTCTGGTCGCGCGCGCTAGCTTCTCCAGCACGCCCATTATGTGCTGGCCGAGGCCTCTGCGACGTCCCCCGGCTTCCACTTGTACTTCGTAACTGTCAACAAACAAAATGTTATTTTATAAAAAACATCATTTTCTGCCTTCGACAGCCTTCATACCAAGAACAAACATTTGTGTGATGAACATAGATGTTTGTTCTTTGCCTAGGTGTTATTAATGTGTGGTTTGCCTAGGTGTTTATAAGTACGTATTTACAAAAAAAAAGCATATCAGCTATCTGGTTCCCGCTTATTACAAGTGTAGTGTATTAAAGAAAACCATATAAATTAATTAATTGAGATTTTATTGGCACGTGGCCGTAACACCATCCCTCAGTTCTTTTCCAGAAGGGCGGGGGAAGGGGGAAGCACAGAGTCGGGCGAATAATCCCACCACAGACTATGCAGTAATAGCATATCCCACAACAAGCTTTGCCTAAGTTTGGGGCGAGATAGTGCTGTGTGGAAAGTTCACCAATATTTATTTCTAAGTGATGGCAGCCAACGATTAGCTGCCTTTGTACCTATAATAAAAACTGATGTATTTATTTTTTTGACATGTCTCTGGCTACCCGGGTAACCTGGATACCTACTCAAGGTAAAGACGATACAAGAGGGTATAGAAGAAGATAATATTAATAATAAGACAAGAACTTCTTTCTGTTCTGTTTGTTTATCTGCGCGCTGCGGATAGACAAATTGTATACGTAAGCGATATTAGTTTGACTTGAGCATCTGTCGAGTCAATTTATTTTTCATACCATTTTAATCGATAATTTTAGAAGAAGTTGAAGCTGATTTTTCCGCAGCAAACGCAAACAAAGAGTTGTTCTCGTTCAGAAACTATAAACCATCCATGGCTGGACATTATATTAGTAAATCTATTTCATGTATTGGACGTACCTCTGACTTCCCATTGTACATCCTCAAAGAATCCTAAATTGGTTCTATACTAAGGGATCTGAGGAGATCTATCTTGCCCGGGGTTTAATTCGTGAAGCTGTTTGAGTTTCCTATTTCATTTTTCATATAATAATAACTCTATTATAACATATTCATTCACACTACAAAATTACCTACAAAACAAATGATCACTGCATTGCAGAATGCACAACTGATTGCAAGTACAGCTAGGGAGCAAAGTTTCAAATTTCAAGTTGTTGTTACAATTCTATTCAATATCGAAGTAAAATAATAAATTACTAGTTTGACTGCCTTTAGCCATCCAAGAGTAATTTGTATAATTAGTATAGTAAATCATAAACGACCTTTGACGACCTCTGTGGCGCAGCGGGCGAGAGCCTGCCTGCGACGCAAGAGGTTGCGGGTTCGATTCCCGCCTTGGAACAAATTTGTGTACGATCTGCAGAAATTTGTTCCGATGGTCTGGGTGTTCTCTATGTATAATAAAAAATATCTATCTATGTAAGTATATAATGTATTAAATATATCAGTTATCTAGTACCCATAACACAAGCTTTGAATAGCTTACTTTGGGGCTAGATAGTGCTGTGTGGATTGTCCAGCATTATTTATTATTATTATTTATTATTATTATAAAGTATATTTATTGAAATAGTAAAAAACTTGTAAATATGCACATTATTCACAGCCAGATCACAGCGATTGCACACATTCGTAACGAAAGCACGATGTAGTTTTTTAATACGTTACGTTTTTAATCCGCATCGCTGCGCTGTAATTAAAATCATTTTAACTTTAAATAAGTACCTATCTATCCTATCTCTAAAAAGCTCGCCTTACTATATATATAGATATATAAGATAACTTTTGCGGCAAACAGTACAAAGAATGAAATGATATCGGCGGTGCAATAGGGTGACCTCAGATGGTTCATCATTAGCCCACAGCAACTGCAGGCTACTATTATTCACACCACTGTATTCAACTCACACTAATAAAAAATTGTATCGTATAAAAATTAATTGCAAGACGCATTTTTGCAATCAATACCTATTAAATGAGCAATAATTCACTTTTACGGTAAGTAGGTAGGTACACGTCTTATACGATGTGTAAAAAACAACAACAGAATGAACTGCAGGGCGGGAGTCAAAACAAAAATACCTTGGACGACATTCGCAAAACTATCCGATTGTTTGCATTTAAATAAATAAATAATAATAATGCTGGACAATCCACACAGCACCATCTACCAAAGTAAGCTACTCAAAGTTGTGTTATGGGTACTAGATGACTGATATATACTATGTACATAATGTATTAAACATTATCTACATAGAAAACACCCAGACTAACGGAACAAATTTCTGCAGATCGTACACAAATTGTTCCGAGGCGAGAATCGAACCCACAACCTCTTGCGTCGCAGGTGAGGCATTGTCTGTGTTTCCTTGGGATTGGGGCAAAAAGCTGCTGGAAAATCACAAGCAAAAGAAGATTCTATAAGCTCAACTCCGATATTATCACTTCAATATAGCTAATGGTATTGAATGGAAATCGTTGCTGGAATGGTCATCGAAACTGAAAGTTAAGTAATTTAAAAGTACCTACTTGTATTCACTTTGTTGTATCCATTCAAAACTAAGTTACTCACGAGGGAAGGATAAGTAATGATAATTTACACAGAATTTAAAAGCTTATTCGTAAGCTCTACGAAAAAGCTTATAAGTAATTGTGTTGATTTCTATTGCCAGCAGGTGCCACCACCTGCTATCATGTACTCTAGCCGTACCAACCAGCTCGGATTAAACGTCGCTGGCGACTAACGATACGATCATTCACTTCTTTGAAAAAGGACGCACCAGATCCATCGTGGGCGGGCGTAAGGTCTAGTCTGTTATCGTGAGTCGCCTTTACCCTTTATCGAAGGATAGACAGCCGCGCGGGAGAGCCGAGCCGATTGTCAAACCAATACGGGCAGCAGAGAGATGCAGGCGCGGGTTCTGTGGCTGGTGTGGATAGTCGCGGCGGCAGACGCGGCTCGGCTGCTAGTGATACTGCCCACCAACACCAAGAGCCACTACGCCATGTACGGCAAGCTAGTGGAGGCTCTTGCATCGAAACAACATCACCTAACTGTTATCTCACATTTTCCCATGGTACGTATGTTTTTGTAACAGTTTATAAAAAATACAATCACCATTGAGCTTATCAGAGTCCGACAAATATTCTGAAAATTAAATGTTTTACGATGCACGTAATGCATCCCGACATAGTTATAGCACGACATAGTAGAGACCGGCATCAAAAAACTTAATAAAAAAAATGAAAATGAAAAAAGTTAGTGTAAACGCTTGCTTTTGATTTTCTATAGATTTTTTTATGCCATTGAACATGAACACCCGTTTAGGGAGTTTTATGGATTCTCGAGTTATTGCTTTGTGAGATTGGCTTTCGAATCGAATAGAATAAACAGAATTCCGAAATCTTTGCCGGGGTGTTATTTTCAAGAAAGCTTTAAACTTTGAAAAACTTATATGTATATGATCAGTATGCAAATCAGCAATCATCAGTTCTGGAAGAATATCTAGTAGGTTGATACTTCCTAAAATTTTACAGGACGTATAAGAAACAGCAGTTTTAGTTAGACATCTATTCGTTTTCTTGATACCTATGAATATTATTACACAAACAGTATATTATTCAGTCTGCTTCAGAAAAGATTACATCGGAAAATAATACGTTTTTAAAATATAACATGTGCAGCATGCACATCAGTGGATGAACTCACCAGCTGATACTGATACTGACCAGTTAGTTAAGGGACCTCTCATATCTGCCCCTGTCGGTACAAATGTAGGTGAGTCGGAGGAGACAGATAATTCGGTATAGGTGAACAGTCAATCGAATCCTCCTAGCGGTCAATGCCTCTCAATAATTATAAAGATGCGTATCATACATGCGACGATTAAATGTCGTCCCTTTAGGCCGGCGCCAGATATAGCTGCACTAAGGTATACTTAGGGATTACATGCGTGATCACTGAGGCACGAGACATTGAAGATTTCTTCAGAAGTGCGCTTTGCCATGCGGTATCGGTTTTTAGCGAGCATTAAAGCGTTCGCTGTTGAATGTGTTTCAATGTTTGCGTAGCCTGCCACGTATAGCGCAGTCCAGTTGCGCGAGCGTTGTTGAGCGGAACGGACGACCTGTGAGGTCTATTACTATACATTTCATACATCCATTCGCGTCCTTTTCTCGGACGTTTCCATTTTTTTTATTATTATTATTATAAATATTAAAATTATCAAAATATTGTATACCTTACTACTATTCTAAACGCAAAAGTTTGTAAGTATGGATCGATGGATGGATGGATGAATGAATAGATGGATGGCAGAGAGATAGATTATAGTCTGGACTAGAACATAGGCTACTTTTATCCCGTGGGAATACCGGGATTTAAATTTGCGCGGGTGAAACCGTGAGGCGCAATTAGTTAAATAAGTATACTATATAATATACATATTATAGCTAAATATAATATGTTATGTCAAATTGAAAGTGCACACTTCATTGCATACTGTCACAAGAAGTGTGCACATGTTTGAAACTGAAGTCTGGCGTCGGGGTAAGAAATAAAGCAGTGTCGTTGCGATTAGTTTAATTATTTCTAACAATGCATTGATAGATATATAATACATATCAGATAACATTAAACGTTAATAAGTGTAAGGGTTAATCTTAATTAATTGTCAATTTAAACATTGTAATTTGACTTGTATTAAATTGACCTCGACTTATCTTTAGATAGGAATGGACATTTTACTATAGTGAGATTTTATTATTTTATCTAACTTATTCTGCATTCATCTAAAATAATATAAATGTGACAATAATAATAAGCCAGAAGCCGAATAAGATAGAATAAGAGTTTGGAAGGTAAAATTTGGTGGGATAAAATATTCGTAGGATAAAATAATATATCCGCTAGTTTACCGATACAGAAGGGGTTAATAAATTTTTTTTTACTATTTTCATCACAACCACTAATAATTACATGAATTCCTACAACCCGCGCCGGCTTCGCACGGGTGCTCAGTGTTTCTCTACTATAATATGCATGTATTATACATATGTACATATAAACCATTATCTTGAATCACGTTATTATAAGAAATCTCAATCAAAAAAAGTCCGCATCAAAATCCGTTGCGTAGTTATAAAGATCTAAGTAGCTTTGTTATAAACGATGTTGTGATGTAGGTAGACGAACATTAACTTACTAATTATCGTGGTTCAAATTAATACCATTTTTATTCCACGTGATAAAGGCAATGACCCATTGACGCAAAATGCATTGAAGGGCAGATAGACGAAAGTGAACTCTGATCTGCGGCACGTGAAAAATGAATTTGAACCGGATTCGATAGTAAAATGATAAAACATCAGAACGAACATTATTAAAATGGAGGATAAGATAAATTTATTTCATTACAAACTTATGTAATAGACCAAAAGATTTAGATAAAAATTCATGAGGTTGACTTATGTAAATAGTCACTTATGTAAAAAAATATCACTTATGTAATACAATCCTGAGTGGATGACATAGGTACCCAAACTAGGAAGACCTGTAGGTAAGACTAGTTCTCCGCCGGAGAACTAGTAGTAACAGAGTACTAACATCTCGTTACGCTTTACTTAAATATAATACTAGTGACAAAATAAACTTAGATTTATGGTTAAAAGGAAATAATAATAATGTGTGAATGTAGAAAGAAATAGTGGGTCATATGGTAATGTCTTTAGAATGTGTGTGTCTATGTTAGAATGTTTTCAGTTTCTGTGTAGTTTTTTTCAAGTAACCAGCTTTTTATGGTGGATTTGCATCTAGGGGTAATCATCAGGTAGAGCTGTAAGATTTTATTTAATTTATTATATACACTTAATGCTCCTAGAAAACGGGAATGCCGCATGGCGAATGTCGTATTGCACCTCGGAGTATTACTTATAGCTATATTTATATCTTGGTTTTAGATTCTGTTTTGGATGTTAATGGTGGGTTGAATGGAAGTTTTTTATAGGAATGCTAAAATAAGTTGTATATTATACTCTATTCAAAATCTTTTGTTTACACTTACAGAAACATCCACCGGCGAACATAGAACAAATAAGTTTAGCTGGAACGATTCCAGAAATTAAGAATAACCTCACGAGAGAGCATCAATCCCTTAAACCAGAATTCGTACACAATTTAGAGCAAATAATGAAAGAGTGCGTTCACGCCTGTGATATAGTTTCCCGAATGCCAGCTGTAAAATCGCTCATCAATTCAACGGCTTCATTCGACATGGTCATAGTTGAAGTATTTGGAAGCGAGTGCTTTGTTCCTCTCGGGAAAAGGTTTAATGCTCCAGTCGTCGGATTTCTATCCAGCGTGCCGTTACCTTGGGTAAACGAGCAGCTCGGTAACCCAGAAGGAACGGCCTACATCCCATCTTACATGATGGGCTTCGGTCAACAAATGACTCTGTGGGAGAGGATCGCTAATACCATGTCCATTATTGTGGCAAAGCTATTACACAGATACTATTCTCAAATCCCATCACAGGTCAGTTTGCGTTAGAAGTGAGCCTTACGTTTTAATCAACAGCAGATTCTTATACTAATCGATGGATATTATTTCAGATAATAGTTGATCGTCTTTTTGGACCTGGACTAAAGTTAGAATCACTGGCGCAGAACTACAGTCTTGTGCTCTCAAATAGCCATTTTAGTATCAATGAAGTGCGGCCACTGGTTCCTACTTTAGTAGAAGTGGGTGGACTGCATTTAGATGATACACAAACGTTGCCAGAGGTAAGGACCGTATAGGAGCAGTAAGGAGAGCATAATGTACGTTTTACAAAATCTTAATTGACTTTAGACAAGAGTAGATAAGAGATGATTACAGCATGTCAAAGGTATAAACACACACACAATACACAGTGACCGACGATTGAATGTTCATTGTACCTAACGGTAAAGATGTGTAGGAAGTTTATCGTATGGTCCGGACGGCATGTGCTACGCGCGTATCAAGTCAAGTCACTGGGTCACGCTGCGTGTTTTCTCAGTACCTATAAGATAACTTCAAAGCAAAGTACTTTGTCTCAGGCTCGGACGAATGTCTCGGGCTATCAGATTTATTGTCTGATTTGTCAGACAAAATAGTAAGACCCGCGTGGAATTTCCCGTGGCAAAGTGAGGTTAAAATGTGGCAGTCATGCAAATTTTAACGTACTTGTTTTGACTAAATTATCCTACAAGGGACAAGGATTGATACAAGCGACTCCAGGTCAAATCTAACCCATATTCACGTAACACAAATACACAATAGAGAAGCCGACTATCGCGCGACCCGCACCCCAGATAGTGTCATTATGAATCAAAAGCAAAATTACCAATATGTTTTCTGAGAAGCTCCCAGATGTAAATAAAAATAAATCTTTATAGATTTAATAAAATTAATGTGGTTTATAATGTGATTTACTACATTTAGCCAAATCACTACTATCTTATATTACCTACCCTAAGCGCATCAAAGACGACGAATATTTTATCTTACTAGCGATCCGCCCGCGCGCCCCTGCTTCGCACGGGTGCACATATCATGCATGTATTATATATTTAAACCTTCCTCTTGAATCACTCAATCTATTAAAAAAAACCGCATCAAAATCCGTTGCGTAGTTATAAAGATTTAAGCATACATAGGGACATGGGGATATAGGGACAGAGAAAGCGACTTTGTTTTATATAAGATAAAATATCGCCATACAATCACTATGAGTCATTACAGACGGCTAAGATAATATTATAATATTTTTATATTACGGTAGGTATCTTAGGATACTGGTCCAGTCACGGATGGGTCCAGTGATTGTATGCGAGCGTTAATTAACTTAAGAATATTATCTCAAAGCGTTGACAACACCTATCAATGACAATGTACCTATCGCTCGCACGATTCCACATATCACTAATCCCAATTTTGAAAAATCGCAAATCATTTTGTGCTCAACAACATTGCACACACTTTGTTAAAAATTACATTTTGATGGATGATAGTTTTCCTACTCAAAAGTTTGCCCAAGTGCTAAAACTAGTAAAGCTAAATTTTGAGTTGGTAAGTATTGAAATTATTTTTGTACAAAAATGTGCGCAATGTGATTGATTGCACACAAAATTGTTGTTTGCAATTTTTGAAAATGGATTTAGTGAATTTATATCTTTGAACATGTCAAAACGTGCAAGCGGGAGTCACATTAGCTCTAGCATAGCGTTATAATTATACTCTTGGATTAGCTCTTGTCGCCTTAAGAAGTACTATAGTATCTTCGTCCGTCGTCTGTGATGCGTTATTGGCTGAGTGGGCCTAGTTCTAGAGTAGACTTTTGAAATCCTACTTGACCGATAAGTTTTGAGATATTATAATTATTTTGTTTAAGAACATGAAAGAGTTGTTGGACGCGTCGAGCGAAGGCGTTATCTACTGGAGTTTTGGTTCAATGTCCAGGATCGAGACGATACCGAGCGACAAGCTGTCTCACATATTTGAGGTGATATCTGAGTTGCCCCAGACGGTTATTGTCAAAATGGACAGGAGACTACTTTCGGCGAATCTGACTGTACCAGATAATATCTATGCAATGGATTGGATACCACAGTATGCCACACTGTGTAAGTGTATAATATTAGCATTTGTATATTTTTCAAGTTTCTAGTGAGTATTTATGTTAAAAATATTTTTTTTATATATATTTCAGGTCACCCAAATGTAAAGTTGTTCATATCCCATGGAGGCCTGCTGGGAACGCAAGAGGCAGTGGCTTGTGGAGTGCCTATGCTTATGGTGCCACTGTACGCGGACCAAGCTTTGAACGCGCGAGCCATGGCCGATCGGGGGGTGGCGCGAATCATCGAACTAAAGCAGGCGGATAAAAGCCATTGGAGAAACGCACTTCACGATATATTGAGAGATCCTATGTTAGTATGTTTTTTTTATGGTAAAAACTAAGGGGGCGTCCATAAATTACGTGAGGTGTTTTTTAAAATTTTCTGGACGCCCCCTAACTGCCTAGGGGATATTTAACTTGCCTGGGGATCAAAGCCGTGATGCTGTTTGAGTTTCCTTCTTCCTATTATTGTTGTGGGTCAAGGTACAAACTTTAATAAATTTAGAAATGTTGCCATCTTCAGTCCATCACAGGCGTCGTAATCGTCCAACGTAATACACTAATGTGGTCGTTTTATGGGCTAGCAGACTTAATACACAAATTTATTATGTAATTTTGCTTTTTCCAGATATAAAGAAAAAGCGTACATATTAAGAGACATATTCCTTGACCGGCCCATGCGACCGGTAGATTTGGGAGTGTATTGGATTGAGTATGTTCTACGACATAAGGGCGCACCGCATCTCCGATCACCGGCCTTAGACCTCTCCCTACCACAGTATCTACTACTAGATGTAATAGCAATTAGCATCGCTGCTGCTGTCATTACTTACTTCATACTCTATATTTTATTTAGATATTTCTGTACAAGGTGCATCAAATGGTGGCCGAGAGAAAAGTTGATATTCGAAAGAAGACTATTTAGAAAGAACATAAGTTTTATCCTGTGTCTCTTGTGGAGGTATAAGATTAAAGCCAACTAACCAGCACCTTAGTTTAAAGATGCTTGTTTTGACCATAAACTTTTACCAATGATACCTGCATACATTCAGAAGTCCAGTAGATAGGGGGAAATCCATTAATTACGTGAGGTGTTATGGCGATTTTTTCACCCATCCCTTGGTGAGATGTCGTGAGATTTTTCAAAACCCTTATCAGGTTAGTTATTTTTGTTTAAAAAGATTAACTACATAGTATTAAACAAAGTTGCTTCGCGCAGTCTGTCTGTTCCTATGCACTATGCATGCTTTACTACGCAACGAATTTTGATGCGGATTTTTTAATAAATAGAGTGATTCAAGACTTATTCAAGAGGAAGGTTTATATGTATAATACATGGATATTATAGAAGAGAAACACTGATAATGTTAATGTGATGTTGTAAATAAACACATTTTTTGAGCTTACATTGCAAACGCTGGCTAATTCCTACGATAGGTCAAATAACCTATCTCCCTCACGTGAGATCTGGTGAGGTTCTGCTCGACGCCCTCCCCCCCCCCCCCTAAACGCCTCGCGTCATTAATACGCCCCCTAGTTTGTTTTACAATCAAAAACTGCCAGTATGGGTAGGTATCTTTATTAATTGTTGGTAAAAACGAGCATCACTGTTGTATTATTGATAGGTGTTAATATTATTGTAAGACACTGTTATTTATGAAAATGATATAATTTATCATGCGTTTCTTTGTGAATGATACCTACATATCTTAGTACATAATACAAATTACATGATAGAGGAAAACTTGCAATATTAGCTAGAAATTAGGTTAAATGGTCATCTAAAAGGTCAATTCATATCTTATTAACAGAATACCATTATTTAATATCAATTGATTCAAAGTATGTAGTAGGTATAGATTTGAACCTAATTATTATCAAAGGCTACATAGCATAGGTAAAGAAAAAAGTAGTAAAATCCAGTATTAGGTTACGACACATCTGGCGTTGTTATTAGGCACGGACGGAACAGAGAATTTCTGTGTAATTAGGTATGAGGCAGTTGCTGCACCGATAAGGCGACAATGGAGCTACGGCGAAGATGATGGCGTAGGGTTTCTCTGTGCCGTGATGATGGCACATCTAACTAATGTGCAACATCACTTAGACGATCTCAGTGGCGCAGCGGGCGAGAGTCCGCCTGCGACGCAAGAGGTTGCGGGTTCGATTCCTGCCTCGGAACAAATTTGTGTACGATCTGCAGAAATTTGTTCCATTGGTCTGTGTGTTTTCTATTTATAATAAAAATATATATATCTATGTAAGTATATAATGTATTAAATATATCAGTTCTCTAGTACCCATAACACAATTTGAGTAGCTTACTTTGGGGCTAGATGGTGCTGTGTGGATTGTCCAGCATTATTATTATTACTTATGTACCAAAGTACTATTAACTTAGTAAAATATAAATGTTTCTTTAGGAGTTTATTTTCATGTCATTAGTGATGCCGCAGCCTTAGTTTTAGTAGCTGTTTGGGTGATTGATAGTATAAAGATTGCTCCAACCTTCCACAGGAAGCTAATCTGCACAGATAAGTCCCACTCAGTTAGATGCCTGCCTCGGCACAGATGAGTTCAATAAAATTATATCAAAACAAGAATTACCAATAAAGCACAGGTTCTCCAAAGTCCATGTCAAACCGGAAATGTGAGAATCCAAGTAGTTTTCCACTGGTTTCCTTGGCAATGAGGTACCATGCCTCTGGGTCAGTCATCTCTTCCACTTTGCGCTCCTTGTTCCAACCCCAAGAGCATGTCTCATATCTGAAAATTTGAATATCTTAATTGTTTAAACTATTATAACAGACAGACCATAGCGACAAGTGCGTGGTCTACTCCTGCCGCCACGTCACCAGCTGCCAGACCAGACGCTCGAGTTGGGAGTAAGTGTGCCACTCGACACTATTTCTTGGATGGTTGAAGCATCAGAGTGTCGGGGTGCTAGGAAACCCTAAGCGACTTAGCCTGCTTAATTTCTTTTCAATTTTGCTAAATAACTGTTGAAATGTTCTATTTTGTGTTATTTTATTATTATATTTAATATTTTAGAAGTGTATATGATGCAGTGCATATGATGAAAGATACCTATTTTATATTACACCTTGGGTTACATTATTGATGTTTTAGTAGGGATCACTATTTTTTTCCAGTATTAAATGAAGCCTAAAGATACCTATTTTATATTACACCTTGGGTTACATTATTGATGTTTTAGTAGGGATCACTATTTTTTTCCAGTATTAAATGAAGCCTATGTTACTCAGGGATAATGTAGCTTTCTAATGGTAAAATAATTTTTGAAATCAGACGAGTAGTTTTTGAGCATATTTGTTACATAAAAAAATACATAGGTTTCCTCTTTATAATATTATTGTAGTTGTAGATAAATAATAAAGGTAAAACTGATACTTGAGAGGACTAGGAGAAACTAGATATCTATGGGCAAACCTTTTCTTCAATTATTAAAATAAATGAGGTACCTAGTGTAATACTCACAATGGTTTCATGTTTTTCTCGACAAGATCTATTGTCCACTTTAGAACATTAGCATCTAACTCAGTCACTTTTTGGATGTACATATCTACTTCCAGGTCTAGGTTTCGAAATATGAGGAGTTCTTTGCATAATGCTGTCATATCAGCTAGTGTGTTGGCTGATCTCACATAGGCCATTCCATCAGCTATACGACGTTGCTCCACCTTTCTGGCTTGCCGCTTTTCCTTGTTTTTGTTAACATTTGAGGTCGTTTTCTTCTGTAAATGCAAAAATATAGTAATGAGATCTTGGCTAAGTACCTACCCTTTTTACTTGCTATTATTTATGGAACTAAGACCTACGTTCTACATAATAAAATTAAAAACTTACACCCATGTTTCGAACTGAACCAAAAATTTTGAAATCACCCACAATCCTACAAGGCTTTGTTTATTTTTCGAGGATTATTTGGGAGCCAGTAATGTACAACCACGTATTGCACAACCTTGGAAAACACAGCCCGGAATTGATGTACAATTTGGTTGCCAATTCCATGACTGTGTAATCCGCGGGTGTACATTCCAAGCCGTACAAAGTTAGCACACATTCGGAATACACAACCCTGGAATACGCTGCCAATGGCATCCAAATCCGGGTCGTACAATCCCCACACGTATCAGGAATGTACAACCATGGATTTCACACCCATGGATTTCGATGCCAAATTCTATGCTTCATTTACACTTGCCAGTTGCTTACTCAGCAACTTGAATTGAACAAGAGTCGAGCTTGTGCAAGTGAAAAGGTGTATTGATGAAGATCCAATATGATTGAAACTTTGAATATAGATTGTTACAATTGACATACTATACTTTGTGAACTACTGTACAACAATTCATAGAAAAAGTCTAGCTAAAGAGCTGTTTATGATTTCATTAGTGTCTACGATATCAATCAATTAATTGTAATGATGTTTGATGACTGTATAAGGCAGGAGTAGGTACTCTGATGATAGGTCAAAAGAAAAGGTAATTCGGTTCCGAACCATCCAACCTTTATTATCCTGTTATACGTAGGTACCTCTATATAGAACTAACTCCTCTTGGTTTTCAGAAAGTCTGGGTTTTGTTAGTTAATAAATAGTAGTAGTTTGCCCCGAACTGACATTTCGTGACGCGACGCAAACTCTCGGAAAATATAAGTAAGTGGTAGTCAGGTGCAAATCCAAACATTGTGTTTGGACTTGTCTCTGGCTACCATTTACTAAGTACGGTTACCAAGATTCAACTAAATTGAAAGAAAAAATAAAAGAAAGAAAATACATTTGTTTGACACACATAAGTACATACAGAAAAAAAGAAAAGAAGAAATACAGAACGGACAGGAAACTACAATAGGTATAAAACATATGACTTACAATAGAAGAAAAAAAAACAAAGTCTGTGGCCAGTCCCGTCCCGTTCAGAGTAGTGCGTACGTACTGTATGCCAAAAAGACCCTAACTCAGCTTTTGCTGCTTAGCAAAGTTGGTGCCTAGGTAGCCTACCTTGCCGAGCCGCGCTGGTTTCAAATTGGCCTATTTGTTGAAGAGTTCCGTTAAACCGACCTTGACTTCATCATCAGAACAGGTCGTTATTGCCATTTAATGAGAACCAAGTCCCTTCTTAAGGCGTTGACAACACCTAATTTTCCTCTCGCTCGCACAATTAGACATTTTAAAAGATCTGATATCAATAATCCCAATTTCGCAAAATCGCAAACAACTATTTTGTGTGCAATCACTTTGCACACATTTTAGTAAAAAAATCATTTTGATCGATACAAGTTTTCATATTCAAAAGTTTGCTTATGTACGAAAACTAGAAAAGCAAACTTTTAAGAAGGAAAACTTACATGTATCAAAATATTTTTTTTTACCAAACTGTGTGCAATGTGACTGCACACAAAATGGTTGTTTGCGATTTTTCGAAAATGGGTTCAGTGATTTTATATCCTTCAACAAGTCAAAACGTGTGAGCGAGAGTCACATTAGCTCCTATCATCACCTTAACTTATTTCAAGAAAAAAAAATTGAAAGAGCAAAGGAACTGGCTGACCTATAGAAAAACTTTTATGCCAACGAAACTCTTAGAAATGGGAGCTCTTATATCATTGGTTATTTTAATTTAAATTTTTTGTTGTACTTAAAAAGTGGGCAACCTAGAAAAAAATGGTTTTGGAATGTCCAAACCAAGCCCTTACATATGACATGTAACTTAATCTTTTTTAATTGTTGCCCCCTTATAAACCCCATATTTTAATAACCCCTCATCCGATATTGATATGTACATTCCAAGCCGTACAAAGTTAGCACACATTCGGAATACACAACCCTGGAATACGCTGCCAATGGCATCCAAATCCGGGTCGTACAATCCCCACACGTATCAGGAATGTACAACCATGGATTTCACACCCATGGATTTCGATGCCAAATTCTATGCTTCATTTACACTTGCCAGTTGCTTACTCAGCAACTTGAATTGAACAAGAGTCGAGCTTGTGCAAGTGAAAAGGTGTATTGATGAAGATCCAATATGATTGAAACTTTGAATATAGATTGTTACAATTGACATACTATACTTTGTGAACTACTGTACAACAATTCATAGAAAAAGTCTAGCTAAAGAGCTGTTTATGATTTCATTAGTGTCTACGATATCAATCAATTAATTGTAATGATGTTTGATGACTGTATAAGGCAGGAGTAGGTACTCTGATGATAGGTCAAAAGAAAAGGTAATTCGGTTCCGAACCATCCAACCTTTATTATCCTGTTATACGTAGGTACCTCTATATAGAACTAACTCCTCTTGGTTTTCAGAAAGTCTGGGTTTTGTTAGTTAATAAATAGTAGTAGTTTGCCCCGAACTGACATTTCGTGACGCGACGCAAACTCTCGGAAAATATAAGTAAGTGGTAGTCAGGTGCAAATCCAAACATTGTGTTTGGACTTGTCTCTGGCTACCATTTACTAAGTACGGTTACCAAGATTCAACTAAATTGAAAGAAAAAATAAAAGAAAGAAAATACATTTTTTTGACACACATAAGTACATACAGAAAAAAAGAAAAGAAGAAATACAGAACGGACAGGAAACTACAATAGGTATAAAACATATGACTTACAATAGAAGAAAAAAAAACAAAGTCTGTGGCCAGTCCCGTCCCGTTCAGAGTAGTGCGTACGTACTGTATGCCAAAAAGACCCTAACTCAGCTTTTGCTGCTTAGCAAAGTTGGTGCCTAGGTAGCCTACCTTGCCGAGCCGCGCTGGTTTCAAATTGGCCTATTTGTTGAAGAGTTCCGTTAAACCGACCTTGACTTCATCATCAGAACAGGTCGTTATTGCCATTTAATGAGAACCAAGTCCCTTCTTAAGGCGTTGACAACACCTAATTTTCCTCTCGCTCGCACAATTAGACATTTTAAAAGATCTGATATCAATAATCCCAATTTCGCAAAATCGCAAACAACTATTTTGTGTGCAATCACTTTGCACACATTTTAGTAAAAAAATCATTTTGATCGATACAAGTTTTCATATTCAAAAGTTTGCTTATGTACGAAAACTAGAAAAGCAAACTTTTAAGAAGGAAAACTTACATGTATCAAAATATTTTTTTTTACCAAACTGTGTGCAATGTGACTGCACACAAAATGGTTGTTTGCGATTTTTCGAAAATGGGTTCAGTGATTTTATATCCTTCAACAAGTCAAAACGTGTGAGCGAGAGTCACATTAGCTCCTATCATCACCTTAACTTATTTCAAGAAAAAAAAATTGAAAGAGCAAAGGAACTGGCTGACCTATAGAAAAACTTTTATGCCAACGAAACTCTTAGAAATGGGAGCTCTTATATCATTGGTTATTTTAATTTAAATTTTTTGTTGTACTTAAAAAGTGGGCAACCTAGAAAAAAATGGTTTTGGAATGTCCAAACCAAGCCCTTACATATGACATGTAACTTAATCTTTTTTAATTGTTGCCCCCTTATAAACCCCATATTTTAATAACCCCTCATCCGATATTACTCATATACTTACCAGTAAGTTTCTCAACTACAAGCTATCGACTTACCAAATTTCATGCACGGTTCTCAAGTTATCGTCGGACAAACATACAAACATGCATACGTACATACATAAAATTCCAAATCGCCCAAGTTGATTGTAAAATTTAAGTTCGCTTCGCTCACTCAATCAACAAAAAAACCTATTTTACCATTGACCAATGAGCTAAGTATCATATTTTAAAACGTTGCTCGAAACATGTTAATCGAAAAGTAAGCACCTAGATAGAAGATGGGCCCGACTGCTTTTATATAATATTGAAGCACCTTCAGTAATTCCATGAGCAACGGCATAGCCATACCATACGGAGTGTAGGTATTAAAAATTTATAAGGCGCCATGCGTTTTTCTAGAATAGCTTCCTAAACCAACATTCATTTTAAATATAAATTAGGTAAACAAAGTGTATATTATATACTATACCTATGGTGTCTTTGACTGGCCAAGGTAGGTGCCTATATAAACGAGCTGATTTTGTTGTTATGACCAAGAGGTATTCAACGAAGCCTAGAAGGGGGCTTAGCTTTCCCATTAAAAAAGTTTGCTACTAAAGCAAACTTTTGAGAAGGAAAACTTGTACCTACTATCAATGTAAAATTTTACTTATCTGTGTGAATGTATAAATATTAAGAATGCTAGCTAGTTAATCCTACTAATATTATAAACGTGAATGTTCATAAGAATGGATAGATGGATGGATGGATGGATGTTTGTTCATCTTTCACGCCGAAACGGCTGAACGGATCTGAATGAAACTTGGCAGAGAGATACATTATAGTCTGGAATAACATATGGGCTACTTTTTATCCCGTGGGATTTAAATCTGCGCGGGTGAAACCGCGGGGTGCAACTAGTGATATATATTACTAGTTACGTCCCGCGGTTTCACCCGGTTGTATAAATCAAGGTACTTTTCCTTTATTATTTATCTTACAAATCAATAAGTAACTACATAATAAGTACGTACATAGCTATTTCATATTTACTGATGAATAATGTAAGTGTCTACGATGCATCAATTTTTATTATCTAGGTAAGTAGGTACAGAAAAACTAATAATATTAAGAAACTGTACATTACTTCACTATCACTACATAGTATTAAAACAAAGTCGCTTTCTTTGTCCCTATATCCCTATGTATGCTTAAATCTTTAGAACTACGCAACGGAGTTTGATGCGGTTTTTTAATAGATAGAGTGATTTAGGAGGAAGGTTTATATGTATAATAATACATGCATGATATAGCTGAAAAACAATGTGCACCCGTGCGAAGCAGGGGTGCGCGGGCGGGTTGCTAGTCCTACTAATACCTATTATAAACGTAAAAGTTTGTAAGTATGGATGGATGGATGTTTGTTATTTTTTTACGCCGAAATGGCTGAACGGATCTGGGTGAAACTTGGCAGAGAGATACATTATAGTCTGGAATAACACATAGGCTCCTTTTTATCCCGTGGGAATACCGGGATTTTAATCTGCGCGGGTGAAACCGTGGGGCGCAACTAGTTTGATATAAATAAACGTTAAATAATAACGTTAGGGGAAGCAGGGATAATGGCGATCGTGTCAGGTAATACCTAGGTACCGCTCAATCTACGCTGCAGCAGAGTTGTAATGCTTGAGCAGACAGATAAGACGAATGAAAAAACAAATAGAGCATTTTTCTCTCAGGTGATCGGCATTCCCCCATCTTTCTCTACATCCCTTTTTTCAGTATGTGTCACTGTCATGCATTATGTACATTAAAAATACAAATGTGACGTGAAATGAGACGCCGAACTTCTCGTGCCGCTACGTGGTGAAAAGCGGGAGAAGACCTGGGGGCACCTTGTCCCGCATCGGACATGATCACCACTCCCGTCGGGTGGGAACGGCCGAGCACTCGCGGTCGCTCCCGGGCCCCTCCCTGCAAAGGGTGGGGGCGTGCAGGCCCCCCCTTTGCAGGGGGGACATTTGCGGGCCCCGCTGTAAAGATGGGCGGTCGTCGGAGGGGGACTGGATGAAAAGGCTCTACCAGTTTCCCAGTTCCCCTCCAACAAAGACGACGCGGGAGTGCCACAGGGTTGTTTAGTGGGTATACCGGTAAAGGAAACCGGGGAGTCCCACATACCTCTGCCATCCTCCAATGGGGGGGATTTTTCCCAGCGTCAAAAAACAAAAAGGATATTGCAACAAACAGAATCGACACCAATAGTAAGATTGTCAGGAGCCATAAAAAAATAAAATACAAATATTAAATTTTACCTAAATACTTTATGTAGAATACCTACCTCCCAATGTAAGACTAATCTTAGATTACCTACCTATGAATTTGTTGTAGATAGATAGATTCTCTATTGTTTGAACTCTTTATTGTTCACCCCACAGAAACATAGTAGGTACAGAGTAAAAGCATACATTCTAGGTAAAACAATGGGCAACCTTATCACTGAGAGCGATCTCTTCCAGGTTATATGTAGGTATTTGCAATATTGTATGCCCGATATGGGTAGACTGTTGGAACTAAAATACCTTAATAATAACTGGAACTAAAATACCGTAATATCTATTAAGACGTTGACAACACCTAATTTTCCTCTCGCTCGCACGTTTTGTCATTTTAAAAGATATAAAATCACAAATCCCAATTTTGAAAAATCGCAAACAACTATTTTGTGTGCAATCAAATTGCACACAGTTTGGTATAAACTCATTATGATCGATGCATGTTTTCCTACTCAAAAGTTTGCTTATGTACTAAAACTAGTAAAGCAAAATTTGAAGTAGGAAAAATTAATGAAGTATAAGGGGCATTCGTGGATCACATGTTGTTCCTGAGACCTGTCATCATTTCATGCATCCCGCATTTATTCTATTTTTCATGTATCGGTTGATTTCACCGTCGCGTCGTTCTGAATGGATGAGCCGAGGTACCGAAAGTCAGAGCAGACTGGTAAGAATACACCATCTGAGGCAATAGGGGTGAAACTGGAGGGAACACCAAAGTCGCAGAACAAGTGCTCGGTTTTTGTCCTGCTTATCTTCAGTCCGACACTCTCCGATTTCTCCTGCCATTTTCCCAGCCTGCTCTGGACCTCAAGCGCATCTTCACCAACAAGAACAATGTCGTCGGCGAACAGCTTGCACCAGGGTGCTTCTTCCTGTATGCCCGATGTCAGTGCATCCATAATCAGGAGAAACAAATATGGGCTTAAGGGTCCGGTGACTGCGGCTCGCAATTTCGAGGTGCGATTGGCTATTATTTCATTTTATTTCATTTTGGGGAGGTTGTATGAAATAATAACTCTAAAGAAACACGCATAAATACTGTTCGAACACAAATAATACAATAATATAAGGGAAATGTGCTTGAGTCAGAAATCATTTTGGTATTAGGTAAACGTAAGACCAAACATACTAATACCAAAATGATTTCTGATTCGGGCATGTTTCCCTTATATTATTGTATTATTTGTGTTCGAACAGTATTTATGCGTGTTTCTTTAGAGTTATTTTTTCAAACAATCTCCCCGAAATGAAATAAAATGAAATAATAGCCAATCGCACTTCGAAATTGCGAGCCGCTGTCACCGGAGCCTTAATGCCGACCCCTAGTGCAAACCTACAGCCACACTGAACTTGTACTTTTCTAAATTTTGAATGTTGTTAGAAATGCGACAAAAACAGATTATTGACCGAGCGAGCGAAGCGAGCGAAGCGTCTCAGTTTCCACATTGGCCAAAAATGCGTTTGTCCGGATGTCTGTCTGTCTGTCTGTTCTCCTCTACAGGTCGCATTTTTCAACCGATCTGGACGAAACTTGGTACACAGGTTATATGACTTATTAGAATTTTTTTGTCGTCGGGGATTTTTGATTGGAGGGGTACTTCCCCCAAAAAGGGGCAAAAAAGGGGGCTATTTCATATACTGAATATCTCCAGCAAATGAGATCCGATTTCGATTGTTCTTTTTTTATTTGAAAGGTAGTAAGAGTAGTAGAGCTCTTTGTGAAGGGCTCATCCGGGGAAGTACTACCACCACGCCTTTTTCTGCCGCCAAGCAGCAACGCTGTGTTTCGGTTTGAAGAGTGTGGTCGCCGGTGTAATTACAGGCACATGAGGCTTAACATCTGTATGCCTCAAGTTGATGGACGCAGGGCAGTGCATCGTAGGGCACGTTCCTATTGTGCGTGACCTACGGGGCAATGTTTTGTTTATAGGTGATGGTTACCACTTAACATCAGGTGGGCCATCTGCTTGTTCCATCAGCTAGTTGTATAAAAAAAAAAAAGTAATTATAAGTTGGTCTTATAAAAGTTTGGTGAAGATCAGATGAGGATCTTTAGCATGATGAACGGGATAGCCCATCAAAAAATTGACGGGTTTCAATCAAATTTGAGAGAAACACTAAGGACCTCATTCTACACAAGATGATTAAAAAAAACAATAAAAATCAAAAGAATCAAAAATCGGAAAAATTATATCTACCTACCGCTAAGCCAGTGAATTGCTCACTTCAAGTGTGCTCGCGAGGTCTACCAGCTCACAGAGCCACTAGTTATCTAGGTCCTATATCTTTCCTTTATAATAATCCTTGTCCAAATAAATATTTTTGTCTGCAAGGCTGTTTCAATAGGTACTTACCTGTAGATTTTTTTAATCGGACTTTTCATTTAAAAAATATTACGATTTTAGTGCGCTTTGTAAAGTGTGAAAACGAGGCAAATTCTAACTCAGCGTGGAACTTGGCGGCCAAAGGCGTGGGTCACGAAGAGCGGGATTCTAAGTTTATCCTAAAATCTTGAAACAAATTATGTCCACCCATACGAAGCTGCGACAGTCCGCAAGTACATACTTCAAATTTCCAACCGCCCAAGTTAATTGTGAAATTTGCATTCGCTTCGCTCGCTCAATTAATAATACTGGTGGACTTTCCACACAGCACTACTTAGCCCCAAACTAAGCAAAGCTTGCAGGTTATATTATCGGAACCACATAGCTGATTATAATACTTTTTTTGAAAATATATGCCTACCTACTTAATTACATAATACCTAACACCCAGACTGAGATATTTTGTGTAATGAACATAATTTTTTTTTCTCTCTCTATCTCGATCCCCACCAAACATCGAACCCACGGTCCACAGCGCAAGGCAGATCTACCTACCTGCTAGCCAATTAAGCTGTGACGGCTGGCAAATATAATATGTTATGTTTACACGACTATGTTTACAGTTATGCTGTAACTTTAAACCTGTTCATAATACACATCACAAGTGCTTAAGGCCTGTGCCCACATGAGCTGGAGTCGAGGCGGCATGCAGCGCGCGGCGGCGCGGCCGGTGGCGCGCCGTCGCGTCGCGTCGTTGAGGCACAGGTGCCTTTAGGGCGCGTCGCGCCACTTCTACGTTTTCTTAAGGCGTTGACAACACCTAATATTTCTCTCGCTCGCACGATTCGACATTTTAAAAGATATAAAATCACAAATTCCAATTTTGAAAAACATTGCGCATAGTTTGGGAAAAATTTCATTTTGATTGATGCAAGTTTTCCTAATCAAAAGTTTGCTTGAGTACGAAAACTAGAAAAGCAAACTTTTAAGTAGGAAAACTTGTGTTGATCAAAATGATTTGATTTTTACTAAACTGTGCGCAATGTGATCGCACACAAAATTGTTGTTTGCGATTTTTCGAAAATGGGTTCAGTGATTTTATATCCTTCAAGAAGTCAAAACGTGCGAGCGAGAGTCACATTAGCTCTTGTCTTCACCTTAAGGCAAGGATATCCCAGAACGTCCAACTTCCAAGTATTGCAGCGCTTGAACAGCTAGATTTCGTTAGATTTTCTTCTCAGAGATTAATAATAATGAAATGTAAAAAAAAATTTTTACACATCGCTAGTAAATATTAATCCATATCTTTTGATATAACTTTGACATGATTTCAAAAAAACTCTCTTAGTAATGGATGTTTGAAACATTGATTTATTTTTATCGAGAAAATTATAATTATTTACGTTTCTATCTTTACACAGCGCTCGAGTACGTGTTCAATTTTAATGTTTTCGTTTTTTTCGTGTATTTTTTTACATTGGCGAGGGTGCCGTGCCCACCCGCACCGCAACTACCGCTATTTTGTCATTCCGTTTCGTTTTTTCGGTCCAAAATGTGAGAAGGAAGTATAGCTGCCTGCGCGAGCCTGTGAAGTCGAGCCACATAGAGACAACGCCGCGACCACGCTTCAACTCTACGCCGCCTGTTTCTCGCCCCCCCCCCCGCCTCGACTCGGCGTTAGTTTAGTCGGCGACGGGCCTTAGGATTCATTTGAACAGACGTGCTAAAAAATAAGCATGCTTTGCAACTAGAGATGGGCGCGCTTACCCGGCAAAAACCCGAACTTTGGGTTTTTACCCGTTTATACCCATTTTTACCTACCCATTTTGAACGAATACCGGGTAAAAATTCACATCTTTTTTTGGTCATTTATGTTTTTATTTGTTAGTTTTATTCTGATTTTAATTATCTAATCTTAATATTCTGATTATCTGATAAAAAAGTATCATTCTAGCTTATTTTTATTCTGATACTTTGGATTCACACAAAGATAATAAATGAAAGATATGTTTTATAGGTACTATTACCTACTACTATTACTGGGGAAAGCTGACCAATGGGTGGCCACTGCACCACAATTTGATTTTGACAGTGACATTTGTTTGTTTACCTTTTATAACATAGTAGAAAAAACGGTGTATAGACTATATAATATATTTATATATATTATATATATTTATATATTTTTTACCCACCCGCCCATCTCTATTTGCAACTGTTTACATTAGTATAGTAGCACGTTTGTCTAGGCGTTGCTAGTAATAGGCATGCCTTTTTCGAGATTTTTGAGCTGAACAGGTTCGCTTATGAGCATGCATATTGTTGGGTAGGACACAGTTTCAAAAAGAGTTTGTATGAGGCTCTCGTTCTATATAGATTTATATCTGGTTTGAGCCTGGTGCCAAATAGCACGTCTGCCCATACGTTTGCTTTGAGCATTCTTATTTATGAGTCATCTTCCTGCCCTTGTCCCACGCTAAGTGGGGTTGGCACAACAGGTTCTACTCCACTCCTCTCTATCATTCGTCATCTCGGTGGTCACTCCTTTCTTACTCATGTCATCTCTCACACAGTCCATCTGTCTCTTCTTTGGCTTACCTGTCTTTCTAAAACCAATCACCGTCTCATGAAATAGGTTAGCGTCGTGGGCACGCTAACCTATTACTCCTCAACTTATCAGTCACAGACAAAATTCCTCTAATATTCTTATTTACGAGTGTGCTTAAAATAAGCATACCTAATTTTCAACTTTAGAGCAAAAATGGTAATGGCAAAGTTGTTGGAAATTTAATTTCTCACAAGTTTGGTCAATATCATTTTTACGCTAGGATCAATATTTTAGGAGCAAATTTTGCAGTTAGGTATACTATCAAGTTTGTCAAAAAAATCGTAATGGGTGGAATTTTATTTTCTTCAACTTTGGTTCTCGCACTTTTCTTACTCCACGATCAATATTTTCGGATTTATACTCAAATCGGAGCTGAAATTGTTTTTCATAATTTTTTTGAAAATATTGTCATTTTTGCTCTAAGTTGAAAATTAACGAGTTATTTCAGAAAAACGAAAAAAATTTACTTTAAAACAAGATGGTGGCAAACCCTCTACCGGGATTAGTTCGAAAATCGAGTTTATACTTCCAACCACCCCATCCGATGTTTAAAAAAAAATCGCTCCCGGGATTTTTTTATATTTCAGGTTAGTTTTATGTCTGCCCCGACTGGACTATTGCAGAGCATGCTTATTTCAAGAATGCTTTTATTTGAGCACGTGTGTCAGTCCCTTTAAAGCAATAAAAGTTTTCGCCCGGCACCCATTAGCGGCACGGCATGGAAAGGTTTTTTTCGGAGAAGAATAAAAATATAATCTATCTGTATGGAAATAAAGTTGAAATTTCAATGTAAACGGTCATTCCTGATAATATAAAGGCATACTGTCATAGTAAAAATAAAGGTTTTTCGGTTAAAATAATTTAAAAAATTGCCAAGTTATAAAAACGGCAAATACTAATCACATTTTGTTGTATGGAAGTTCCCAATATTTATTGTATTCTGTTTTTTATTTTATTTTGTTAGAGCGGCGCGGCATCAGAAATAAGTATATCATTTCTGAAAATTTAAGTGCATTCCTCGAAGCGCACTTAAATGAAGTGCACCCAAGTACCTCGTCGAAGCGTCATTTAGCAGGAATAAATTTTTAGTTTTAACTCCTCTAAGCGCACCTATGACAATGTAGGGCCTAGTGATGGGGTAATAGAAACTGTAAAGTATAATTTAATATACATATCTATTTTTGTTTGGAAATACACATTATTAAGAAAATCAGTCTTACAGAACACTAGAACATAGGTACATAACCGTAGCAAGGTTCGTGAGCATTCGGTTGTAATCGGATGGACTCGTCAAATGCATTCAAATCTGCCCTGAGCCGGTTTGCGCTGCGCTTGCTATGTGTCACCGCTTCCTTTACTTGCGCTGCTGTAGGAGTTATTAGCAGGCCAGGATTTCTAATTTTTAACTGTCCGTACCTCATTAACCTATAAGACTTATAGTTTGGAAAATCAGATATAGTTGAGGATATTTAAAAAAATGACAGCCTACCTAACTCAGTTGGTAGAAGTTCTGCCTTCTACGCCGTAGGTCGTGGGTTCGATTCCCACCGTGAATCCTCCACCGTGACCCTCATCAGATTTTACCCATATACTTACCAGTAAATTTTTCAAGTACAAGCTATCGACTTACCAAATTTCATGCAGATCGGGTAAACGGTCCTCAAGTTATCGTAGGACAAACATACATACATACACACATAAATGCCAAATCGTCCAAGTTGATTGTACCTAAGATTTTCGTTCGCTTCGCTCACTCAATCAATTATATCGTTTGCAATGGTATTTGCTCGAATGTAAACGTTATCTCGCTTGTATAATGTTCAATGTCGCTTGTACACTATGCCATAACTCAGGCCATGCGTACGGACAGGGAGCAGTGGGAGCAGCGGAGACGCAATTTAAACAAAATTTATAGGTAAAGAGGTAATACATATTTATTGTGAAATGGGAGTTTGACACCTTTTTATGGGTTACCTATTATCAGACATCTTATACCCTGGATTAACACTTATTATTATACTGCTGTCACTTCATTCTACTTCTCTGGATTTGTCCTCCTGAAGCAAATAAAAATATGAAATCATTTTTTTATTCATTTATGTCATTTAAGACGTAAATTATCTACTTGCAAGCATTCAGTATTAGTTTGGTGGCGTATTTCTTCAATTTTCCATAACTCATCATCAATCTGAAATAATTAATAGGAATTAATTTAAACAAAAACTTAACGAGTTTTTGCGCGGACATTTATTGGTTGATTGTGATTCTATAGATTCTAACTCAATGGCAGCAAACCTTTTGTTGACAATAAAATCACCGTCCCCACCGAATAAAATCGTAAGCGCAAATGTTCAGGAGAATCAAAAAACCGTTTTTTGACTATAACTTCTTAGTAGGCCTACTTACCAAGATTGTTTATATACCAAAAGATAGCTAAATTTTATTCAATATTGAAATTATGATTCATAAAAATACTGTGTTTACCCAAGCAAAGTTATGGCTAAAAGTATATTATGTAGCCTGTAACTTATTTGAAACCTACAAATTGAGATAGACGGCGCTTCCGTTTTGACTTTTTTGGGCGCTGTATTGACTCTCCTTACCTAGTTTGTGAAGCATTTTAGTTCATGCTAACTCCGCAGGCGCCACCTGTCGCTGACTTCGAGCGGATCGCTCAGGAAGTCTCCTCAGTTGGCGTTTGACTTTCGTTGCGATCAGTTGGGTGCAAAAAAACGACGAAGTCGTTCGAAGTTACATTGATATATTTATTTAAAAAAAAAAAAAAAATTTTTTTGTGCAAACTCAAACTGTAAGTAAATTCTTTTAATATTACAGTGAGAATTCCTTCCAATATATTAACTTTGTGCTTCTCATTTTAGTGGAATAATGAGTAACAGCGAAGCACAGGAAGTTGGCTCTCCAGTTCCAGGACCGAGTGGCGTGAGGAGGAAGCATAACTACAAGCGACCACGGCGAGTTTACAGTAGTAGTGATGACGATGGTGATGGTGAAAGCACTACTGGGCCTCCGACACCAAAACGTGCTTGTACGAAGGATGACGTGGCTGAACAGAGGTTGGATTTTCTCCAAAAACAGGTTAGCGAGCTAAAATATCTAATGACTAGAAACTACCATCACGTGCCAATATCTACGGCCCAAACTGACAACCCGCTTGAAATGAGGGATGATGATTCAGTAGCCTCGTGTCTGATTAAACCTGATGTCCCTGATTTTGAGTGGGACGATTGCACTACGTCGGAGGCTGTGAATCGCACTGCTGAATCCAAGCTCAATTACCTGCGTAAAATCCAACATTTCGACAGTAGTGAGTGGAGTAGCGTCCGCTATACGGACGTCCAAAAGAAATACATTTCTTCGCCTGCATTTACCAATCTGGCAATGAATGATGAACTTTTAGCTTTTGAAACAAAATTCTGCCAATCGAGGTCACTTGATCAAAGTTTCGGAGCCCTGACTAATATTTTGATTGCTCAAAAGGAAGCCTTGCAAACGGCACTAAAAGGTTTGCTAGCCTGGAGTGCTGACAGCGGCACACAGTTAACAAAGGATTCGCTAACATCCAAAGTCCATGAGCTGTTTTCTAATACGTGTCCTTACATGTGTGTGTCAAAAGATATCTTGCAGCTAGTATGTGGAAGACGTGCAAATATCATAGAGCATCGACGAGAGAACGCCCTGTCCTCAGTCAAGGACAAGTATAACAAGGCGATTTTGCGAAAAATACCTCCCAGCTGTGAAAATGTTTTCCAAGCAAAAGAATTCAGCGAAGCTGTGGTCAAGCTGGGAGGTGGCTCTAAAGTCTTTCGTAGACCGTTCCTACCTGCCGAAGGTCGACAGGTCACTCACAACCGGCCGTACATGCCTGCCGAAGGCAGCCAGGCCACACCAAGGCGGTCAACCGACCCTGCGGTGTCATTTCGAGGGTATTACAACCCAAACCGAAACCAGCAAGCTTCCGCTTCTGGAAAAGGCAAGTCGCACGCTGGGAAACGACCGTATTCCAATTCAAAAAATAAATCTCAAAAACCGAGAGAAAACTACCGTGACAATCAACGAAGACAATGACTATGCCGCAAGTTTCAAAGCCGGTCAACTGCGCCATTACCAACATACCTGGCAATCCATGGGGGCACCAGCCCATATTTTGAAAATTATACAAGGTTATCGAATCCCTTTTTTAGAAAAACCACCATTACGTCTGGTATACAAAAATCAAGCTCGAATGCTGTCGTCACCAGAACTAAGCCAAGAAATACAGCAGATGTTGAAAGAGTCAGTGATCGAAATAGCTCCTCAGAATCCAGGTTTTCTTTCAAACATGTTCCCAGTAAAAAAACCAGACGGCTCGCAAAGACCGGTCTTAAATCTGAAGGCCTTAAACTTATACCTCCAACCAAAGAAGTTTCGGCTCATAAATATGCAAAAGGTTCCTCAATTTTTGCAAACCGGAGACTACATGATGAAGATCGATCTACATCAAGCGTATTTTCACATACAAATTGCGAGATCGCACCGTCGGTTTCTGAGATTCATCTTCAAGGGTACAACGTACCAGATGACTTGTCTAGCTTTCGGTCTTGCAAGCGCACCAAGAACGTTCGCAACCTTGTCGAATTGGGTAGCGCAGAAGCTCAGAGAAAAAGGAATAAGAGTGATAGTGTACTTGGACGACTTCCTACTGGTGAATCATTGTCCTCGAGTTCTTCAACAGCAAATGAAACAGGCCATCGACCTTATGACCAAGCTCGGATGGGTAATAAACAAGCGAAAGTCGTCCAGCATACCCGCACAGGAAATAGAGTTTCTCGGAATTCGCTGGAACACCCGGCTAAACCGAAAAAGTCTTCCAGTAAAAAAGATAAACGCTCTGAAAAACCTACTAATTCGCGCTCAAGGGTCAAATATTCTAACCCTATTGGATCTACAAAAGATTATGGGAACCTTACAGTTTTGCAGTTTTGTAATAAACCACGGCATGCTAAGGTACCGAAATCTCCAGTCTTGCCTGAACCAGGCCCTGAAAATGAATGTGGCGATCCCACTGAACCCCGCCGCCAAAGAAGACATCAGTTGGTGGCTACAGAATACCCTTACAACAAGCGAAATTTGGCCAGCTCCGGTATCTTACCACATAATCACAGATGCGTCAGCATGCGGTTGGGGAGCATACGTCAACGGCACTCACATTCAGGGCCCGTGGATGCCAGAAGAGCATCAATGTCATTCGAACCTAAAAGAACTCATGGCTGTTTACAAGGTACTCTCACACAAAGATGTAGCCATAGATTGCAGCAACAGATCCGTTTTGGTCCAAAGCGACAACCGAACTGCCCTAGCTTTTCTACGCAGACAAGGCGGCACAAAATCTGTCGGCCTAATGCAATTGACCAGAATGATTTACCATCTCTTAGAGCAATACAACATCAATCTAATAGCCAGCTACCTCCCGGGTCCTCTCAATGGCATAGCCGACAGCCTTTCCAGGTACAAGGCCCTAGCGGAATGGCACCTGTTGCCTCAGGCTTGCCAGCTGATCTTCGAGAAGTGGGGGACCCCTCAGGTGGATCTGATGGGGTCCAGAAGAGCCCACGTAGTAGCAAGTTACGTGACTCTAGACTTAAAAGATCAACAAGCCGTCGCTCACGATGTTTTCAGCCTCGTTTGGAATCACAGATTAGCGTGGATCTTCCCACCTCCATGTCTGATGTACAAAGTTTTATCATAATATCTGAACGAAGCCAAGGGAATATACATAGTGGTTTGTCCGAGGTGGAAGAACGTGTTTTGGAGAACAGACCTAAAGAAAAGAGCAATAGCCCCTCCGTTCACAATCAAGAACCTAGAGTCAGTGCTGATAGACACGAGAACGAATCTTCCCCCACCACAAGTAAACAAGCTTGTATTAGAGGCATGGAAAAGTCGGGGTGGGATGATCTCCTAGGTGACTGGACGCCTTCGGAAATAAAAATAATAGAATCTAGCTGGAGACCTAGTACATTAAAAACCTATAAACCTGCCTGGACTCGCTGGCTTAAATGGTGTAAGGAATCTGGGATAAATAACAAAACTCCAGGAGGCCAAGGCCTCGCAAAATATCTTATTCATTTGCATACAAAAGAAAGCTTAAGCTACAAGACAATACTGGTACATAAGTCTGTCATATCATCATTTTGTCAACCAGAATCTGAAGCAAAACTAAGCTCTAACATATTGGTACGACAAGCATTAAAAGGAATAGCAAATAAATCTGCAGCAAAAGATAAAATCAAGCCTCCGGTATGGAATCCGCAGGTAGTGGTAGACTGGTTGCTTCAGTCAGATCCCAATCTTGACAGTATGTTCGATGTTGCTCGACGATGTGCCACGTTGCTTCTTTTGGCCTCGGGCAGAAGAATCCACGATTTGACGTTGTTATCTGTAAAAGAAAATAAATGTATAATTGAAGATGGATCTATAACGTTTTGGCCGCTTTTTGGATCAAAAACCGACACAATTGATCACAAACAGTCGGGGTGGTTACTTTTATCCGGAGAGAACTGGAAAATTGACCCTGTTTTTTGGATTAAAAAGCTAATAGAAATCTCTCAACAGAGGCGACAGGACGACGGTAACATAGAGAATCTGTTTGTCTCAACGAGAGGAAAGTCCAAGCCTGCAAGTCGGACAGTCATCGCTGGCTGGGTTAAAACTGTTTTGGTTGATGCAGGAATTCAAGACTCACCTGGCTCAATACGATCAGCAGTTGCATCGTTGAATTGGATGAATGAAATGCCCTTGGAAGACATTTTGGCTCGTGGAAACTGGACATCTTCCAATACACTTATTCGGTTTTACAAACGTCCAGTAAAACCTTGTATCTTAACGAACACACAGGGATTAGTTAGTAATTTTACTCCTGTGTAATGTGTATCTGTAAATAAACATGATTTGTATTGAATGGTATTTTGTAACCTAATTACATTATTTTCATAAGTTTGATTAAGAGGATAATAAAATTACTTACACTTTATGTTACAAACTTTTGTTGGAAATAAATGATTTCTTGAAGTCACAGTTGGCTTTACATTTTTTACACCTAGTTTAGCGCCACCATGCGAGAATAAACAGGTCTCAATTTGTAGGTTTCAAATAAGTTACAGGCTACATAATATTAGAATTTTTCCTGAAATAAAAATTGCTTATTATGTACCTAACTTATTTGAAACCTAAGTAAGCGCTGCATGGTGATTGAGACTTACTGAGGAGACTTCCTGAGCGATCCGCTCGAAGTCAGCGACAGGTGGCGCCTGCGGAGTTAGCATGAACTAAAATGCTTCACAAACTAGGTAAGGAGAGTCAATACAGCGCCCAAAAAAGTCAAAACGGAAGCGCCGTCTATCTCAATTTGTAGGTTTCAAATAAGTTAGGTACATAATAAGCAATTTTTATTTCAGGAAAAATTCTAATATAATACCAGAAATTTTGACATTACTTTACGCGGTAAAGCAACAATACTATTTAGGAATTATCGATAGACATCTTACAGTAACAATCGATTGCGATCGTATAGACTCCAAAAAAGCTTTGTTGACTGTATCGGTAATATGATATTACCATAGTATTCAGCGTTTAAACCAACTATGGAGACTATAGTAAAATTGTAATACGATAATTTCCTATGGCAATTAGATATTGTTAAAACTGAATACCGTAGTGCAAATTATCTGTGGTAATAATTACAAAATAACAAGAATAAAAATCATTTTGATAGTTATTTTCAAGAAATTTAATGATATGAAATACAAACAAAATTTGACATACTCACAAACAACAAAAAAATCAGGAACACGGTTTGATATGTATTTTAATAAAATTGAAAAAAAAAACATACAATCTAAATTTTAAATGATTAATAACAATAAATGAAACTAATCTAGATTTTGGTCATTTGGTTTTCTCTTTCTGGGTTTGAAAAACTTACGAGCTTCTTGGAAAAGCCGAAGAAAGCCACAACCCGAGTAAGTCTTCGTGCAGAGGTTTATTGATAGGTTGGTGGTAAATTTGTTTTCTCAAAACTCCACAGGCAAAAATTTTGTAAAGCCCAGCGCAGCCATCAGAATCCTACCAATATTATAAACGTGAAAGTTTGTAAGTATGGATGGATGGATGGATGGATTGTTTGTTACTATTTCACGCCGGAACGGCTGAACGGATCTGGATGAAACTTGGCAGAGATATACATTATAGTCTGGAATAACACATAGGCTACTTTTTATCCCGTGGGAATACCGGGATTTAAATCTGCGCGCATGAAACCGCGGGGCGCAACTAGTAGAACGATATATTCTTGATAGCTCTTTGTGCTTCTTGTTGTACTTAGGTATTAAATTACAACAAGCAACTTCCTATTTCGGCAGATCCCCTTTTCGCTATAGAGGTGCCACAAAAACTGTAAAATTATTATAAATAGGTTATTCTTGTTTACAATGGAAAATGCCTACTTATGATTGAGGGACGCTTTTTCTCAAAAACTGTTTTGTTGGTGTGTGTTGAATCGACTGCGGCTTTCCCTTTTAATTTATTGGCTCCGTCCTTTCGTTTTATTTGGGCCCTGTAATTTTTTTCTATTGAAGCCTTTTTTTTCTTCGGTTTGCTCGTACAAAGAGCAAATTGTAAATAAATCTTTTTAAGGCTTAAAAAATCAGTAATTGTACTCGGTATTAAAAATTGATTCTTAGTGCTTCTTTGTAGCCATGCTCTCTAAGAAAACTTCTTAACTTCTTGATGCGCAAACCGAAATTTGTATAGTCGATTCATCTTTTAAAAAAAAGTCAAATTTGTCCACCTGTCAGCTCAGACAAAGAATGATTCAAGACTTTTGGAGTTACTGGTCGCGGGACTACGTTCACCAGCTACAACAACGATATACCTAGTGGCACGATCAGAACACTGAACCCAAAAGTGATTTAGTAAGTGAAAATTGTGAATAACATCCCGATGTCAAACGTATAGGTAGGTTGCGCACAAAAAAAAATCGTTTATTATCATCGACGCCATTTATTCGCCCAACTTCGATTTTAGTTGTACTTCCAGTCTGAGGCTAAAAATTTGAAATTTTTAAAATTATCAAAAAGATGGGCTTTTCGCACTATGGTAAAATAAAGGTAATGGGTTTCTTTTTGTTGATTTATGATACAGTAATCAATGTAACAATTCCATTTATTTTACGAGTGTATTCGCAAGTGACTTCACTGTGATTGAAAAATCAAAAGTTCCGTCGAATAAAATCGTAATAGTACATTATCATAAAAAATGATACTTTGCGTAGTCAGTATTAATATGTTACGTTTTTATTCCAGGAAAAAAAGTGTTTTTCTGTTCAATCGAATAATAAATAAAATAAATAAATAATAAATATTGGTGGACTTTCCACACAGCACTATCTAGTCCCAAACTAAGCTTATGCTTGTAATATGGGAGAACCAGATAGCTGATATACTACTTATAATACTTTTTTTTTGTAAATACATACTTATAATATTATATAACACCCAGACAGAGAACAAACATTTATGTTCACCACACAAATGTTTGTTCATGGTGGGAATCGAACCCACGACCTACGGCGCAGAAGGCATAGCTACTACCAACTGAGCTACGTAAGCAATATACCGTTAAATAAAACCGTTAGATCCATTACAAAATCGCTAACTCGGTAAATACTCGTACGAATCTGTTGAAAAAAATTCACAAGGTGTAATCGGACCTCTAGAATAGTTATTTCAAATAAAAGCACTACTATCGTAATAGTCGATTACGATTTTATTCGGTGGGGACGGCGAAATATATTATCAGCATCTGCATCATCAGCATCAGCGTGTAGTGTGAAATAGGTACTCCGTACGTTGATTTTGATAGTAGGTACCTAGGTACCTACCCCACTTCAACAACATTAAATCATAATGTATCATAAAATAATATTTTTGTCCGTAGTATGTGCCAAGGCTAAATTAATGATAAACCCTACTAGGTATTATAATTTTTTTATGAACGTACGGCGGTGTTATAATTATGAACTTACAAATCTATTATAAACTCTTATTTTTCTTATTACATTACTTCCAAATAGTATATTTTTTATAGAAAACTTTGTACAGTTAACTTTTTAGATAAATATTATGATGATCAAAGAGTTGAATACCTAATAAATAAAACAATGTACTCTGTGCCTAATATCATGGACAAAGAGCTCGAAACTTCTAGATTGATTAGGTAAATTTATTTCTATTGGCTGTAGGTATTTTTAAAAAGTAATATTGTTGACTGTATCTTTTTTCCTTTGTCTTTTTATATATTATCATGTAATCAAAAATATTGCACGCCTAGTTTTAAGTAGAATACATTGGACATTATTATAATTATTTGACATCTTCTCATACATGTATTTATGCAATAAAAATACTTTGACTTTGACTTTAATGCCTAGATGGCGCTGACTCATAGGCCGGAAACCTTGCTAGCAGCCGTTGAAACTGAGAAAGTTGAAACTCGAAAGGTTGATAACAAATTAACGCATCTGTTTACTACTAGATGGAGCTAAACAACAAATAACAATAATAATAAAGTTTATTAGACATAAAAAGAGCGTACATTATTAAAAATAGATGATCTTAATTATTTGAATAAAATCACAAAGTACGATGATCGGTTAAACAGATGGGCTCTTTGATTTCAAAACTAAGTAAGTACTTGTGTTTTGGGAACAAGTGTTCCTCCTTGAGTACTACAGTTATTATCTATGATTAAAACAGTCTGCGTTTAGGATTGTGAACATTATAAAATTTTATTGTTAATAGAGTCTGTCAAATGAAAGTAGACACTGGCATTTTTTCGTAACTTTTTACATGGAAATTCTAATGTGTTTCCACCTACGGACGCTATGCTCTACAGCTGGGTAAATTCAGGTTGGGATAAAATATTAATTGCGTGTACATTAAAGAACGACAATTATTATCCAATTGTGACCCACTCTTAAAAACTGCCGAATAACAATTTTGAATTATAGATTTTGCCATTCTGTATCGGAAAAATTGGCCAAAAATGCCTGTTTTCCGGAGAGGTGGGCAGGTACCACGCATCACCATTTCTCATGAATTTGACTTACTTCTTTCGTTTCAGTCACTCTTAATATTCTTCATACTGGTCGTCGGTTATGGTAGGTACTCTTGAATGTTTTCCAAAATATTAGGGGAAACGAGAGTCAGAGTGTGGTGTGGCATCATTACTATTCCCCAATGTTTAGATTAGAAGATGGGGGCGTAATGCACAAATATTTTGATACTGTGAGACTAACAAGCAGGTAGGTAGGTATCAAAATGTTAAATGATTTTGTACGCCTGTAATGGTAGGATTTTAGTAATACTTTGAATTTTGTGAAGCCCTTTATTTACCATGTACCTAAAATTCTGACAAAATTTATTTTATTATTATTAATTTATTGAAATATTAACAACACAATAATAAAACGAAAATGTAATATTTATTGAATTTGGCGCGAATTTTCAGTGTCTACTTTCATTTGACAGACTTTTTTTCTAATTTGGATTTTAAATTACAAAGGTTTCAATTGAAAATCGTATTGTATTCTATTTTATTTTTTAAATTCAACACATCAATGTACTACTACATGGAGTTAAACGCAAAATGATTTGATTTTTAAATTATTAAGGATTCTCATTCTAGAAAATTGTATTTTATTTTATTATTTCGTTCATGCTAATAAAAGGATACTCCTTTTATACCTACAATATCAATTTGTATATATTTGTCAATGTTTTGTTTGGTATTTTAGGGTTATCAAGTCATATTTTTATTTTTTATGGATGCATTCCAATCTTTTAGTAGGTAATCTTGTATGTAGGTACTGGCTGTTCAGAATTTATTTCTTGTTTGAATTCCTACCAATACTACGATCCACTACCATCATCAAGGATGCCTAATGGAACCTAATCTAAAACTAAGAATTTCCTTCTGTTTGATAAAAGAGAAACATTTTTTATCTGTGCTACTTGTCTAATTGACGATGGGATAGTACAGTTTTTACCACTAGTCCATCTAAACAAAGCATAGGCTTTTGACCAATCAGAACAATGGTCACCAAGTCCATGGGCGTGTAATCCTGGCTGTACAATTCCAAGTGTACTGGGAAAGCACAGCCAGGAAAACACGGCCCGCGGTTCATGTACATGAACTCCTGGCCGTGTTTTACAGGGGTGTACATTCCTTGGTGTACATTCCCTGCACACATTAGGATAGCACGACCACGGATTTCATGTACATTTGGTCCTGAAATCCTGGCTGCGTATTCCTGCCCGTACATTCCTGGCTGTGAATTCTCGGGCTGCGTAATACGTGGTTGTACATTAACCGGACCCGATTATTTCAATAAAATCGCGCGGGAGCAACAATAAATATTACAAACAAAACAAATGTTTTTTTTTTATTATGGCACCTGTCCATAGATAATATCATACTAGCTACTGTCCGTCATTCGACATACAATTTGCCAGTGTCAAGTGATATAAGTACCTTGTTTAAAGTCAAGTCAGTCCATAGTCAATCGACCGTCATTTGTTTTGAAGCAAATGGCGATTTCTTCAAAACATTCGAAACATTTTCGTCAAATCTGCCTATTTACCATCTTCATTCCAAATGCTTACACTTTGTGCTAAGACCTCAAGTAATTTTGGAAAATGCCAAAATTACACAACACAACTTTAAATTACAATAGAAAAACAAAATGAAAATGCTATGTTGCTTTGCAACATGACAGAAAACTAATCCCTTCCTACATTTTGTACGACGCTATCCGTAATAAATTCCTTGATCCGTACTCGTGTCTCTATTCAATATAGAATAACGCATTGGAACATTTCTGTTGTGGTTGTGTGCGTAGTGCATTCAAATTCCTTGATATCCACAGAAATATTTCTCTATTTCGTGTTGATATCGGCCAAATACCTACTTAGCGGCCTTTCGTTCTTCTGAGCTTTCTATATACGACATTTTCTAGCTCTCTAGAGAGTACCTATTAAATTACTTGTTTTCTAGCCTGTGGTGGTTTTGCTAACAGAGGCTAACAGGAAGTAGATGAAACACCGCGAAATTTGAATAATTGTGACCGATTATGTCAAAAACATTTAATGAAAGCATCGGAAAAAATAAATAAAAACTTACATATATTTTTGTAAAACGTACCTACATAAACACAGGAATAAGAATTTCTCTTATACAGCTCGTGCACAGATCAAGTCCTGCAATTATAGCCATTATAGGTATTCCAGATTTTGGCGCATTGCCAAGAATTATTTGTCTGTCTAGGAAAACCTAAAGCTAATGTTCTGTGGAAACAGATTTCGTCTAATTGTCGGGTCTTTGCTACGCTTATATCACAATAATATCAGAAATATGAAAGTCCTTAAACTCTCACAAACGGACGATCTTATGCCAACACTAGGTTTGGGAACGTGGCAGGTATGTAATAAAAGTGTAGCATGCATTGAGTTATGTAGCATGTTGTAGTTTGCTTTCGCTAGGACATGTTGCTGCTCATGCTCATAAACTGAATTTTCAGGCTCCTCCAGATGTGATCGAATGCGTTGTTGATGCAATTAGGTTACTCGGAATAATAAATCTGATGTAACTTGCAGTGGTTTAATAAGAGAAAGTAAAATATATACATTTTATATTGAAACACAAAATTACATTTTTTCGTAACTGACAACTCTGCTTGACAGTTGCTAAGTAAACAACAGTTGTGGAACATAACATTGTCGATGATTCAAAATAGTTCCTATTCTAAAACAACACCCCCACTTAATCCACAATGTTTTACACAAAACTGGTGTTTCGGTCTGGCAACTCCCTTTGTTAACATATCTGCAGGCATAAGGTCTGTTTGACAATACATAATACAAATCACCCCTTGCTCTGCCAAATCTCGAACAAAATGATACCTAATATTTATATGCTTTGACCGTTTCCCTATTGCAGGAGTATAAACAAGCTTACTAGCACTTTGACTATCACTAAATACAGTAATAGTGTTTGTCTGGTCGGTCAGTTCAGCATATAAACCTCTAACAGAAATAATTTCCTTCGCAACCTCACAAATTGCAATATACTCTGCTTCAGCAGTACTTAATGCTATACAACGCTGTTTCTTGGATTGCCAAGCTACCGCAGCACCACCAAAAAATAGGGCATAGCCAGAAAAAGATTTACCATCAGGCCCATTTCCCCAGTCCGCGTCTGCATAAGCAACCAAAGGTTTGTTACATTTCTTATAACACAGCGATAGTTCCACTGTCCCCTTCAGATACCTAAGCACTCGTTTCAGCGCTGCCATGTGAGTCGAATCATTGCAGTTATTGAACTGACTCAACATCGTAACTGCAAATGATATGTCTGGTCTAGTACAACATGCCAGGTACATGAGTGATCCTATGATCTCCTGATACCGCGTATCGTCATGCTTAATTCCACATTTCAGATGAAGATTTGCTTCAATCGGTATGAATACTGGTTTACAGTCTTGCATACCAAACTTTTCGATGATCTTGTTTATGTATGTCTTCTGAGAAAGGCGAATCTCTTGCTTGTCTATATCCCGCTCAATCCGCATTCCTAGACACTCTCTTGCTAACCCAAGATCCTTTATCATAAAAGAACGTTCAATCTGCTCTTTCACTGTTTCAGCTGCAGTTTCATTATTTGTGAATATATAAAAATCATCCACATAAAGTGCAATAGCTACAAACAGTCCACCTTTTATCTTGGTGTAAACGCATTGATCATAATTGGATCGCGTAAAACCCATTTTCAAAATGTGAGTATGAATTTTCTCGTTCCAACATCGAGCCGCTTGTTTCAAGCCATACAAAGATTTCTTTAGTTTGCAAACCTTGCGATCTTCCCCCTTTTGGATGAAAAATTCTGGCTGTTCCATGTAAATTTCCTCCTGTATATCCCCATTTAGAAAAGCGGTAGTCACATCTATGTGATGAATGCTTAAATCCTTTTCAACTGCCAGCGCAAGTAGAAGACGAATCGACGAAATTTTGACAACTGGTGCAAACGTTTCAAAATAGTCAACTCCTGGTTTTTGCGAATAGCCCTTAGCGACCAGCCTGGCCTTATGGCGCTGCACGCTATTATCCGCCCCAACCTTCAGTTTAAAAACCCATTTTGACTTTACAACATTTACGTCCATCGGTCGATCAACAAGTTCCCATGTGTTATTGACCTTCAGGGAATTAATCTCGTCTTTCATCGCTTTCAACCATAACTCTCTATCAGAGCGCTCCATGGCATCTTCAACCGATACAGGATCAGGAAAATCAGCTACATGAAAATTATAGACCATGTCCTCATCTCTCTTAGGACGTCTATCTCGAATTGGGTAACGTCGTTCAGTCGGAGCAACCACATCACTTTGAGGATCAGCATTTGCGTTTACTTGATTTTTTGACACAGGGCTCTCTGAATCGACAGAGTCGAAGAAGTTTTCTCCCGAATCTGATTCATATGTTGAACTAGATGTACTTCCTTGAACATCTACGTGAACAACTGGACTCCGTGATCTGATATCTTCTTCATTTGTTTCAATCAAGACATTCGGCCTAGACACCGGTACCCCCACTGCAACCGGTCCAGTTATCCTTGGTACCTCTGGTTCAGTGGTAGAACGACTAGTCCCATGAATGTCATTTTGTAGATATATGTCCACAAAATTCTTCTTTGAAACTGTATCTTGTTTCTCTTTCAGTTTGGGTACATTTTCGAAAAATGTTGCGTCTCTAGCAATAGTTATTTTAGTTGGATTATCTAAACTGATAAATCGGTACGCCTTCTGGTTAATTGAATACCCCGTCATTATCATTGAAACCGTTTTCGGATCAAATTTCTTTCTACTATGATCTTTAATCAGAACCTGAGCCTTGGATCCAAATACTTTTAGATTCGACAAGTCAACTCGTTCATTTGTGAAAACCTCTTCTGGAATCTTATCCGTCAGAGCCATAGTAGGAGATCTATTTTTTAGATACACAGCACATCCAACGGCCTCGCCCCATAACTTCTTGCTCAGACCAGCATCGTGTATCATGCATCTCGCTTTTTCAGTAATAGTCCGTATAGTCCGCTCTGCCACTCCATTTTGCTGAGGTGTATATGGTACAGACGTCTGATGCTGGATACCATGCTTTTTAAGAAAATCATCAAAAGCATTATTTACGTACTCTGTCCCATTGTCAGTACGTAACTTTTTGATTTTCTTGCCCGTTTGATTTTCAACTAGTGCCTTGAATTCCTTGAATTTCGCGAATACTTCGGTTTTCGATTTTAGTAAATACATAAAAGTTTTTCTACTAAAATCATCCACGAAAACTAAAAAGTATCTATTACCACCATAGGATTCTACCTCCATTGGTCCTGCCAAATCCGAATGCACTAGTTCAAGCAATGCCTTTGCTCTCTTACCTTTCCTTTTCGGAAATTTCTTGACGCACTCTTTCCCCTTACAACAACCTTCACATGGTTCCGTGCTCACCGCTCCAAACGACAGTCCATCTGCTAGACCTTTCAATTTTTCCATCAAGGACCTACTCAGATGACCTAATCTTCTGTGCCATAAATCAAAATCACTAGAAGTAGTATCTGGAGGAGACGTAAGAACCATCGCTGCCTCTTTATCTAAAACATATAAGCCATGTTTCTGGGGTGCTGTTAACAAAGGATTACTACCTACAGCTACGTCATCTTTCTTAAAAACCTTACAACAAGTTTTATCAAAAACAACGACATGATCTTTACTACACATCTTACTCACTGATAGTAAATTGGTCATCAAACCTGGTACATTTAAAACATCTTCAAATTTTATAGATCGTCCCATGACAAACACATCCCCTTTTAAATTGGATACAATTTTATCGTTGTTCGCAGTTGCTACCACCTTTGAACTCACGTGTTCCTTGTTCTCCAAAATGTGCTTGTCTGCCGTCATATGTGATGTAGCACCGGAATCTATAACCCATTCGCTTTTGCTAACTGTCGCTGACATAACATTTATCAGTCCTGCAGTCTCTTTACTATCCTTCTTATCATGTGTTTCATTAGGTTTTCGATTTTTGCACTGCCATTTATAATGTCCTTTTTTCTTACATAGGTGACATATGACCACCTTTTTGGTCTTGTCACTCTTTGACATAAGTGCCGAGTCGTCAACTTCGTTTGTGTCCTTTCTCATGCTCTCTTTTAATAAAGCCGCCATTACTCTTTCTGTGGAAATCTTTATGTTCGCATGCTCAAATGTCATCACTAGAGAATTGAAAACATCTGTCAAACCAGCCAGCATTATAATCCCGACGAACTCATCATCAAGACCCGCTTTTATACTTATTAGCGCCTGACTTGTAGCTTGAATGTCGTTTAGGTACTCCTCCATAGTGCTGAACTTTGACAGTTTGACGCTAAATAGCTTCCGCAACAGATACAGCCGCCGCAGTAGTCCACTGTCAGCATACGCTCGCTTTAGTACTAACCAAGTATCTCTCGCTGTATTGACATGCATTATCATGGGATATATCTTCTCCATGCACATGAGGCATATTTTGCTTCTAGCTTTGGCATCTCTCTTTTTCGCCTCCACTGAATCTAGCTTAAAATCATCATTAATGCACTCCCATAAATCCATGTCCGTCAGAAACATTTCCATGGCAAAGGCCCATGTGCCATAGTTGGCCTGGCCGGAGAGTTTCTCAAAACTACTCATATTATGAACAGCTTGCATTTTTATGATCCGAGATCAGATACTTTAATAGGTAGCTATGTCAGTTACCTAGACATGTAGTACGTACCACTGGAGAGGCAACCAGAATGTATCTGGGCCCATAACCTGATGCAATTAGGTTACTCGGAATAATAAATCTGATGTAACTTGCAGTGGTTTTGAGTAGTAGTTTTAATAAGAGAAAGTAAAATATATACATTTTATATTGAAACACAAAATTACATTTTTTCGTAACTGACAACTCTGCTTGACAGTTGCTAAGTAAACAACAGTTGTTAAGGAACATAACATTGTCGATGATTCTAGAGAGAAATATTTCTCTATTTCGTGTTGATATCGGCCAAATACCTACTTAGCGGCCTTTCGTTCTTCTGAGCTTTCTATATACGACATTTTCTAGCTCTCTAGAGAGTACCTATTAAATTACTTGTTTTCTAGCCTGTGGTGGTTTTGCTAACAGAGGCTAACAGGAAGTAGATGAAACACCGCGAAATTTGAATAATTGTGACCGATTATGTCAAAAACATTTAATGAAAGCATCGGAAAAAATAAATAAAAACTTACATATATTTTTGTAAAACGTACCTACATAAACACAGGAATAAGAATTTCTCTTATACAGCTCGTGCACAGATCAAGTCCTGCAATTATAGCCATTATAGGTATTCCAGATTTTGGCGCATTGCCAAGAATTATTTGTCTGTCTAGGAAAACCTAAAGCTAATGTTCTGTGGAAACAGATTTCGTCTAATTGTCGGGTCTTTGCTACGCTTATATCACAATAATATCAGAAATATGAAAGTCCTTAAACTCTCACAAACGGACGATCTTATGCCAACACTAGGTTTGGGAACGTGGCAGGTATGTAATAAAAGTGTAGCATGCATTGAGTTATGTAGCATGTTGTAGTTTGCTTTCGCTAGGACATGTTGCTGCTCATGCTCATAAACTGAATTTTCAGGCTCCTCCAGATGTGATCGAATGCGTTGTGTATAAGGCATTGGACTTGGGATATAGACACATCGACACAGCTTTCAACTACAATAACGAGGAAGCTATTGGCAGAGCTATTATAAAGTGGATAGAAGATGGAAAAGGCTGCAGGCAGGGTTTATTTATTACCAACAAGGTGAGTGCGCACATGATGCGTTGAATTAAAATAATTGAGTCTGAAGCTGTGGCTCAAATATTTTTATTATAATCTGTGTGTAGATTAGAAGTACCTACTTGGAATGGATTCAGGTATAATAATAATTGTATCCCTAAGTATAGTGCAGGATGGTCATGGGCACTAAGGGTAGGTTGGGAAAATAACTACCTACCTACTATGTATGTACTGTACCTACCATATATCAACCAGCGTCATCCACTTAATCTGGACTCTTGTTTTCAGCTTCCTCATATCGGTAACCGAGCGTCAGACGTAAGGAAGTTCGTGGATCTGCAGCTTCACCGCTTACAGCTTAGTTATATCGATCTTTACCTCATTCATGTACCGTTTGGGTTCATATCGGATCCTCAAAAACTAACTCCGTGTATCCAGCCAAGCGGAGAGTATGCTTTGGATTTAGAAACCGACCATGTTGAAACTTGGAGAGTAGGTATTCTGACTCGTTTTTAATTATTTACTTAATCAATTTAATTGCTGAAGTTGTACTTACCTACTACTAGTATAATTGGCTATTTTACTATACCTAAATTAAGTTTTTAAATTAATTTTATCATAACTGCTGTTGGTTTTCTAATAAAATAAAATAAAAAAATAAATACCTCAAGCCAAAACTAGGCACTAAATCATGCTGATGCAAGTAAAATCAACGCAAGCGTATTAGCGTAGACCAGGTACACTTTCGATAGACCTCATTTGCGTGCTCTATCTAGGTACTAGGTAGGTAGGTACCTAACTTGACTATCTTCAAGCTTATAATAATGCATTGATTTCTTCTCAGGCATTGGAAGGGTGCCAAAAAGAAGGTCTTGTACGTAATCTCGGTTTATCTAATTTCAACGAAAAACAGCTGAAGAAAATAATAGAGAACGCATCTCTGAAGCCGCAAGTGCTTCAAGTAGAATTGCACGCTTACTTTCAACAGGTGCCACTGCGTAACTTCTGCGCGGCAAATAACATTGCCGTTACGGCTTACGCGCCATTGGGTAGTCCAGGCGCTAAGGATCATTTTGTCAATAAATACAATTACAGGTAAATTTGGATACGACCTCTATCAACTAGAAGACCTTTACTTTAGCCTGGATGATCTCCAGTCTCAACCATCATATAAAATTAAATGTTGGAGGACATTTCTTTCACACATCGCCCGGGTGACCGAGCTTTGCTCTGTGGGAGAATCCTAGCTAGATCGATTTATCGTCCCCGAAATCAACTGCACACCAAATTTCATGGAAATCGTTGAAGGCGTTTCCGAGATTTAGATTATTTATAATTGGATTGGATTTGAACGGGGCAGTAACTATAACATATAGTTACAGGAAAACGTTCCTAGGTGACCTAGCTCCCTTGACCTTTTTGGGATATTCTGAAATGCATTCACAGATGTTGGAAAAAATGTACAGTCAGCATCAAAAATGCCAAAATAGGTATATTTTTTTATGCCGATTGACCCTTTTTCACTACTATGATAAATAGATATAGAATTTAAAATTGCTTTTTTTAATATACATGATTAGACAATTGAACGACCAGAAACAAAATTATGTGTTCTTAGTTAACAAACATCATAGGTAGTTGTAGGTACTATTAACTCGACGTGTCTGACATGTAGGTATGTAAACCTATGAATTCAGGTCTCTAGCTCGTAGGGCCTAGGGTTCAATGAATCGGTCTTCTTTCCTGTTTTTTGTGCTGTTGGTTTTCCTAAAGATAAATAAATAATCCCCAAATCAATTTTCAGCCCTGATGCCTTTCCTGACCTCCTAACACATCCAGTTGTCAAAGAGATAGCGGATGCGAATGCAAAAACACCAGCGCAAATATTGTTACACTTCTTAGTCCGAGAGAAGGTAGTGGTCATCCCGAAAAGTGTTAGCGAGAATAGACTGAAGGTACATGATGTAATACCTAGCAAGGTGATGTTTGGATTTTTACTAAGTAATTCATTTTTCCTTTATATTTTCTAGGAAAACATGGATATTTACGACTTTGAACTATCGGAGCCAGAGATAAATCACTTGAAGAAGTTGGACAAAGGCGAGAGTGGTCGTATATTCAACTTTCTGTTCTGGAAAGGAGTTGAAAAACATCCCGAATACCCATTTACAGTGCCCGTTGTAGATGCAGATAAGGATTAAAATTATACACTGCTCACTTAAAACTCAAACATTCTGACAGCCTCCACAGCTCAGTTGGTAGTAGCTGTTGCTTTTAGCTTTCTGCGCTGTAGGTCGTGGGTTCGATTCCCACCGAGAACATTTTTGTGTCATTAACATTAACGTTCTCTGTCTGGGTTTTATAGGTATGTATAATAATAAAAGTATTTATTTACAAAAAAATATATAATACATTTATTGTATCAACTGTCTGGTTCCCATATTACAAGCTTTGGCTTAGTTTGGGACTAGATAGTGCTGTGTGGATAGTCTACCAATATTATCTAATCTAGTCAACACTACCTCATTACTGGTTGGAGTCTTGGGCATGTTATAAGACCACACCAAGTACTCTAATACCTCGTTTACACTTAGCTCAATTAATGCGCGGGGACATGGGCAGCGACATGGGATATGCGCGAAAGGCAACGCGTGCGGTAACACGAGAGTGAGAGAGAAAGAGCGTTGATGTTCGCGTTGCCTTGCCACGGGCATGAGTTGAGCATAATATTTCAACTTGTATTACATACACACATACAAAATAATAATCAGTGAAACTGATTCAAATTGTGTTTTAATTTAGTTATTAACTAATTTAAATAAAAATTACATTGAACTTACGTTTTTTTATTTGAAAAGTAGAATAAACTTACAAAATAGGTACATAAAAAATGTGTTGGGAGTTTCGGAGGTTCATGAAAGTCTATACAACATTTTTCTTTGCAGTCTGTGCTGCAGTTCACCGCGTCTTATCATAGTGTGGATAACTTTTTGTATGGCCCTTTCTGGATACTTCTGTCGGAGGAAGTCGTTTATGATCGTTTGTTCCGAGACTTGGGAGCCTACAGCGAATCTGCGCTTCAGTTGTTTTTCGACGCGAGTCAGCATTTCATGATCTTCTTCACTTGTAAAACCTTCCGCTCCTGGTAAAAATCAAACAACAAATATTAAAGAATACCAAAACTCAGCAGACTACAACCAATCGAGTTTTGATTTCTCCGTTGTGTCTTTCTTTGGTGCAAGAGCCTTGAATGAGATTGCGCAAACCTTAGAATGCAATGAACCTTTGATGAATTTACAAAATACTGTAATGTATGTTGCCTTACCAGCAAGACTGCCTGTCATAGCAGCATCTAGTGTGGACACTTGAAAGAGGCGGAGCGCCTCTGTCACGTGGGATTCTGTCGCAAACGGCTGCAGCTGCATTTTCGCCATCGATTCAGATATTCGGATGATAGCTTCCAATTGCCTAGAATAGAAAACGGTTATCTGTGATTTTAAGGACTAGATTATGTGGGTAGTGACAGTAGATTTTATTCTAGTATGCTGGCTTGTGCTTTCAGCAATACAAAAATGATATTTTATTATTATTCGTAGAGAAAACGCCAATAATTTTTCGAAGATTGTTTTAACCCCCACTGGTGGGATATCTTAGTAGGGATTATGACAATAAACCAAATGTTTCCTTCACCTCAAGTAACCTTCAAAAACTAGGAGTGAAAAGTATGGACAAGTATGGCAATACGGCAATCAATCGATTTGATCAGAATATTGTGCAACTAGTTAGATTATCATGATATTTGTATATCCTTTTTTTATTTCTTCAAGGCAAAAATAGGTGTCTTCTAGACCGTTCTGCTCCAACGTCGGCTACATCGTCGCTTACCATCAGGAGAGATTGTAGTCAAAGGACGGTTTATTTTTTATAAAAAACCTACTAATATTAAAAACGCGAAAGTTTGTAAGTATGGATGGATGTTTCTTACTCTTTCACGCCGGAACGTCTGAACGGATCTGGGTGAAACTTGGCAGAGATACACGTATATTATTGTCTGGAATAGCACATGAGTTACTTTTTATCCCGTGGGAATACCGGGAATTAAACAAATACACACAGAACAAAAGAATATACAGTGTCTGGTAGGTATTTCAAAAGTATATTCGTACCTGACAGTGATAGGTATGGACAGTCGTTTGTCCGCCTGCCGCTCGTGCTGCGAAGCGCCAGAGCGCATGAGCACGTACCGAGCGCGCAGCCGCTCCGCTGCCGACGGGGAGAGCCGCGGACCGCATCTAGTATACAAAAGTTGCTGTTCAATTAGAAAATAAGTCTTCGCGAGGTCATGAAATCTAGTACGATTAAACACAGTAAACACAGTTGTGTTGTTGTAGCTTGGCAAAAGTCTACAAATGGAACTAATTTGACATGCGGTTGTTAAATACAGGCAAGACCATATGTGAGATCGTCGAAATTGTACGAAAAGTGGCGATCCTATAGTTTTCAACATTATTTTCCCAAACTTGGCAAGTAGCCCCCGGTTTCTGAAAGCGTGATAAACACTAATCGGCTGTCAAGTCACTTGCTATTTCAGCTTTTACTTCAAAGTAGATAGAGATATCAAGTGACTTGACAGCCGATTAGTGTTGATTGCGCTTTCAGAAACCGGGGGTAAGTGTACTATTAATTTTAGGATGCCCATTAAACAGCAACCGCAGTGGGATCGTGAAGCGAAAAAGATAAAATATCCACTGTTTTCAGCGATTTCTTCCGGCTATTCAGCGCATTCCATACATTTTCGACGTTTACTCACACGCGGTCTTGTCTCACACGCTGTTTAATACAGATCAGTGTCTCACACCTATGCGACACCGACGACACTCGCATGTCAAATGAATACCGCTTTTAATTAGACTTTTTGCTAAGTTGTTGATACCTAGCACGGCAGTAGGCAGCGTACCGACGCAGCAAGGCTAGTGACAGCTCGCCGGCCGCCGTCTCTCGCTCGGCGCTGTCGCCACCCATATGCACAGAGATAATGTGCTTGGCGAGTGTCTGCGGAGAAACGAATAAAGCGCATCACATACGACGAAGATAGATAGAAGATTGAAAATACTTTATTGCACACAACTTATGGATACAACAAATAAAACAAACACAAAACTAAAAGTACAATGGGCGGACTTATCGCTAAGTAGCGATCTCTATCAGACAACCTTTGGATGATATGGGCTTATGAAATTTTGAAGGCCTTGTGTGCGTGGAGATAAATAAACTAGTATAATATTTCATCATAAGATAAATAACGCTCGCCATACAATCACTATGGGCCATTATCTTAAGATACCGTAATATATTTATGTATGTATATAAATTAATCCCTATTTCCTTTGGTCACGGCAATACGCGTGACCAACGGCTTGACCGATTTAGCTAATTCGTGACGGCTGAAGTCAATGCCAACATTGCCAACAAATAAAAATCAGTAATACGACATGTATGGTTCATATAAGTATTATATATCTAACTAGCTGACCCGGCAAACGTTGTTTTGCCATATAAATTAAATTACTAAAATGGCTATTAAAAAATAAGGGTTGATCTTAGAAGGGTGAAAATTGAGGATTGTATGTATTTTTGTATGTTGTATCATAAAACAATAGAAATTAAAAATTTTGTCTAAAAAATTAAAAAAAAAAATTTAGGGGTGGACTACCCCTAACATTTAGGGGGATGAAAAATAGATGTTGGCCGATTCTCATAGATACCGGATAAGCACAAAAAATTTCATCAAAATCGGTCAAGCCGTTTCGGAGGAGTATGGCAACGAAAACTGTGACACGAGAATTTTATATATTAGATTAACTAATTGTGTTACCAACACCGTTTACCATAGATTTTTCAGAGCTTAAATGCTAGTTTGCTTACAATATCCCTGTTCTGATCATGTTCATCTTTTACGATAAAGATCATGTCGAATCTCGAAAGGATGGTCGGCATGAAATCGATGTTATCGTCCGCCTTTGAGTCGTCCCAGCGGCCGAACACGGAGTTAGCGGCCGCGAGCACCGAGCAGCGGGAGTTCAGCGTTGTTGTGATCCCGGCCTGGAATCACATCGTTCAAACCTAAAATTGTCTTTCCAGCAGTTTAAATTAAACTGTCATAGTATGCAGGTGTCGTGTTTTCGTTGTACGCATATTAAGCGTAAGGAGACAAGTATGTACAGTTCCACGAACGATCCAGGCAAACAGTTAGCCGTTTGGATGGGCGGAAACTTGTATTATACTTTTTCAAGATCAGTGTGGGCGGAAGACAATTTACGAACTTGACCAGAGATAAAATGTCTGTGGATAATATTCCTTTAACGAGTTTTTTGTGCAACTATTATTAGACATGCTGTGACGTATGCGACGTACATCTGCGGAAGTTTCAGGGCCAAACTTCAGAGAGTATTATAGTCAAGGAATTTGAATACAAGTTCAAATTCCTTGATTATAGTCCTTGGCCGAACTTTAGCCGGTAATATTCCGTTGGTATAACACACCGCGGCGACTTGTTCAGTGCGCTATGCGTCGTATTATATGTCGCTTGCTATGCAAAATAGCAGATCGGCGCTCTTCTGAACACGACGTAATTTCGGCTGATGTGCGGCTGAGGCAACCGAACGCTCCGATCGGCGCCGTGCATTCCTCAGATGTGGCGCAAGACGCGTAGCAGCAGCTTCATGTTGCAAGCTTTTTTTAATACAACCAGATGATGGAACAAGCAGATGGCCCGCCTGATGTTAAGTGGTAACCATCACGCACGATAGGATCGTGCCCTATAATGCACTGCCCTACGTCCATCAACTTGAGGCATACTGTTAAGTCTCATGTGCCTGTAATGAAATAATAGTAGGTAATAATAGTCATAATAGTCTTTATTCATAATATGAATTATACGTCGGATGGGTTGGGTACATACTATTTGAAACAATAGGTACACAAAAATAACAATAAATCAAAGGTATAAAAATAAAAAATTAATTAAAAAGTTTTCTTTAATTTCCAGTCTTGAATGAAATATACCTACAGATTAGAATGATATAAACACGCTGCATTGCTGCTACAAGATGTCGTTACAACCGCTGCGACTACGATACGACGGGAGAACTTACTTTAGCGATAGAGATGGTCTGCTGCTCCATAGCCTCGTGGATGGCCACGCGGTCGTCCTCGCGCATCTTGTCGAACTCGTCGATGCAGACGACGCCGCCGTCGGCGAGCACCATCGCGCCGCCTTCCATCACGAAGTTACGCTGGGATAAACAATAACGTTTATTATTTACTAGCTGGTACCCGCAACTTCGTCTGCGTACTTTTAATCTCTTCATCTCTTTTTTTCGCAATAAAAGGTAGCCTATGTTCTTTCTCAGGGTCTAAAGATTGTCTGTGCCAAATTTCATCAAAATCGGTTGAGAGGTTTAAGCGGGAAAGCGTAACAGACAGACAGACAGACAGACAGACAGATAGACAGATAGACAGAGTTACTTTCGCATTTATAATATTAGTTGGGATTGGGATAGTTGGGATTAGTTGGGATGCCGAAGCTGGCAGTTACGCTGGGATAAACAAAAACATTTATTTTTTATGCCGAAGCCGACAGTTACGCTGGGATAAACAATAACATTTATTATTTATGCCGAAGCTGGCAGTTATGCTGGGATAAACAAAAACATTTATTTTTATGCCGAAGCTGGCAGTTACGCTGGGATAAACAATTTTTTTTGCCGAAGCTTGCAGTTACGCTGGGATTAATAAATACATTTATTTTTTATGCTGAAGCTTAGCTTAGTTACGCTAGGATAAATAAAAACCTTGAATTTGATTTTTTTTTATATTGTCCGCAGTTGGGGCAAAACTGCATATGGAGCATAAAGTGGTCACCGTAGCCCATAGACACTTTTGAATAAATCGAAGTTTTAAGATATAAAAGAGTAGATAAAAACGTATTGTGCAAAATTGAGTGATAGTGCGGTTTCAAAAGATTTTTTTAAAAGTTTTATATTGCTACAATCTCATCTCACCATCATTGGTAAGCGGCGATGTAAAAAGATGTAGTAAAAACAGTAAATAAGGTATGCTTAGTTGGTTTGGAGAGGATGGATTATCTAAATCCAGATGGGTTAACTTTAGAAAGGCCATCATCCAGAGTATATTCAAAGAGAATTTATAATGAAGTATGGGATAAGAAAGGACAAAGAAATAGTGGAGGCAGAGGAGGTCCCTAGTGTTATTGTGACTTACGCTGCCCGGATCTCTAATAACGGAAGCCGTGAGACCTGCTGCGCTGGATCCCTTGCCCGATGTGTAGACTCCAATCGGCGCGACCTTCTCCACGAATTTCAACAGCTGCGACTTAGCTGTACCCGGGTCTCCGAGCAGCAGGATATTGATGTCTCCGCGACGCGTCAGCCCGTCTGGCAGCCTTTTGCGTGCTCCTGTTCAAGACGTAACTGTTTAGTATTTCAAACCATTATTACTCAACTCAGTCTCAATTACTCTAACTTATTTATTTTTAAGTAGCGAACAAGTACAAAAAAAAATCACTAAATGGCGTTTAATATAATTAATAAAGTTATATACCTCCAAACAACAATGCAGCAATAGCCTTCTTCATATCCACAGCTCCGAACACACTCGGTGCGATGGATTTGGAGATCCTTTCATAGATATCCGGAGATGCCGCTAGTCTCCTGAACTGTTCCTCTTCATCTGAGGTGAAGGGGCTTAGGCCTCCGGTTACGCCTTCTTCGGCTGTCAGGCCCACGGCACGCAGGTACGACGAACGGACACCAACTGATCCTTTGTCTCGGCCTTCTCTCTGAGATAAAGATTTTGAAAGATGTTTTACAACAATTCATGAATGTTAAATTGTTAATTAATGTTCTGTTCTGAATTTTTATTATTATTATTATCATCTGTGCGTGAGCCCACAGAAGCTATGGTTGTTTTTTTATTGTGGAACGGGATTGGGACCAGCAACAACGGGATTATTGAGGTTGACTTACTCCGATTTTGGATATTTTCTTGATGGAGTAGATGCCGAGCACAGTGACTCTCGCACCCGGCGCCACCCGCTCGCACAGCACGCGCTCGCAGTACACCGTCAGGTGACGCGGCATTTCACCCTGCGGGATACTTTCTGGAGCTTCTTGCAGTTTCAACACCTGAGATCATCAACATTCAATGATATACTATACTACCTAATAAAAGAAACGCGAAAGTTTGTAAGTATGGTTGAATGTTTGTTACTCATTAACTCCAGAATGGCTGAACGGATCTGGATGAAACTTGGCAGAGAGGGAATACCGGGATTTAAATCTGCGCGGGTGTAACCGCAGGGCGTAACTAGTAAGATAATAAAAAGAAACTATTTAATGAGTTTCTACCAATGTTTGACTTTACAAGGTTTTGTTTTGGATGTTTTGTCACACAAGGACTACCTTTGTCACCATATTTGTTTGCTATTGATATGAAATAATTAATTAATTCAGGCGTGACTTTGCGGAATTCACATATGAAGCAGAAATGGTAATACCTGATAGTCAATGCACTTGCACTTGTCTGGAACTATGAAGTAAGGATCCAGTGGGCATTTTGGACGTCCAGCTTGTTCCCTAAAACAAGAACTTAGGATAATAACTAGCACCCAACACAGACTAGGGCCCTTATTCCTAAGGGTCTTTGAGCGCGCCAGTAGCTTATCAGACCGATAATCTATTATAATCCGTTGCTGTCTCTTTTCATTGGTGTGAAAGTGACAATTATACTCTATCTTTTGAGCCGCTATAAAATGGCAGGAATTAGGAATAAGAGGGTAGGATTTCACATTTGGCCATAGACTAGGTTATTATTATTATTTATTATTATATAAGTATTTTCGAATCGAGAATTCGAACTAGCAAAATGACTTTTCGAAACGATCAGCATTGCACAGCCCGTGTTTCGTACGGAGACGCGAGTTATCAGCGCTCCCCGATATGGGCGCTTATCTTTCTCCATACAAAACACTGGCTGTGCATTACTGCGTGGCACATTTGACAGCTTTTTTCCAAAATCATTCACGGTTTGTGCGAGTCGAAAGTAGTAGAACTATGGAATAATCCCTGCACTAATTTACACATCATTAGTCCATAGTAATGTTATGATGAATGACTTGACATTATGAAGGTCACACAGAGTTGGTGCGTGGTGATGGCTCAAAATCGGTTTACCTGGATATTCTTCAAGCCCATAAAATTACTCACTTGATGTATTTTATTTAAGAATCTTCACTAAGACTGCTGGCAGAAGAATGGAAATGACATGTTTATAACTTACGTGTTGCATTTCCTGGGCATTACATAGCCCTCTAGTCCAGGCTTGACAGCCAAGTTTGGGATTACATTGCGGCATGACCGACATTGAATTGATATCTTGGTAGCCTTGGCTTTTATGCCAGATGTTGATATAACTATGCCAGGTATTTTGACAAGTCGAGAAACTGTTTCGGACTGAAATTAAAAACATTTAATAAAAAGAAAGTTGATCTTGTGTGCTTGTCTGTAAACACAAAGTTGATCTTGTCTAAAACCCCTGGAACACAAGGATGTGACAGCTCAACCTAACATAAAACAAATTATAATTATTCCAAGGTCATTCCTCGAAGCTTTCAAAACTGTACCTAGTTTTGTGTTGCTGTGAGGATTTGAGATGGCTATATATTTTAACAGCTCATAAATCACTACCTACAAGAGTAGATGGGATGGGTAAGTGGGATGTAAGGGAGCTACACACCACCCCTAGCTCCAATAGTCAACCTCCAGCTGCACATGGTACATCCTGCAGTAACTAACGAGGCTCTGATGACCGGTCGATGGCAGTATAGCCCTTCCCGATTCGGACACAATCAAATTCCTGGCCGCTGACGGGCAGCAGCGTCAGTTGCACAAAAAAATTGTGCCTCTGCGATCGCCAACCCGCATGCCCAGTGTGGTGATTAAGGCAAACCTCCCAAAATGATGGCGCGTCTTGGGAGAGACCTACGTCCAGCAGTGGACAAACATAGTATGATGATGAAGAGTAGTAGTGGAAACCACAGTCCATTTACATATTTATCTGATCTTCACTCTGCTCATTATAATCTGAAATTCTGAACAAATCCTGTAAGTCTATTCCGAATGAAGTAGTGTTGCTGACTAACAAATAGGTTGGTCTTACCTTGAGTTCTCTAAGGTTAGCTGCATGTGCATCTGATGTCAGTAGGACTTGAATATCTTCAACTTTTTCCTCTCCCTCCGGCCTAGGTGCTGTCAATTCATCAGCTAACTGTAAGTATAGAAGTATGAACATATTAGTGGTTACTTTACCTCTTTTAAAGTGCACAGGTTAGTACTGTATTGTGTGTACTCTATTGTGTAGAGTTTTCACTTACCTCTCTTGCAGCCTCTTCCAAAATAGGTAAATGTTCTGTTGGCTTCTTATAAAGTTTCTCAGCCAGGACCTCATCAAAACTGGATAGGTCTTCTATGTTTATTTCAACCCAATAATTGGTCAAGTTGTAGTTCCGCTTCAGAGCATCTCTGCAAACATCCAGGCTTTAGACTATTTCAGGCATAACCTTACCATATCATGATTAATAAGTAGTTACGAAAATTTGATTTAAACAATGAACCGGAGTTGGTTTACAGTTGCGTACCTGTATTTGTAATCGAAGTTGCCTGTATGGAACTGCCTAATAAATTCCTTGAACTTTTTCTTCACTACTTGCAGGTTAAGTTGATCTTGTGATTCGTTTTCCTCTACACCGAAATTGTCTGAAAAGAATACTCCAGGATCATCGAACCCTTCCATAGTAGTTTTGCTAGTTTATTTCGGTATTTACTATTTGTAGGCTTCAATAGTCGACGAAACGAACAAACGCCGATGTGAGTTGTTTTGTATTGTTTACACTTTAGTTCACTTTACATTACAAGCTTATTACACACAGACTTTTCGCGCGTAATTTATGACTTTGACTTTGAAGTGTGAACTTTGAAATTGACATTTATTAAAAAAAACTATATACTTGAAGCGATTCATTTTTACATGGGCCCAAACACGGGCCCATGGATTTAAACAAGTAGGTAGGTACGCGTCCATGGATATTCATGTAGTTTTTAGGGTTCCGTACTCAGGGTTTAACGGGAACTCTATTTAGTAAGGCTCAGCTAACAGGAGCCATATTGACTATGACAATAGATAGATAGATAGATAGATAACTCTTTATTGTTCACCACACAGAAACATAGTACAGAGTAAAAGCATACATTTAAGGTAAAACAATGGGCGACCTTATCGCTGAGAGCGATCTCTTCCAGGCAGCCTTGGAAGGATAAGAACTAATCAGAAATTGACGGCGGTGTAGTTACGGAATAAAGTTTAGATAATCTATTGGACCTAAACCTACATATTTACTAATAGCCATGTAGGTACATAAGTACCTACTCAAGGCACAAGCTAACTTAACCTAACTAGCCTAACATGACAAACTAAGCAATTCTAATACGTAGGTACTTTATAGTTAAAAAAAAAAAAAAAACTAATATATATAAATAAAATATATACTTCTGCTTAATAACAATATACGGACAGATAACTAGGTAGTGATTGACGATAAATAGTGCTCCTTCAACTTCAACTTAAAAGTAATGTGCGAGGATGCCATTTTAATCTCCAGAGGCAGAGCATTCCACAGCTTGACAGCTTGGACAGTAAAAGAGTCACTGTAAAAGGAGGTGTTATGACATGGAGTTTTCAGTAGTAAGTTATCCGTTGATCTTAACAAACGATTACTGCAGGAATGAAGATACTCGAATCTATCTTTAAGATAGCGAGGTGAGAAGGGATTGAAAAGAATAGAATAAAGAAGAGTAAGAAAATGCATGTTACGGCGAAGACGAATAGGAAGCCATTTAAGTTGAGAACGATAAGGAGACACATGGTCATACTTGCGAAGGCCAAAAATGAACCTTATGCAGAAATTTTGGAGACGTTCAAGTTTGTCAAGCTGTTCCTCAGTGAGGTCCAGATAACATGCATCGGCGTAATCCAATACAGGGAGTAACAGCGATTGTGCAAGCGCAGTCTTAGTGGATGTTGGCAAAAAGTTACGAAGTCTCCTCAAAGACCCAGCTGAAGCAAATAATTTACGACTTGTTTCATTAAGCTGATCCCTCCAAGAGAGGTTGCGATCCACTGTTATTCCTAGATTTTTGACAGTTTCGCTATAAGGAATAGTGACACCATTGAAAATAACCTGTGGAGCCGCAGACCAATCCATCTTACAAAGCGTTCTAGAACTACCTATGATTATACTCTGAGTTTTGGCAGGGTTTATTTTCAATCCATGAACCCGGGTCCACTTACTGATGAGGCATAAATCGGAGTTAATTTTATCAACAGCTTCGGAAATCTTACTCAGGGGAGCTTGTGCGTATATCTGAAGGTCATCGGCATAGAGGTGGTAGGACGAACTAAGATTTTGAGAAATAGAGTTATTGAAAATAGCAAAGAGAAGAGGAGAGAGAACGCCACCTTGAGGTACACCAGCAGACAAGTCACACCAAGAGGAAAAGGATTCTTCAAGACGGACTCGCTGACGCCGCCCATGTAAATAATTGAAAAACCAGCCAACCACAGCAGGGGAAATATTAAGAGAGCGAAGAAGTGCAAGGAGAATGTCGAAGTTAACGGTATTGAAAGCATTGCTAAAATCGAGCAACGCTAGCACAGTAAGCTGCCCATGTTCCATCCCCAGACGAATGTCATCTGTGATTTTAACAAGAGCAGTGACAGTACTGCAATAGTAATATACTGCAGCAGTGACAATAGGAGATTCCAAGGAGATTCCTTGCCCCTAACCGTGAAACGTCAAAATTTGATATTGGGCTTTATTCTTTATGACATAGTAGATACTTTGCCCTGACCGTATCACACCGCCTGCCTTGTCTTAGCCGAGCTCGCGCTGCAAATGGTCATAGTGCATAAATAAATAAATAAATAAATAATGCTGGACAATCCACACAGCACTATCTAGCCCCAAAGTAAGCTACTAAAACTTGTGCCATAAGGCTCCTGTCTGTCTGTCCTCCGTCACCACAAAGAGAATGTAAAACTACGCGTCACCAGTCTTACCACTCTTACCACCAAGGAACTTGAATACTACGTAGGTACATACATCTCATAATAAATAAATAAAATGTTATTCTCGCCAGAGAGTATTATATTCCTTGCACCCAGACTGGCTGAAAAAACTTTAGTAACTTTGTCTTGTCTCGCTGTTGCCATGACAACGTAAGCAAAATTGATGTTGTTTGTTGTCAATCAATTTTTCTTTTTGTGTTTGTGTTGTGGTTGTGAAATAAAACTCTTGAATGAAATAAACCCTATTGACGAATTCGGTTGATTATTCAATAATGATGATGTTTATAAAATAGTTTCTTGGTAGTAGGTATATGCTTAAGTAAGGCAAAATGGGTGATGTAAGTACCTACCTGTAGTTATTTGATGAATCCTTATATGGTAATGTACCTACATAATAGAGGCTAGGTTCTACCTAGCACTTCGTTTCGTTGGTCAGAACAGAAAGAATGAGTCAAGCTGTATGTTCGCTATATAGGTACCTATCTACCTACTTTTAAATCTTTCTATATATAAAGTTTTAAATCTATCATGTTCAATCAAACATCTGCTTCATCATGGTAGGTAGGCCTGAAATTGTCAAAACTCACCTCATACCTCATCATCAGTTTGGCTTCCGCGCAGCACATGGAACCATTGAGCAGGTCCACCGCCTAGTTGCCTCTATCAACGAAGCCTTTGAACATAAAAAGTACTGCTCTGCTGCCTTCTTGGACATTTCACAGGCATTTGATCGTGTCTGGCACGAGGGTTTGTTGTTTAAAATTCGCAAAACCTTACCTTTAAACCACTTCCTGATTATAAAATCTTACCTTAGCCAAAGACATTTCTATGTGAAGCACGGAGAGGATCACACTAAATTACACCAAATAAAAGCCGGTGTCCCCCAGGGAAGTGTCATGGGGCCTGCTCTCTACATTCTTTTCACATCAGACCTGCCATTAACTGAAAGTGTCGTTGTTGGTACATTCGCTGACGACACAGCCCTGCTTGCAACACATGAAAACCCAGCTATTGCTTCATCCACGCTGCAAAAAAGTCTCACCAACATCTCAACGTGGCTGAAAGACTGGCGCATTAAGGCAAACGAAAGCAAGTCCGTGCATGTCACCTTTACCCTGAGACATGGAACATGCCCCGCTGTTAAGCTGAATGAGATACCAATACCTCAATGCGAAGACGTGCGCTACCTGGGGATTTATCTAGATCGGCGTCTCACATGGAAAAAGCACATATTTACCAAAAGAAAGGCACTTGGATTGCAACTGAGGAAACTCTATTGGCTTTTGGCCAGAAAATCAAATCTGTCTCTAAACAACAAACTCCTCCGGTACAAATGCATACTTAAACCAGTTTGGTCTTATGGAGCTGAACTATGGGGAACACCGGCTAACACGAATCTGGAAATTATTCAGCGCTTCCAATCCAAAATACTACGTATGATAGTGAATGCTCCGTGGCACATCACAAATAATCAACTCCACCATGACCTTGAAGTTGCACCTGTGAAACAAGAGATAGCGAACAGAATAGCATCATATGCAAAACGTCTAGAGAATCATCCAAACGAATTGGCTAAGCACTTGATGAAAAATACCACTTCATTTAAAAGATTAAACAGGAGAGCCCCTCAAGACCTAATAAAGGAATAAAGAAATAAAAATGGAAGCGCTATTGGGCGTTCTCCATACATGTCCGCAAAAAGAAAAATAGACCAAACTCTAGCTCAATGCCCGCATGGGCAGATTGCAAGATACAGAGATAAAAAAAAAAATCTATCATGTTCAATCAAACATCTGCTTCATCATGGTAGGTAGGTAGGTTAGCCACTGTTCATGCCTGCCATAGCATTTTAGTAGACTGTGTGTGCCTGCCATGTTTTTTGCACACACCACCACCACCACCCATAACCAAGAATGGGTACTAGGTACCTACTTACCTAGGACCTGGAACAAATTTCTGCAGATCGTACATAAATTTGTTACGAGGCGGGATTCGAACCCGGAACCTCTGCGTCGCAGGCGGACTCTCGCCCTCTGCGCCACTAAGTTCGTCCCTGAGTTGATTTGTATACCTAATTTAATAGTGAAGCTCCACACCTACCTATCCTTCCTATCTGGTGTTTGTGGTGGTAAAGTAGGTCGTAGGTACCTTACATAACTAGGCACCATTTTATAAATTTGTTTATTAATTAAAACTACCTATATCTTACTCGGTTTCAGAAAGATGATGTTGATACTCGCTTAGAGTTCATGAGTGAATATCTACTCAAATCTCTTAAGCAGAAAATTGATAAATGGGCAAAGTTCATCACAGGAGATGAGCGGGTATGCTATCTTTAAACGTATTATTAAACATTATGGAAAAACTTTTCGATATAAGTAACTAGTAGGTACCTACTAATACAATTTTTTTTCTTTTAGCATGTACTTTACAGGTTTTTTGACATGCCCAAGTATGACATATTGGTGTTTCGTATGAATACTGCTGGCTTGCTCACCTGTGCTACTGCCTTTCCACCAATAAGCAGAGGCAAGATGGTGTACTTCCTCAGAAATGTAGATGAAAAAATCACACCAGCTAATTTTCGCAAGGTAAGCTAGGTATGCAAGTACCCAACATTGTATGTTTTATGAGGAACAGTAGAGAGAAATCATATCCTTGGTCTCCTTATATCCACATAACCCTTAAATAGCATAGCCATTAAGGCTCCGGTGACAGCGGCTCGCAATTTCGAGG